>OZ012740.1:635844600-636444600 GCA_963859935.3 Lathyrus sativus | reverse complement strand
AAGATCAAGCACTGCTGCTGCTGTGTGCTTTGCCCAGAACACATGCTCACTTCAAAAAAACTCTCTTGTATGGAAGGGAGTCCCTGACCTTTGAAGAAGTTTAATCAACCTTGTATTCTAAGGACTTGAACGAATGAAAGGAGCATAAACCTTCGACGGTGGGGGAAGGTTTGGCCGTTTAGGGACAATTCTTGCGAAAGGATGGTAAGTTCGACAAGAAGAAAGGTAAAAGTCAACAGAAGTCTTATAGTGGCGAAACATCTAGTATTCGATGTTATCACTGTAAGAAGGAGGACCACATAAGAAAGGTGTGCCCTGAACACCTGAAAGATCATGGAGGTAATGGTAATGCAGCCATTGTTCAAGATGACTTCGACTCATCTGATGTTCTTGTGGTTTCAAGTGGTGACTCTAGAAAAGAGTGGATTATGGATTCAAGTTGAACTTGGTACATGACTCCAAACAGAGAATTGTTTGAGGAGCTATGTGATCAAGATGGTGGATCTGTGCTGCTGGGAAACAACACATCTTGTAAAATTGCAGGTATTGGATCTGTAAGATTCAAGCTCCATGATGAGTCAATAAGGTTATTGACTGAACTCAGGTACGTACCTGACTTGAAGAGAAATTTGATTTCTCTTGGTGAATTCGACAGAAAAGGATACGTTTTTCAATGAAAGAAAAGTATCCTAAGAGTCATGAAGGGGTCGAAGGAAGTCTTGAGAGGCGTGAAGAAACAAGACTTGTATACCCTTGAGGCTGAGGTTGTAAGTGGTTCGACAAATATTGCATCCACGAAACATATGTCTAAGACAGAATTATGGCACATGAGACTGGGCCATGTCAGCGAAAGAGGCCTGGTCGAATTGGGGAAGCAGAACCTGCTAGGAGGTGACAAAGTCGAAAAGTTAGAGTTTTGTGAATCTTGTGTATTTGGTAAATCTTGTAGGGCGAAGTTTAATAAAGGCAAGCAAAGAACACATGGATCCCTGGATTACATTCATGCTGATCTTTGGGGGCCTACAAGGAATCCTTCACACTCAGGTGCAAGGTATTTTCTATCCATCGTTGATGACTATTCCAGAAAGCTATGGGTATTCATTCAGAAGACGAAGGATGAAACTTTTGAAATTTCAAAAGTTGGAAGATTCTGGTCGAAACTCAAACTGGCAGAAAGGTTAAGAGGTTGAGAACCGACAATGGCCTTGAATTCTGCAATGAAGCGTTCGACAGTTACTGTGTTGAGTTTGGGATTGCAAGACATAAGACTGTAGCAGGTACTCCTCAACAAAATGGCTTAGCTGAGAGATTCAATTGAACAATCCTTGAAAGGGTTAGATGCATGTCGGTTAGTGCTGGATTGAAGAAGGTGTTTTGGGTGGAAGCTGTTTCGACAGCACCTTACCTGATAAATAGATGTCCCTCGACTGCCTTGGGAATGAAGGCACTTGAAGAAGTCTGGTCGGGACATCCACCTAGTCTCGACAGACTAAGAGTATTTAGCTGTGTGGCATATGCTCATATTAGGCAAGACAAGGTCGAACCCAGAACTCTTAAATGTATGTTCGTGGGATACCCTGAAGGAGTCAAAGCTTATAGACTATGGTGCCTAGAGCCAGGTCACAGGAGGTGTATCACCAGTTGAGATGT
Organism: Lathyrus sativus; assembly: GCA_963859935.3. Taxonomy (NCBI): domain Eukaryota; kingdom Viridiplantae; phylum Streptophyta; class Magnoliopsida; order Fabales; family Fabaceae; genus Lathyrus; species Lathyrus sativus. The sequence goes on along the minus strand of OZ012740.1, from coordinate 636,442,950 downwards.
AGTTTTCAACAAAGCAGAGATGGCTTTTAAGAAAACTGATGATGCTGACGAAGAGCTGGAACAGGGAGAAATTCTTGTTGAGGTGAAGCATGTTGATGTTGAATTTCTTAACCCAGATGAAGTCGAAGAAGACGCGGAAGATGTTGTTGAAAATGAGGAGACTGATAATGACTATCTGGTAGCAAGAGACAGGTCGAGAAGAGTCATCAAACCACCTCAAAGACTTAGGTATGCAGATCTTATAGCTTATGCCTTAATCTCTGCTAGTGAGGTTCTAGATGAAGAACCTATAAACTATAAGGAAGTTATGAGGAGTCGAAAGAAGACTGAATGGCTGAAGGCTATGGATGATGAGATGAAATCTCTTCATGATAACAACACCTGGGAACTGATCAAGAAACCTACTAGAGCCAGGTTAGTCAGTTGTAAATGGATTTTCAAAGTTAAGGAAGGAATCTAAGGAGTGTCGTCTAAGAGATACAAGGCAAGATTGGTTGCTAGGGGGTTCACTCAAAAAGAAGGTATCGACTTCAATGATGTGTTCTCTCTTGTTGTGACTCCGACAAAACCTCAATTCAAGCTGAGTATAGATCAGTGTCCCAACACTGATGTTGAAAGAACTTATATGAATAGAATTTCATATGCTAACATAGTAGGTTCTTTTATGTATGCTATGGTCTGTACTAGACCCTGTTGTACCCCAAAATTTGCCCAACCTTTTCTTTACTCGGTTTATGTTTCACTTCATTGTTCTAGCATATTGCATTGCATAGCATTTTGCATTTTACAGGGGATCAAAAGATGTGTGTACAACAAGAGGAATTTTCCAAAGGTTCCAAGCCTAATCAAGAGTTTGTATTCAAGTCAACAGGGGGGTTATCATCATCAGAGACAAGTTAAAGCCCCTAGATAGGTAGATAAGTGTATGTGGTTCATCTCCTGTCTAGGAGGCCATTTGAAGGTCATCTGAGGATCGCAAGCCCATGGTTATGGAGAGAGATCATCATTTAAGCTCATTGGAGGTCTTATAGGTCATTGTGGAGTTCATTCAAGTGTTTACACCAAGTGTGAAGAGTTACAGTTGAAGGTGGTGCAATTAGGGTTTTTATCTGGTCAACCCTAAGTCAACTGTGAAATTGAAGGAGATTAAGACTCAATTCCAAGTCTCTACGGTCATGGAATGTTATGATGTGATGCCTAATATATCATTTCAAGATTAATTAATCAAGAATCAAGAGTGTGAGAAGTTACTAAGCTAGGGTTTCTAAGCCTGACTGTGTAAAACCCCCTATTTAGTGCCTAACTTCAAGATCACCTATCTCAAGATACAAGTATCATCTCATCTTGACCCCAACATAAGACTTGTAGATCATGTTCTTAGCTTCCTTTTGAGTACTAGAAGTCCTTGATTGGATTTGTAAAACTCAAGTTATGAAGCAGACAAGTTACAGGTCCTCAGATGAATGTGATTTTGGTCAACAAAAGTCAACCAACTTCCAAGCCACTTTTGACCTAGAAGGATGTTTCTCCTCAACTTTTGATGAACATGATAATTGTTCCTCATGATCTTATATTTCCAAAGAGTACTATAAGTCCTTCATCTGATTTGTAGAACTTAAGTTATGAGGCTTGCAAGGCAGGGGTATTTTGGGAAAGCAGGATTACAGGTCATTTTCATTATGGGTCCATTTCACCACTTTTCACACTTCAAATGGAAATCTTTCCAACTTCAAACTTACTCCAAATGGGGTCATTTGCTCAACCAAACATCAAGGTCTCAAAGGTTTGGCTTGGATTGAAGAATCCCTAAAGAAATTTCCATGAAAAAGGCCTTAAAAGGGGAAAATCAAATTAAATTCATTTGAGATCATTTTGGACCAACCTTGTGCATTTTTTGAGTGCCAAATACATTTCAAACACAATTCCATTTTTGGATTTGAGATTTGAGCTCATTTTGGTGGCCATTTTCATGATTACTTCAAGTTTAAGTAACATATGCAAACCTTGCCATAAGACTAAATTAAGGAGCCATTCTCAGCCCTTGGATCAACCTACCTCAGATGCAAGCTAGCTGAACCATTTTTACAGCTGGGCAAGGTGATTTTCATGCACTATTGAAATGGCCATAAGGTGAAAAAGTGAAATTCAATTGGGCTTAAGGAACATAGAATTGGGCTTTCTTTCAATCCAAATCCATCATACATATTCTCAGGATTGCACACAAGCTTTCAAAACTGATTTTGGAGAGAAATTGGACAAGAACACATTGAGAGAAAGTGAGGAAAAAGTCAAAATAGTTTTTCATGTTTCACTGAGTTTCAATCCAAACCAAGCATTTCAAAAGACTCCTTGAGGTTCTTAGAACATTTATGGGTGGTTTATTTTAAGCTTCACTAACAAACTGAGCTCTGTGGAAGCTTGATTTTAGGTTTCTTTTCATTCCTTTTTCCTCACTGTTTATGCATTGTTATCACATCATTTTTATATATTTGTAAACCTCTTGATGTGTAGATGGTTTCTGGATTGATTTTGTGGTTGTTTGTAAGCTTTTGAGTTTTGAGCTCATTTCTTTTTCTTTTCGTTTTGTTTTATTTAAGCATGATCAATGAAAATGGGTGGTGGATCTACGTGACCTGGAGATCATTTTTTACTATTTATTTGTTCATTTTGGTTGAGTTTTCGTGCACCTGCGTTTCTGGCCGTGGCTGGTTTACTTGGGTCGCCGGAGAAGACGACCGGAACAGTGGTTCCGGCCGTCTGGTTTTCCCCCCAAGTTTGAATACCTTCCCAGCCACGTGTGATGTTTTTGTCTCTTGGATTTACTTACTTTTGCATTGGATGGCTAAGATTAAGAAGTATGGTGCACTCACTTTGACCACACACACTAGATCTAGCTGGAATCTCATTAAATGACATGGCGTGATGTGAGCCCTCTGATCTGGTTACCTTTTGATCCAATGGCCATTATTGTTTTCCACCGCGCGCGTATGTTGACTCCCCACACTGGATCCTTTTGAATTTAGCGCCCCTTGTTGAATTTGGGCCTCTTGTTGCTCTTGGAACCCCCCCCCCCCTTTTATGAGCCCAACGTGTTTTCAACGCTTCTGGACTGCTTTCTGCACCCCCAGCCCTTTTTCATTTTAGTTTTTATTTTCTTTTTGTTTTATTTTATATCTGTTTAGATTTAAATCATTTTAAAATACTTCCAAGAATGTTAAAATTCCACAAAAATATGTTTTAGACTCCTTGGGATGTCCTCTGATTTTAGGAAATTTTTATTTTATTTTTTGAATTATTTTTCAATTAAAAATGGAATTCAACATTGGAAGTGTTTTATTTGACCTAAATCTTGACATGTTTTGGTTTTTATTTTGTTTCTCTTATTTCCTTTTGATCCAATGAGTAAAATTCAATCCTCATATCAATGATGAGTTGATGAATTTTTGAGGACCATTTTGCCCCTGTTGGTTGACTTTTGAGTTGACTTTTGATGCACTTCATTTGACCCTAGACAATCCTCCTTCACAACGGAGCCCTCTTGCGAATCAATTTCTATGGTGATGTTGTGAAGTGATTTTTATTGTAATCTTTTGGCCTCTGGTTGCCAACATGTTTCTATGCCTTTTCATTTTATTTGGTTATTTTTGAATCATTTTCCTAATTTTAGAGTAACTTGCAAGTCAAGTTACCCCAAAGGGAGGTTCATACAAACATCTTGACCTAGTTTGACTTGGATATGACATTTTCCTAATTTTAGAGTAACTTTGCATTTTTCATATTGTTGCTTGAGGTTGAGATAAGCTTGTGGAGGCTATTGCCCCACACCAATTTCCTCCCTCACTTGCATTCCATGTTTGCATCCTTGCATGTTTATGTTGTTTCTTGTTTCGCTTTTGTCTCCCTTCCTTTAGGATCTCTAATCTTTCTTGTTCGAGGGAGATTATGATAGACATTAGGATCTTAACCTTGTATGATAACATTAGGTAGAATTCCCTTATCTCAATCTTAGGATCACCATTGCATGACAACTTTAGGTTTGATTTAGTCCCCCTTTAGTGTCCTTTCTCTTCTCATCTCAAAACAAACATAAAACACGTAATAAAGGTTAATGATTATTGTGCGTTACGAGCCTTAAGCACTTAGGAAAGGGTTGTTGAGGGGTTTCCCTTCAATGGCTTGAATGTTTAGTATAGCACCCTTTGGGTGATATGCGACGCATTCACTCCTAGGTCATAGTCTCTAGTGCAATATGAATTGCAAACAATCCAAAAACACTTCTTCTCTAAAAAACACAAAAAAACAAATCATTAAAACTTCTTTTTTCCCTTTGGGGCCTTTAATCTTGGAAAATCATTTTCATAAGGAGAGTTTTGTTAAATCTTGGTTCTATCGCAAACGGTAACGCCTAAGTCTCCAATGGTTGAGCTGCATACACCAAACTGCTAGAACTGATTGTCAACCCTACTCGGGTAAAACAGTCGAACAAACATGTGTTCCCTTTTAGCCCGAACTACATTTGCTCTGATCTTTCATACCAGATGAAAGTACATAGGCACAAGACGCAATGTCTTGGCGAGCAACCTCCCCCCTTTTACCCGTAGTTAGCCGAACTACGTTGACTCTGACTTCTCACTTCAGATGAGATACGTAGGCACAAAGCGTCGTTGCTTTGCCGAGTCACTTCTTTTTCTTTTGTCCTCAAGCCTGTAGTTAGATAGTTTCAATCACCCTTTTAGATAGACAACAAGCGTGGATCTCGTCGAGTACGACGGACGTGAGGGGTGCTAACACCTTCCCCTTGTGTAACCGACTCCCGAACCCGAGATTTGGTTGCGATGACCGATCTTATCCCTCTTTTCGTTAGGTTTTCTCTGAGCGTTTCCTTTCCCTCTCTTGGGATAAATAACGCACGGTGGCGACTCTTCTGTCATTGTCGGCCTCGATTTTCGCAGTAGCGACAGACCCGACATAACATATGCAGTAAGTCTTGTAAGCAGGTACATGGAAAATCCTGGAAAGGCTCGCTGACAAGCATTGAAGTGGATTTTAAGGTACATAAATGGGTCTCTGAATAGAGTCCTAATTTATGGTGGAGCCTTGGGTGAAGATAGTAAAGCAGCGATCGAAGGATATTACGACTCTGATTATGCAGGTTGTATGGATTCTAGAAAATCTATCTCTGGATATGTGTTCACTATGTTTGGGACAACAATCAGTTGGAAAGCAACACTTCAGAAGGTCGTTGCCTTATCAACCACTGAAGCGGAGTATATTGCCCTAACTAAAGTTGTGAATGAAGCATTGTGGCTTGAAGGTTTTGCAAAGGAGCTAAAACTGCAAGGTCGAGTTATCACTGTTAAATGTGATAGTCAAAGTGCAATACACCTGTCGAAGAATTCAGCCTATCATGAGCGAACCAAGCACATTGATGTAAGGATGCATTTCATCAGAGTGGTAATCGAGCGCGGAGAAGTCCAAGTGCTGAAGGTTTGGATAGATCATAATGCTGCTGATATGATCACCAAGATGTTGCCGAGTTGCAAGTTTTTCCACTGTATGCAGTTAATAAAGCTGCACGAAGAAAGCTAGTTTCTTGATGTTATAGAGTTAGATCCAAGGTAGAGATTTGTGAGATGTTGGATCGAACTCTAGTATGGTCGAAGTATGTTCGCGAGTAATGCGTGTTTTAGTCTAAGTTTGTTCTAACATGCATTAGTCAATATTGCTAGGGTTGTTAGCATGTTGAATTGGGCATTGCTTGTAAGCCCAATTGTTTAAAAGGGTAATTGTTAAAAAGCCTATTAGGCTAGGGTGCTATTTTATTATAAATAGGATACTAGTTTCTCAATCTTGGCAAAAGGAAAAATAGGAAGATAAAATCCTAATTTCAAGAGAAAGAGGTTATTTTTTTATTCTTGTATACTTGTAATCTTGTTCTAAGATAAAGGAAAGAATAGCAGTTTAATAATCAATCCTTGTTGTTTTCTTCTTTATTAACCCTAACCCTTGTGTGTTTCTTGATCATTAAGAAACCGTTTATACTTTGTTATAAGGTATCCGATTCACAACAATATTTATTTTAATATATTTGGCCACATACTTTTATATTATATGTTTATGGTCATTTGAAAAAAAATATTTTTTTAAATAATTACGTTGTTAATCAACGACGTCCATATATTTCGTAAATTTTTAAATTATTTATATGACATTTTAAAATTATTTATATAACATAGAAGAAAGTTATTTTTTTTATTGAATATAGTATAAAAGTTTTTATCACTTCATCTTCATTAAACTAAAAAGAATGTTTATTTTAAATATGACTTTTTTATATCTATGCATTAGATTATTTATTCTCTATTCTCTTTATAAATATACTTGAAAAACTTAAGTTAGGTATTAAATATTTTACTAATTTTATATCATTTTAATATGTTATAAATTTATAATATATTGTTATGAACTTGCATTAAATGGAAAAATCGATTAACATTGTAGTTAGGATCATTAAAAAATATATTATTAAAATTTTATTCAAAAAGCATTCTATTTACATGATAAATAATTAAAAAATTCTACTATATCATCTTAAGATTAAGAATATTTGAAATAATAAAATCTGTTATCAATCAAGAGAGTAAATATTTTTTTCAACAAAAAATCAAATTATTTTTTATTTTTAACTTTGATTACATGTATAAAATATTCAGATTGTATAAAAAAATCATATTTTGTTTACATACCAAAAAAGATATTATGTTTATTTTTAAAATATAAAATATTTTATTCACAAAATAAAAAATACATAGAAATAATTGTAATTTGTACACTACAAGAAAAAATGAAATTAGTCAGGTGAAATTCACTTCGCTAATGCAAATATCACCCTGCAACGTAACTTTTGCGAGGTGTACCAAATACCCCGCAAAAACGTTAGTCGCAACAAATTGCAAGAAGAAAACCACGCTGCATGTTAGCCAAATGTATTTCACCTTACAACGTTGCCAGGTGAAATTCACTTCGCAACCCCTTTCCCAGAGTTCACAGCATCCAACACGGAGAGCAGCAGAGAAAAAAGGTTGAAAGTTGTATGGTGAATTTCACCTAGCAAATTTTGAATATTCCGAATTTTGCTGAGTGAATTTCACCTGAATTTTTTTTTTGAATTTGTCAAATGAAATACACCACGCAAACTATAAATAATATAATAAAAAATATGATATATTTATATTATTCTAAATATTAATTTTAATATTTATAATATATAAATATAATAAATAATTTTATTTCAGAAATTAATTAAAAATGTTAAATTCTTAAGTAATTAAAAATATTTAAAGTCATATTTAATTTAAAAAATACATAATTAAATAAGTTCATAATTAATTCAAAATATTTAAATTCATCATTATTCCTCCTCGTCACTCCCGTTTTTTTCCTCATTCATGCGTACCCCTCCTCGGTTACCAACCGCTCCAACTCCGCCACCACCATATTGTTGTTGAAACATCTGTTGCATTTGTTGTTGCATATGTTGTTGTATTTGTTTTTGTATTTGTTGTTGTGTACGCACTATTTGCTCTTGTGAAATTCTTAATGCTTCTTCTAACTCAATTTGTTTTCTTCTCATTTCTTCCAATTCAACATATTTTGCAGCTTCACGTGTTGCTTCACTTTGAGCTAATTGTCTAATTGTTTCAGTCATTTGAGGGGTTAATGTCGGAGGACGTGAAGACTCTTCCCCATCTGCAATTCTCTTAAATAAAGAAAACATATCCCCTTTTTTATAGTTGCCAGCTAAAGGTCCAGTAGCATAAATTTTCCCATTTTTATTCTTTTCCTTACTTGCTTTCAATCAAAGATATTGATCAACAGTTGGATCAATAGAATGTTGCCCCATAGACCACCTAACTCAGGATAATGATATTAAAATTATGCCTTCAGTCTTTGGTACTCCGCCTACACATACGTAAAAAAATTAAATTAAATAATAGAGTTTAGGCAATTAATTTAAATATAAAAAAATAAATATAACATTGTCATATTAATATAACATTTAAATATCAATATCTCATTATACTCTCTATCTCTTCCCCGATAAGTCCTCTCATAAAGCTCTTGGATTAAAGGGATTCTTCCTTTAGCATTAGTCTAATTAATATACATAGAACTTCAATTAAAAATATATCACAATTAAGAATATAATTTTAAAAAAGTAGTGAGATGAAAATATAATTACCATCTGTTCAACATGATCGGAAATACTAATGCTTCCAGCCCTATGATTAGCGGCTCCATTTTTTGATCTCTTTGAATTACCCATGAATCTTTCAAAAGGATACATCCACCTATATTGAACAGGTCCACCAAGCAAAGCTTCATATGCAAGATGCACATGAAGATATTCCATTGAATAAAAAAAACCAAGTGGAAAAATTTGTTTCAACTTGCATAAAATTAGAGGAATGTCTTGGTCCAACTTAATGAGGTCATCCACTCTTAAAATTAACGCACAAATACCTCTAAAAAATGACTAATTTCAGTTAGTGAATTAAACACTTGTGTTGGTAATGAGCTAAAGGCAATTGGAAGCAATTGTTCCATAAAAATATGGCAATCATGACTTTTTATTCCATTCAACTTTTCAGTGTTAGCGTTAACACACTGTGCCAAATTAGAAGCATAACCATCGGGCATTCTCAATTTAGTTAACCATCGACAAACAAGCTTGACTTCTTGGGGAGTTAGACTATAAGTAGATTTAGATTTTAATACTTTCCCATTCGGTAGAGTCTTCAACTCTAAATCTTTTCGATTACACAACAGTTTCATGTCTTTTCTAGCATTCTTATCATCTTTTGTCTTGCCTTGTACATCCATCACTATGTTAAATACATTATCAAAAAAGTTCATCTCTATGCGTATAACGTCAATATTATGTCACAAGAAATTATCTTTCAAATATGGGAGGTCCCAAAAAATACTTGTTTTAGTCCAATTGTGTTTGTCCCCGTATCCTGGAATTCGGATCTCTTTTCCATTGTCTGTGAATTTTGGCAGATCACGAACCATGTTGCATACTTCAACTAATGACAAACGGTGGGGAGGCGGATTTGTTAATTTTACACCTTTTCTAAAATCATTCTTGTTTTTTCTAAGTCCATGGTTTTCTGATAGGAATCTACGGTGACAGTCAAACCACAAACATTTCCCTCCTTTTTCCAATGTAAAACGCGTTCGTGTCATCCATGCAATGAGGATATCCAATTTTACCATTTGAACCCCAACCAGACAACATTACATATGCAAAAAATTCGTTAATATTCACATCAAAGAAACTTGTATATTGAAGTTTTGTTTATGAGATATGTCATAAGTACATTCTCCAATCCACAACCTCTTTAAATCATCAATTAAAGATTGTAAATACACATCAATTCCTGCTTTTGGACTCGACGGCCCTGGAATGAGACAAGTCAAAAACATGTAAGGCTTTGTCATACACACCTCAGAGGGGAGGTTGTAAGGGGTAACAATAACTGGCCAACAAGAATATCCAGTTCTCGGCGATTAGACATATGGAGTAAAACCATCAGAGCACAATCCTAGTCTGACATTTCTAGGTTCTACAACAAAATTAGGATGCATTTGATCAAAGTGCTTCCGTGTCTCGCCATCAGATGGATGTTGCATAGTGCTTGGACTTGTTTCATTTGTATGATCGATGCCATGTCATTTGACTTGCACTGCGTATTAAAGTAAACATTCTTTTCAACCTTGGTATTATCGACAGATAAAACATTGATTTCACTGTTATGCGTTTTTTATTACGATCAATGGCTTTAGTGCGAGTTATATACCTTGAACTGTTACAAAAGCTACATTCCTTTAACGTTCCATAGTTTGTACTAAACTCATTGTCATAGAACAACATGTAACCTCTAATGCAACAATCAATCTTCCTTACTTCTAAACCCAACTTCATAACCAACCTCTTCGCGTCATAATAACTTCTAGGCAAATTGTCTTTCGTAGGAGTCAATCCAACATTATTTGAGAAAAGAATTCCTAACACTGATCAGGAACGTTCCAGTTTGAATTTGTGGCCAATAATTTCACACACATAGATAATTTAGATTTTGACGAACCCTCAAACAATAATGTGTTTATTTCTTTCAATAACTAATAAAATTTGAGTTTTCTCATTCAGAAACTTTTCCCCATCACTATCTTGTTGTTAATTGTAGGCCACGTTCATCCCTAAAGCATCATCAATCATGTCATCGTGTATATTAAATTGTTCTTCATATTCCATCTATGATTGACTACTTGAATCCTGTAGTAAATTACTAGTCTCTGGCATATTCATCGACATTTCTTCCTCATTTGATGTCCAAACCCAATAATTATCCTTAAATCCCTTTCTCTTCAAATGAGTTTCTACTTCTTATGGATTACTTATTATACGTCAACATCCACATTTAAGACACGGGCATCTTACTCCTCCTTGTCTTTGACAACATTCTTGGTTAAATGCCCATATAATAAACAACGTTTTAACTCCTTTCTTAAAATGTGGTTTAAGTCCACGTCTTCCGGCATACACACAATCGTACATCCAACTACGGTAGTACTTATAATATTTCATATTGTACGTTTACAATATCGTACCCATTATAATCACAAAAATATTTTTAACCAATTGACCAATTTGAAATTTTCGGTCAATATATAAAATAACAAGTACATATATATAATAACAAAGTAAATAATAACATATATAATTCTATGTTAAAAACATAGTAAATAATATAATTATGTTACTATAATTATATAATATTATTTATTTCTAAAATCTATAATTTATTACTGTTTTACATATATTTGTTTATTTATAATATTTACAAAATCTATAATATTTCTAAAATCTATATATTTACACAAATAATAAACCAAAATCAATACTATTATTTATTTACTTCTGAAAAAACGAAGAAAAAAAATTGTAATTTACATATACCATAAACATATATTTTATCATTCCAACCAATTTACAGACAATATAGTGATAAATTTCATCAACAAATTTCTAAAATATTATGCACAAATCTAACTATCATTATTTTTATCATAAAAACTTTATTAAAAAAAACATAATTTAAACCAGCTCATACAACTCATTGTGTAATAACAAACAATATGTGTACCTTAGTAAATTGATTTGATGAATATCTTGAATGCAAATCCGAATCCAGCAAAAAAAAATTGAATCTTTGATATTTCTGAAAATTTTAATTTTTGATAAAATTTGGAGATGGGAGAGATTTGGAGGGGTTTGGAAAGAATAAGAGACGGGTTGAGAAAGAATGAGAGAAAATGCTTAGAAAGAAGAAACAAGAAGATTTAAGAGATGGAAAATGAATGTTGAGTCGTTGGTATTTATTAGGAGGTTGTGGGGTGAAAACCACTCCGCAAATTTTTATACCATTGAAACTTGCGAGATGGTCAACATCTAGCAAAATGTTTGTCAGTCAGCTCACCTGCTCCTCTGCGTAATAATTAATTATCTGACCGTTGGGAAACTTTGAGACTTGCGACGTACATTTCACATCGCAACACAGGTAAACTTTGAGACTTGAGAAATACATTTCACCTCGCAACCCTTGTGTCAGAAAAAGAGTTAAAACGGTCACATGCCACCCTGACCATTAATAATTATAACATTTACTTTCCCCCCAATTTTTTAAGACTAAGTTGCGGGGTGTTTTTCACTTCGCAACTCTCTTTTCAAAATTTTCAAATTTATTTATTTAAAACTAAGTTGCGAGAAGGAAAAACTTATTTATTTAATTTTTAAAAAACCATGTTCCGCGGTAAAAAACACCCTGCAAGTCTATTTTTCTGCGAGGTGAAAAACACCCCGACATAGTCACCTGGCTAATTCAAGTTTTTCTTATAGTGGTAGATGTTTAAAATTTTATACTAACATTAATTTTTGTGAATAAGTTTTTTCTTGCCCCCACCTAAAAAATATTGTGGATCCGTTGTTGGTTATAATCGAAGTCTGATTTAGCCATGCAGTGGTCGAAGAGGTGCATGATGTAGTCGAAATATGATCTAACATGTAGTGACTTAAGTTATTTATGTGTCTTATTGTGTAATCGTTTGTATGTAATATATAAGTGTTATCGTCATACATGACATACATATACTAGAAGTCTATATATAGATTGTATTCTAGTTTGTTATAATAGTAGTAAGGGTGTGAGTTTTTATTCACTTGTAATCTGTTAACCCTGATTGAAAAAGTGAAAAGAAAAAATCATTATAACCAATGATCTCTTCTTTTTCTTCTTCTTCTTCCTCTTCTTCCTCTTCTTATTTCTCTTCGTGAATTAAATCATTTTCTTGATTATTCAGGAACTCTCTCTTTCTCACAAATTTGTCGTGTTTGACAACATTTATCATAACAGACTGGTTCGGTGAGCATGGATCAAGATGTTGTCAACGAAGTATGAGATTGAAAAATTCGCCGGTGTGAATGATTTTATATTATGGAACTTAAAGATGCAAGCTCTTATTGTTCAGCAGAGTTTGTTAAAAGCATTGAAGGGATCGTAAATAATGGATTTTGCTCTAATGTAGAAGGTGAAGACGACGACGATCGAGAAATCCCACAATGTCGTCATATTGAGCCTTGGGGATAAGGTTCTCCGGCAGGTCTCAAAGGAGAAAATGGTAGTGGGTGTGTGGAACAAACTTGAAGGTTTGTACATGACCAAGTCGTTGGTAAATTACATCTATATGAAGCAAGTTTTGTATTCATTCAAGATAAGTGAAGACAAAGTCTTATTTAAGCACTTGGATATGTTCAACAAGTTGATTCTTGATCTAAATAATATTGATGTCAAGATTGATTATGAAGATCAATCGTTGCTAATGTTGTATGTTTTATCAAGATCTCATGCTTACTTCAAAGAAACTCTATTGTATGGAAGAAATTCTATGACATTTGAAGAAGTTTAGCCGACCTTGTACTCAAAGGACTTTAATGAAAGAAAGGAGCATAAACCATCATATGTTGGTGAAATATTGTCCGTAAAAAGGAAAATTCTCAATGGAGAATGGTATGTTTGAGAAAAAAAGGGTAAATATTATCACGAGTCTTATGGTGGTAATGCTCTTGCTATTAGGTGTTATTATTGTAAGAAGGAAGTTCATATAAGAAAAGTGTGTCCTGATAGGTTGAAGAGTTATGGTGATGGCAAGGATAATAGCAATATGACTATTGTTCAAGATGATTACGATTCATTTGATGTCTTGGTAGTTTCAAGCAATAATTCTAGAAAGGAATTGATCATGGATTCTGGTTGCATTTGGCATATGACACCAAAAAAAGATGTGTTTGAGGGCTTATGTGATCATGATGGTGGATCACTAATGCTGGGAAACAACAAAGCCTGCAAAATTACAGGAATTGAATCTTTAAGATTCAAGCCCCATGATGAGTCAATAAAGTTATTGAGTGGTGTCAAGTATGTACTTGATCTTAAGAGAAATTTGATTTCTTTTGGCGAATTCGACAAGAAAGGATATGTGTTCAAGGGAGATCAAGGTATCCTGAAAGTAATGAAGGGGTCAAAGGAAGTCTTAAGAGTCAGACAGAAGCAAGGTTTCTATAACCTTGAGGTTAAGGTTATAAGTGGTTCATCAGATATTGCATCCACAAAACTTGTGTAATAGATATATCTATGACACGTGAGATTGGGCCATGTCAGTGATAGGAGTCTGGTCGAATTGGGAAAACAAAATTTCCTAGGTGGTGACAAGGTCGAAAAGATGGAGTTATGTGAACCTTGTGTGTTTGGTAAAACTTGCAGAGTGAAGTTCAATAAAGGAAAACAAAGAACATATGAATCCCTTAATTACATTCATGTTGATCTTAGGGGGGCTGCAAGAAATTCTTTACACTGAGGAGCAAGGTATTTTCTATCCATAATTGATGATTATTCAAGAAATTTATGGATATTCCTCAAAATAATATGGATGAAACGTTTGAGAATTTCAAAAGTTAGAAGATTCTGGTCGAAAATTAGACTAACAGGAAGGTCAAAAGGTTGAGGATCGAGAATGGCCTTGAGTTCTGCAATGAAGTTTTTGACAGTTATTGTGCTATGTTTGGTATTGCTAGGTACAAGAATATAGCAGGTACTCCTCAACAAAATGGTATGACTGAAATATTCAACCAAACTATCCTAGAAAGAGTTAGATGCATGTTGGTAAATGCTAGATTAAAGAAAGTGTTTGGGATTGAGGCTTTTGTGTCTGCATCATACTTGATAAATAGGTGTCCCTAGACTACTTTAGGGATGAATACACCTAAAGAAGTTTGGTCGAGTAATCCACCAAATCTCGAAAAACTTAGAGTAGTTAGGTGTGTAGTCTATGCTCACATTAGGAAAGACAAATTCAAACCTAAAGCTCTGAAATGCGTGTTCCTTGGGTATACTGGGGGAGTTAAAGCCTATAGGCTATGATGTATAGAACCAAGTCACATAAGGTGTATCACAAGTAGTGATGTGGTTTTCAATGAAGCAGAAATAATTTTTTTTAAAAAAATCGATGATGCTGGTCGAAATGTAAAGATCTCTGAAGAAGAGAAAGAAAGGGAAGAGTTTCCCATTGAGGTGAAACATATTGATGCTGAATTGCATAACCCAGATGAAGTCTAAGAAGAAGCACAAGGTGCTAATGAAGATGAGGAGAATGATAGTGACTACCTATTAAAAAGGGATATGGCAATGAGAGTCATCAAGCCACCTCAGAGACTTGGTTATATAGATCTCATAATATTTTCCATAATCTCTGAAAGTGAGGTTATTGATGAAGAACCAGAGACTATAAGGAAGCTATAAGGAGTCGAAATAAGACTAAATGACTGAAAGCCATGGATGATGAGATGAAATATCTTCATGATAACAACACTTGGGTGCTGATCAAAAAACTGATTAGGGCCAAATTAGTCAGTTGTATGTCGATTTTTAAGGTTAAGGAAGGAATAAAATGAGTAATGTCAAAGAGAATAAAGTCAAGGTTTGTTGCTAGGGGTTCACTAGAAAAGAAGGAGTCAACTTCAATGATGTGTTCTCACCTATTGTAAAGCATAGATCTATTAGAATGTTGTTAGCCATAATGGTAAAGTTCGACCTAGAATTTGAACTAATGGATGTGAAGACTGTTTTCCTGTATGATGATCTAGATAAAATAATCCTAATGAGGCAACCTGAAGGGCATGCAGAAAGAGGCAAGTAGGATTATGTGTGCAAACTAAATAGGTCGTTATATGGCTAAAAACAATCTCCTCAACAATGTAATAGGAGATTTGATAAGTTATTAACACACATAGGTTTGACTAGGAGGCAGTTCAATCATTGTGTTTACTCAATATTTTGACCTATAAGTTCACTTGTTATTTTGTTGCTTTATGTGGATGGCATCATCATAGCAAGTAACAATATCAAGGATGTAATAAAGGTGAAGAATGAACTCGACAAGGAGTTCGAAATGAAGGACCTGGGACTTACTACCATGATTCTTAGGATTGACATCATGAGATATAGAAAGCACTCGAGGTCATGCTTATCTCAAGAGACATACCTAAGGAAGATTCTTGACAAATTTGGTATGTCAAATTCAAAGCCTGTTGTAACACCAACAAATCCTCAATTCAAGCTGAGTACAACTCAAAGTCCAAGTATCGAAGTCGAAAAAGCCTATACGAATAACATCCCTTATTCTAGTATGGCCATACGTAGCTACGGAGTGAGCCTTGTAAGCTGGTATATGACCAATCATGGAAAATCACACTAGCAAGATTTGAAGTTGATTTTGATATACATAAAAAGATCTTT
This sequence comes from Lathyrus sativus, assembly GCA_963859935.3. Taxonomy (NCBI): domain Eukaryota; kingdom Viridiplantae; phylum Streptophyta; class Magnoliopsida; order Fabales; family Fabaceae; genus Lathyrus; species Lathyrus sativus. The sequence goes on along the minus strand of OZ012740.1, from coordinate 636,427,036 downwards.
GAGTAGAGTCCTTGTTTATGATGGAGCCACGAGTGATAGCAAAGCCGAAATCGAAGGATTTGTCAACTTTGACAATGCCGGATGTATGAATACCATAAAATCTCTTTTTGGATATGTTTTCACTAAGTTTGATACAACAATCAATTGAAAAGCTTCACTTCAGAAGGTTGTAGCTTTGTCAACCACTGAGCTGAATACATTTCCCTTCCTGAAGTTGTAAAAGAAACATTGTGGCTTGAAAATTCTTCTAAGAAACTGAAACTTCAAGCCAAGTTATCACTGTTTAATGTGATAGTCAGAGTGTCATACATTTGTCAAAGAATTTGACCTATTATGAGAGGACCAAGTTCATTGATGTTAGGTTGCATTTTGTCAAGGAGAAAATCGAGAAATGAAAAGTGAAAGTGCTGCAGATCTCGGATGAAGATAATGATGCTGATATGATCACAAAAGCATTGCCCATTAGCAAATTCTTTCACTATATGCAGATGATAAAGATGCATGATGATAGCTAGCTTATTCTTTTGATGTTGTACAGTTTATTCCATGTTACAGATTTGTGATATTTTGGGTCGAACTCTACACTTAACAGGGGTAACATCTTGATTCGACTGGGATGTGCATGTTATAATCAAAGTCTGATCTAGCGAATGCAGTAGTCAAAGAGATGCATGATGTAGTTAAAATATAATCTAGTATAGAGTGACTTAAGTTAATTATTTATTTTATTGTGTAATAGTTATGTATGTCATGTATGATCGTTATCATCATACATGGCATGTATATGTTATAAGTCTATATATAAGTTGTACTCTAATTTGTTAGACTAATAATATGAGTATGAATTATTATTTACTTTTAATTTATTGACTTTAATTTATAAAGTGCATTAAAAAAAACGTTATAACCAATTCTCTTTTTATAAATTGAATCGTTTTTTCTTTAATTATTCAATAACTCTCTTTCTCACATATTTATTGCGTTTGAGATAGCATGTCACAACCGATACAATTATGTTTCTATATGTCGAGTATACGACATATTTTCAATGTTGGAATATTGAATGACTGAATTTCAATGGTGCAAAAGTCTTATCCAATCATGTTGTCAATTCTAGATGGCGGAAACTTCCAAGTTGCTAGTTATCATAGAAAATTTTGCTTGTTTATTTCCTAGTTACTATAGTATTCATTGATATTATAGTTATAAGCCATTATTATTTTTTATTTGTCGTTTAGTCTTTTTCTTATAATATTTTCCATTTAGGTAAAATCACATAATTATGGACTCATGTGAATAATTAGTAAAAGATGAAATAATATTCTAGTAATCCAATGAACATCATGTGCGACGATTAGGAAAGGTGAGGATTCCAGCACAATGTTGGGTGTGTACCCACTTGAGTTGGTTTAGTTATAGCCATGTGTATTGGATGTATTTATTTGCTAACAATTGTCTTTACAGCAATAGCTAAATAATCAAATATTAAAATATTATAATGAGATTAGTGTAATCTTCAATGATCTATACTTTGGGGGAATCTCACATCCACTTTATTAGACAATAAATTCCGATTTAGAAGAATTGAATAAATTACAAATTAAAAATTTAATTTTTGTCAAAAATAATTTTTAAGTGTTTTATAGCACAACAGAAAAAATTCGAAATAAATCGTCTTACCGAATTTATTATCAAAAAATTCAAATATTTGTAATGTAAACCAATTAGATGATAATGAACACAAATTGTTCAACAATGATTAATTATAAATTAATTAAATGTTAAACTATATGTAGAGCTTATTTTTAACGATAAAGAATCAATAAAAAACAATAAACACAATTTAGCGAACACTTTGAATACATATCGAAAATGTTTAAAAATTTAATTTGATTTATTGATGTTAAAACGAATCACAATCAAAGTGATTGTGATTATATCAACAAACCATAATTAAAAAGTTGATTTCCTAACGAATTGAATAAAGCTACAAAGATTCAATAATTTGTAAAACATGCACGCACGCACGCACGCACGTACGCACGCACGCACGCGCGCACACACACACACACACACGCACGCACGCACGCACACGCACACACACACACACACACACACACGCACACACGCACACATACGCACACACACGCACACACACGCACACACATGCACACACACACACACACACATATATAGACACAAGGATTTGTTTAGGCATTCCTTCAATCGGTCTCGTTATGGATACGTTTGCCCTTAATTCAAATTCGAATTTAGATAGTTGAAATTAACCTTACTTTACAAACAATGTATATACAGGAGATGAAGAACTCTAACCTTACAAACCCTATAGTTTGTCGTTGATTCTCCCACCTCTGAAACCCTTGATCAAAGTTTGATCAAGTCACCATCAATGCCCTACAATCCACTAGTTCTTGTAACTAACTTGCAAGACCTCCTCGCATTCAAGGTTTTCGCTCGGTCGAATTAATCCCTAGCATGCACTTGTTGAACCCAAGATTCACGAACATGATCCACTGTTTCACGCTACTCCCTTACAAGGTACCACCTACCTTGTCTCAATGTCTTCACTCGATTGAATCCGTATTTGCGTGATCTTGTCCAAAACCTTCAAATCCTCAATAATCGGCATCAACATAAGTGTTAATACCTAAATCGATAGTAAGATCGTTATCAACACGAGTGCTGATACCTAGATTGACAACAAGATTATTATCAACACGAGTGTTGATACTTATATTGACAACAAGATCGTCATCAACATGAGTGCTGATACCTAGATCGACAACAAGATCGTCATCAACATGAGATCTAATACTGTTCAAACTGCAGTATAGCGCCAAAAAACAAAAGATTTGGAAGAATTCCCTCCGGATTTTATCGTCTCCATAGGGATCGGTGTGAGGGATCAAATGCCATTCAATGGTCTCTATCTCTCTACGCTTGGGTTTGTAAGGTTTGAATTTAAATCTAAACTATGTAAAACGAATTAAAGTAAAACTACATAGTATCATCTGAGAGACAAGAGAGCTCGTCAGGATTGAATTTCATCCACCGCTCAAATATGTAAATCTACTAATCAGTTGTATGCAATCTAAAATATTCATCAGTATCATCGCATATCATTCATATCAGCGTCCATGTCTGAAACACCGACGAGAGTTCAACTGTATTGTTTAATCCACGATCTCTCATCCTATCAAATAACACGAAGCATTAAGATTTGATACTCACGTGAATGTTAAATCTAAATCTATGTCTAGATTTTATAATCTAACAGATGTTCATCCTAGATTTAGATCTGAAGAGTATATGTCTATAACGGTTAAATCAAAGATAAAAAGGTAAAAAAAGATGACATCGATATAGATATGTAAAATAGATATTATACAATGCCATTATTAACAAAGATACATATGCTTTACAAGTAAACTTACATACAATCCCTAACAAGAGAGATTACACGAAGAAAAAGGAAGAAGAACAAGCTTCCCTCACGGTGTCCCAACGATTTCGGTGAATCCAACTCCGGATCTTCAAGATGCACTCACTCTTGTTATTTTCTAAGCTTCTAACTCTACAGAATCATATTTCATCAATTGGGTGTAAAATTCCTCAGGAGATAACTAAAAAATGAATGAAGAAATGAATATATACAAACTAAAATTTTCCTAGCTCGCATAGCGAGCTCACTTTATTGCATGTCTATCAGTCAAAAATGTCTTAAACTGCCTATGGAAAATATATGATCTCGCAAGATCTCGCCTAACGACCATGGCAAGGTTTTGGTTCTGCCTCTACAATTTTTTTCAACGGCTTCAGCTTGCTTTCCGCTCGCCTAGCGACCATGACAGAAAAATCAGCTCTTGATTTGACCATAACTTGAGAACCATAACTCCGATTTACGCATGATAACACTATTTTAGTGTGTCATAGTGATCCAATTTTCTTATGGTTTTAGTTGTTTTAATATGTTCTTACCTTAAGCACACTAGGTGCTTCTTTTTTGTTTTTTTTTTTGTTTATTTGTTTTAAAGAAAATCTAATAAAGGCAAGCTGAGGCATGACGCATCAAGACAAAGTCTGGAGTAAAAATAAGATTAAAGAAAAGAAGATGTTGATTCTCGTTATCAGCAATTCACCAAGAGCTTGGAAGGATTTTATCATTAGGGCACACTTGGCAAGGATTTGTGTAAAGAAAGAGCTAGGGCTGGAGATTTTCACACACTCATATTTATTTTCATTTTAGTTTTATTTCACTTTGAGGGTTAGGAAAGAATTAGAGAGTATTCTTCTTCTCATCTAATGTATTCACTGCTTGAAGCTGTCGTGACTGAAGAGACATGTTGTTGTTTATCCAACACAATGGATCTTCAAGTTACTATTAGATTGTCATTTCTTTTACATATTTTTGCTAAGAGTATGTCTTCCTGTAGTTTCATTCCAGTAGTTTGTACTCAACTCATTATGAGCTAAAATCTTGTTTGATGAGTAGAGTGAAATTAATATAAAGTTGTTTTTATGTTGAAATGATGTGTTTATTATTGTCTTATTTTGTTATGTGTTTTTATTCTATACAACTGCTTCTTAGAATGATCAACTCCCTGAAAACGGCGCCAAAAACATAGTCTTTTCTCTAGCCTAGCTCTAGCTCTCTAATGCACAAGGATTGCTTTTATAGACTTGAGTGTGAGAGTAGAAGTTGGTGAGTCTTGGATCATGGGCCTTTGATAGGAATAAGGTTCAGCCCATACCAAATCACTAAAATATCCAGTTGTCCAATCTCCCTTTGTAAGCAAGTTATCCAATACAGACAATAATAGGGGACAAGGTGTCTTTGGCAGGCTATTGTAGCAGGTAATGGCGCAGAGCACGCGACGGGTGGCTGGGTGCAGGATGCGCTTTTGCAGGCGTGGTCCCCACCGTGCTACCTTTTGTCTTCAATCTCCTTTGCTCTTATTTTAATGCTCTAGTTCTTTCCTTACACAAATCCTTGCCACGTGTGTCCTAATGATAAAATTCTTCCAAACTCTTGGTGAATTGCTGATAACAAGAATCAACATCTTCTTTCTACTCCAGACTCTATCTTGAGGTGTCATGCCTCAGCTTGCCTTTATCATATTTTCTTTAAAACAAAAACACATAAAAAAAAACCATAAATGAAGCACCTAGTGTGCTTAAGGTAAAAGCATACTAAAACATGTAAGTTTAAACAAATCCTAATTTAACTTAAACTAAAACCATAAGAAAAATAGATCAATATGACACACTAAAATAATGTTATCACTCCCTCAAACTTGAACTATCATCTGTCCTCAGGTGATGTGACAGTGAATGACAAAAGAGAATTTCAAAAACAACAGGCTAGGATTGGATTGATGGATTGGCTCAGCTTTTTACTGAATGAATGGTCTATACATAAAAATAATTGTAATAACTCAACCTTGTATCAGCCCAAGAGATGTCACATACTGAAGTGACCAGATTCCTATTGTCACGCCACCACTCTTCAGAAGAATGAGCTAATTTTTCTTTTTGATTCCAATTTGAGTACTCTTGCGAATTATGTTTTCTTCCTTTTGGGTTTCAAGAGGGAATTTTGTCCTGACTCTTTTATTGACTTTTGACTTCCACATTTTAGATCACACCTTTCCACTTATTTATTTTCTTTTTCTTTTCTATTTTTCTCTTTTTTTGGCTCAACACTCCATCTTTCCTCTCAACGGGATCTCACTTGTAATCAGTCCAACCGACTACTATGATGAAGATGATGGTTGTTCCTCCAGTTTTGGGCACATGAATTTTTCAATAGTGATCTTTGCCATTTTTTTGCACACTTTTGTGTGTTTTATTATTAACATGTGGAGTGTGCTCTTTTTGTGAAAAGTCTAAGTCTTTATTGAAGTCAGTTCATCCTTCCCATGGCGATTCTTTAAGGTTTCTACTTGCTTCTCAATTTCAAACAAATAAGTTTCTAAACAATTTTTTTTCTAACTCAACAGACTAGTTGAGGCAAGACAGAGGTTATTAGTAACCTCTGCAGCAACACATTTGGTCACAACTTGGCTTTAATTCCAAAAACTCATTGACATACTCATCACCCAATTTTATTCTAAGCACAAAAAATATAGTTTCGTGGGCCTTGTTTGTTCTTTACTCACTTCTTTGTTATTCCATTAACTAAAAGAAAACTAAACATGCAAACACAAAACTACGCCCTAGAATAAATCATGCAACATTAAACCAAATTAAAACAAAATTAACTAAACAGGATTAAAACTATCATAAACCAGATGATTAAAATTCTAGGAATCAAACACGGCCTTCAAACATGGTCTCAAAAATTCAACCAACAGTAACAAAGTAGCCCATCAAACTATCCAAGCAAAATACCAACGTAGCAAAATATCCAAAAAATTGTAATCTTATCTTAAGCATCCTTCAACAATAGATAGAAAGAAAAGAAAGAAATTTAGAAGAGAGAAGGTCAAGCTTTATCCACCTCCCTCAAACTTAAAGTAAGGACAGTGTCCTCACTGTCAAGTGATTAGGGGAGGCATGACTAGGTTTGCCTCTAGATGATACCACTTAGGCCTTACGCCTAGAGCTTTTACGCGCAGGAGGAATATCCTCCCTATTTTTCTTTCTGACCTCCTTCTTAGCAACGACCTTTGACTCTGACTTCTTAGGTTCCTTGACTTGCTCTTTGACGACTTCAGACACGACAACTTCTTCCTGCACTTTCTCCTCCACAACAACTCGGCATTCTTCTTAGGGCTTTTCTTCAGCTCCTTCTTCTTATGGCTAAGCACCTATTCTTTTGCAATTTCTTCGTCAATCGCTACTGCAGCTATTTCTTTGACTAGAGTTGTGGCAGGAGTGGCCACAGGGGTGACTACCACTGCCCCTCCTTTGTTTGACTCACTGTCCACTTCCTCATTGTCAGCTTTCTTTTCTTCAATTTTCTTTTCCTTCCTTTTGTTGGAACTAGGGGAGTAATCTTTAGTGGTTGAGTAGTATCTGAGCAGTCTGTCACATGTAGTATGGTCTTCACCTGTCTCCTGATCTGCCTCTGTCTCTTCTTCTGATACTTTTTCTTCTTTCTCAATTTCTTCAATGATTTCTTGGTCAATTTCTGCTCCCTTTCTAACATTAACATTCGCTCCTTGGTTTTGATTCATTTCATCATAGTCTCTTCTAGCTTCCTCAATCAGATCATTGAGGCCAACATCCTTTTTCTCTAGGCTTAACTCTGGATCAGTTTGGTTCAGATCAAAGTCCTTCACAGGACTGTTTGGTGGTGTCACGACTGTAGGGATCTCCTTTTTCTTCCATTCTGGTTTCAGCTTCTTCTTCTTTGGAGAACTTAGAGTGCCATTTGGGGACACCACTCCAGTCTTCTTAGGAATTTTAGTTTTCTTAATCTTTTTCTTCTTAGGTTGAACCTAGCTGCTTTGAACAATCACGACTTCATTTGTCTCACCCACATACTTCTTCTCCTTCTTTTTCTCACTCTTTTCCTTCCTCTCCTTTTTCTTCTTCTTAGCTTTTTCTTTCTTGCTCAACTTCTTTTCCTTAACTTTAGTTTCTTCTTTTTCCTTGTTGCTTTCCAAGTCACCTAAAATGTGGTTAGGGAACAAAGGATGCTCCAACAAGTTAGAAGGGACTTATAATGCTGCAACTTTTTCTTGCCAGATAAACTTGGCCTTTTGGAATATAAAGTAATCTCTCTGGTCCTTCTGCATCTGCAGAAGGACGTCCCATAATACTCCGTCCCTTTTGTGTTCTTCATTTGCTTCTGTCGAAGTCTAGCGTACCTCTGCTGGCCTTTTTCTGCCCCTTGGCTTCATTAGCGTCTGGATTAAGGCTTTGTCCAGTGCAACCTGGGGTTGTCCAGTCTCTTCCGTGTCGAGCTCTGGCACGTCGTGCCTCCGACACAACCTTGTGATTAACCAGGGGAAGTATAAAATTCCCTCCTTCTTCCTAGAACACGCTTGAATCTCTTGTACTATGATCTTTCCACATTGATTTTGCTCAATGAAGTTATACAATGGAGCAACACTAGCCTTGCTCTGCTAACTGTCTCGTTCTGGGCAGTTGGCTTCATCGAGTGCTTCAAAAACTGGTACCATACCATAACTTATACTACAATAACTTTCTGCAAGTCTGAGAAAAGGAGAAGGAGAGAGTTACAACAAGTAGCGTTATCTTCTTCCATTGAACCAAATACTGTTCTGTTTCCACACTACCATATATCCTTCAAATCTTCATCGCACCATCACCTCCGTTTTAGCTCATAACTTCCTCTCATTTTGTCGTCTTCGCCGTGCCGACAACTTCAACAACAACAACACCGCAACCGCCAACTCTCACAGCACACCTCAATAAGCTCCAAATGCAACACCATCGTCACCCCGCAAACTCGGCTCTGACGAGCTTCTGATAACAGATACCTGATTTTGTTCGGTTAGTTTTGATTTCCTTCTTCTTGTATGTGTTGTTTTGGATTTGGTAGTGTTGGTTTTCTATTACAATGTATTTATGTTAATTGATTGTTTTTATTTTATTTTTATTTTTTAAGATAATGCAAGTCATGTGCATCGTGAGGTGCATGACTGATGTGTTTTGTGAGTTTAGTTAAAGTTAATATGTAGTGTAAATAATGTTATTATTCATGTTTATATTACTATATTGCAGCATGTGACAAGTTTTATCTTTTTGTTTTTAATTGTTATAGTGAGTTCTGAGGTTTCTTTATAGTGTTATGAATTATGGACGTGAGAGCATGGTGGTAACGAAACACTCTCTTTCCGTTTTGTGTGATGTTCTTGTCTTTTGTTTTTATATTTTTTATTTATTTCAATCACAGTTTTATATTCTTGAATGTAGGAGGTCATTGGTTTCCTTAGAAAATAATAATAAGAGATTAGGTCTATGTTTCTAATTTGTAATATTAAAAAATGCAAAAAAAAACTTTTTTATTTTTTTTTATTTTTAGTATTTTCAACTTTCCTAGTTTAATTATTTATTTGTTGAGTATTTGAAAAAATGTAAAAATTGTTCTAATTATTATTTTTTATTTATTGAAAAATGTCAAAAAAATAAGTATGTATCTTAGATTAGTTAATTTAGTTGTTAAATAAGAACCTCAAAACCATTTTACTTATTTTTAGTGTTCATATTTTTGGTTTTAATTAGATTATTGAATATTTGAAAATGAAAAATATTAGTTTCATTATTAATTAATTTAAATATTTTTATTTAATTTAATTAATCAAGTTATTAATTAATTTTACTAAATATTAATATTTAAATTAATTAATAATTTCTTTCATTACTCGATTCTATTTTCCTGACTTGATTGCTTTCATGTTTTGCGTTTATTTTCATCCAATTAATTATTGATGTTCTTCCATGATTAATTGATGATGTTCTATTTCACGATGTTTTTTCGTGATTGTTCTTGTATTTGTCTGTGGTTTGTGCTTTGTTGAGTATGTATGCTTGTCTGTTTATCTTCACGATGTTCTGCCTTGCATTTTTCCTATCTATTTTCATCACGATACTTTGTCATGTGCTTTCTATCTTATTTGTTGGTTTTCGCGATGCTTTGTCGCGTGTCTCTGTTTATTTACTACACGATGCTTTGCCGCGTACCTTTGTCTGCTGATTACATGATGATTTTCTGTGTATTTCTGTTGACTTTTCACTGCCTGACTACCATGATGTTTTTCTATGTGTATTTTGTGTTATCTTACCTGTCTGACCATACATGATGCTTTTCTGTGTACTGTGTGTTTGTGCTCTTATTTGATACCATTTACATGATGTTCCTCCATGTATTTGTTTCTTTCTTTTGATCCTTATTGACCTAATCCAAGGGAAGGGACTGTATGTTGACTTATCATCATTGTGCATGTCCCTCGTCTGTTTTTTTACTTGTCTTTGTTGTTCTTGGTTCTTAGAACCCGACAACTCGTAGTTCTACAAACTACAGACGCTTTGATTTCTCAAGTTCCTCTTGAGAATACGTAGGCACAAGACCCCGATTCTTGGCGAGTAACCTTTTCTTTTTTCGACCCTTTTTCCTTTTACATAGTAGTCTGAACTACGATTGCTCTGACTTTCTATTAAGGATATGTAGGCATATGACTGCGATATTCTAGCGAGCTACCTTTTTTCTTTTTCCACCTTTTCTATCTTCTTTGCCCATCTTTTCACCTTTAGCAATTTTTTTTAGCCAAAACACAAATATTTCAAGAGGTTCCTGTAGAGTACTATAGATGTTTAGGGTGCTAGTACCTTCCCTTGGTATAACCAACCCCCGTGTCTTTGATTTCTCTTTTACTTAGCTTTAGTCCTTACTTTTTGCTTAGCATTTTACTTAGGATTTTTGTTCGATCTTTTTTCTCTTCCCTTGGATAAAATAAAAGTTCGGTGGTGACATCATTGTTTTGTGATTCAAGTTAATATAATAGCTTGATATCCGATTCTCACCGTAACAATTAGATCCCTAGTTCTAAGACTAAGAGTTTAAACCAGCATGAACAACAATTTTCAACCTAATTAAGTTTTTTTTCTTCTTTTGTGTAGTTTATAACTGAAAATGGTGTAAATTAATAATAAATTAAATAGTTACATCTAACCTCTAAATTATAAATGATTGGTGCAATTATCTTTTTTTCTTATCTCTTTTTATTTATTGCTAGTTACATATTTCTATTGTGCTTAAATTTATTTTGTACTGTATTTTTATTCTATTTATTTATTATGTTGGTTATTCTTTATTTAGCTTATAAAATTGTTTTAAATAATTCATTTTATTATATAAAAAAATTGATTAAATTTTGTATTTGGAATCACTCGTCCAACATATTCCTCTTCCTCTAAACTATTATTTGAGTGTGAAAGAAATAAGTAATTATGCTACCAAGCTTAATCCAATTTTGTTTGGTACACATGACAGCCTAGCATACATGTTTAATGAGTGGGCTTTCCAACTCTGTAACACTCTCAACAAAGGTAATATGTTGGATGACTTATTAGCCAATCTTGGATCAAGAGCGGTTAGTGGTTTGACAACTATTTTGGATCCTCTGCTTGAGCTCAATTTGCTTCTTGCGTTTCATACTATTTATGTTGGTTATTCTCGTGGCAATAGTTTTCTTTCTTTCTTTTATTTTGTTATTTTTCTTTTTTATTTAATAACTTTTTTTAATGATAAATATGTATCCGTATTTTTATATATTTATTTATTTACTATAAAACCTTTAACATAATTTTTATATTATTTTCTCTGTCTCAAAATAAATGTCACATTTGTAAAAAAAAATATTTGTACTAAAATAATTGTTATTTTTAATTTTCAATGTAATTTTAATTTTTATCTTTCAATTGTATCCTTCAATTAATGCTTTTAATTTATTATTTCTCTCACCTTGCGTTAACGGTAATAAAAATCTACCAATAACAAATAAGGATAATTTGATAACACTGATATTCTTTCTTTTATTTATCACAATTTAGAATGAAGGGGTATTTATTAATGAATAATTTGTCATATGTATTTTAAATATATTTGTCATTGCACATTAGAATATTAAGATTAAGTTTTTTTTAGTCAACATTGATCGTACCTGAACAGAAGAGAATTAGTGACCTGCCACGCATCGTCGATCTGAGAGCTGTTCGTCGGAGGTAGAGAGGAGGAGGGGGGTGTACCTGCAAGACACTCTGATGTCAAAGTAAGTAAGGGACCAAAGTGAGAGCAAATACATAAAAGAGGTAAAGAATTGAATACCTGACCCTCTAGTGAAAAAAGATATTTATAGAGAGACCCTAGTGCAGGGCCAATGGTCACTTGTGTTGGGCTGGATTGCCAGACCCAACCCAGGTGACTGCTAGGGCTTACGTGGCGTAGTGAATACCAGCACGTGGTCTTCGCCCTAGTTCAACCATCCCGTGATCTCGGAAAGGTGGGTTGACCAGCTCTTTCGGAGGTGGGTAGTTGACTGATGATGTGTCCCCGTGGAGGGAGCACGTGGAGAACGTGTTGTTCTGCCCGACAGGAGAGGGTGTCTGCCCGGTGTGTTTAGACCCATGCCCGACACTAAGGGTGAGCCTTCCCCAAATAGCGTTGGGTTGGGCCTGCTCGACGGATGGGCAGACTTGGGCCCAGTCCAGAACATTAGAATATTAAGATTAAGATTAAATTTAAGTTTTTTTAGTCAACACTAATCATGAATAAAATATTTTAATAAAATTTTAGACATTCGTTTATGAGTAGGAATGACAACATAACCCGCGAGTATTTACTCGAACCCACCCCGAAGTTGACGGAAAAAACTCGATTTGACTGGGTTTGGGTTTTTCCTCATTAAAAAAATATAAGAACAGGTTGGGTAATGGTGAAATTAGTACCCACTGCAAACTCATCCTTGAACCCACCCCTTTAGTTTATTATGTACATTATTATTTAGTTTTGTTAATTAGAAATATTAAATATGTGGCCAATATTTTAATATTTTGATATATATTAATTATTTAAAAATATTTGAAATGTGTATAGACACTTTTTTGAGATTGTTTTATTTATTATTTGTAATGTAATTTGATTTTGGAAAAAATAAATATTTCTATTTAAAAAATTGATTTTACTAAATGGATGGTGGTAGGGCGGAGATACCCGAACCCAACCCAAATCCATTTGGGACAGATTTTGGTTTTAATTCTCCATCCCCATTCCCCGCCCAAAACCCAAACAGGAATTGGTGAAAATAAAAACCGTCTCCGACCTACCCCGCTGTCATGCCTATTTATGAGATTGGAAATATGAATAAGATGTTAAAAGTTCAATAAATAGAGAAAAGCAAAACTACTAAAGGAGAAAAAAAAAAGGGATATTAGATTTTGGTCTGTATTGGTGAAAGGTCCAATATAAAAGTCCAAATATACAAAAATTAAATTAAGATTATCCAATGTATATAATCAACACACGTGAGGTTCAAAGTACATTTTTTTTATCTCACTTTTCATTATACTCATTTTGGACTCTGTAATTGACTTGGGCGTTGGAGTGCTAACCTTACAGGTTCGCCCCGCGCCACCATACTAGAGATCACCATCACCAATTCAGAGTCCTAAGTCGTCGATATATACCAATTCTAATTACACAACACAACAATAGCGCCATTTTTGAGAATCGACTCCTCGTTACTGCAAAACTCCACAGATAGATCATCTTCGATCCAAAGTCAGATCTCCATCGAAACCATTGAGGGATGGAAAAAGTTACCTCCTACATTACATCAAAGAGTTTTGTTAAATCTTCTGATTATGTTTCATCTCAATTATCAATCATTGAAGAGACCCGTACAATGGCAACATCCGTCATAGGTCTATCACCGAAAAACCTCTTCCAGGCAATAACCAATACCAAATCGCAAAGAGAATATTGATTGGCACTATGATTTCTAAATCCCGATAGGATAAATGAAACCTCGAACGAGAAGTTTCCATTAGTTATAACACTCATTGTCATTTGTCGCACGTCACAGGGATCCCCGTAAACGACGAAAATCATGTAACAAAGGAATCACACTAAAAAAAAAACCCACCACTTATTCAGGAGCAATTTCCGAGTAATCGAGCTTGAGGATAATCCAACCAGATCTAGGAAGGTAAAGTTTCACCTCCCTTTCGAGCACACCATCGATCGAACATCTAAGGACTCTTAGAGACATGATGTAATACTTCCATGTTAGGGACACACATATATCTACTATGTTAACATCAAGATAGAACTTTTGAGAAGAATCTAATTTGCCGCTACACGTGGATAAGAAGATCATAAAAAACTCAGTTAACCACACATAAATGTTAATCGAAAGAACTCGCCCAATGGAGAACTAACATCTATGTTTATAAGCATGTAAGTCAGCCACAAAGGCATTGGTCACCCAACAATGTCCCCCGAGCAAGGGTAGACGGATGAGGCATACTTAAAGACAGTCGTCGACGCCGGTCATCCAGAGATAAGGACCACGCCTGCATCCTACTTAGATGCATATTATTACAAAGGAATACTGACCAAGGGAGGGTTTCATACCAACACCCCTCATTTTAGAATTCCCTTGGTAAGATAAGTATTCTTCGAGGTTTCATACCACGCCTGCATCCTACTTAGATGCAAAGGTTATTATAACCTTCTGCGGATGGAATAAACCCCACTTTTGACATTGATTACACACTTGGTGAACACACTTATAGAGTAGCTTGCGCACCCGTCTTTTAGGAATTAGCCACCCAAAGAGCGTAGACGGTGAAGCCTTAGAGATGTCTGCCCTGAACTAAGACAAACCTAAGTACAAGTAGAGGAACCTTACCTTTAGTCGAGGATGGTTCCTAGTGATGCTGAAGGAAGGAACCAACTCTTCCCGACCGAAGCTAGTAACAAAAAAGCATAGTTGTTGGTCTATATTGCCTTGGTCGGGGACCATAGAGTTTGGAAAACACGTTAGACGCCATCAACAAACATGTGATGAGCGAATTAAAAGATCCAATGACGATAATTAAGATCGAGTATGAAAATATAAAAAACCATCAGTTGGTGCGAAGCCTAGAAGTCAACGACTCATATGATGAATCGGAAGACCAACGAAGAAATTAAGTAAAGCACGTCATACACAAAAACAAAAATAAAGGAACCGAGCAGAAAGGTAAGTATATAAATATTTTTATTTTGGCAAAGGAACAACACCCTGATGATATTACATATAAAAAAGAGAGGAAAAATCAAGCATTTTAACTTTGAGATTTTGCACCATTGTTATCCACCAAAGCCTCGTCCCGAACAGACTTGAACGAGTCTAGCTCCGAGTGGGGAAGAGAGGTACATGCAAATCCTTTCCACACATTCGTCAGAGTTTTCTGGAGGGACTTACCGACCTTCCCCCTCAACTAAGCAACCATGTCATCGTTAGGTTTTAAGTCTTCAGTATGTGACTCCTTCTCCTCCTGAAGAGCTTTCAAAATCTCATCAACACGAGATTTC
Organism: Lathyrus sativus; assembly: GCA_963859935.3. Classification (NCBI taxonomy): domain Eukaryota; kingdom Viridiplantae; phylum Streptophyta; class Magnoliopsida; order Fabales; family Fabaceae; genus Lathyrus; species Lathyrus sativus. The sequence goes on along the minus strand of OZ012740.1, from coordinate 636,411,966 downwards.
TCCTCCACAACAATAGAGGTTGTTTCCTTTTTATGCTTCTTTTCATCCTCTAGGGAAGACTCAAGTTTGGAAATTCTAGCAGATAAAGAAAAAGGAGATTCATGAACCTTTGCCTTCTTATAAAAAGCCTTACTATGACTGAAATTTTCTCAAAAATAAGATATCTCCTCCTAAAGCTAGGGCCATATCTACTCTTTAGCCTCTTACTTCCCCTTACAGGTATCCATCTCCTTTGAAGGATTATTCATAGCCAGTAGGACATCCCCCTAACCAGCAGCAGCAAGGCAGAATAGAGAAGTCGCCCGATAAGTGTATAAGGTAGTTTTGAGAAAAGTTCCATTTTCTCTGCCTCAGGAAGATTTTAAAGGTAATATAGATCCTCTTCAAACATAGCAGCATTAGCTTCCTGTGGAGTGCGAGGAGACCTTTTCCCTTGCCGGAGATCTTGTCCTCTCCTGATGATCAACCACACTCATAATAAAACAGGTATCAATGTACCATTTCCTCTACAGAGAAGCTTTCACTTCAGTAGGGCTAAATATGTCCTTACAGACTAGACTCTGACATAGAGTCTCCAAATCTTTCTTCATCATAACTTCTATAAGGGTATTAGAACCCAATTGGACATCGTACGAGTAAGGATTAGGATATAAGTGGAACCAAGCCCAATATTTCAGAAACCTATCCTTACAAGGGTGAGAAGTTTTGATAGGTATGAAACAAAATACACAATAAGCTTCTCGAGTGTGGGGCCTCACCAGTACAAAGCACTCCCAAAAGTCACCCTAACTTTTTGAAGAAAAGTTAAAAAAGGGAACATACTAATGTAACACGATGAGTACCTAATCCTGACATTATACTTGAAAGTATATATTATGGTGAATAAATTGTAGAAAAATGGTAGAAAGGTTTACAAGACCTATATTCGGCCCATAATTGGAGTATGTTTATGAAAGGCCAAGCACCAAGATGGAGATAGGAAGGGTAAAACTTGCAAGAACTTCAACACTTCCACTTCAAATTTGGATAGAGGCGACTGCAAATTTATCCTGATGAACAAATACTGCTCAAAAGAACTACATATCTTTTTTTCCTGAATCCTCTAAAAGGAGCGGCCAATCAAAAGGCCGGTCTACTATGAGTTTAATCGCACATACGACCGCCTATTATATTTGTTTACACATTAGACCGGAGTTAAAAATACTTACTTAACATCAACTTCAAATAAATATTGTATACACGCCGACACATAATATAAATAAATTAAAATAAAAAAATTAAAATAATGATAAATAATTTGACTAAATTACTTCTCTTTTAAATTTGTCCAAATCATTTAAGTTTGTGGATTGTGCTTGAATAAGTCTTACTCTAATCAATGCACTAGTATTCATTGGATTACTAAAATGACCCTATAATTAAATGATTGTACCTAACCAAAACAAAAAATATTTATAAGACAGAGACTAAACGATAGATAAATAATAATGTCTTCGTCAATGACTCTAAAATATCAATGAATACTAACTAGCAAATAAACACAAAAATTTCTATTATTACTAATTTACTAGCAACTATGCAAGTGTCCGTGATGGATAACATAACATCCGTTTTAAAATGATTGTGATTTAAGGGATTTTTATACAAGTTAAAAAATATAAGTAAATTTTTATTAAATTAATTTTATTAATAAGTTGGAACTTGAAAGTAGTGTAAAGAGTATAATTAAAGCATATAATTGAAAGGTAACAATCATTTTAACAATGAAAAATGAGAATAAAAATTATTTTAAAAAAAAAATTATTTGTTAAAACGATAATTGAATAAGACTTTTGCACATTAAAATGAATAATGGAAAAAAAATTCAAATCTCACTTTCAATAAAAATAAATTCTAATAAAAATTTATATAAAATGGAGAAATATAAAAAGAATATGTCATAAATTTTTGTTATTAATTACTCTCTTCAATCTTTAATATAAGAAAATATTTATTTTTTAAATTTATTGAATAATCAATATATTTGAATTACATATACTTCAAATACATCAATTTTTAAATAAATATAAAAAAGATAAATTTTTTCTTATATTATAGACCAATAATATATAATAATAAGGAACATTTACTTATTATTAAATAATTTTATTCTCGTAAAATATAAAACAAGGTAGGACAAATACTTTAACAACGTCTGTCTCAAATCTTAATTCATCTAAAAAAAAGAACAAAACAAAGACGTTTATTGTCCTCCTCTTTGAGAAATAGTATGAGAGATGAAACAATTATTTAAATATATGTGTCGCTGTAATATAACATTATGCTGCATCTGTAACCTCTCAGACTCAGGCTATCACCCAAAAACAAAACTGTCAACTAAACCTACCCCTTGTTAAAGTTAAAGTATTAACAAGTGTGAGTAGGGTGGATAATAGTCCCACATTGGATAGAAATGTGGTGACTTGAGCATTTATAAGTGAGAGAACTCATACACCTATCACCTTAAGGTTTTGGGTGAGTATGTGGTGTGTCTCTCACAAAGGTTGCTCTAAAAAAGTCCCACTATGTTCAATGCTCCCTAGTTGAAAGTTCAACAGTGGTATCTTGAGCCTTTGGTTCGAATAAAGGGAACAAATTACTTGTATCGAAAGTATCCCCGAGCCTTTGGTTCGAATAAAGGGAACAAATTACTTGTATCGAAAGTATCCCCGAGCCTTTGGTTCGAATAAAGGGAACGAATTACTTGTGGGTTGAGTGTCTCGTTGAAGAGTGTCAACGGCGGTACAAGGGTGCAGTTGCACAGTTGAAGTTTCCGCTTAAGGGTGTCTCGTTGAAGAGTGTCAACGGCGGTCCGCTTAAGGGTGTCTCGTTGAAGAGTGTCAACGGCGGTACAAAGGTGCAGTTGCACAGTTGAAGTTTCCGCTTAAGGGAGAGCATTGTGGCCGCTTAAGGGTGTCTCGTTGAAGAGTGTCAACGGCGGTCCGCTTAAGGGTGTCTCGTTGAAGAGTGTCAACGGCGGTCCGCTTAAGGGTGTCTCGTTGAAGAGTGTCAACGGCGGTACAAGGGTGCAGTTGCACAGTTGAAGTTTCCGCTTAAGGGAGAGCATTGTGGATAGACTTGAGCATTTATAAGTGAGAGAACTCATACACCTATCACCTTAAGGTTTTGGGTGAGTATGTGGTGTGTCTCTCACAAAGGTTGCTCTAAAAAAGTTCCACTATGTTCAATGCTCCCTAGTTGAAAGTCCAACACCCCTCAATCCATTCTCAAAAGTCACTCAATCCCAATCCAAAAATTAAACATTAAGGCCCCATATCTTTCCTACCCTAAAGTTACCTAAGTTAAATCCTTAATTTTCTGTGTTCTCATTCACAGTTTTTCATTACTGTCTTTGATCTTTCCTTTTACTACGTCTACAACAATAGATAGATATACAAAAATAAGATTTTTTTCTATAGATGATAGGAACTTTTTATTGTATTTAATATAGGTTTTTGTAATTTTTTAAATGTTTTGTGTTAATAAAAATATTTGAGTTTCAATCTATTATTTAATAGGTTAAATATATTTGTTCACTTATTTATATCTTTGGATCCATTTTGATTATTTATTCACTCAAAGAACGTCATGAGAGTCATTTATATTAATATTTATAAATGATGTCTAATATTGCACGCCGGCATCAGAGATGGAATTTCATCACTACCATCTTCTTTTTCATTGCGTCTTTTTTACATATTTTTTGATAGTAAAGAGAATTGCACAATCTCTTTAATCATATCGTTTAATAGTATTTTACAGAAGAATGTTTCTTTTTCTTACTCTCATGCATTAGAGAAGAGAAAGATGACTTAGAATGAAAAAATAATTTTGAGATTGGTTTCTTTTTTAATGATTGATCATATGGCAAAACCTCTTATTTATACTGAAGTTCATGTCGATTTGGAAACAGAAAACACCTCGTAGAGACTGATATTGCATCGTTTATTATAACGTATAAAATTAATATCTTCTGCATAAAAATAGCAATGATTTGTTAGGAAGTAACACCCATTTCTAAATAAAAGGTAAGCAACATCTTTATTTTGCATCAATTCCGTTAAAAAAATAATAATATTATTCAAATATTAAGGTACCATTAAATCCAATAAATAACAAAGGACTGATGACATTATTTATATCATTATATCCAATAAATATTAAGGACTTATGAGATGCAAAATATGAATATAATATTTATATCATTATTTCAAATAATATATTCATCCAATTTATTATTATTTTGGAAATTCTCTCACAACCCCCACCATTTTTAAAATAACTAAATCTCATAATTCTGAAAATATCATGGTTTCAGATATTGGTATCTTACGATTTGAACAAATACTTAATAAGATATAGGTTTCACTTATCTCGAATAGACATTGGTAGACAAGCTTTAAAATAACTATTCATTATAACAAGTGTGCAAAACTTACACATGAAATCTCGATACTATCAAAAGAATTATAAATATGACACATTTGATAAAGATTTATGTCATGTATCATTTTCATGAGAATTTAACAATCAAGCTCTTGAATCTTTGAAGCGGTCCACTTCATTCTCATATAGGTAGAATATATCGAAAATGCTCCCATAATAAGCATTTCAACAAATATATGCTATATATCTATTAAGAAAATAATCTCATTCTTCCATCTTTTACTTATGGTTCACAAATACTTTTTCTGTTTGGGATGTATTTATAACCAAATACTTGCAATCACTCTAATAGTGTACTTTCACCATTGAACTCAAGACTTAAGTTTAACTAAGTGTGAGTTGAGTTTCTACTGTTAGTGATCAATTAGATATGGCTTTAGACCCATCCCCAATGATGTCTTCAACACCATGTCTTTTGTTAGACCTTTCATCAAAGGATCTGCAAGATTATTTTCTATTTTTACAAACACAATGGAAATTACTCCATTTAAAATTAAATCCTTCACATAGCTATGTCTTATACCAATATGTCTAGATTTTAAATTATATACTTGGCTATATGCTTTTGATAATATGGACTGATTATCATAATGTATTGATACAGGTTCCATTGGCTTTGCTCAAATAGGTATCTCATACAATAAATTTCTTAGTCATTCAGCTTCTTTACCGCCGGCAGCTAGAGCAATAAACTCTGCAGCCATGGTGGAGTCGGCAATGCAAGTCTGTTTCTTTGAACCCCAAGAAACTGCACCTCCACCAAGTTTGAAGATCCATCCACTAGAAGAGGCGTGATCTTTTACATATGTTACCTAACTGGCATCTGTATATCCTTCTAAAACTGAAGGATATCCACTATAGGTTAAACTATAGTTAATTGTTCCTTTCAAGTATTTTAATACTCTATTAACAGCATGCCAATGATTTTTACTTGGATATTACTTGTATACCGACTTAACCTACCAACAACATTTGTTATATCAGGCCTGGTACAAGTCATACCATACATCAAGCATCTGATCACCTTTGAATATTCAAGTTGTGCCACTGGACACCTTTTATGTGGCTGCAAATTAACACTTTGATCAAATGGGGTAGAAACTGGTTTACAATTGAAATGATCAAATTTCTTAAGCACCTTTTCGATGTAGTGAGATTGGGGTAAACCAATATTTTCACCATCTCTTATGCTTAGGATGCTAACACCTTCCCTAGGTATAACCAACCCCCAAATCCCAAAATATCTTAACATTGTTGTTACATTGCAAACTTAGGGTTTTATACGATCTTTACCCTTTTCTTTGGATAAATCAAAGCCCGGTGGTGAATCTTTAAGATTTTTTATTCAAGTTTGATTAATAGCTTGATATCCAATTCTCACTGCAACATCTACGAACTGAACTCTTTGTGAAATCTTCACGCGAAATTGTCTTGAATCTCCTAGTCCCAACAACCTACTCCAAAGTCTTTGTTCTGCAACGATCTTTATTTGATCCAAATGGTATCTTGAGCGTTGATTTTTTCGAAGATTGAGAATAAATCCCACCTTGTTTGTAGGATTCCACACAAAACTACCAAGATGAACAACAAGAGAAAAACCTCTTTCTTTTTCACTGGAATTGTCATAACCAACCACAACACCACGCACCTTGAAAACCTCTAAAATCTTAACCAAATCTTTAAAGAAATGTTAAATTCAATAAATGAATATCCTAAGCAATCACAAATATCCAAATATGAGATTCAGATGCATACAACAATGGAGAAAGAATTAGGTAGAAGATGAAATAAATCATTTGCAAGTGTTCAAGAAAGATTTAAAACTGTTTTGAAAATATGAGAGATTAAGTGGTTTTTGAGTTTTCAAATAAATATTGGAAGTGTACATTTTCTAACATTGTGAAAGTTTTGAGAGAAACTGGTATTTATATGTTTTGGAGATCTAGCAACAAATTAAGAGAAAAATCATGTGTGATTCGGGTCAAAAGCATAATTTATTATTGGAATTAGAAAACCAAGTGATTTGAATCAAGAAGCAAAAACTATATGAAACACTTTTGTGTGATTCGAGTCGCTTGATTCGATCAGACAAACTGCTGATTCAAGTTAGAGTTCTAGAAGCTACCACGAAAACTTTCATTTCAATGTGATTTGAATCAGTTAACTCTGTTATTTGAGTTAGACTGCTTTGATTCAAATCAGTTGACTCTGTTATTTGAGTTACACTACTTTGATTCTAATCATACCCTCCTTTGATTTAAATCAGGAGACTTGGAAATGCATCCTTGAGCTCCCTATGAGTCTAATTCAAGTCAGACTAACTATGTGAGTCATAGAGGCAGAATCTCTTTTTTGTTGTCTTTTAAATGATTTTTGAGATTTTACAACGGTCATGACTTGAATCATTCTCGAGCATATTTCTTGACTCATAAAATAAATAGATTGATTTTAATCATATCACGTAAGATGTAACCATATAATGTTATTTATGCATGCTAAAATACATATCTAAAATTCAATCCTAAAATGTGCAATTGATGAGGAAACTTAACGAAATAAAACTAAAAAAAACTTCAAAGACAAGAAACAAAACCATAACCCTTAAGGTATCAGAGACATGCAACTTCAATCTCCCATTTTTTTATGTTTGACAAACTTGCAATTAGAATTGAGTCGAAGTTACTCAAAACGAAAGTGTGATTAATATTTTCCTCTATTTTCTTGTGCCCCATGAAATATTGCATAAAAGTACAGAAAACATAAAAAAAAAAATTGGTGTGTATGGTGGAGGAAGATGATGAGCATGATGGGAGATATTTGTTCACATGTGTTTTCTCTCTCTTTTTTTTTTTTGTCTATTTCTCCTCCTCTTGTGCTAATTGTGGAGTAAATTTATATTAAAAATTAGGTTAAATCAAAAAGAAAAAACATATTTGTTACTAAATGCAATAAACAAATTAATTGTTCAAATTATTTTCCATGTCAGAAAAGATATTATCATGGTTTCTTGCTTGTTAAGATTAGGAACAAAAATAACAATAAAATTAAAAATAAAACAAATAAGTTTAACATTTTTTCAATTAAAACTTTAAAAGGAAAATAATTGATTTAAAATTAGAAAAAAATTAAACTCTCCCTGTTCTTAATAAGATGTTTTTGGTAGAAAATAAAACAAAATATTTAAAAATAAAAAGGAATTTAAGTTGAATAAAATGCAAACACGCACAGATGCGGAAAAAAATAAACAAGCACACAAAAATCACCTACATGGAGTATCACTCAGTAAAAAACAAGTGCATGCCATTATTGCAACGGAAAGACTCAAATGAAAATGATTTTAACCTGAATGGAATGTGAATGCGTGAAAAATGCAAGAGCAAAAAACACATCAAATCTACTTGCGCACAATATCATTCGATAAAACATATAGTCGCATACCATTTACTACACCTAAAAATACTCAAACTGACTGAAATGCAAAAGCGAAAAAAATTAAATTAGCGTACTAGACTAAACTATGTGTAATTTTGTTCAATAAAACATACAGTTGCTGGCCTGAACTTGAAAATTTGTGTTCGTTGATTTTACGCGTGATTCAAACTTGCTCCAACCGATCTATCTATAAAACTGCACTAATATTTTAAGCATAACAAAATAAAGTTGGCTGCCTAAGAATGCAATGCAATGCGATGCAAATGTCTTAATGAAATGGCTAAAATCTTTGGGGGAAATTAAGTGTTAGAAGACGACAATAATCTAGAAGGGGGTTGAATAGATCACTTATTCTTAAATAGAGTCGGTGCTTATAATAAACTGGTTTTTAAAACTTTTAAGCGGAAGAGGCCGAGGAGCTACAATCATCTAAACGAACTGTTACCAAAAAGATCGAATATACGCTACGCCTATATGGAATACCAATAAATATGAGAAATCAAATCAATAGTTTGAACACAAAACAATATGATTTTGTTCACTCAAAGTTGTTCAATTTCCAATGCTTTCTGATTACAACCAAATAGATTGTAATGAGTTTTCTAAATGTGTTTCAGCACTACAATAAACCAGAATTTTAGTCAAACAATTTGATTGCACACAAACGTAAAAATTCAGAAATGAAAATAGTGAAAAGAGATAACAACACCAATTTGTTGAGGCAGTTTCCTCGTCGTCCTCGCTCGGGTACGTCTGACCTCAATTCTAAAAATAAAATTGAGATATGTATATAGAATCTGTTGAAAATTGTTTTTACAAGAGAAGCAGTAGAAATCAAACACTCAATCCTAATCGTTGATGTTGAACCTATGCATTCTCTTCCCTTGATTCAAGATGAATCAAGTCTTTCGAATGTGATGAGTGTTAAATTAGCGGAACAACAAGCCGGACCATCTTTCTCGGCAAACACGCAAACAAATCCGAAGGAACATTGTAAGGCGATTAAGACGAGAAGTGGGAAGGAGTTGGTTGACGAGAGTGAAAAAAGAGAGGTAGAGAAAAACATTGATGAAAAACTTGATGGTGAAATTGGTGAATGGAGTGAGGAGGAAGTAGAACTTGATGGTGATGTTGGTGAATGGAGTGTTAGAATGACATGTCATGAGATTTAGTTGTTGCTTGAAGCATTGTGTAAATTGTTCTTAGAATTTAGTTCTTGAACATTATCTATTTTGGAATTGTGTAATTGTTTGCCTTGTTGCACATGTTGTGTATTTGAGCCGAATATTTTCACTTGGATTGAATTGGTCTTGAGCAAATCCTCCTTTTTGTTTTGAGAGACATACTTTGCTTGAGGACATGCAAATAAGTAGTTGGGGAGAGTTGTTAGATCCCAATTAGATTAGTTATTTGACTTCTTTTTAGTAGTATTTTTAATCATTTTTATCTAATAGTATTTGATTTAGTGGTCAAATTTGTTTACTTTCATTTTGACATGATCCAAGTGAATGGTGTGTGTAATATTGCTGTTAGTGTGCAGGATTGACACTAATAAGAGCACCTTGAGAGACAAGACAAAGCAGCTTGGAGAATGTTGCAAATCAAGGCATTCGCCTGGCGAAGCTCGGCGAGTTCCAGCGAATGTTCGCCCGACGAGTGTTGGCGAGCTGGAGCGAATAATTCAGAATTAACTCCCAGACTCAAATGATAGGAAGTTCGCCAGGCGAACGTACCAGCGAAGCTTCGCTACCTTTCGCCTGGAGAAGGTGCTGGCGAAGAAGTGGTAGCTTTCCTCATGCAGATTCCAGTAGCAAAACCACCCAAAGTTTGCCTGGCGAGTGAGGCCAGCGAATGTTCGCCTGGCGAGTGATTCGTTCGCCTGGCGAATACACGATACCTCAGAGCGCGGTTTGCTAACCTGAGGCACTTTGAAGTGCCAAGTTTTACTTGGTTCGCCTGGCGAAGGTCATGGTTCGCCTGGCGAATGTGCGCAGACAGCACATCTTTTGTACTTTGTTAGTTGATTTATATAGCCCATACTTGGCATTTTTTGAGGAAGATAATCTTGTAACATTACAATAGAGCTCTAGAACCCTAGAAACATCAGTTCTTCTTCATTTTTACTGATTTTGTGCAATCAAGGAGAAGTGGAATCACATCCTTCATCGATTCTTCGAAGTGGATGTTCTTCATCTTCTCCATTTTCTTCTACTTCAAGCTACCATGAAAACGAGTAGCTAAGTTCATTTTGTTGTCAAGGTTAGATGTAGGTAATCATCTAACTTTGTATGTGTATGGATGATCTTCATTTGTAAACTCTTGGATGATTAATATATGTTGAAAACCTTGTTTCATTTACAATCTTTTGTGTTGGTTAATGATTGAGAAATATTTCCCAACTCTTGACCTAGGTTTTCATCCTTTTCTTTTCTTGAGCTAGAGATAGTCTTGGATGATTTTGTTCACTTAAAATGTTAAGCTTTAAAGTTGTCATTTTGATAGATTGTGTGAGAGATCAACAATGGATCAAAATGGTAAACATCACAATATGAGTTAGAGATAATCATATTGGGAGGATATTGTGAATGTGTTGATCATTAAAAAGAGTTTATGAAATGTTGATTGAAATTATGCATGCAAAGTGATTATCGAAACCTAACTTTGGCAATCTTTATTCAAACCGACAAACCCTAATTTTTACCGTTGTTTATAACTTTGTATGCAAGATACCGACTTGAAAAACCAAACCCCTTTGATATTATAAAACTACGAATTTAACGACTGTCGAACGGCGGCAAAATCTTATATTCCCTGTGGAGACGATAATACAAACCCGACACTTTACCACTGTTTTAACAAAATGGCGCCGTTGCCGGGGAATATAAATTGATATTGCACCCATCGCAATAGTTGCTGAATTTTTAGTTTTGAATCTTCTACTTGTGCTTGTTAATTTGTGTGGTTTAGTGTGCAGCTTCTGCTTCTGTTTATGCGAGGACAGATTCCCGAGGACCAACTCCTTTTCGATCCCGAAATTGAAAAGACCGCGAGAAGATTGAATAGAAAAACACGACGGAGGAGGCAACTTGCTAAACAAAGACAAGAACAAGAAGGAAGTTCTTCTACTACAACACCACCACATCATTTCACACCAATTATGGCAGCACCACCACCTCCACCACCAGTTTCTACTCCATGCATGAACAGTCCAAGACATACGGCTCAGTTTGCGCGGAATCTTCAAAATGGAAGGCAAGCTGAGATGAAAACGGGAATCCTAGCTCTAGTCTATCAAAATCCTTTCACTGGATTAGACCATGAGGATCCGTTCACTCATCTTACAAAATTTTATGAGATTGCGGGCGCAACTAGAGCTACCGAGGCTGATGAAGAGTCGCTGTTTAGGAGACTATTTCCTCATTCCTTAATTGGGAAAGCGAAGGAATGGTATCTTGACCAATTGACGGCTATCATGACGGATTGGAATCTTTTAGAAGAGAAGTTTCTTGAACGGTTCTTTCCACATAACTGGTTCATGGAGGCTAAAACTGCGATTGCGGTGTTTTCTCAAGGAGCTAGTGAATCACTCAATGAAGCTTGGGAGCGTTACAAATCTATGTTAAGAAAATGCAAAGGACACGACTTCGATGAGCTAACTCAAGTTCATATTTTCCGCAATGGACTCCTTTCGGTTCACAAGACCTTATTGGATGCTACAGCGGGAGGTTCTTTGATGTCAAAAAGTGCCGATGATGCTTCCGCAATAATTGATAAGATGGCACTTAATGACCACCAAGGGAACCATAACCGAGGGGTAGCTCAAAGAAAGCCGGGAGTGCTTGAGTTAGGGACGAATGATGCAATTCTTGCCCAAAACAAGCTTATCTCACAACAAGTGGAACTTCTAACTCAACAAATCAAAGAGTTAAAGGAACCGTCAAAAGCTAAACAAATAGCTTGTTGCGAGCTTTGTAAGGGCGAACATGACACTGGATTTTGTCCGCCTCCCGGATTTGAAGAAGTTAACTACATGGCTAATCAACGAGATTATCAACAAAGGCAACCACAACAACAACCATACCAACATCCTCATCATCAACAACAACAAAACTATCAAGGGTACCAACCTAGAGGTAACTACCACAATAACCAAGGTTATGGGGGTAGTAACTCTGGCTGTCAAAATCCGTATATACCTCAACAACCGCCGGTTGCAACTTCTAAGCTAGAGGATACATTAACGCAATTCATGCAAATGTCTATGGCAAATCAAAAAAGCAATGACGCGGCGATAAAAAATCTTGAGACTCAAGTTGGTCAACTCGCTAAGCAATTAGCGGAACAACAAGCCAGACCATCTTTCTCGGCAAACACGCAAACAAATCCGAAGGAACATTGTAAGGCGATTAAGACGAGAAGTGGGAAGGAGTTGGTTGACGAGAGTGAAAAAAGAGAGGTAGAGAAAAACATTGATGAAAAACTTGATGGTGAAGTTGGTGAATGGAGTGAGGAGGAAGTAGAAAATAAAGAAAAAAATGGTGAAGTTGAAAAAGAAAAAGTGGTAGAAGTTGAAAACAAAAAAAATGGTGTAGTTGAAAATAATAAAAGTGAAAAAGTGAAGGTGGATGAAGTGAAGAAGAAAAGAGAAAGAAACACTAGAGCATCTAGAGGGAAAGAGGTAGTGAGCACTACTCCAGTTCAAAATTTACCTTATCCTCATGCTCCATCAAGGAGAGAAAATGAATGGCACTACGCCCGGTTCATGGACATTTTTAAACAATTGCAAATCAATATTCCGTTTGCCGAAGCTTTAGAACAAATGCCGAAGTATGCCAAATTCATGAAGGACATACTTACAAAGAATCAGAGGTATACGAAGCCGGAAACAATAGTGCTTGATGCAAGTTGTAGCGCTATCATCCAACGTACTCTACCAAGAAAGGAAGTTGATCCGGGGAGAGTGACATTGTCGGTTACCATTGGTGACGTTTATGTTGGAAATGGATTAATCGATTTGGGGTCAAGCATAAATCTTATTCCTTTGTCTATAGTGAAAAAGCTTGGTAACATTGAGATTAAAGCCATCCGAATGACGTTACAATTAGCTGATAAGTCTACTACTCATCCTCATGGAGTAGCTCAAGATGTGTTGGTAAAAGTGGACAAGTTTTTCTTCCCGGTGGATTTTATTGTTATTGACATGGAGGAGGACGATGATGCGCCTCTAATTCTTGGAAGACCTTTCATGAAAACCACTCGGATGATGATTGACGTAGACGACGGTTTAATGAAGGTGAGAGTACAAAATGAAGAGGTCACTTTTGACCTTTTTGAAGCAATGAAGCACTCAACTGACAAGCGTGATAGTTTCCGGATTGATGTAATTGAAGAGGTCTCCTTTGAAGTTGCAAAACATGTTCATGACATAACCTCCATGGAGCTAGCCCTTAATGACTCCTTCGAAGTTTTCACTTTAGAGGAAGAAGAAGCTCTTGATGAATGTTTAAGAGAACTCGATAGTCTTACGGAGTTACAACCATGGGAAGTAGAGGAAGAAGTCTTGAAAAAGGAAGTCACGGATGAAAAACCAATAATTGAATTGAAGGAGTTACCAAACAATTTGAAGTATGCATTTCTAGATGAAACCGAAGAGAAGCCGGTTATCATTAGTAACCTCTTGTCAAAGAATGAAGAATCCCTTTTAGTTGATGTGTTAAAAAATAACAAAGAAGCGATGGGGTGGACTCTTTCCGATCTTAAGGGAATTAGTCCTTCTTATTGTATGCACAAAATTTTAATGGAGGAGGATTTCAAGCCAGTGGCTCAACCACAACACCGCTTGAATCCTACAATGAAAGAGGTTGTTAGGAAAGAAGTTGTAAAGCTTTTGGATGCAGGGATGATCTATCCTATCTTGGATAGCCCTTGGGTGAGTCTGGTGCATGTGGTTCCTAAGAAGGGGGGGCATTACCGTTATTCACAACGAGAAAGATGAGTTGATCCCTACAAAGGTAGCAACGGGGTGGAGGATGTGCATAGATTATAGGCGATTAAACACCGCAACTCGGAAAGACCACTTCCCACTTCCGTTCATGGACCAAATGTTAGAGAGACTCTCGGGACAAGAATTCTATTGTTTTCTTGATGGCTATTCCGGGTACAACCAAATTGCGGTTGACCCGGCCGATCACGAGAAGACGGCTTTCACGTGTCCATTTGGAATCTTTGCTTACCGCAAAATGCCCTTTGGGTTGTGTAATGCGCCGACAACCTTCCAAAGATGCATGCAAGCCATTTTTGCAGATCTTATAGAGAAGACGATGGAGGTTTTTATGGATGACTTTTCGGTGTTTGGGGGATCCTTCGGTTTATGCTTGGAAAATTTGAAAACTGTGCTTGAAAGGTGTGTGAAGACCAATTTGGTGCTAAATTGGGAGAAATGCCACTTTATGGTTACGGAGGGGATTGTTCTCGGCCATAAGGTCTCGTCAAAAGGACTCGAAGTGGATCGTGCTAAGGTAGATGTGATAGAAAAGTTGCCTCCTCCGGCTAACTTGAAGGGAATCAGAAGCTTTCTGGGTCACGCCGGTTTCTACCGGCGATTCATCAAAGACTTCTCAAAGGTGGCTAGACCTTTGAGTAATTTGCTTGCCAAAGACCAGGTATTTCTCCTAACTGATGAATGTTTAAAAGCCTTTGAGATTTTGAAAGAGAAATTGATCACCGCTCCAATCATAGTTGCTCCGAATTGGAACTTAAATTTTGAATTAATGTGTGATGCTAGCGACTATGCTATTGGAGCAGTGCTAGGCCAACAAAAAGACAAAAAATTTCATACCATACACTATGCTAGCAAAGTGCTTAATGAGGCCCAAGTTAATTATGCCACTACGGAAAAAGAATTGCTAGCAATAGTGTATGCTCTTGAGAAATTTCGGTCATATCTCATTGGCTCAAAAGTTATTGTTTACACCGACCATGCGGCGATAAAATATCTGCTAACCAAGCCGGACTCTAAGCAAAGGATTATCCGGTGGATCCTTTTGTTGCAAGAATTTGATGTAGAAATTAAAGACAAAAAAGGATCCGAAAATGTGGTAGCAGATCATTTGTCTCGTCTTATCAATGATGAGGTGACTACCTTAGAAAAGGACATCCGAGAAGAGTTTCCTGATGAAAAAATCTTTAAAGTGCAAGTGAGACCGTGGTTTGCGGATTTTGCAAACCACAAGGCGAGTGGTTTTGTGCCGCTCGACTTAACTCCAAATCAAAAGAGGAAATTCCTCTCGGATGCCGAATACTATGTGTGGGATGACCCTTATTTGTTTAAATTGGGAGGTGATAATTTGTTGAGAAGGTGTGTTACGAGGGATGAGTCCCAAAGCATTCTGGCACTGTCACAACTCGCCTTATGGTGGTCATTTTAACGGGGCTAGAACAGCGAATAAAGTCCTTCAATCGGGATTTTATTGGCCTTCTATTTTTAAAGACGCAAATGCCCATGCTCAAAATTGTGACAGTTGTCAAAGGATTGGTGGGATAGGAAAGAGAGACAAAATGCCTCTTCAAAATATTCAAGAGGTAGAATTGTTTGATTGTTGGGGCATTGACTTTGTCGGACCATTCCCACCGTCTTTCGGAAACGAATACTTATTGGTAGCAGTTGACTATGTGTCGAAGTGGGTTGAGGCGATTGCCTCACCAAGAGCGGATTCTAAAACGGTAATAAGCTTTTTAAAAAGAAATATTTTTTCCCGTTTTGGAACCCCTCGACTGTTGATAAGTGACGGAGGGTCACACTTTTGCAATGCACCGTTAGAAAAAGTCTTACAACATTACGGTGTAACGCATAAGGTGACAAGTTCGTATCACCCGCAGGCAAATGGTCAAGCTGAGGTCTCGAATAGAGAGATCAAAAGAATTTTGGAAAAAACCGTGTCTAACTCTAGGAAGGATTGGTCACAAAAATTGGATGAAGCTCTGTGGGCGTATCGCACGGCCTATAAAGCTCCAATTGGACTAACTCCATTCCAATTGGTTTTTGGTAAGACTTGCCATTTACCGGTTGAAATGGAGCACAAGGCCTTGTGGGCTTTAAAATTTTTAAATTTTGACCAAGAGTTGGCCGATGATAAGAGAAAGGTGCAACTTCTTGAGTTGGAAGAGATGCGCAATGCCGCATACCACTCAAGTTGGTTGTACAAGGAGAAAGTGAAGGAGTACCACGACAAAAAGCTCCGCAAGAAAGAATTTGTATCCGGGCAGCTTGTGTTGTTGTTTAATTCCAGGTTGAGGCTCTTCCCTGGAAAATTAAAATCTAAATGGTCCGGACCGTTCTGAGTCAAAGAAGTGAAAACTTTCGGAGCAGTGGTAATCGAGGATTTAGAAAAGAAAGACAGCTGGACTGTAAATGGTCAGCGCTTAAAGATTTATCTCGGTGGTCATGTGGACCGAGAAAGCTGTGCATATCTTCTTGATGTTCCTGAGTGAGCATCATGGACCGTCGACCTTATCCGACGTTAAACAAGCGCTTGTTGAGAGGCACCTCAACATTGTAAGTATTTACACGTTTTTATGACATATTGTGCATTTTTTAGAAAGCATTGGAAGTGGACTCGTGATGTGAGCAATGCAGCAGATTCTAAAAAAAACCTGTCATGTTCGCTAGCATTCGCCTGACGAATGGAGGCGAGTGTTCGCCTGGCGAGCCTTCGTTGGAATTCGCCTGGCGAATATGCGACATCAGTAAAAAAAAAAATTTAATAAAGGGATTTGAGATGGGCCATCTGGGCCCATAAACCGTTTCTTCCTTTTCTCTCATCAGAAACCCTAACAACTCACAACTCCCTCTGCCTTTTGTCTTTGTTTCACACTCACAATTCCCTTCCAATTTTCTCTCTTAACTTCTTGCTGCGAATTTCTCCAGTTCAATCCTCAAGGTATGTCTCTTGTTTATTTTTCTTCTAGTATGCATTGTTATTTTTGATGTTTTCTACTTCTATGATTTCACTTCTGTGCAAATTGGTTTGTGGATCCAAGTATGATTAGGTTCAGAACTTCTGTAATGGTGATTAGGTTAAGCACACCCCTCTTGTTTTTCAGTGTAAATTAATGATTGCATGTCAAAATTTGATCTAGTAATGAGAATGGGGGGAAAAACGTCATTGGGTAGCACCTAACACAGTTGCAGAAGTTCTGTTTTTGTGCATTTTCGCACCTTCGCTGGCATTCACCAAGCGAAAGGTAGCGAGCATTCGCCAGGATTCGCCCGGTGAACCAAGGCGAATGCTGCAAATCTGCTTTTCTTTTCTTGCTTTGTTGTGCTGTAGTTCGTCTAACCTGTTTGGTGCTGTTCTTGTGTTTGTGTTTGTGTTCACAGAATGGGACCAAGAATGATTAACCCTCACAAAAGGAAGGCCACAACCTCTCGGACAGTACCAATCCGTTTTGACCAGGACCGCTTCCGCGGCGTTATTCACCATGCTCGCTACGAAGCCCTTGAGAGGCGGAACATTGTGCCCGAGAAAAGGTTCAATCTGAGTGACACCGGAGAATACCGCACTATTGATGCTCTCTTTGTGGCAAAAAGGTGGGACCGTCTGATGACTCCACTTGACGGCTACAACGCTGAAATAGTGCGGGAATTTTATGCGAACGCACTCCCCGACGACGGTGAAGTGTTCAGTTGGACCTTAATGGTCCGAGGAGTTATGGTACGGTTTGATAGGAGGTCCATTAATCATGTTTTGGGTAATCCTCTCGCTTTGACAGGTAGCCAAATTAACGACTACCACCGGGATCTGAATAAGCATCGTGATCAGGATGCTATGACCAGAGACTTATGTTTGGAAGGCCGCGATGCAGTGCGGAATTCTTTTGGGGTAGTGATTCGGTACCTCCGCGCTGACATGAAACCCCTGGTACAAGTAATCCTGTTATTTGTGCTGACAAATGTTGTACCCAGGTCCCACCACAGCTCTGTATCCTTGCCAATTGCACATCTGATCCACTCCATACTGCAGAATGTCCAGATAGACATTGCCTGCATCATTGCAGATGAGATGCGTGCTGTTGTACTCAGTGGACGTGGCGGGATAGCGGCTCACAAAAATGCCCCGCTGACCTTTCCTTGCCTTATTATGTCTCTCTGTGCTCATGCTGGGGTTGATATTCCTCAGAGATGACAGGTCACTATCCCGGCTGCGATAGACGACAGGTATGTGGAAATTTTTTGTAGAGCTAAGCCTGCAGTTGGTGGGACTTCTGGTGCAGGTACTACTGGCGGGCGTGGCCGTGGTTCTTCTGGTCAAGCTCCTCCTGTTTTTGACCCCTTTCAGCAGCAAATTTGTGAATATAACTGGAATTAGATGGTTGCTCAGCAGCGAGCCACTTGTGATCTCCATGACTCGATGCAGCTGTTGCAGCTGCAAATTCGTGATCCTGCTGGGAGCCACCCGATGATGACAAGGGAGCAATTCCTTGAGCATGCTGCATGGCCTGAGGACATGCCAAGTTTCGGTAGGGGGGTGATGATGCTGCTGAGGATGATGCTGATGATAATGATGATGACGATGTTGATGATGATGATGACGGTGAAGATGATGATGACTTGTCTGAGGAGGAGTGATTTCTTGTTTGATTATGTTGTTCGCTTTGTGCTACAAAGTGAAGTTTTTCCTTTTTCTTGTAGTTCATTTGGTTATTTTGTGATGTACTTTGGATTGGGTTGAAGTTTTTGTACTCGTACCTTTCATGGTACTTTTGACATTTTTGGTGCTAGGCACCATTTTATAATTCAGCATTTTTAGTTATTTGTTTGAAGTTTTTAATTATTTATTTTTGGTTTAAAGTTTATTTTAGTAAGTTTTATGTGAAGTTTTATTCAAGGGTGGTTGTAAATATGTTAACACCCTATTGTCGATGTTTAGTTTTTGTTGTAGTTGTGCAAGTGTTCTTTCAAGTGGGATGGCGATGATATTATCGTTATTTCAAAATTGTTTGACAAGGTACTTAGTCACCTTGTTCTAGAATTTAAAATGTTGTAGAACTTGTTATGCTAGGAACAATTTTTGTATCTCTGGTTCGTCGGCAACTCTTTTGATTGATATGTCATTTAGGTCCTATACCACAAATGTAAGAATCCTCCTGTTATGTGTACATATGCTTTGGATGGATGACGAATTTTGTGTATGCGTGTAATTCATGTTTTGTCTTTTGTTTCTTATAATTTTGTGGAGGTTCTAGAGAAGATCAAGGCACTTGTTTCTTTTGAGCACAACCATTTCCAAATACAAATATACCCGTGAGCAGAGAGTATTCGTAACCCATTTTTGAGCCTAAACAGTTGAATCCTTGCTTAAAATAAGCGAGAGTTCAAAAATCTTGTTTTTAAAACCTTAGAAATTTTGATTAATTGTTCTTTTGCCGAAAAAAGTAAGAGCATTCACTTAGGGGACGAGAAAAGACAAGTTGGGGAGAACGAATATGTAAAGTGGTAATTTGTCACAACTCTTGAAAAGCTAAGCAAGCATTGAAAAGAAAATATGAAAAAGAGAAACACTCGTTTTTGTGAATACGGTGTAGAAAAATAATAATAAATAAATATATGAAAACGAATGCTTGCTTGGTAGAAAAATATTGAAAAACAAAGTGAGTTGTGAAACATGAGTTGTAAAGGGTTCAAATGAGGAACTTGTGAAACAAAGTTGAAGATGTGTAAATAGTTGTATAGTGAATGTCTCTTTTGCATCGGAAATTTCGTTTCAATGGCTTTAGATATATCCCTTGTTTGTTAACTCGACCAAGCTACAATCCTTTAAGTCCTATGTGATCTTGAGCTTCCATAATTTTCTTGTGAACATTTAGATATTGTATGAATTATATAGTATTGCATTATTCGTCATTTGAGTGAATTTTGTCCCACGCTTGCATGCATGTTTTTGCTTCAATCCTTTTTCGAAGTGGAGTGTTAGAATGACATGTCATGAGATTTAGTTTTTGCTTGAAGCATTGTGTAAATTGTTCTTAGAATTTAGTTCTTGAACATTATCTATTTTGGAATTGTGTAATTGTTTGCCTTGTTGCACATGTTGTGTATTTGAGCCGAATATTTTCACTTGGATTGAATTGGTCTTGAGCAAATCCTCCTTTTTGTTTTGAGAGGCATACTTTGCTTGAGGACATGCAAATAAGTAGTTGGGGAGAGTTGTTAGATCCCAATTAGATTAGTTATTTGACTTCTTTTTAGTAGTATTTTTAATCATTTTTATCTAATAGTATTTGATTTAGTGGTCAAATTTGTTTACTTTCATTTTGATATGATCCAAGTGAATGATGTGTGTAATATTGCTGTTAGTGTGCAGGATTGACACTAATAAGAGAACCTTGAGAGACAAGACAAAGCAGCTTGGAGAATGTTACAAATCAAGGCATTCGCCTGGCGAAGCTCAGCGAGTTCCAGCGAATGTTCGCCCGACGAGTGTTGGCGAGCTGGAGCGAATAATTCAGAATTAACTCCCAGACTCAAATGATAGGAAGTTCGCCAGGAGAACGTACCAGCGAAGCTTCGCTACCTTTCGCCTGGCGAAGGTGCTGGCGAAGAAGTGGTAGCTTTCCTCATGCAGATTCCAGTAACAAAACCACCCAAAGTTCGCCTGGCGAGTGAGGCCAGCGAATGTTCGCCTGGCGAGTGATTCGTTCGCCTGGCGAATACACGATACCTCAGAGGGCGGTTTGCTAACCTGAGGCACTTTGAAGTGCCAAGTTTTACTTGGTTCGCCTGGCGAAGGTCATGGTTCGCCTGGCGAATGTGCGCAGACAGCACATCTTTTGTAATTTGTTAGTTGATTTATATAGCCCATACTTGGGTTTTTTTGAGGAAGATAATCTTGTAACATTACAATAGAGCTCTAGAACCCTAGAAACATCAGTTCTTCTTCATTTTTACTGATTTTGTGCAATCAAGGAGAAGTGGAATCACATCCTTCATCGATTCTTCGAAGTGGATGTTCTTCATCTTCTCCATTTTCTTCTACTTCAAGCTACCATGAAAATGAGTAGATAAGTTCATTTTGTTGTCAAGGTTAGATGTAGGTAATCATCTAACTTTGTATGTGTATGGATGATCTTCATTTGTAAACTCTTGGATGATTAATATATGTTGAAAACCTTGTTTCATTTACAATCTTTTGTGTTGGTTAATGATTGAGAAATATTTCCCAACTCTTGACCTAGGTTTTCATCCTTTTCTTTTCTTGAGCTAGAGATAGTCTTGGATGATTTTTTTCACTTAAAATGTTAAGCTTTAAAGTTGTCATTTTGATAGATTGTGTGAGAGATCAACAATGGATCAAAATGGTAAACATCACAATATGAGTTAGAGATAATCATATTGGGAGGATATTGTGAATGTGTTGATCATTAAAAAGAGTTTATGAAATGTTGATTGAAATTATGCATGCAAAGTGATTATCGAAACCTAACTTTGGCAATCTTTATTCAAACCGACAAACCCTAATTTTTACCGTTGTTTATAACTTTGTATGCAAGATACCGACTTGAAAAACCAAACCCCTTTGATATTATAAAACTACGAATTTAACGACTGTCGAACGGCGGCAAAATCTTATATTCCCTGTGGAGACGATAATACAAACCCGACACTTTACCACTATTTTAACAATGAGTAAACCTCCAATTGCGGCACCACTTTTGAACAACCCAACAGTCTTCAATTTTTTGTCCGACTAACTTCAAACACCCATAATTTGAACCCAAACCTTCCTTTTACAATCCTCTGGTTAACACTACTAAATTGACAGAACCTCCCGTTCTTTAATTACCATCTCTTGGCTGAATATGTGAAAGAATGATTTGTGCTAAACCCCCAAAATCTATGGTTCTTGGAGGACAAAATCCTAACGATTTTATTCAAGAAAAACCCACTGATCTCTCAACTCAAACCCGATACACCGATCCTATGTTTGGAAGTTATCACCTTAATAATGCAGAATGCACAACAAAAATGATTATGTGTATTTGTTGAGAAAATGCAAGAAAGAGGATGAAGATGATAAGAGCAAAATCAGTGTATATTTTCACTTTTCATGTTGTTATGTCAAGAAAGAGCTAACACAATATATATGCAAATCTTTGACCAAATAACCAACATAACAGACACTTTAAAAGACAAACATAACAGAAAAATAGTATGAAACGAGCGAACGGTCGACCTAAAGAATAAGGGGGACGACATGAGCTCTCCCGAATACAGAATTATGCAGAAAAAGACTCTTTGCGTCGACCGGAACAGGTCCATGAGTCGATGCAAAGCAACTCAGTTTTGACAAATAGAAATACACACGGTTTGAGTAGACCAAATGGTCGACGCGAGCTCTCCTGAGATCAAATCACAAAAATCCACTCTGCATGAGTCGAACTAAGCATTTAGGTTGACTCAAAGAATCAAAACTTGAAAAAATGATGATTTTGATATATCTTGCTATTTCTAAGTGTTCCTAATGCATATCTAACTCAACTAACATGGTCAAATTCACATAGAACACATATTGTGCTTTTTCTATATGAATGGACACATGTTTTTTATAAATGCTTGACGCAAGAAAAATAACGAATGTGCGACTCGATGAAATCGTCCAAAGTACACATTTCTAACTATATATGTTTTGACATCATTAAAACAAGTATTGAGACACCTTGCCCTCACATTAAGGATATGTCACACATGCAATACAAAACAACATTATCAAAGCCTAGAGGATAAAAACGACGCTAACCAAGCTCAACGACATAATTTAACTCTCTTCCTAAAGCAAGAATCAAAAGAATCGTCTAAAATTGATGCGACCCAAGGGCAAGCGACATGATCTAAACTGGATCTCAAAGTCCAAGTCAACAAAATAACTTAATAATGACACATATATGGTTCATAGTATTCCGATAACGCGATTGTGCGAATTTCAAATTTTACTTATGAAATGTGAAATATGTTTAGTCTAGGGTAGTCTAATTTCGTATTGTCAAAGGTTTTTTCCGAGTTAGAGAAAGGTGAAAACGAAGACTGTCAATAAGAGTTCCTTCTTCATCATTGTAAGTCTTAATATTTTCTTTCAAATTGCAAAATTATGAATACCTTAAGGATGAATGACTAAACATGTGATTTTATGTAATTCTTTGTGGCTGCAAGTGTAATGACTTTATAACATTAATTATATAGTTATATTTATAGCTATCATTCATCAATGTAATTGAGATAATTGATCTAGAGAGCAATGAGGCTCATAAGTAATTTGTCTGTCTGGTTTGTAAGAATGTGAGATTGTAATGATTATCCGTGTTGCAGGGGAACAATATCACCGTTAGTATAATTTTATATGGAATAAAACCTTTTTCTTATCTATTGGAGACCCCAAGTTCCTAGGAGGCTTCTTTGGTAGATTCCTTTGTGATTGGAGACTCTAAGTACATGGGAGGTCGCAAGGTATAATTATGTATTTTGTAAGACTAGTTTATTTATTTTAACGATTGGAGAATCCCAATACATATGAGGTTGTTTTGGAGAAGTAGGTTTCATTCTGATTGGAGATTCCTAATACTTAGGACGTTGCGAGGATGTGATTTCCTATTTTTTAGAAGTTCATAATAAATTGAAGTTGTTATAAAGGTAATCATACGAGTTCTAATATCTAGTGCTATATGATTTGAAAAAGAAACCTAATCATTTTCAATTATATTTGTCAATCGTAGTATTAATCTTAAGTTTACTACTATCGCACAACCAATCCATTACGTTCAGCGTACCCCACGTTCTGTTACAAACATACTACACTAACATTACAATTTCATTGATTTTATCCTTATGTATTGATATTCATAATCCTTATGGATACGATAATAAAACTCCATATTGTGATTTTTATTAGCATAATTACTGCAAAATATTTTTCCGTCCAACACCAACCCATTAGCATATTAAGTTATAGTCTAAAAACACTATTGTTCCTACTTTGTCTTGTCCTCAAACTTGCCACAATGAAAAAGCGCCCAAACCGTAAGTCCAAAAATAAAGATTTTTATCATATAAGAACATATATGTTCTAGAAATTACATCTACACCCTTCGGGCTTGCTAAGCCTCCACATGGCCATCTTAAGAAACTTTCCATTATGTTTCTTAAACAGGCTTCAACTTCATCTATGTTCTCAATGTTGCTGCTCAAGTTTTTCATCCAAAGCCACTTCCAGTATCTGAACTTATTACTCCACATTTCACATTATTTTGATACTACTTTGTGTAATATAACATATGCCGATGTAGTAGAAATTAAAGCCTACGTGGATTCATCTTCTTTTATGTTCACACCCATATTAGTTTTTAACAATTATATAATTTGTGCAATGTGAAAAGGGTTTATGTCATTTTTGTTTGCTTCCCATTTCCTGTTTCAATTGTGTATTATTATACATATACTTTTGCTTCTTAATAGTTCATCATAACAATATCATATAACATTTATAAATTGTCATCCATAGTAAAAATAAAAATATCAATTACGGAAACAGGAATTTATATACATGACATTTTTTGTTTAACAAAGTTACATCCAATCTAAATTGAATTTCTTCTCCAGATTTGAAGTTATAAGACTCATAAAATTCGTTCCATTCATATGTTAATTTTGTGCAATATGGATCTTCAATGTTCAACAATGTCAGCATTTTCGTCTTTTTGTTATCACCACACAACGTAAGATATTCGTAGTCATAATCTCTCAACATTGTTGCAAAATCTACCTGGAGTTTCTGTAATTCAAATAGAAATTAGTTATTTTTATTAATTTTTGAGGCATAATTAAGTATTTATATAAAGGATAATTGTCAAGAAAGACTACTAATTTTGGTAAAGATATACTTATAGGGGTCAAAGTAATGTTAAATGCATATATTTCTTTGTGGTAGAGATATCTACTATAAAAAGTTTCAACACCTCCTTAAACCAGTTTATTTCAAAATTGTTGTTACCATAATAACTGGCCTCAACAACAAATTCACTTGGTAGATTGTAATAAGCTTCCAAACACGGCCAACCATTTATTACAAGTGGACGATCTAGAACTTTGTTAAAGATTAATTCATGGTGGACACCTTGGTTGTTCAATATGGTCCATGTTTTTGTTATTTCATCTTCATAGTTATTAACAAAGGAAAGAATAATCTCCTGCAGATAAAAACCGTCGGATAAACCATACAATATCTCTACATATAAATTTTATCATTAATAACTGTAGAACTATTAGTAATAATTCATATTTTATTATATTACTTTCTTAAGCCCATAAGTTTGTTAGAGGGTATTTTAGTATTTATCTTATTCTAGTAACCCTAGTTTTACCTTATAAATAAGGTGACAATCATTGTAACTTTTAATCCTGTTTCTTCTGCCGTCATTCTTAATAGAATATTTCTACCTTTCATCATTTATTCTACCTTTGCACCAACAATTGGTATCTAGAGCTCCGGTTCAGATTCATTGGGAAACACGGGAAACACGAGTGAACGTGAGGTCTTGTGTGTTTGATTTTGATTCTTAGATTCGTGTTGAATCTTGAACAAAATCTGATCAGAATTTTATTCTGTGGGTTGGGAAACACTGTGTGAGAAATCTGAGTGTATTGTGCAAGGTAGAAGATGAACGGAAACGGCAACATGAACACCAAACTTCCAGTATTTGATGGTAAAAAGTGGAATCGTTGGATGATCCAAATGCGTGTACTATTTGGTGCTCAAGATGTTCTGGATCTTGTCACTGATGGTTATGTTCCAGTAGCAGCAGATGCGACTGATGAATAGAAAAACGCGCAGAAGGAAGTAAGGAAGAAGGATCAGAAAGCATTGTTCTTCATTCATCAATGTGTGGATGTAAACGTGTTTGAGAAGATTGCAGACTCTACAACAGCAAAGGCTGCATGGGACACTCTGGTGAGATGTTATGGTGGTGACGCATCAGTGAAGAAGGTGAAGCTTCAGTCCTTGAGAAAGCAATATGAGAATCTTAACATGAAGAATAATGAGAAAGTCTCTGAATACATCTCCAGAATGATTCTGATAACTAATGAGATGAAGGCGTGTGGAGAAACTCTTTCAGAAGAAACAATAATGGAGAAAGTATTGAGATCTCTTACTCCTCAATTTGATTACATTGTGGTAGCAATAGAACATTCCAAAGATCTGAGCACCATGAGAATTGAAGAGCTGCAGAGCAGTCTAGAAGCGCAAGAGTTGCGTTTGACTGAGAGAACTTCTGAAAAGGAAGTAGAGCAGCAGGCTCTGAAGGCAACTTCTGATAGGAGGTATCAGAAGCAGTCAGAAGCTAGGAGAAGATCTGATGGTGGTCAGAAGTCAGAAAGCTCAACCTCTGATAGACAAAAGAATGCTCAGAAGGGAAAAGAGAAGTATGACAAGAAGAAGATCCAATGTTACTGTTGTAAGAAGTTTGGTCACTTTGCTAGAGATTGTTGGTCAAACAAGGAGAAGAAATCAGAAGAAGCAAATATAGCCAGAAGTTCTGATGACGAATCTGTGCTATTGATGGCCTCTGAATCTGATGATCTGACAGACTGGTGGTATATGGACACTGGCTGTTCAAATCATCTTACTGGAAACAAGAAATGGCTGGTTGACTTTGACTCTGAAAAGAGGACAAAGATCAGATGTGCTGATGACAAATATCTTAATGCAGAAGGTATGGGAAATGTCAGAGTGACTCTGAACAATGGGAAAATAACATTGATTCAGAATGTGTGGTATGTACCTGGCATCAGAAGCAATCTGATGAGTGTGGGACAATTAATTGAGAAAGGTTTCTCAGTTACCATGAAGGACAATCTTCTGAAGCTGTATGAATGTAATCAGAAGTTGATTATGGAGTCAGAACAGGGAAGGAATAGAACATTCAAGGTGAATGTCAGAACTGCAGACTCAGAGTGTCTTAGTGCAACAAGTACTGAGAAGGAGAGTGAGCTGTGGCACAAAAGATTTGGTCATTTGAATTTCAGAAGCTTACAACATCTAAATTCAAAGAAATTGGTACATGGAATTCCTGCAATTAAGAAGCCTGAAAAGTCATGCAAAGTTTGCATGGAAGGAAAACAACCAAGATTGCCATTTGCATCAGAAGTTGCTCCAAGAGCAAAACATGCCTTGGGAGTTGTACACTCTGATGTGTGTGGTCCATTTCCAGTAGCATCAATTGGAGGGAATAAATACTTTGTGTTGTTTGTTGATGAATTCACAAGAATGACATGGGTATCCCTTATTAAGTTCAAACACGAGGTGTTTGATGAATTCAAGAAGTTCAGAATGAAGGCTGAGAATCAGAGTGGTCAGAAGTTGAAGATTCTTAGAACTGATGGTGGAGGTGAATATAACTCCAAAGAGTTCCAGAAGTTCTGTGAGGAGAATGGAATTGAGCATGAGGTTACTGCTCCTTATACCCCTCAACACAATGGTCTTGCTGAAAGAAGAAACCGCACTCTGCTTGATATGGTGAGAAGCATGCTAAAGGAGAAGAAGCTTCCTCAGAAGCTCTGGGGAGAAGATGTTGCCACTGCAACGTATGTACTCAACAGATGTCCTACGAAGAAGTTGAAGGAAATAGTTCCAATACAAAAGTGGACTGGAGATAAGCAAAGTGTTAGTCATCTAAAGGTGTTTGGTTCTGTTTGCTATAAACATGTTCCAGAAGCCAGAAGACAGAAGCTGGATGATAGAAGCAAAGTGATGATTCTGATAGGGCACCACAGTACAGGTGCATACAAGCTCTATTGTCCAGAAACCAATAAAATTGAATTCAGCAGAGATGTGATTGTGAAGGAATCAGAAGTTTGGAATTGGGATAAGTCTCAATCTGATTCTGATGTTAGAACTTCTGAAGAAAGGTCAGAGTTAAGAATTTCTGAAGTTGAAGTAAACTCTGATGTTGATTCTGACTCTGATAGTGATTCTGACTCTGGAGAAGACTCAGAAGATGAAGGTGACTCTGATGATCCAGACTCTGATGGTAATCCAGATTCTGGTGGAAATTCAGACTCTGAAGATGGCCAAGACTCTGAAAATATGCCAGATCTTGAAGATGGTCAAAGCTCTAGAGGAAGTCAACCATCTGAAGCTGGAAACTCTGAAGCTCAAGACTCTGAACAAGTTCAGAGACCACAAAGAATCATAAGCATTCCCAGAAGATTTGCAGAATTTGAAATGCTGCAAGACACTGAAGTAGACTCTGAAGGAGAAGTTATTCAGTGTGCCATGTTAGTAGACTCTGAACCTATAAGTACAGAGGAGGCTCTTAAGCAGAAGCTCTGGCTGAAGGCCATGAAAGAAGAACTTGATGCTATAGAGAGAAACAAGACTTGGAAGCTGACAGAACTTCCAAAAGACAAGAAAGCCATCAGCGTCAGATGGGTTTTCAAGCAGAAGTTAAAGCCAGATGGTTCAATTGGCAAACATAAAGCAAGGTTGGTAGCCAGAGGATTTCTACAGAAACCTGGGCTGTATTATTCTGAAGTGTTTGCACCTGTAGCAAGACATGAAACAATCAGAATGGTGATTGCAATAGCTGCTAACAGGAATTGGCCTCTGATGCATTTAGATGTAAAATCTGCATTTCTGAATGGTCCATTAGAAAAAGAAGTTTACGTGTCACAACCTCCTGGATTTGTGGAAAAGAATCAGGAAGGGATGGTGTACAGATTATACAAAGCTCTATATGGATTGAAACAAGCGCCCAGAGCTTGGAATCAGAAGATTGATTCATTTTTCAAGAAGCAACGCTTTCAGAAATGTGAGATGGAGTACGGTGTCTATGTTCAACATACTTCTGAAGGCAATATGACTCTGGTATGTTTATATGTTGATGATATACTATTGACTGGAAGTTCTGAACAAGAGATAGCCAAGTTCAAGAAGGTTCTAATGAATGAATTTGAAATGACTGATCTAGGCAAAATGACATACTTTCTAGGGATGGAGTTCAGATATTCTGAGAAAGGTATCATTTTGCATCAACTCAAGTATGAATTAGAACTTCTGAAGAGATTTGATCTGAAGAATTGTAAGATGGCTGTCACACCTTCTGATACAAATCAGAAATTGGATTCAGACTCTGAAGGAAAGGATGTGGATGCTACAACCTTCAAACAATTGGTTGGTTCTCTGAGGTATCTGTGCAATACCAGACCTGATATTTGCTACTCAGTTGGGATGGTTAGTAGGTTCATGAGTAAACCTAAGTGGTCCCATTACCAAGCTGCTGTCAGGATTCTGAGGTATATCAAAGGAACTCTGAAGTATGGAGTGTTATTTCCCTCTGGAGGAAATAATGAGTCAGAACTTCTGAGTTATTCAGACTCTGATTGGTGTGGAGACAGAGTTGACAGAAGAAGTACATCTGGGTACTTGTTCAAATTTCTGGGAGGTTCCATTTCTTGGTGTTCCAAGAATAACCTGTTGTGGCGTTGTCAACCTGTGAAGCTGAATACATTGCAGGTGCTGTTACTGCATGCCAAGCTGTGTGGATTCTGAATCTGTTGCAGGATCTGAAGATTAAAGTAGACAAACCTCTGAAGTTGATGATTGACAATAAGTCTGCAATCAATCTTGCCAGAAACCCAGTGTTGCATGGGAGAAGCAAGCATATTGAGACCAAGTATCATTTTCTGAGACATCAAGTTCAGAGTGGAGTGTTAGAAGTTGTACACTGCAGCACTCAGAAGCAGTTGGCAGATGTTCTGACGAAAGCTATCAAGACTGATCAATTTCTCAGATTAAGGGATGGAATTGGTGTTACAAGTTTTGATGGAATATGAATTAAGGGATGGTATTAGTAATAATTCATATTTTATTATATTACTTTCTTAAGCCCATAAGTTTGTTAGAGGGTATTTTAGTATTTATCTTATTCTAGTAACCCTAGTTTTACCTTATAAATAAGGTGACAATCATTGTAACTTTTAATCCTGTTTCTTTTGCCGTCATTCTTAATAGAATATTTCTACCTTTCATCATTTATTCTACCTTTGCACCAACAAGAACTTGATTAACATTAATTTACTGACTTAATTGTGTGGATGGTGATTGCGAAAGAAACAATCAAGGAAGTGTAATTGAGAATTCTACAGATTTTCATTTCTGATTTTTTACTTTGCTAGAAGGAGGAAAACTGATACGTGAGCATTGATTGTCTGGAGTTTCTAAATACCATTTTGTTACGCCACTTCTAGATCACCCAAATGCACATAAACCAGATAACTGAGAATTTACCAAAAAAATTGCGAAAAATAATCTACAGCGGAATTATGCATAACAGTTGATATGTTCAGCCACAGAAGAATTTTCTGCCACAATGCAGAATATACAGGACAATCAAAGAAAATGTGTGAAGCACTTTCAGCCGAACCCCAATCTGCAGCACACCTTATATGAGGCTCAGACAAGATGCCTCATTTAAGTAAATTATCTTTCGACAAAATCCTATTATGAAAAACACACACTTTATAGGGAACAAGGTTATTCCAAGCAACAACAATTGACCTATTGGATTGGGGTTAACTCCTTCTAGGATGATGTCGTAAGCTTCTTTATCCGAATATTTTTTTCTACACCAATTTCAAGAAGTCTCGCTGTTCCTAATTTAAGAATTGAGATTCCCTAGAGAACTAATTGGCACTAAACCCCCCATAATCCTTTTTCAATTTTTTTGAAGATCTTTCCACCATATTAAAGAAGACCTACCCTCTCTAGCAATTTCACACTACTGCGGAAAGCATATACAGTAACAATTGCAAAAGGGATATCATTACGCATTAACGGTCGTTGTTACATAGCGTGCGATTGTGTATATACTATTTACAATCATAGTCATATGACCGTTGTAGAAAATCTGAAAGTGTGTGACATATTATCACGGTTGCTTTAACTAACTGCTTTAATATATTAAAGGTCCCAAGTTCGATTCTTAGAAGTACAATTTGTCGTTAAATTATCTGCTTTTTAAAAAAATATGTTTCTTCTTTTTTTTAAATTTCAATTTCTTTTTAAAATATGTTTCTTATTTTTGTGAGCCGTATCAAAACGTAAACATTAATTGTATCATGTAACAAAAAAAATTATTTACTTCATCAATTTCAAAAAATATTATTTATATCATCAAACTCAAATGCATATCAAACACAGACAAACACGCACGCGCGCGCGCGCGTACAGACACACACACACATATATATATATATATATATATATATATATATATATATATATATATATATATATATGTATATATATATATATATATATATATATATATATATATATATATATATATATATATATATATATATATATATATATATTTCAGATTAAACTCAAGTTTGAGGACCCTTAAGCACATTAAAGATATATGTCCAACGTATACGAATGTCTACAGAGTCTTCGCAGGGGAATGGTGTATCATCGTTAAACATCTACCTACAAAGTGCAAAAATATGAATATCACACATATATGATAATCATAACCAACTTAAATAATAATATGTTATTGTAAACAATTCATTACATATATAATATATACTTGATCTCATGAATCAACAATGTCGGCGAAGACAATGTTTAACATGTGTTTTATTATATAATACTGATACTCATATCTCTTTCATTGTTTCCTCGTCTGCAAAAATAAACATTAATTTCATGAATGTTATAACCACACATGCATGTAAATATATATATATATATATATATATATATATATATATATATATATATATATATATATATATATATATATATATATATATATATATATATATATATATATATATATATATATATATATATATATATATATATATATATATATATATATATATATATATATATATATATATATATATATATATATATATATATATATATATATATATATATATATATATATATATATATATATATATGTGAATGTCACAAGTAACACTGTACATTAAAAATGATTTAAACATGTTACGCGTTAAAACAGCTACAAAGTCAAAAAAAAATATTACTAAAAAGTTTCATATAAACATAAACTTATCTATTAATAATTTTCTTCATTTTAGGTTCAAGTGGTTTGTGTATGCAACACAATGTCGTTATCGTATTCTTCCTAAGCGATATGACGATCAATTGTCAATGATCACTGGATAAACACGAGCATATATATGATCAATATTTTCTAAAATAAAACTAACTATAACAGATAAACCACAATTTCAAAATTACTTACTATTTGAGAAATTGTGCTAAGTAACATTCTTTCCCCCCTTGACTTAACCGTTCTTAAATGTAAGATTCAATCCCTTTTGGATCATTATTTGACCATAAAATAGTATACGGATCAAAGATGCCATAAATATTCGATTTATTTAACTCTATACAAACACGACAAATGTACCTAAATGGTTAAACAAAATTTAAAAAATGGGCGAGAAAATATAAAAATGATAATGTACTATATATAACGATATGCATATTCAATTATATACTTGCGTACATCAAACTTGCAATATCCCTATGTCTAGCCAATTATTTCCAAGGATAAAATCTCGTATGTCACTAGGAGTAGAATAGAAGAGCTCTACCGTTGAGCAATGCTCTAGCGGAAGAGAAATTGGGTCATCGCTTTCTGCAACCAATAGGTATAACATGGCGATTTCATGTGCGGAAGGATCCAATATCTCATTGACCTCTTGAGCGGGGGCGACTGAACAATTACTTCCTTTTGTTCTAGCACCACGTACAACTTTTGTTTGGGGAACTTGATCATCAACATTATCATCATTTCCATTCGTACGTTGTTGGAAGGACCCACTTATTCTTTGCAACATAATATTCATTTTTAACACAATACATTATAAACATGTTTCTATCTTTCCTAACTTTTCAGATAAAACACAATATATCATACATTTCAGACAAAAAACTAGCATTTTAGATAAAACACATGCCACATATAACTCATATAACTTTTCCATGTCTTTCCTACGATTTCCCCGCTCTGTTTCTAACATCTTCCCCTGTTCTTCTAATTCCTTCTCAACAACCCAATCTTTTCTTTTTGCACTTGTAATTTGGTGTTTCCAACACTTCTTTTAGTTTGACCAAAGAATAATCTCAGGTCGACGCCTTCTTCAACACCATGAACGCGCTCACCATGCTCATCTGTTATGATATCTTCTATTAGTATATCATAACTTGCAATATCCCTATGTCTAGCCAATTATTTCCAAGGATAAAATCTCGTATGTCACTAGGAGTAGAATAGAAGAGCTCTACCGTTGAGCAATGCTCTAGCGGAAGAGAAATTGGGTCATCGCTTTCTGCAACCAATAGGTATAACATGGCGATTTCATGTGCGGAAGGATCCAATATCTCATTGACCTCTTGAGCGGGGGCGACTGAACAATTACTTCCTTTTGTTCTAGCACCACGTACAACTTTTGTTTGGGGAACTTGATCATCAACATTATCATCATTTCCATTCGTACGTTGTTGGAAGGATCCACTTATTCTTTGCAACATAATATTCATTTTTAACACAATACATTATAAACATGTTTCTATCTTTCCTAACTTTTCAGATAAAACACAATATATCATACATTTCAGACAAAAAACTAGCATTTTAGATAAAACACATGCCACATATAACTCATATAACTTTTCCATGTCTTTCCTACGATTTCCCCGCTCTGTTTCTAACATCTTCCCCTGTTCTTCTAATTCCTTCTCAACAACCCAATCTTTTCTTTTTGCACTTGTAATTTGGTGTTTCCAACACTTCTTTTAGTTTGACCAAAGAATAATCTCAGGTCGACGCCTTCTTCAACACCATGAACGCGCTCACCATGCTCATCTGTTATGATATCTTCTATTAGTATATCATATCTTGGTTATGGAACAAATGATCCTCCACGAGCCTCTTCAACCAACAAATCCTACACAACATGCATGATAATATTAATATTGTAATTACCACAACATTTAAATAACACATAACATACGCACAACAAATCATACTTAAAATTTTCTCAGCAATTGTCCTTGACACATCTGAGGTGCACTATCCATTTGGTCTTAGTCGAGCCCTCTTCCACTTCTTATGCCTTGACAGTGGATATGGGTTGTGATCACGATTAGTGGATTCCTAATTTCCCATTTTTTATTTTTCTCATCCATCATTGTTTTCTGCGATTTCCTGTAACCACCACGAGACATTCTATTGGGGTAAATTTTTTTGATTTATTTTATATTCCTGCATGACTTTTATCCTGTTATAAATATAGTGAAAATATTATTAGTATCTATTAATCATTATCATAAAATTATCAAGATAAATAAGACTAGTACTAATCAGGAATTTCTCAAAACGACGACCCTTCGCAAACTTTTACCGAACCTTATTCGAGATATAACTATATCTCATCCATGGACGCTGTTATACCCTAAATTTTACCCCTAAGATCCCATCTTTTTTTCTTTTTTTTTGCATTTTTGCATACAAACAAGATCACAAACTTGGTTTCCTTCTAACCCTCTCACCTTTGGTCGATAAATAGTGCTATACGTACGGATGAATAGTGATGTCCGTACTGATGAATAGTGTGTCAGTACGATGAATAACATTTTCGATTTTTCAAGCTTTTTCGATTCTGTCCATGGAGCCATATGATTTTAGGCTTTGTTTGTTGGATATTTGCTATTATAAATATGTATCTCTTATATGTTTGGTGTGTGACAATCTTAGAGTTTTCACCAATAAGGGAGAGAAAGGGTTTAAAGGTATACCATGGGTTTCAGCTATGCACAAAGAAAATAGGATAGAAAACCTTGAATTACACCTTGGGTTTGAGTAATTCATATATTAAGAGTTGGAGAGGTAGGGAAACACTTGGGTAGAAAATAGGGTTGTTCTTGGGTGCCTTTAGGGTTGTTCTTGGGAACGTGAAGGCAAAGCCTATTTTCTTGTAACTCATATGTAATCTCTTGTAACAACTTTTTGAGTATAGTGAATTGAAGAGCTGCTCTATCCCCCATAGTAGATCGTTTGGTCGAACTGGATAAACAAACCTTCAATTTTTTCTTGTCTTATTCTGTTATATAATTTGTGTACGGATTATTATAGCTGAAAACAATTTATTTTGGTTGCTAATGTTCTTTGCCTCACAAATTGATATTGAATTTTGTCGTAATTAACAACAAGATTCATAACAAATGGTGCGGTGAGCGTGGAGCAAAGAGATATTGTTGAAAAGTGAGTTGACAAGTGAGCACCATGGTTAGTAGATGGCAGATCGAGAAATTTTCCGGTAACGACGACTTCGGGTTGTGGAAAATTAAGATGCAACCAATTTAAATTCAAGAGAAGTGTATCGATGCTTTGAAGAGTGAAAGACTGATGCCTGCATGTCTTACACAGGTACAGAAGACCGAGATGGTCGATAAGGCCAGGAGTGCCATTATCTTGTGCCTCGGGGATAAAGTTCTAAGAGAAGTCTCCAGGGGGCAAACTGTGGTTGCTATGTGTGCAAAACTTGAATCATTGTATATGACAAAGTCTTTGGCTCACAGGTTGTATCTGAAATAATAACTCTATTCATTCAGAATGGTGGAGAGCAAATCCACAATTGAGCAACTCACATAATTTCACAAGATTATCGATGATCTTGAGAATATTAAAGTGAAGATTGATGATGAAGACAATGTTTTGCTCCTGTTGAGTTTATTACGCATATCCTTTGAGCAATTTAAGGATGCCCTTCTTTATGATAAGGAAGGTACTATTACTTTGGATGACGTTCAGACGACAGTGAAATCCAAAGAATTTTCAAAGTCGAAAATTTGAAGATTAAAGATAGTGGTGAAGGCTTAAATGTGTCAAGAGGAGGAGGTGAGCGTAAGGGGATGTCCAAATCAAAGAGGCTGTAAAGTCAAAGGTAAAATGTTTTAATTGTTAGAAAATCAGTCACTTTAAAAGGTATTGTCCTGAAAGAAAGGTCAATGAAGACTCTGTTCAAGCTGTAGTTGCATTGGGTGAGGAAAGTTATGAGGATGCCGAAGCACTAGTAGTATCGAGTTTTGAAACTGAAGATTGTTGGGTCATTGACTCAGGTTGCTCTTATCTTATGTGTCCAAGAATATAATACTTTGAAACTTTGAAGATGGTGCAATGTGGATTAGTTCGCCTTGGAAATGATAAGGCATGCAAAGTTCATGGTATTGGTAGGGTCAGATTTAAAATGTTTAATGATCATGAACTTCTTATTCACAATGTGAGGTATGTTCCAGGACTCAAGCAAAATTTGTTATCTATAAGTATGTTTGATGATTTAGGCTATTGTACTAGAGTTGAATATGGAGCGTTGAAGATTTCACGTGATGAATTGATTATTGCTAAAGGGTCTAAAATATGTTGTCTATATATTTTAGAAGGTTCAAATGTTATTATTCATTCATCGTTAACTAGTGGAGATGTTCATGACAAAGAAGAGCTATGTGATTTAAGTTTAAGGCGTTATGAATACCTTGAGAAAGTTTCAGAGGAGTACAATGAATTTCGCAGAAATCAAGGGATAAAAATGAATGTTACCACTGAGTTGTTATAAAATATTTGGGGAAGAGCTGAGGTTAAAACAACTTACTTGGTTAGTAGAGAATTTCTTCAGAAGAAGAATAGTGAAAACCAAGTGAGAAACTATAACAGAGAAAACTTAGTTTGAGGTGGAGTTTCCTACTATGGATGCTAGAAGTTGTGAGGGAACAGTTACAGAGATCTCTGATTATCATTTGATTCATGATAAGGTAAGGAGGGTTATTCTAGCATCTCAAAGAGACGGTTATGCTAGCCTTGGATATTATGTTTTTAATGTGGCTGAAAGACTGCAAAATTAAAGAAGGAAAACCTCCAGGGAGGCATTTGAAAACAGGTGGAGTCAAGGTTGGTTGAAAAATTATACTTGTAGGCTTGTTAAATTATCTAGGCAGAAAAGGGTAATTAGAAACAAGTGGGTGCAAGTTGCGACATCAAGATTCAAGGGTTTCTCGAAATTGATCAAAGTTATTGATTAAAGTTTTAACTTGGTAGAGAGCAGCAATATTGTTGATTGATATCAACATGGTTTAAAGTCAAGATGGAGATTGTTGTAAATGTGTCTTAAAAACTTTTGTTGATGAAGAGAAAGGAAACATATTTTGGAGATTGCATTTACTGCGAAAATCAGAAGTTTTAGAAAGTCGGAAAGAAAATCGGTCTATGAATAATGTTATCGGTATGGATAAATAGTGACGTCCGTATGGATGAATAGTGTGTCTGTGGACTTTTTCGATTCGGTCCATGGATCCATGTGATTTTGGGATTTGTTTGTGCGATATTTGTTATTATAAATATGTATTTTTTATATATTTGGTGTGTGACAATCTTAGAGTTTTGACCAACGAGGGAGACCAAGGGTTTAAAGGTATAACATAGGGTTTTATCTATGCACAAAGAAAACTTTGGATTACACCTTGGGTTTGAGTGATTCATATATTGAGAGTTGAAGAGGTAGGGAAACACTTAGGTAGAAAATAGGGTTGTTCTTGGGCACCTTCAGGGTTGTTCTTGGGAACCTGAAGGCAAGATTTTTTTCTTGTAACTCATCTGTAATCTCTTGTAACAACATTTTGAGTATAGTGAATTGGAGAGCTGCTCTCTCCCCAGAGTAGATCGTTGGATCGAACTAGGTAAATAAACCTTCAGTTTTTTCTTGTCTTATTCTGTTATATTATCTATATACGGATTATTATTGCTGAAGACCATTTATTATGGTTGCTATTGTTCTTTGTCTCACAAATTGATTTTGAATTTTGTCGTAATTCAGAACAAGATTCACAACAAAGTAAATAAAAAAAAATGTTTGCGCGTTAAGTAATAGATGTCATCACGGTTCTTCGTAGCATTAACTATGAGGTTTTTATATATACATTTTGTAGTAGTGAGACTCTGTATTTACTTTCTAACACTGTACCAAAGACTATTGTTATCTATGTGCAACCGCCATTTCCATTTCCCAAATAGGGCTGAATTGAAAGCCTTTAAATTTTTAATCATAAGCCCCTCATCTTTTTTACGACATATTTTATACCATTGATATCAACATGGTTTAAAGTCAAGATGGAGATTGTTGTAAATGTGTCTTAAAAACATTTGTTGATGAAGAGAAAGGAAACATATTTTGGAGATTGCATTTACCGCGAAAATCAGAAGTTTTAGAAAATCGGAAGAAAAGCCGGAAAAAAAAATTGGTCTATGAATAATGTTATCGGTACGGATAAATAGTGACGTCCGTATGGATGAATAGTGTGCCTGTACGATGAATAGTATTTTTGAGCTTTCGGGGTTTTTCGATTCGATCCATGGATCCATGTGATTTTGGGATTTGTTTGTGTGATATTTGTTATTATAAATATATATTTTTTATATGTTTGGTGTGTGACAATCTTAGAGTTTTCACCAACGAGGGAGACCAAGGGTTTAAAGGTATATCATAGGGTTTTATCTATGCACAAAGAAAACCTTGAATTACACCTTGGGTTTGAGTGATTCATATATTGAGAGTTGAAGAGGTAGGGAAACACTTGGGTAGAAAATATGGTTGTTTTTGGGCACCTTCAGGGTTGTTCTTGGGAACCTGAAAGCAAAGACTTTTTTCCTTATAACTCATCTGTAATCTCTTGTAACAACATTTTAAGTACAGTGAATTGGAGAGTTGCTCTCTCCCCCAAAGTAGATCATTTGGTCGAACTGGGTAAATAAACCTTAAGCTTTTTCTTGTCTTATTCTGTTATATTATCTAGGTACGGATTTTTATTGCTGAAGACCATTTATTTTGGTTGCTAGTTATTGTTTTTTGCCTCACAAATTGATTTTGAATTTTATCGTAATTCAGAACAAAATTTACAACAAAGTAAATAAAAAAAAATGTTTGCGCGTTAAGTAATAGATATCATCACGGTTTTTCGTAGCAGTGTGATAACTATGACGTTTTTGTATATACATTTTGTAGCAGTGAGACTCCGTATTTACTTTCTAACACGCTATACCAAAGATTATTTTTATCTATGTGCAGCCGCCCATTTCCATTTCCCTAATAGGGCTGAATTGAAAGCCTTTAAATTTTTAATCATAAGCCCCTCATCTTTTTTACGACATATTTTATACCATTGGACCTAGTTAATTTTCCTAGCCTCCAATCCACCACCCCATAGAAAATTTTTAAATGAAGATTTGAGTTTAAAAATTATACCTGGCAAAGCTTTGAAAAAAGAAAAAAAGTAGACTAGCAGAGCGAGTAAAAATGACTTTAACAAGACAATTCTTCCTCCAATCGAGATATGGTTATTTACGATTCCACCCGAATAACTTATTTATGACAGTGTCCACAATTGGTTTCCAGAACCCTTCTTCTCTACGCGGATCTCCTCCAATCGGCAGCCCCAAGTATTTGAAGGGTAATGATCCAATTCTATAATCTAGAACCGATGCTGCTTCTTCTATCCAACAAAGAGGCTCTTGTGGAAGTTATTCTTTAACCCAGACACCGATTCAAAGAGTTGCAACACTATTTTAATGGCTCAAACATTTTTCCAACTTCTTACTCCTACTATAATTGTGTTATCCACATCCTGTTTAATGTGACACCAAGGTTTCTTCATAATCCAAATCGATAGCCATCAAATAGGTTCTGCTGAACGACTTTTGACATTAGAATATTAACTTTTTACTGTCATTAGAAAAAAAAGATACAAGATCACCTTGTCTGAATCCTCTTTCCATTCTAAATTGATGCTAAGGATTATTGATTTTCACTAACACTAATAAACTCCCACGAGTCCAATCAAAATACACACTCTTAAAAATCTATGAATAATGTTTCATTAATTGGAGCGACAGTTCTGATCTCTTTGATAGCCTTTTAAGTTTTTTCTAATATTGAATTGATTAATTTGAAATATTAATACAGACGGAAGAGTTTGAGACTAATTTAATTGTTTATTTTGAAAAGAAAAAACAAACTAAATTACATTAAAAGTTAGTGAAAAAGCTATTTTAATTAAAATTTATATTCAATCGTGTAGAACAAGGTGGAACGGAATGTTCAGAAAACTCCATGTAGCTAGGATCCTCATCCTCTAACTTTTCAAATGCTGTTTGGAACTTCTCAGCAGCATCCAACATCAAGTAAGTGGAATTCCATCGTGTGGAAACATCAAGGCCAAGTTTTCTTTTACATGTTATCCCTATAATTTCTATACATTCATTAAACTTCAAAGCTCTTTGTGGTGAGGACCTCACAAACCTAACAACATCGCGAACACTTTCAATAGCCAACTCATGATCTTTTTGTCCATCTCTCACAACCAAGTTTAAGATATAGGCAGCACACCTCATATGCAAAAAACTCCCGATACCAATTAAAGAATTCTTGCTCTTAAGTCTTTTTCCCAAGTAAGAAACAACTATATCATTACATGTTGCGTTGTCAAGGGTAATTGTTGACACTTTTCTAAGCCCACATTCCTTCAAAACATCTTCCATTTTTTTTACCAATGGTGTCACCCTTGTGATTTGGAACTAAACTAAAACTAATAATCTTTTTATGATAGATCCATGCATTGTCAATGAAGTGTTCAGTTATGGCCATGTAACTAAGATTTTGAATTGAAGTCCAACAATCTGTGGTTAGTGCAACCCTAGCACAATCAGATTTAAAAAAGGCTTTAAGTTTTAACTTTTCGACTAGGTAAAGTTGAAAACAATCCCTAGCAACAGTCCTCCTTGAAGGGATAGTAATTTGTGGTTGTAGTTGTTTGCATAGTTTCTTAAAACCCTCACCCTCTACCACTCTAAAGGAATGCTCATCAAGAATAACAAAGGAAGTAATAGCCTTCCTACATGCTTGAGAATTGAACCTTTGGCTTGTTGAACCTAAAAAACCAGCATCACCACTTACAAGGTTTCTTTGTGTGGGATCTTTCTGTAAAAGGTTAGGGTTTTTGTGACACACTTTTGAGTGAGCTAACATGTTGGATGTTCCATGTGTTTTAGGGTCGCATCGGTATCTTTTGTGACAATGTTTACACGCGGCTATTGGTTCAGGTTCATCAGGTAAAATGTTAAAGTCTAACCAAACAGAGGAAGCTTTCCTAGTTCCACTAGCATTAACTTGTCTTTTTTTCCTAGCAGGGGGAACGTGAGGATGTGTAGATTCTACTTGTGTAGGTTCAACATGGGAAACAGGATGTTCTGGCACTGAAAATATTTGGGTAAACTAAAAGAATTAATCCTATATTTTGACATACTAAACAAGGTAACACTTTTAAACACAAACACATACCTTGACTCAACCCTTGCAAACTAGCATTTTCAGCACCTTACAAGCTCCCTTCTTCATCTCCTTGCAAGCTTCCTTCTTCAATTTCTTGCAAGTTCCTTTTTCCATGTTCCATCTTCCAATAATCAAAACAAATCAAACAATAAGGAAAAATAGCATGAACAACAACATTTTTGAATAAATAAAAAATATAGATTGAGAGATTGAGAAATGGAGCGAAATAGAAAGAAAACAAAGATGAGTGTATAAAAATTTACATGACAGATCGGTGTTGGCGGTGAAGTGTTCCGTGGTGGTGATGGTGTTAGCTTGAGGTTGAGAGATTTTTAGGGTTAATGAAAACCGCGCTCTGTTGTTGTTGTTCTGTTGTAGAGGATGAAAGTGAAACCCTAGACACGAGTAGAGAAAATTTGAATTGGGAATAGTAGCATATTGAACCGGTCGGTTTCGGATTTCACTGGATTGAAAATAATCAACCGAAACCGCCCAACCGAAATCATGTGAATCCAACATTTGTCAAACCGATAAACTAAAAATCGATCCAATCAAACAGTTTCTTCATAAGCCATACGAACTGGTCGGATTGGACCGATTCTACAATTTTCTATCCAGCGCTAATGCTAAGGATGATTGGTTTTCACTAACACTAATAAACTCCTGTATAAATAACAGCAAGAGTCCAATCAAAATACACACTCTTAAAAATCTATGAATAATGTTTCATTAATTGGAGCGACAGTTCTGATCTGTTTGATAGCCTTTTAAGTTTTTTCTAATATTGAATTGATTAATTTGAAATATTAATAGAGACGGAAGAGTTTGAGACTAATTTAATTGTTTATTTTGAAAAGAAAAAACAAACTAAATTACATTAAAAGTTAGTAAAAAAGCTATTTTAATTAAAATTTATATTCAATCAATTCTAAACAACAACACCATAATACAAACGGCAAAGCAACCCTACGTTATTGGAAGCTAGCTAGTTTCTCAAAAACACAAACTCATTCATCCATGGCTTCCAACACAGAATTAAAATTCTTCTTCTCCTCCATAACCCTTTTTACAATCTTCCATAGTTTTGCAACAAACTCTTATGCACAAGACCCTAATTTTCTCTACCAAGTTTGCTCAAAATACAGAATCACACCCAACAGCACCTACCAAATAAACCTCCAAACCCTCTTATCTTCCTTATCTTCCAAAGCAACCCAAAACACCCAATTCTTCAACAACACCGTCGCCAGCAAAAACCATTCCGAAGCAGTTTACGGACTATACATGTGCAGGGGTGACGTCCCTTCCTCCCTATGCTCCTCATGCGTTGGAAACGCAACCCGAAGACTCTCCACAAACACAGAGTGTTCATTTTCTGTTGCAGCAGTTATGTACTACGACGAATGCATGGTTCGGTATTCTAACCATTCGTTTTTCTCTACCGTTGCAAGAGTAGCTGGCTATGTTCTGTCAAGTCCCACAAATATGACAAACCAAGAAAGCTTCAACCGTTTACTGTACGAAACGTTGAACAAAACTGCAGATGAAGCTTCTTCGAAGAAATTTGCTACAAGAGAAGCGAAAATAAATATATTTCAGAATCTTTACTGTTTGGCTCAGTGTACGCCTGATATTGATGAAAGAGAGTGTAGAAGTTGTCTTGATGGTTTGATAAATTCGGATCTTCCACGATGCTGTGCAGGAACTCAAGGAGGAAGAGTTTTATATCCGAATTGTGTTATCAGGTTTGAAATTTCCCCTTTCTACGGTTCTCTTACTTTGCCACCAACACCAGCTCCGGTTCCATCAGCAAAATCCGCAGGTAAATTTCAAAACTATAATTGTGTAAAGCTTTTGGTGGCAGGTTTAATGGCTCAAGGGATAACAAGAGTCGTAATTA
Organism: Lathyrus sativus; assembly: GCA_963859935.3. Classification (NCBI taxonomy): domain Eukaryota; kingdom Viridiplantae; phylum Streptophyta; class Magnoliopsida; order Fabales; family Fabaceae; genus Lathyrus; species Lathyrus sativus. Next base: position 636,368,680 of record OZ012740.1, on the reverse strand, counting down.
AAAATCTTTTAATTAAAAATAAATGAGTTGCGTATATGGACGGTGTAACAATTATTTTTTAAATTGACTACACTTTTATATTTTGTTAGTATGATAAAACTTTTAATAATCAAAAACAAATAACACTACAACAAGGACGTAAACGCAAGGACTTCAAATTTTTAACAAAAAATTCAAGGTCCTCCATATGACACTTTATTTTGTAGTGTGAAATAACATAAGTTAATTTGTTGTGTAGAAAATAAAAATGGAAGATCGCGAACAGCAATCATTGTTGTCATAGCCATTGTTGTTTTGGCAATAGTCGTTGCTATTTGTTTCTACTGTCTAAAGAGAAAAGCGAGAATAAGCAGGTCCAATATTCTACTCCAAGAAAACTGTAAGCCTCGTATCTAAATAAATCTCTTTATCAAATAATCTCTTCTCTTATACTATTAATTATACTTAAAGATTTAATTTTTAAAATCATTTAAAATTGGTGCATATAAAAATTAGAGGTGGAAATAGACTCGATCAAGTAGAACTTTACATTAAAAAAACTATTAGTTTATGTAATTTTTTCAAGGTTTAAAAATTTAAAAATTGTATATGAATAGAAGGACCGGACCAATTATATCTAATGATAACAAGCATTTAAAACTTAATCTAATAATCATAGTTAAGTCGTAGACTTGTCAATAGCAAGTCTTGAAACAAAGGCTCTTAAACAATATTTTATATATTTATAGGAAATTTTTAATTAAAAAGACTTACTTTTTTTTTTCTTTTGAATATTATTGTTTTTAAATTATCAAATATGATTGTTTATAATTTTCATATATAAAATCAACATGTACACTTAATTTATAAATTAATATAATATATAAGATTATATATAAATATATCGGTATGATAAGATTAATAAATTTTTCTATGAGTTTTAATCATGTCTATTTAAAATAATAATCTTTTAAAAATGTCTTAAATAGTTTAGTGATTAAAATTCACCTTTTAAAAATAAATAATTAAATTTGAATTTGCACTCCAACATTTGATGTCTCTATGTCTCTGTGTAGATATCAATTGAACTAGCTTTCCGGGACAAATAAATTTTTAATTCTTTTCTTTTTAAAATTGGACTCTGGTTTCTTTATCTTACAATCATTATTAATGGTATGATAGGAAAATGACAACACTCCGACCTACATACAAATAGGAGATTAAATGTTAATTTTAAATTGTTTCGTTAAACCAACATCATTCTATTTATTCATCTTTAAAAAATTGAATTTTAACAATTAAACTATTTGAGAATAAAAATATTTTTGATCAAAACAAATCAAAAGTCCAACTAAGCAAATTTCTTTTTTTTTAATGTTTTCATGTCTTATTATTTCCTTAGAATTTTTATGTTAAACTTGTAAGCTTCATGAAGTTTCCAAACTAATTAATTCAACAATTCAAACACATATTGATCAAGTTGGTCATGAAAGTACCACTTTGGAGGGGTTACAATTTGATTTAGCCACTATTGTTGCGGCAACAAACAATTTCTCCCACGACAACAAGATTGGAAAAGGTGGATTTGGACAAGTTTACAAGGTAATTCAAGTTTTCTCTTTTACAATCATGTTTCCAAAACATGTATAATGGTTTTTATATGTATATTTAGGGCACTCTTCGTGATGGACGAGATATAGCTGTTAAAAGGCTTTCAACAAGTTCCACACAAGGTTCAACCGAGTTTAAGAATGAGATTTTATTGATAGCTAAGTTACAACATAGAAATCTTGTGGCCTTGATAGGTTTTTGTCTAGAGGAGCAAGAGAAGATTCTCATCTATGAATATGTCCCAAACGGAAGTCTTGATTATTATCTATTCGGTAAGTAAACTTTAGAATTTGTCTTTTAATATTATCATGCATGAAACCAAGTGATCCATGTCTTTTGCATGGGAGGAGATCCTCTCCCGTCACATTTATCTCAAGTTGAATATGGACTCTATTTTATTCATGAAGAGTTTCACTAGAGAGAATCCATGTCCCTTTTTGCACTATTTCATTACTTTATAGATTTGAGCTATTCAATATATATATATATATATATATATATATATATATATATATATATATATATATATATATATATATATATATATATATATATATATATATATATATATATATATATATATATATATATATATATATATATATATATATATATATATATTAATATATATATATATATATATATATATATATATATATATATATATATATATATATATATATATATATATATATTAATTTGACAGTTTGGTTGATGAATTATAATATAGTTTAATTGATGTATAGCAACTATTTAGAACTTTGAACTACAAGATTTGTGAATAGTGAAGAGAGAGAGAGAGAGAGAGAGAGAGAGAGAGAGAGAGAGAGAGAGAGAGAGAGAGAGAGAGAGAGAGAGAGAGAGAGAGAGAGAGAGAGAGAGAGAGAGAGAGAGAGAGAGAGAGAGAGAGAGAGAGAGAGAGAGAGAGAGAGAGAGAGAGAGATGATTGCATTAACCAACTATAAGAATGCCTCCAAAACATTTATACATGTGTTACAAAATGATTGGAATCTAAAATATACAAATATATAACTGAAAAATACAAAAATTCGGATCTCTAACTGGTTACACTAATCTTGTAACCGGCTACAACTAACATTAAAATAATAATACTTTCAATGGTAACTAGTTAACCTTAGATGTTAATCGGTTACATCCTCGAAGATTTCAGTTTTTCTACAACTTAGAAGTGCTTTTGGTCTTGCTATGACCGGTTACAACACTTAAATTACTCAAATCATTTTTAACACACCACCTTAATTCAAGTGTTCCAATTCTTCCATGCTCATGTTTATCTTCAACCTCTTGAACACATCATTTTGCCTCCCTTAGTCAACAAATCAGCCACTTGGTATTCACTTTTGCAGTATCTCAATCTTAATCTTCCTTCACTAACAAGCTCCCTCAAGTAGTGAAACCTCATCTTAATATGCTTGTTCTTCCGTGAGCAATTGGGTTCTTAGCAAGATTACTCGTGGAAATGTTAGATCTAATCGGCCTCCTATATTGAGTAGGATCAATATCTTGTTCATCCTCATTCTTCGACAACTGTAGTCTTGGTTTAGCCGGAGTAATGGTAGCATTACAATGCTCCATTTCAAACTTTTGCAATATCTCAAGTGCATATCTTCTTTGGTGCATGAGAAGTCCTCTTTTGGACTTGTGAAACTCAACGCCATGAAATTATGTCATGAGGCCAAGGTCGGGCATCTCAAACTCATTCATAAGTTCACTCTTGAACTTTAAAATGCACTTTCCATTGCATCCCGTTATAAATAATTCGTCTACATATAGACAAAGGATAATCACTTATTCGCTTGTATCTTTCTTCTCGTACACTCCATGCTTAGATACACATTTCTTGAAGCCAATCCCCCTTTAGAAAACCATCTATGATTTTGTTCCAAGCTCTTGGAGCTTTCCTTAAACCATATAACGCTTTATTTAACTTGTAGAACTTTAGATTTTGGTTTCTTACAAAAAAAAGGGGTTGTTCTACATACATCTATTATTCAAACGGTTCGTTCAAAAAAGCAGATTTAACGTCCATTTGATAGATGGGTCAATTGTTGTTATTCACAATATCAATAACTATCCTTATGGTTTCAATCCTAGCAATCAGTGCAAATACCTCTTCAAAGTCTATGCCTTTTTTTTTTGCAAGAATACATTTGTAAATAACCGAGCCTTATGCTTGATTATTTCACCCTTGAGATTTGCCTTTACTTTGAAGACCCATTTTACACCAATTGGCTTCTTTTTGTGCGGTAAATTAACCAACTCCCAAGTATTTATCTTTTCAATGGATTTTAGTTCCTCCTTCATAGCACAAATCCACTTTGTATCACTTAAAGCCTCTTCCGTATTGACGGGTTCAAATTCGGTCATAAGTGAAAAATGGACAAAATCACCATCATCACCGGCTTCGTTGTCTCAGAACATCTCAGAATCTTGGTGTCTTTGAGGAAAACCTTTTTTCCTTGTTGATCTTATGACATTCCCTTCAATTCGGGCCTCAGCAACGGGAGTTTTTGCACTTTCCGTTTCTACATAATATGAATTTTCATAGTTGTAACCGATTACAACTTTTACGTAACTGGTTATCGGCTACTGCAGCCCTTTGATTTCGTCAACAATGACGTATCCGTTGATTTCTTTACTGCATTAAACAACTTATAACCACTGGTAGAGTGATACCCTACAAGTATCATCACTTCTCCTTTATCATCCAGCTTCTTTCTAAGTTGTCCCAGAACATGTTGAATCCATTCTTGATCACAAAATATCTCAAATTCTTTTGAGACATATTCGCCTCCACAATCTGTTTTGAGCACTTTGAGTTTGTGACCACTTAACCTTTAAACAATGGACTTGAACTTTTTAAACACTTCAAATACCTCATCCTTTCTCTTGATTAGGTATGTCCATAAATTTTTACTATGATTGTCAATGAATGTGACAAAATATTTATTGCCACTAATGGAATCTTCTTGCATCAATCCACACATATCCGATGTTGATCAATGGCAAGCTTGTTACCATTCTGTTCTTTTCCAAGTCTTTGAGATCTCAGAAATTGAGATGCCAAGACAATAGTGTCATATCCACTCTTCTCGATTTGTCGTTGTAGCAAGACATATATGCTCCATAACCTTCAGCTCAACCTTGAAGGTTCTATTGGCATCCATAGGAGTTTTAAGGACCCAAACCTCATTTGCATCCATAACGTGCAACCTCTTATTTTTCATGTGAATCTTATAATCCTTCTTAAGAAATTAATCAATACTTAAAAGGTTAATTTGATTCGTAGAATGTATAAAACATCTTTGACCAAGAAATGTACACCATCCTTCTCATGATCAAAACGTCACCGATCTCATCGGCCACTAGAGTGGTATCATTTGCGAACTTTGCTTTGTTCTTCATGGCACGATTGATTTTAACAAACAAATACTTCCTCCCCATCATATGAGTAAAGTATCCCGAGTCCAAATACCATTTCTCGCTACACTGAATTTCTTTCGTACTCATTATTGCATTTTCTTCTGCATGTAATATGTTGCTACCTGTTTTTGCAGCATTCCTAGAATTGTTGATGCTGCTGCATTCTCCTTCCGTGATCATGATCAAAAGTGTTCTCTCTTCATCAAACTCTTATCTTAGAACTTTGGTTTCATATATTTGAGGTTCCTTCTTGTTCACATTGCACTCTTTTACAAAATGACCAAACCCATGACTTACTATCTAAAGAAGCAGGTAATCAAGGATTGCCAAATTAAGCAAAACCACTCTTAGATGTTGAATAATATCTTGAAAACAAGAGATAAAGAAGAGCAAACCAAGAATTGGGATGAAGCGAACCATCATGGTAGATACCACACAGTTGGCATGTAAAAAGACTGAATAGGAGATAAAGCTCTTGGTGCCTTGAAAAAGCTATACTTCACAAACTATGCAAGACCTAGAGCTTCATTCATACTTTGGTTAACTCTCATGGGAAGGCTTAACAGAAAATATAGAATTTCTAAATTTGTAATAATAATTGATGGAATTGGCAAGTTTTGTGATTAGAGTGAAATTGTGGATCATCTATTTTTTTTATTGTAACATTATTAATAAAATTTGGAACACTATGTTGGATTGGATATGTTACAAGAGAAAGCCCACAATCTGGCCACATGAAAAAAGTTGGTTGATAGAAGAAACAAGTAAGAAAGGATGGAAAATAATGCTATTAAAAATGGTAAGCGCTGAAGCTATTTATGATATCTGGAAAGTTAGAAATGAAACAATTTTCTCCCAGACTAGTATGGATTTGAAAATTATAGAGACTATCAAATATAGTGTAGTCATGAGGAGTATCAAGCATAGAGCTCTTAAACCCCATGTAAACAGTAGAACATTATGCATTGAATAGGTGTTAGAGTTTGTGTATAATAGTCATCTTTGTTGTGTTGGAATCCTGGATCCTATTTGAATCGGTTGTATCATTTGTTTTTTGGCAATGAAAAGTCTTGTTTCCAAAAAAAAGACTGAACCTTTAACACGCAAAGCACTGCTCCTTGCTTTTGTCAAACCTCTACTTTTCATCTCTAAAGTTATATTGACCACCATTTCTGTTGCAGCTGCTCTCACCCCTTTGACAAGTCGAATTCTTAAAATTTTGGGTCTTTCTTCCACCAAAATTCTGAAAAATCCTTTTACTTTTCATGGGCCATTTTATTTTCAATCTCTTGTCCTTCTCGTTGAAGTGAGTTTGTAAAGTGATCTTCGCCTTTGCCTTATTATTATTTCACTCCTCCATCCTTCGATACCTCAAGTTGCCACAACTACATTGTCAAATCTTGGTGTTAAAGAATGAAAACATTTTGTAACAACATACTGCTATGTGACTGTTTCTCCCTATTCCTTCACTTGATTCACCAATTGAGTGATTTTTGTTGTGAATTTGTTGATTGTTTTCTTTTCCTCCAATTTAATTAATTGAAGTTGACATTTGTGAGTTTGTAATCTCACCACCTTCACCTTGTAAACCCCTGCATAGGCCTTCTCTAAGATTTCTCAAATTTGTCACCAACAACACATTGATGGATCAAAAATAGCTCCTTGAAATCTTTCTTCTTCTCTTCCTTATATGTTGCTTGTTGTGCATCTGTCACACGTTGGACAGGGGGAGTCACCACGCTTTTTTTTATCACTACAAGAACATCTTGATAGCCAAACAATGAAGAAAAAACTTAGAATGTGGAGAGTGAAAAAGAAAAGGGGTGTGTGTGTGTGTGCGAGAGAGAGAGAGAGAGAGAGAGAGAGAGAATTGAATTAATCAAAGATGAGAATGCCTCCAAGGAATTTATAAAAGTGTTACAAAATAATTAGGACCTAAAACATACAAATATATAACTGAAAAATGCAAAAACTCGAGTCTGTAACCGGTTACACTAATCATGTAACTGGTTACAGCTGACATGAAAATATTAATACTTTCAATGGTATCCGAATAACCTCAGATGATAATCATTTACGCCCTTGAAGATTTTATTTTTTCTACATTTCATAAGTGTTTTTGATCTTGTTGTAACTGATTACACCGTCGTGTTAACCGGTTACCGCACTTGAATTACTCAAATCACTTTTAATAGAACATAATTTTAAAAATAATTATAATAATATAATAGTTATAATTGACTTATAGTTTTTTTTTTTTTTTAATTTTTTCAGGTAACCAAGATCAGAAGTTAAATTGGTCTGAACGATATAAAATTATTGAAGGAATTGCTTTAGGAGTTCTTTATTTACATGAGTATTCTCGACTTAAAGTTATACACCGTGATCTTAAACCTAGTAATATTTTATTAGATGAACGTCTGAACCCTAAAATTTCAGATTTTGGCATGGCTAGAATAGTTAACATTGACCAAGATCGTGGTAAAACCAATAGAGTTGTGGGAACATAGTAAGTTTCGAATTCTATAGTATTATATTATTGTGTCACTTTTTCAAGTGGTATGTTTTAGCTAATTTATATTTTATTCATATAGTGGTTATATGTCTCCGGAATATGCAATGCTCGGAGATTTTTCAGAAAAATCAGATGTTTTTAGTTTTGGAGTAATGGTCATTGAGATAATCACCGAAAAAAGAAACGCAGAGTCTTATGAATCAAATCACGATGGTAAAGGCCTCTTGAGCTATGTGAGTGTGATATCTAACTTTTTTTTTTTTTTTAACTAAATCTTATGGTTTAAAATTTAAATATAAAAATATAGTCATTTGAGTTTTATTTAATAAATTGTGGCAGGTTTGGAGACAATGGCATGAAGAAACATTGTTGACTGCAATGGATCCATATATTAAAGAAAAATATTCTGAAATTGAAACTATGAAATGCATTCAAATTGGTTTATTATGCGTCCAAGAAAATCCAAATGCTAGACCTACAATGGCAAGAGTGGTTTCATATCTTGCTAATCACTCAGTTAAACTGCCATCTCCACAAGAACCGGCTTATGTGGCGTATGGAATGGATCAAATTAGTGTTGCACAGCAGGAGTCTAGCTCGGGCCAATCTGCTAGTAGTTCTAAACCATACTCAGTTTATAACATGTCAATAAGTACATCTATTCCTCGTTAAAAATTAATGACCATTCACATGTATATAAAATTGCATATGGATCTATGTTTGTGGGAAAAAGTTTGATTATACTCCTTATGTTGTTGATGTCATAGAAAGAGATATGAAAATAAAATAGTGTTGAATAGTTGTTTGGAGCTGTGACATGTTCATGTTTGGAGCTGTGACAACCTACAATGCAGATTGATTGTTATAACTTTTTTTTAAAAATAATTTTTACGTATATTTGTTTAGTAAAGTGATTGTTATACTTTTAAATAATCAATGTTGGTTTTGCTCCGTGGCCGACATTTGTATGGTGAAGCGGTGAAATTTTGATCAATCATATTAAATAATCAATTATTATGTTTTTTTTAGGGATGACAAAATGGATGGATTTGATGGATATGGATTGGATTGTTAATGGATAGATTAAAACAATCTATTAGTCCATTAACAATCCACCAAATATTTTTTAAAATTATCCAATCAAATCCATCTATTAAGAATAAAATTCATCAAATCCATCCATTAACATATTTTTAATGGATGGATATTCATCCATCCAACTTTTTTTTTATTTTATAGAAATAAACGTATTTTTTTATTTTTAAAAATTGATTTTATTTTATTTTTGAAAATTTTATTTTTTATTTTTTTAAAAAAAAGTTTTTTTAATATATTCATGAAAAAAATTGATTTTTTTGTTTAAAAAACAAATCATTTTTTGTATTTTCAAGAAAAAGATATTTTAATTTTTGAAAAATATCGATTTTTTTTCAAAAAAAAAATGGTTTTTTGTTCGGAAAAAAATCATTTTTTTCCGAAGAAAACCGTTTTATTAAAAAAAATCAATCTTTTTTCGGAAAAATTCCAGTTTTTTTATTGGAAAAAAACAATTCTTTTCTTTTAAAAAATCTATTTTTAATTATTTTTAAAAAAATTTATTTTTATTTATTTTTTAAAAAATAAAAATAATTCATTGGATCCATAAAATATGTTGGATGGATTGAATCCATCCATGCATATAAGTGGATGTATTTAATCCAATCCTTTAACTTATTTTTTATGTGGTGGATGGATTGGATGGATTTTGCTTTAATTAATGAATTCAATTGCCACCTCTAGTTTTTTTATGGTATAAACATTTTATATTAGGGTTTATGGCGGTGCAAGAGTTTTGTTGTCATGAATCGTACAATTAGGTTTGTAATGGCCCATGAGTTATGTAATTAGGGTTTGTAAAAATGTATCAAGTGTTTATACAAAACAAAATGTTGAGAGATGCTTTGTCATCAAGGGGAAGGCGGAATTTGGTTATATGTTCTTAACAAGTATAATAGATTTTGACGAAGCCAAAAGAAATAAAGTTAAATTATCATAAGCATCAAGAAGTTATGTTTAATATATGAAAGATTAATTTTTGAGGTGTTAAGGTGATGCACATTGTACTTGCTAAAAAAGTACAAATGCATATCAACCCTTGACTTGTAAAGATTTTTAGAGGCTTTAGTATTTCTGCGGAGTTAGAAGAAACTCACAAGTGTGATAAGCTCTATTTTAGGGGTGTTTCCTGTCAATATGAGATTGATTTCTTCCTCAGTCGGACTGAGGTATTTATAGAGGCTCTATTGAACCTGAATTACAAAGTTAGTGGGAGGTTATACCCTAGCATTTTTCCTAGTGCCAATTCTTTTTCATTGAGTATCGCTTCTTAAGGGTGCAATAAAATTATACCAACACACATACACACAAAAGAATTTTAAATCTTCATCTATTTCAAAATTCTTCCTAAAACCAAACATGGCTTTTGTCTAATCAATTATGATGTGTCCAAACCAATGAGAAATGCAAAGTTTCATTGTCTAATCGATTAAAGCTTGCATATAATCATTTAGTGAGAAAGTCTATTTCATAATGTATTAGGAAAACTTTTAATCAATTAGAATGTTCTTCTGGCTAACTTATTTTCTTATTTTCTAGGTTTTATTGATTAGCGTTGCAACCTAATCGATAAGAGACCGGAAAAAGTCCATGGATTATGTCCTTTTTTACCCAAATATTTTTTTCTATATAAAGGAGTTTTGTGCACTCTTTCAAAATACGGAAGTTTGATTAACTACTTTCTATTCTCACTCACACTCTTACCATAAATAGTTTGTATTCATTATATATTACTTTATTGATAAGAGAGTGAAAGGTTTATACTGGGATTTATGTAGTTATGTTATTGAGTTGAAATTTAATTCCATAGCATGGTCATCTTGTACCTTTGCAATTGACTTGGAGGTTGAAATCTAAACATGGGAAAAACCTTGGTGTAAGGAAGGTTGTTGGGATGATCTTAGTATAAAAGCTTAAACTTTTTTAGTGGAAATCTCCAGAGGAAATTCTAGTGGACAAAATCATGTTGTGTGGTTTAAGTTCGAACCAATATATTCATTGATTAGCATTGCAACCTAATTGATAAGAGAGCGGAAAAAGTCTATGGATTGTTTCCTTTTTTAGCAAAATATTTTTTTTCTATATAAAGGAGTCTTGTGCGCTCTTTCAAAACACGAAAATTTGAATAACTACTTTCTTTTCTCATTCACTCTCTTATCAGAAATAGTTCGTATTAATTATTTTTTAATTTAGTGATGAGAGAGTGAAAGATTTATATTGAGAGTTGTGTAGTTATGTTATTGAGTTAAAACTCAATTTTCTGAGCATAGTCATTTTGTACCTTTGCATTTGACTTAGAGGTTGAAATCTAAATATGGGAAAAAATTGGTTTAAGGAATGTTGTTGGGACAATCTTGCTGTAAAAGGACAAACGTTTTCAGTGAAAATCTCAAGAGGAAATTCTATTGGACAAAATTATGCTTCGTGGTTTAAGGTCGAACCAATATAAATTTTGGTGTGATCTTTCAATCTCTATATCAGTATTTTATGTATTTTATTTTTCATAGCTTAATCTCTACTTCTACCCATTTCTTATAATCAATCAAACGTTTTGCAAAAAAAAAAAAAAACCAAATGACACAATTCAACCCCCTTTATTCTCTTTTGTTTGAAGTCACTTGGTCAACATAATTAGTCTCTCTCGATTGTAGTTACCTCCTTCTTTGCCACAATATGTAGATCCAAAATTACACCCACTTCTTCCTTGATGGACTGGATTGAAATTATTAAATTTTGTGTCTCTCCATTAGTTAAAGTTGCCACGTCCTCTTCCTCTAAAGCTTCCTTGACCTTCATCCCTAAATTTTCCTCTTCCACCATTGCTGAAATTTTCAAACCTCTACCTTCTCCTATTTGACTGAATCCAATGATGTTGTTGAGATTCACTTGACTCTTCAAAGCTTATTCTTTTAATTTTTTTTTGTCTTTCTTATTAATAATTTGTCTTTTACTTTCTTAATGTGAATACTTCCCATGCAAAATTTGAAGAAAGTAATAAGTTTTTTTGGTTACAAGGAGGGCTTTTACTCAAAGAGAAAAGCACTACACCATAACTAAATGAGGGACAAAATTCCCTAACACACCATAATTTAATAAAGGTTTAAATTGAATAGGACATGTGGCATACGGACACATGTCTTCAACGAGACCTATTCCACTTTTAGTTAATGCATCCGCTAAATGATTAGCCTCATGATAAACATGATTTACAACCATTTCTCAATCTATTCTAATAAATGCTCGAATCTTGGAAATCAACACCCCACCCATTATATTACAATAACTCATATTATTTATACCATTCACCATGCATTTTGAATCCACATTCACCCCAATAGCTCTCACTCACATTCTTCTAACTCCTTTAAGCCCTTTAAGAAATCTCCCTCAAAGTTCTGCTACAAAAATAATACAAACCCTTAAGATTTTTAGCAAAACCTCATATCCAATCACAATTACAATCTCTAATAACACCTCCATAACTAGCTATATCATTTACTAGACAAGATCCATCTGAATTCAGTTTGACCCACCCAATAGACGGTATTTTCCATTAAATCAAATGAATCTCATTTTGAATCCTTAAAGCATTATTCGCAATTGTTATAAAACTTCCATAATCACTCATAGTATTCACAACATAACCCATCGGATCATACAGACGAATGAAGTTCTTTTCATGAATTTCCTTATTTTGTCGTCCTCATATGCTATGACACGTTATAGCCTAAAAAACTTCCCAATCTCCACCTTCGTTCAACCCTATATTGTGATTCATATTATCTTTGATCCAGTGTTTAATATCCCCAACAAAGAAAATATTCCTCCAATTAGTATGTTTTGCAGTCAACCATAATGGCATAACTAGTAGACAGCCCCTAAAAACGTGAATCGTGTCTTACACCACGCTACCATCTCAAAACCCATCTCTAGAATAGGCACATGCATTTTCTTGAGGAGGAAGAATACTCACCATACAGTTTAGCACATTCTCAAACAACCAATTGTTCAAATCAAACCAATTCCACTCACCCTACCAGATAAGTGATTTTCACATTTTGCAAAGCATCTGGAATTTGAATGTTCAGATCTTGAATCCTTAACCCTAGATCAATCCAAATACTTGACCATGTATCACCAGTCTTACCGTCTCTAATCACCCAAACACAATTATTATTAATATCCGTCTAGCTCTTAACATAGTACTTTTAATAATTTATCATTAAAGAATGTGATACTTCCATGCAATCTTAACCCAACGTATCATTAAACATAACACAATAGTAATGGGCATAAATTATCTTTTAAAAAAAGGTGTTATATCTTGTTCCCCAAGAACACATGTTAAGGTGTAATTAATGTTAGTTGATTTCATCTATTTTATTTTGAAATATGTAATAATTAATTATATTAATTAACACATTAAAGTTTATGTTTGTTAGAAATGATTAGGGCAAAATTGCCCTTGATATATATACAACTTTTTATATTCTGAATTGAATGAAAATATTAAGAATCATTATAATAGTTCGCAAGGCAAATTTTTTTAATTAGTTTAAAATTGATTTGCTTTAAATTACAATAATATATTGATGTAAGAGTTATGCGGGATGTTTTTTAATATAAAATTAAAATGCTTTAAAAATACAATAATGTATCAAAATAAATTACAATTTCAAATATATCATTCAAATACAATTTTTTAAAAAGAATTACTCAAATAAAAAGAAAAAAAATCACTTGACGGACTTCACTCGACAGACTTCGTACGCATATCATCAATCATCAATTTCTTTCTGTTATAAAAATAGAAATAAAAAATATAGTTTTAACTAACAAATTAAAAATATAAAAGATATAAAAAAAACATAAGAAATAAATACAAAAAAAATACGTACCTAAATTTTTGATAGAAGAATTGGATTTAAATTTGCATTTTGACATATTTTCTTCATATTTTTAGTGTGAGCTGAAAATTGAATATTTTCTTTTATAGGACATGTTGCAATATTATTTCCTACACCTTTGCATAATCCACAAGTATTCATGGTATGTGAAAGCTATTTTTCTCTTTTAAGACGTCTTCGTTTAGGGCGACCTTTTGTTTTGGAAATCAGAGGGCATTGAACAATACCATCCGCGTGAGCTTCATTGTTGTAACATATTATTTGGTCCTCAAATACAATATTGATTGGTTGAGGATTTACTACATCTTCCTCATGTGATACTTGAAGCCGTCATCGCGATAACAAGTAATTAGAAGGGATTTCATGACAATCTTTTTGAAGAAAAATATTGAGAATGTGTTGACATAATATCCCCCAAAACTCAAAGTGCTTACAACTACATGTAGTTATTTTACCTTCCCAAAAGACCATGTGTTTTCTACTATTAGCATCTTTGTAATACCGCAACACAAACACATTACCGTTTTCATGATGAGTTGAATATTGGATGGGCCTTTCAAACTCCTCTTGAAACTTTTGAAAAGCAAAACCTGTAAGAAGACTATTGTTAAATATAATTCATTGTGTAAACAGATTTGATTTGATATGATTAGATATCATATGATTAGATTTGATATCATATGATTAGATTTGATTTAGAATATTTTGGGCCTTTTATGTTTTGGGCTAGTGTAAACCTAAAACTATAAATAGGGTGTCTTGCTTTGTATTCTACATCACAACAGAACAGATTTCACAGTTGCAGTTAGCAAATGAAAGTTCAATAAGAAATCCCACAGTTGTGGGTAACACATTCTCTCCAAATACTTCTTCTCTCATTCTTCTCTTTCTTGTTTGTTATTCTTCTTCTCTTTTATTGTTCTTAATAATTACTTGTTATTACCATGATTATCATATAGTGGGTTTGTTCATCAATCTTGAGATCAAGATTGAAGGGAATTCTTCATAGGGTGTGAGGTGAATTTCCAACATCTGGTATCTAGAGCTTCGGTTAAGAGATTTAAGGAAGGAAGATAGTGATGGCGATGAACTATCCGAACGACAATTTTCCGGCGACCCTGCCAATTCTCAAGAAAGACAATTATGAAAATTGGTGCAAGCAGGTTAAAGTGATTTTCTGTTATAAAGATCTTTGGGATCTTGTGAAGGACGGAGTGACACCGCTTGTGGAGAATGCAACGGAGGCGGAAAAGGCTGCGCACAAAGAATTGAAGAAGAAGGATTATAAAGCACTCTTTATAATTCATCAGTGTGTTGATCCTGATAACTTTGAAAAGGTTAGTGATGTTGATTCAGTAAAAGAAGCATGGGAGATTCTTGAAAAGTCGTTTGGAGGTGCAGAGAAGGTGAAAGAGGTGAGGTTACAAACTCACAAGAGAACCTATGAGTTGCTTCAGATGGAAGACAACGAAAGCATTACAGATTTCTTCACCAGAGTTACAAAGTTGGTGAATCAAATCAAAGTATGTGGAGAAGCGCTGACGGCGAAAGCAGTTGTCTCAAAGATTTTGAGATCGTTGGCTCCAAAGTTCGACCACGTGGTAGTTGCCATAGAAGAGTCGAAAAATCTGTCAGTGTTGACGAAGGAAGAGCTTCAAGGAACTCTTGAGTCTCATGAACAGAGGATGGCTGAGAGAGCTGCAGGAAAGTCGAAAGATATGGCTTTGCAGGCACAGGCGGAAAAGGAGAGAAAAGGCAAAGGTAGCTGGAATGGCAACAAAGGAGGAAACTAGTCGAATCAAAAGAAACCTTGGAACCAAGGCAACCAAAGAGGTGGTGCTGCAGGAAGAGGTGGTGGTCGAAAGACAAACAAAAGCCACATTCAATGTTTCAATTTCCAGAAGTATGGTCATTATGCTACTGATTGTCCAGAAAGGAAGAGAAATCAAGAGACTGATGCAAAGCTGGCGAAACATGAAGAAGAAGAAACGTTGCTAATGGTTACAACAAAAGATGAAGAAAGATTCTAAGATCAGTGGTACTTGGACTCAGGATGCTCATCACACATGACTGGAAGGAAAGATTGGTTTGCCAACATGAAGCCCTCGTCGAAGAACACAGTGAAGTTTGCAAATGACAACACTCTAGCAGCTGAAGGTGTTGGTGATGTTCTGATTATGAGGAAAGATGGCAAAAGGTTAACAATTTCCAATGTGTTGTACATACCAGACATGAAGAGTAACTTGCTCAGTATAGGGCAGCTTGTCGAAAAGAACTACAAGGTAGTTGTCGAAGACAAGATGATGAGAGTTCTCGACGCAGGTGATAGATTAATCTTGAAGGCTCCAATGTCTCAAAATAGGACCTTCAAGATTGGACTCAATGTGATGGAGCATAAGTGTCTAGCAACTGCAGCCAGCAGAGATGAGTGGTTATGGCATTTTCGACTAGGTCATCTCAACTTTAATGACATCAGAGAACTGAAGAAAAGAAATATGGTTTCAGGATTACCAGAAATCGACATTCCAAGTGAAGTCTGTGAGGAGTGTGTTCAGTCGAAACAACACAAGAATAGCTTCAGCAAGGATGCAGGAAGGAAGTCGAAGGCAATACTTGAAGTCATATACTCTGATGTATGTGGTCCAATCCAGGTGGATTCGATTGGTGGCAATAGATACTTTGTCACGTTTATAGATGATTACAGTCGAAAGCTGTGGACTTACCTCATCAAGAAGAAAAGTGATGTGATTGAGGTATTTTCCAGATTCAAGTCCATGGTCGAAAGACAGAGTGGTCGAAAGCTGAAAATTCTGAGGACTGATGGTGGTGGAGAGTATGTGTCGAAAGAGTTCGACACACTATGTGTAAAAGAAGGGATTGTACATGAGGTGGTGCCACCCTACACTCCACAGCAAAATGGGATTGCAGAACGCAAGAACAGAACCATCATGAATATGGTGAGAAGTATGTTGAATGGAAAGCATCTACCCAAAGAATTATGGGGAGAAGCAGTTTCGACATCAACATATATATTGAACAGATGTCTGACGAAGAAGCTTGAAGGAATCACACCAGAAGAATGTTGGTCTGGTGTCAAGCCTAGTCTCAGTCACTTAAAGGTGTTTGGATCTATAGCACATAGACATGTGCCAGATCAGTTGAGAAGGAAGCTTGATGATAAGTCGAATCAGATGATCTTGATAGGATATCATTCGACAGGAGGTTACAAGCTGTTCGACCTAGTGAATAAGCAAGTAGTGATCATCAGGGACGTGATCATAGATGAGCTTAAAGAATGGGATTGGACCGAGAATGCCAAGAAGGATTCAGTGAGAATATCTTGTGAAGAACCAGCCACTAAAGTCGAAATAGAAGCTCGACAGGAACCAGTTGCAGATGAAGCAGGTTCAAGCAGACCTCGACGAACAAGACACATGCCTGCAAGGTTGCAAGAATGTGTAATCACATCAGATGATGTAGTCGATGAAGAGGGTGAGCTGGTACATTATGCTTCCTACGTAGATGTCGAACCAGTCAATGCAGCTAAGGCATTGAAAGATTCGAAGTGGGTGAAAGCAATGATTGAAGAGTTAGAGTCCATCGAAGTCAATGATACCTGGTCACTTGTCGAATTGCCGCAAGGCAAGAAGGCAATTGATATGAGGTGGGTTTACAAGGTGAAGGTAAATTCTAAAGGAGAAGTAACTCGACACAAAGCGAGACTTGTGGCGAAAGGATTTCTTCAGAAGGAAGGAATCGACTTCGATGAAGTATTCGCACCTGTTGCTAGAATCGAAACAATCAGGTTGGTTGTTGGTCTAGCAAATATGAACAACTGGCACACATGTCAGATGGACGTGAAGTGGGCCATTATGAATGTAGACAGTTTAGACACAATGAATTACGTGGTGTGTTAAATATAATTCATTGTGTAAACAGATTTGATTTGATATGATTAGATATCATATGATTAGATTTGATATCATATGATTAGATTTGATATCATATGATTAGATTTGATTTAGAATATTTTGGGCCTTTTATGTTTTGGGCTAGTGTAAACCTAAAACTATAAATAGGGTGCCTTGCTTTGTATTCTACATCACAATAGAACAGATTTCACAGTTGCAGTTAGCAAGTGAAAGTTCAATAAGAAATCTCACAGTTGTGGGTAACACATTCTCTCCAAATACTTCTTCTCTCATTCTTCTCTTTCTTGTTTGTTATTCTTCTTCTCTTTTGTTGTTCTTAATAATTACTTGTTATTACCATCATTATCATATAGTGGGTTTGTTCATCAATCTTGAGATCAAGATTGAAGGGAATTCTTCATAGGGTGTGAGGTGAATTTCCAACAACTATGAGCTTGCTCTTGCAAAGGTGATATCAGCTTCATGTTCAATCTTTTTCATTTTTCTAACATTATATCATGCTCTACTTTTTTCTTGATATCATTGATTGCTAAATCAACCTGAAATTAATTTAAATTAATCAAAACATAATTTTATAAGATTATAACAATGATAATATTTTAGAAATTAAAGCATACCTGCTTTGTAAAATCACTTAAACATGTATGAGAATTTATAAATCTTTTGATAAACGCATTAATACTCTCAGATCTACCTGTGGTTGTCATTCCACCAAAGAAATACTCACGAAGATAAGCGAGTGCCCCGTCATTTTTAATTTCATACAAACCTTTCACGTGTTTATTTATGTCAAGTTATAGTTAGCAACAACTTTTGGCCATTGATGCTCAAATTCTTCGCGTGTCTCCAACTTATACAACCCATAAAAATCAGAACACCATTTAGGATATTTGTCTCGGAGTATAGCATTGAACCAGCAACTAAACTTGGAAGTGATGTGCCATATGCAAAAACTGTGTTTTGTTGATGGCAACTCTTTTGAAATTGCTTCTTTCATCCATGGATCTTGATCTGTTAATATAGTCTTCGGCGGCTTCTCCGTCAAAGATATAAAAGTCTATAAAACAATTATGTAATTAAAAAATGATATAAGAAAAATTATGAAATTAAACTTAAATGATACCTTCATCAACCAACGAAATGCAGAAGTTTTTTCATTTCGTAAGAGTGCACATCCAAAAAGCAGAGTCTTTCCATGACTATTCATACCCACAAAAATTTCAAATAGCATTTCATAAGAATTTACCTTGTATGTTATATCAAACACGACAACATCGTCATATTATTGGTATCAATCAAAATAATAAGCATGAAACCAAAATATATGCTCTAACCTTCTTTCTTCATTAAGTGTATATGCATACTGGATTTAAAGTAACTCTATTTTGCATCCTCACAATACTTAAGAAGATCAACAACATCAATTATTTCAACTTTTTTCTTGGCTTTCATAAAAATATTGCGAACATCCTTTTCAATAAATGAAAGATAACCATGCTCCGCATTGTTTTCTAGCTCTATGACACACATTAATTGTCTAACTGAAAGTCCACCTTCCTTTAACAAAAAAATTCGTTCACAATAAACATCTGAGATAATTCGGTTAGCCGGTAAAAACCGTACTTCTGATTGAGTTAACAAAGTATGATTATGTTCAACAATAAAGGTTGTAACTCGCCACTCACTTGGAAACATATCATGAGTTTTTTGCAAAGAAATTCGCAAATGAGCTTTACATTCAGACCTATTTGATTCTCTATTTCTTTATTCTTTTGATGGTTCTATGATTTTCAAGGAAGTTCTACCTTCACGATGGCAAAAGAAATCACGCCTACTCACAATTCCATTTTGTATGACGAATCTACCTTTTCGAACTGAGAATCCGTGTTGATATGCATATCTCTTATAAAAAACAAATGCTTCTTCCTTACTAAGAAAAATTTGACCAACAAAAAGAATAATATTTGACTTCTTAAAAGTGTTACCTTCACCACTTTCTTGTAAAAATTCATTTATCACATTATTATGACTAGAAATCACAATATTTTCTTTCTAAAAAATTCCAATTTCTTCAACTTCTTCTATAATATTACGACCAACAAAATAACCATTTTTTGAAGAAACTTCTTCCACTGAATATTCAATATTCAAACTCAAATTTATTCTATTGTTGTTCACACTTTCTATTTTATATTTATCTTCTAAAAATAACAAAAATAACAAAAAGTTATTCATCTGACTATGAAAAATTATTTTTAAAAAATGGAATCATAAAATAACATAAAATAGATAAAAAGATATATGACATACCTGAATAAGGAAAGTTCTTAAATTTCCATACTTGAGAAGATTTCAGAAGATTTTAGTTTTAACAAAGTGTTTTGAAGGAAGCGTGAAATTTTTTTTTGTGAAAAGAAAAAAAATGTTGGAATGTTTAAGCGTGAAATATTTGAGATGATAAAAAGTTTAGGTGAGATATTAGATGTGAGGGTACTTTTGTCATATTGTTTTTTAGTAAACATGTTTATAAAGACTTAATTATTGTATTTAATTATTACATGTTCCAAAATAAAAAAATGAGACAATTAATCATTAATTACACCTTAACTTGTGCCCTTGGGGCATAAGATAGCATTGCCCTTAAAAAAAAGCATATGTAGCAATTAATTTTTTTTTTAATATTTTAATAAACTTTTTTTTTCTTTCAAAATACTAATTTTTCATTTTTAAAATTCTTTTAATAAGATAGTAAAAAAAACTAATAAGTTAAACATAGTTAATTTATATATAATTTTTTTGTTATTTTCTTAAACATGTTTTTAAATAATTATAATACATCTTATTTATATTATTTTAACACATTTTAAAAATATATCATAAATTTTAAATAATTATGACGTGGCGCCATGAAGACCAGCACATGGTCTTCGCCCTAGTGTAACTGCTCAGTGCTATCCGGGAGGTGGAGGACCGAATAATCAGGACACGGGTAGTTACCTGATGACGTGTCCCCGCCTAGAGGACACGTTGAGAACGTGAGGGAGGTCAGAGGAGATCCCCGAGCTGGATGGGTTCTGCCAGACAGCGGTGCAAAAGAGAGAGCGCGTCGAGCGGATGTGAAGAGCTTGCTCGACTGCCATGGGTCCGTGCCCGACGGAAGAAGGTGTTCTGCCCGACAGGGGAAAGGTCTCTGTCCGACGACGAGGCAGCTTAGGTCTTATTGGGCCTTCCAACCTGATGGAGTTTGGGCCTGCTCGACTATGGGCCAAGTGTCGGCCCAATCCAGAATAGTAACCCCTTAAGTTGTTGCTTGCGGTCAAACGAGCTATGACTTAAGGTGCAGAAGTGTCGAGCATGTCGCTCCGTTGGTCAGTCCGCAGTTGTACTGGTCGGGAAAGCCTATGATGTACGGGGAGGTCTGAGGACGAGGAGGGGAAACCTAAAGAGACACAGGGAAAGCTGAGGGTCACCATGTGTCACCCTAAGGAGGCCACGAGCTAGGTCCTTGAGTGCCTAGAGAAGCTTTGTTTCTCGTGCTAGGGCGCATATATATGTGGGCTCAACCCGTCTTTTCGCTCTCTTGTCTTCTTGCTGTTGTTCAACCTTTTAAATTTCCTGCTCGACGTCTACAATCTTTCTGCTCAACGCAACCGCTTTTCTCCGCCACATCACATAAGTTTCCGCCTCCCTACTGGTATTTTTAGTAAGCTTCTGGCGGTGTTTTCGCCGGCTCCGATGAGCCTACCGGGGAGACCGTGAGTTTTTCTGGCGAATATGCCAGAGAGTCCTTCAAACTAGGGTTCTGACAGACCGTCCCCGGCCCTTGCGATGAGTGGCCCGAGGAGAGGCAATGACTTTTTAATGTCCCGAGGGTGCTTGATTAGACAAGATTGATGAGCACACCGAGGACAAAAGAATGAATTCCCCGGGCACGACGGAGGGTCTAGGGTTAACCCAGACTGGTCTTCTGAGCGCCCGAGCGTGTCGTAGTTCTATTCGGCTTCGGGCGTCCACGCCCTTTCACTTGAACTGCGGTGGAAGAGTGGATTTTATTTTGCTGTCGAATTCACCAAGTTCCTCTACTTTTCAGGTAAATGGCTGCCCGTGAAAAAGAGGAAACAATGTGGTACCTGTCCGACGATGAAGAGGGTCGCCAAGATGAGACTGTTGTGGATCCTCCGGACAGGCCAGTCAGGGAATGGGTCGAGGACAAACTCCTCAACCATATGTCCAGGTTCATAGTCGACAATTCGGACGTCTTCGCTGTGATCGAAGATAGAGAAGTCGGGGCTCCTCGTCAATTTCGGGCATGTCGGCCTCGGGAACTGGATCATATCTGCTCTCGTTACGATGTGGGTCGATTCCCTATGTATGAATTCGCGTTTAAGGAGGCGGGGATGCGTCTTCCGTTCACTGATTTCTAGCAGGGAGTGTTTGACCACCTGATGCTGGCGTCGTCTCATCTCCTCCCTAACTCCCTTGCTTTCCTCCGTGCCTTTGAGATTGTCTGCAACTATCTCGAGCTCGGGGCCACCATACCATTATTCTTCTGCATCTTCCATTTGCAGTGGTAGATTATGTCTGGGCGACACAAGTGGGTTTCCTTGAAGAAGCCGACCAGGCTCTTCCAGGCATACATAGATTCCGTCAGAGGGTTCAAGGACAGGTGGTTCGTGGTGATGTCGGAGACAGATGAGGTCGTTAATACGATGTTCCGTTGAGAGGTAACCGTTATGGACGGCAAGTCCGAGGTGGACTCCCACTCCCATTTCCCCTTAGAGTGGATGGAGTTGCACTTTTGATCTAGTACGGAGAGCTTTATCTGCCGACCTAACCATCTGGACAAGGACGAAAGTTTGGTCTTCCAGAAATTGGTCGACTTCGTCGGCGTCTTCCCCCTTGCAAATGCGTGACCCTGGATGGGCAGTATATCCGCAACGCTAGTGGGGAGATCTAGACCGAGACTAGGTGTATCAATACGAGGGCCCTCCTCGAGTGTCAGATCGAGGCAGAGGCTCATCGTTTTTTAGGTAGCGAGCAACTTTCTTGGCTTTTATTCGTTCTGTTTTGAATTTCCATTCTAACTTTTTTCTCGTGTTCACCTTGCAGGTGTATGGGTTCGATGGAAGAACATGTTACGAAGCTGCTCAAGGAAGGTGGCCGACGTCCTGCTGGGAGGGCCGCAGCTGTTAGGAAGGAGTTCGGTGCTGGACCGACGGGGCTGGTTTCATCCCTGCAAGGTAGCAGCTCCTCGGTTGCACCGCCGGTCTCTAAGAGGCAACGAAGGATTGAAGCGTCCCCGATCGACCTGACAGACAACTCTCCTTATCGATGTTTCATTCTTCCCCCTTGCTGTCTCAGGTCTAATTTCTTTACTGGGGATAATGTCCCTGCCGTGGCTCCCGAAGAGACGAAGACTATCTTGGCCGCCAGCAAGGAGGCTAGGAGGAAGATGTTGTCCGACGACTTGGCTTCGGTGGGAAGGGCGTTTGAGACGACCCCCGTACTCAATAAGGAGGGTTATTCCTCGACGAACTTAGCTACCGTGCGGGGTGAGCTGGTAGTATCCGAGGAGGTTCGGTCCAAGCTGGTTGTCGATCAGAGGGAGTACCAAAGGCAGGACAAAGTCCATTGCGAGCGGATCAGGGAGCTCGAGAAGATAGTAAAGGACGGGGAAGATGAGCTGGCTGGGCTGAAGGGTCGGGTTGCTGAACTCAAGGATTTGCTTGCACCTGCCGAGGAAGAGTCTAACGAGTAGAAGTTGTTGGCTTCCCGGCGGGAGTTAGTGGGGAAGATCCAGCTGTTGGAGGACGACTGCTTGAGGGTCGTTGAGGTAGGCTTCAAGAGCGTCGTGGACCAGCTACGACTTACCAACCCCAACGTGGATTTGGTGACCGAGGGGACTGGCCCCTACCATCAAGTCCAAGGCGACTGCATCGTGGCGCCCAGTGGACCCGATAGTGACGAGGAGGACCAAGCCATTCTGGAAGAGGAGGTTTGTATCGATGAATAAGAAATGGTGTGGCCTGCATGCCCATTTTTTGTCGGCATGCGTGCCCGATTGTTGTTTTTGATTGTTGCTCGGGCTGTGTGCCCTTACTTGTAATTTCTAAACAGTTGAGCTAGTGCCCGTGATTATAATTAATGTTTTCGTTTTTCCAAGTATTTGTGTGTCCTCGTTTATATATTTATGTATGCTTGTTCATTCATTTTTGTATGCTTGTTTGCTCGTTTGTATATTGTTGGGAGTGGTGGCTCGAAGTTGTTTGTTGTGTCCGGTAGTGCATGGAACTGGCCAGGTGACCGGGGTTGTTACCTGGTTGGTTATGAAGATGGACCACGGTCGTAGTCCTCTCTCCGCGGTGTGAACGTCCCATCGCGAGTTGGGTGTTCTACCATCTTGGCACGGTGGCGGTGGCCCTCGATTGAGGGGTCCCCGTCGAACAGAGCGCTCTGCTCGTATACACAAAAGGGCGGGTGTTTGTTATCGTTGAGTTTTGGGAGACGCGTTTGTACCATGTCGCGCTCCCGCGATCTCGAGGTGGGTCATCGCGGGCAGTGTTTAACTGTAGTACCTTTTTAACTTCTCAGTATTCCATGGTCGAGCTATTTCATCCCCGTGTAAGTTTTCGAGGTAGTAGGCCCCGTGCGCCGTCTTGTCCCAGACACGATAGGGTTCTTTCCAATTTGTGGCGATCTTTCCCCCACACGAGTCTTTTTGGTTTCTTCGTAAGACCAAGTCGCCAACTTGGAACTCACGTTTTATGACCTTGTTATCCTAGCGGAGGGCAATTTTTTGTTTTCGTGCGGCTTCGCAAAGAGCTGCCCCTGAACGAATCTCTTCGAATAGGTCGAGCTCATCTCTAAGGGCCTTGTCGTTGGCCTCCTCCTCGAGGGGGGATTCTGCTCTTTTGAACGGTTCCCTTATTTCTACCGGGATCACCGGTTCGGTCCCGTAGGTTAGCCGAAAAAGGGTCTCCCTGGTGGTCGAGTGAGGTGTTGTTCTGTAAGCCCAGAGTATGTTGTGGAGATCCTCGACCCACCTCTTCTTGGTGTCCCCGAGCCGGCGTTTCAGGCCCCGCGGGATAACTCTGTTCGCGGCTTCCGCCTGGCCATTCGTTTGTGGGTGTTCGACTGATGTGAAATGCTGCTTTATTCCGAGCTTGGTTACAAAGTTTTGGAAATTTTTGTCAGTGAACTGTGTTCCGTTGTCAGTCACGATGACAAGGGGAACGCTGAACCTGAAGAGGATGTTCCTCATGTAGAAGTGGAGTATGTTGTGCACCGTAATCATGGCGAGGCATTTGGTAAAATAGTCGACGCCGACTATCAGGTATTTATTCTAGTAGGAGCCTATGGTGAATGGACCAAGGATATCCATCCCCCACCAGGCAAATGGCCATGGGGAGGAGAGGGATTTGAGCTCGCTTGGAGGGGCGAGGTGCATGTTGTAACACCCCACTTCCCAAAATCAATTAAATTAATAAACATTATAAATAAACAAAATCAGAGTTCCAATTTCCCAAGTGGGATATCACATGAAAACAACGTTTCCTTATAAAAAGGTTTTTCTCCAAATACAGCGGAATATTAAATATAAAACCCAATAAAAGTTTGATACGTTCACAGGAAAATAAAATATAAGTTCTTCATAAAACAAATAAAAGCGCCCAAGTCCCGTGCTATGTATCAGAGCATCCTAGACTCGACTGTCACACCATAATCCAAGCTAGCTAAGTACCTGGATTATCTGTACTTCCGAAGAAGTACAGACACAACAACAGCAAAGGGGTGAGAAATCATGATCAAAAATATAATGGTAATGTAATACATGTAATAAGGCAGTAAAACACACCAACACATCAATTATTCACCCCAACAACACCATATAACGAACCTACTGTTCAAATTACAATATAACATATTATAATGCAATTATGCAACTCAACACCATGCATGCGGTACCGACTCATTGGTTCATTCAATCGAACCTGGATAGATCACTTACGTTCCTCCTGAGACATGATCTATCCCCCACCATTCTCCACAAAGGAGTACGGATGAATCACTTACGCTCCTCCTGAGACATGATTCATCCCACCAAAACACCATGATATGCAAGACACCAATGCATAATTATTATATTCTGCCACGTTAAGTGCACACGATCCTCCTGATCATATCATCATACAACAATGCATATGTATAGATATATTACACCAACACCATATAAATCAATCAGATAGTAAACGAATTCATACTATCACACCAGATATAACTACGTCCCCCCCCCCACTCGGGGATACACGATCCTACTGATCACTACACACATATACATTAACTAATTGCTCACCAACAATATTAAGGGAAACGCGTACTATCACCAAGTACACAAGTTATATCCCATACTCATCATTTTCACACTACAGCAAGGCTAGAAGGATCACACGAGACCAATTCAGACATCTCACCAAAAGTCTCTGAGGTTACTCAGAACCTCCCTAAACCAACACCTCAGCCTATACACCAAAATCAATAATTCATCAACATCAATCCACAATCACAAACATGCCAATAGATATTATACTTACCAATTATCCTATAATTTCTACTCTAGAACCGACATTACGGTACATTACCGACACTTCAGAGTCACTCTGAATCTCACCAAGGTCCTAACCATAGTCATTAACGACACTATAGGGAAACAACATATAACTTTCCCAAAGTTATAATCATGGTCATTGCCAACACTACGGTAACAACACATAATCTCATCAGCTTTATATTCCTAGTTACTAT
Source organism: Lathyrus sativus (assembly GCA_963859935.3). Taxonomy (NCBI): domain Eukaryota; kingdom Viridiplantae; phylum Streptophyta; class Magnoliopsida; order Fabales; family Fabaceae; genus Lathyrus; species Lathyrus sativus. The sequence goes on along the minus strand of OZ012740.1, from coordinate 636,342,395 downwards.
CAACACTACAGTAACATCAACAATCCAACAAAATGGATCAATACTACAGTAACATCAACAATCCAACAAAATGGCTCAACATTACAGTTACTATCATCACCATATATATATATATATACCCCAAAATGCATCATCAGCATTCATCAATCCCCCAACATCAACAATAATCATAACATGCCAATATAAAACTTTATATAACGATAAATTCCTACGGGGTTAAGGAATCCCCTCTACCCTATACATGTATAAACCATTCCCAATCAAATTTCTCCCCCCTTACCTTATCAATTGGTTGATCGATAGAAATTCTCCTAGAATTGGTCTCTTGGCCTTCCCCTTTTCTCTTCCGTTCTTCGTTCCCTTTTTCTCAATTTCTCAAATGTATCGTACCACTCTCCCCACCCCTTCACATTCTATTTTCTTTATTAAATCTAATCCCAATTAATAAAATAACTTAATAAAATAATACAATATTATTATTAATACTAATAATATTATAATACTAATAATAATAATAATCATAATAATAATAATACTCATTATTAATAATACTAATAATAATAATAATAATAATAATAATAATAATATCGTTATTTCACCAAAATAATAATAATAATATTAATAATATTAACAAATATAATAAACATAATAATAATAATAATAATATCATCATTTCACCAAAATAATAATAATATTAATAATATTAACAAATATAATAATAATAATAATAATAATATCATTATTTCACCAAAATAATAATAATATTAATAATACTAACAAATATAATAAATATAATAATAATAATAATAATAATAATAATAATAATAATATCATCATTTCACCAAAATAATAATAATATTAATAATATTAACAAATATAATAATAATAATAATAATAATAATAATATCATTATTTCACCAAAATAATAATAATATTAATAATATTAACAAATATAATAAATATAATAATAATAATAATAATAATAATAATAATAATAATAATAATAATAATAATAACACCCCCACCAATGTTACTATTATTTTTATATTATTATATTTCACACCAAAATACCACCAATAGTCCTTCCACATTAGGGACACCCACCAAACATCACCAAATACACCCCCACCAAAGGACACACCAACGTATAATATTTAAAATAATTATAAAATGACTAAATAATTAAAATGGGTGTTACAACTCTCCCCCACTTTAATTATTTTCGTCCTCGAAAATTACCTGATGGAAATAGCTCCGGATACGCTTCTCGCATCCTGCTTTCCAACTCCCAGGTCACACTGCCTCCTGCAGCACCTCCCCAAGCTACCTTCACCAAAGGTATCTCTTTCCCTCGGAGCTGTTTCATCTTACGGTCCTCGATCCTCAACGGCATCATCTCAACAGTAAGATTCTCCCGAACCTGAACATCATCTCTCTGAATAACATGAGATGGATCAGAAACATACTTTCGTAATTGCGACACATGAAACACATCATGTAAGTTCGATAACTCAGGTGGCAACGCCACCCTCTAAGCTACAACACCAATTCTTTGCAGAATTTCATAAGGTCCAATAAACTTAGGATCCAGCTTCTTGGACTTCAATGCACGACCCACACCAGTCATCGGATTAACTCTTAGGAATACGTGATCACCTACACAGAATTCCAACTCTTTCCTCCGATTATCATGATAACTTTTCTGCCTACTCTGAGACACTTTCATTTTCTCACGAATCATTTGAATTGTCTCAGTAGTCTGCTGTACAATTTCTGGTCCAAGCACCATATTCTCACCAGTTTCATACCAACACAGAGGAGTCCTACACCTCCTCCCATACAAAGCTTCAAACGGTGTCATTCCGATACTAGAATGGTAACTGTTATTGTACGTGAACTCAATCAATGGTAAATGAGTATCTCACGCACCACCCTTTTCCAACACACAAGCTCTCAACAAATCCTCAAGTGACTGAATAGTCCTCTCCGACTGACCATCAGTTTGCGGATGATAAGCTGAACTCAACTTCAACTTAGTCCCCAAAGCTTCCTGCAAGCTTTTCCAAAATTCCGAAGTAAACCGCGGATCTCTATCCGATACAATACTGGACGGAACGCCATGCAACTTCACAATTACCCGAATATAAATATCCGCCAGCTTCGTTAATGGAAAACTAATGTTGATTGGTACAAAATGTGCAGACTTCGTCAATCGATCCACAATCACCCAGATAGCATCAAAATCTCTCGCTGTATTCGGCAAACCTGTAACAAAATCCATAGTAATGCAATCCCATTTCCAAACCGGAATCTCTAATGGTTGCATAAATCCAGAAGGTCTTTGGTGTTCTACCTTCGACTTCTGACACGTCAAACAGGCATACACAAATTGAGCAATGTCTCTTTTCATACCAGACCACCAAAATAATTTCTTCAAATCATGATACATCTTCGTAGCTCCAGGATGAATACTCAGATTACTACGGTGTCCTTCACTCAAAATTGACTTTTTTAATTCCTCATTATCTGGTACACAAATCCTGCCTCTAAATCTCAACACACCTGTACTATCCAATTTAAAGTCACTATCGGAGTCACTTCCTACTCCAGGCATCAAATCTACCAATTTCACATCCAACTTCTGATTTTCTCTAATCATATCCAAGAAGTCATTATTTACCTGCAACATACCCAACATTACACTATTTGCAGTAGTCTCACAAACCATGCTCAAATCTCTAAATTGTTCAATTAACTCAATTTCTTTCACCATTAGAGCTGCCATATGAATTGCTTTCCTACTCAAAGCATCTGCCACTACATTGGCCTTTCCTGGATGATAACTCAAACTGAAGTCATAATCCTTCAAAAATTCCAACCATCTTCTCTGCCTCATATTCAGCTCTTTCTGATCAAACAGGTATCTCAGACTCTTATGATCACTAAACACTTCAAATCTTGAACCATATAAATAATGTCTCCAGATTTTCAACACAAAAACAACCGCAGCTAATTCAAGATCATGAGTCGGATAATTTCGCTCATGCACTCTCAATTGCCGCGATGCATATGCTACTACTTTACCATTCTGCATAAGAACTCCACCTAATCCCATCTTAGACGCATCACAGTACACCACAAACGGTTCACTCGGAGTCGGTAACACTAACACCGGTGCCGTAGTCAATCTCTTTTTCAACTCTTCAAAACTTTCTTCACAAGCAGCGTCCCATACAAAGACTTGGTTCTTTCTCGTTAACTGAGTTAATGGCAACGCCAAATTAGAGAAACCTTCAATAAACCTGCGGTAATAACCAGCTAAACCCAGAAAGCTCCTAATTTCTGTCGCTGTCTTCGGCGGTTCCCACTGCAATACTGCACTTACTTTTGACGGATCCACCGCTATTCCATCTTCAGATATTACATGCCCCAAGAAACTCACTTTCCTCAACCAGAAGTCACACTTTGACAATTTAGCAAATAGTTTATTTTCTTTCAACACTTGCAAGGCAATCCTCAAATGTCCTGCATGCTCTTCATCAGATTTAGAATAAATTAATATATCATCAATAAACACTACAATGAACTGATCCAAATAAGAATGGAAAATTCTGTTCATATACTCCATAAATACTCCCGGCGCGTTAGTCACTCCAAACGGCATTACAGCATATTCGTAATGTCCATATCGAGTCCTAAAGGCAGTCTTCTGAACATCACCTTCTTTTACTCTTATCTGATGATAACCCGATCTTAAGTCGATCTTACTAAATACACGAGCTCCCACCAGCTGGTCCATCAAGTCATCAATCCTAGGTAGAGGATACTTATTCTTAATAGTCACTTTATTCAATTGACGGTAATCGATGCACAAACGCATACTACCATCCTTCTTCTTCACCAATAACACTGGAGCTCCCCACGGCGATACACTTGGCCTAATAAACTTCCTATCCAACAATTCTCCAATCTGAGACTTCAACTCAGCCAATTCCACTGCAGACATCCTGTACGGTGCCATAGAAATAGGCCTCGTACCAGGAACAAGATCAATACCAAATTCCACTTCTCGCGTCGGAGGCAATTCCGTAATGTCGTCTGGAAACACTTCCGGAAATTCATTCGCCACGGCTACTTCCTCTATTGACACTTTGCTATCCCCCGATAATGTTGCAAATAAAGCAAACACTCTAGTTTCATCTTCCAACAAAGCCCTCAATTCTTTATTAGATAAAGAACTTGCTAAAGCTTCCTCTTCAGGGGTCAAGAACAACAATTCCTTCCGAAAACAGTCGATGTAGACTCGGTTGAACTCTAACCAGTTCATACCCAGAATGACATCCAATTTACCAAGTGGTAGACAAATCAAATCCACTTCAAATTCTCTACCGAAAATAGTCAGCGGACACTTCAGGCATACCAAAGAAGTAGTCACTGAACCTATAGAGGGTGTCTCAATAGTCATTCGTCTCTCCAGAGTAGACGGCACCAATCCTATTCTCTCCACACAATCCACAGAAATAAACGAGTGTGTTGCACCCGTATCAATAATAGCAATCAAAGGAATATTATTGATAATACAAGTACCTTTGATAACACGCTCATCACTGGCAGCTTGAGTCCCTGCTAAGGTAAACACTTTCCCACTATCCGGAGACGTCTGAGGCTTCTTCGGCTTCTCACAATGTGTACTGATATGACCCTTCTCACCACAGTTATAACAGGTCGGCATGGTTGCTCTGCAGTCAGCTATCACATGACCTGGTTTCCCACACTTAAAACACTTCTTGGCTTCATTAGGACAATCATTAGCACGGTGTCCCATACCACCGCACCGAAAACATTTCCCTTCAGCAGATGCTCTCCCATCTCTAGGCTTCTTATCAACAACAACTTTACGTTTTCCCTTATCAGCAGCAACACTATAAGGAGTACCACTAAACCTCTGCTTACCCTTACGGTCATTAACAGCTTTGTAGTGCGCAATCCTTGCTCGGTTATCGTTATCATATATCCTGCTCCTACTTACTAGCTCAGGATAGCTCCTGATCTTCTGACAAGCAATTCCCAACTTAATCTCTGGACGCAGTCCATTCTCAAACTTTAAGCACTTAGAAGTCATCGCCCCCTCCACATTATAGTGAGGACAATACTGCACTAGCTCCTCAAATTTAGCAGCATACTCCGCTACCATCATACTACCCTGTTTCAACTCTAAGAATTCAATTTCCTTAGCACTGCGAATATCTTCTGGAAAATACTTTTCCAAAAAACCCTTCCGAACCACCTCCCAAGTAATGGCGGTTCCAGCAGCTTCCAATCTTTGGCGACTATTGTCCCACCAGGCTTCAGCCTCACCTTCCAGCATGTGAGTACCAAATCTCACCTTCTGCTCATCAGTACATTCCATCGTTCTGAAGATCTTCTCAATTGCCTTCAGCCACTTCTGAGCAGCTTCTGGGTCCAGAATTCCTCCTTCAAACGTTGGTGGCTTGTTGCTCCGAAACTGCGCCAAACTCCTGAATTGGGCATCTGCAGTTTGATTCTGATTAGCAACTGCCTGCGCCATTGCTTGCATAGCAGCAACCAATGCAGCATCGTTCCTTCCTGCCATACTGCTCAAACATAGCAACACCAAGTTAAAAGATATTCAACTACATCATAAAGGACAGACTCAACTCGACTCAACAACACTGGCCGGACGGACCGACCTGCTCTGATACCAATTGTAACACCCCACTTCCCAAAATCAATTAAATTAATAAACATTATAAATAAACAAAATCAGAGTTCCAATTTCCCAAGTGGGATATCACATGAAAACAACGTTTCCTTATAAAAAGGTTTTTCTCCAAATACAGCGGAATATTAAATATAAAACCCAATAAAAGTTTGATACGTTCACAGGAAAATAAAATATAAGTTCTTCATAAAACAAATAAAAGCGCCCAAGTCCCGTGCTATGTATCAGAGCATCCTAGACTCGACTGTCACACCATAATCCAAGCTAGCTAAGTACCTGGATTATCTGTACTTCCGAAGAAGTACAGACACAACAACAGCAAAGGGGTGAGAAATCATGATCAAAAATATAATGGTAATGTAATACATGTAATAAGGCAGTAAAACACACCAACACATCAATTATTCACCCCAACAACACCATATAACGAACCTACTGTTCAAATTACAATATAACATATTATAATGCAATTATGCAACTCAACACCATGCATGCGGTACCGACTCATTGGTTTATTCAATCGAACCTGGATAGATCACTTACGTTCCTCCTGAGACATGATCTATCCCCCACCATTCTCCACAAAGGAGTACGGATGAATCACTTACGCTCCTCCTGAGACATGATTCATCCCACCAAAACACCATGATATGCAAGACACCAATGCATAATTATTATATTCTGCCACGTTAAGTGCACACGATCCTCCTGATCATATCATCATACAACAATGCATATGTATAGATATATTACACCAACACCATATAAATCAATCAGATAGTAAACGAATTCATACTATCACACCAGATATAACTACGTCCCCCCCCCACTCGGGGATACACGATCCTACTGATCACTACACACATATACATTAACTAATTGCTCACCAACAATATTAAGGGAAACGCGTACTATCACCAAGTACACAAGTTATATCCCATACTCATCATTTTCACACTACAGCAAGGCTAGAAGGATCACACGAGACCAATTCAGACATCTCACCAAAAGTCTCTGAGGTTACTCAGAACCTCCCTAAACCAACACCTCAGCCTATACACCAAAATCAATAATTCATCAACATCAATCCACAATCACAAACATGCCAATAGATATTATACTTACCAATTATCCTATAATTTCTACTCTAGAACCGACATTACGGTACATTACCGACACTTCAGAGTCACTCTGAATCTCACCAAGGTCCTAACCATAGTCATTAACGACACTATAGGGAAACAACATATAACTTTCCCAAAGTTATAATCATGGTCATTGCCAACACTACGGTAACAACACATAATCTCATCAGCTTTATATTCCTAGTTACTATCAACACTACAGTAACATCAACAATCCAACAAAATGGATCAATACTACAGTAACATCAACAATCCAACAAAATGGCTCAACATTACAGTTACTATCATCACCATATATATATATATATATACCCCAAAATGCATCATCAGCATTCATCAATCCCCCAACATCAACAATAATCATAACATGCCAATATAAAACTTTATATAACGATAAATTCCTACGGGGTTAAGGAATCCCCTCTACCCTATACATGTATAAACCATTCCCAATCAAATTTCTCCCCCCTTACCTTATCAATTGGTTGATCGATAGAAATCCTCCTAGAATTGGTCTCTTGGCCTTCCCCTTTTCTCTTCCGTTCTTCGTTCCCTTTTTCTCAATTTCTCAAATGTATCGTACCACTCTCCCCACCCCTTCACATTCTATTTTCTTTATTAAATCTAATCCCAATTAATAAAATAACTTAATAAAATAATACAATATTATTATTAATACTAATAATATTATAATACTAATAATAATAATAATCATAATAATAATAATACTCATTATTAATAATACTAATACTAATAATAATAATAATAATAATAATAATATCGTTATTTCACCAAAATAATAATAATAATAATATTAATAATATTAACAAATATAATAAACATAATAATAATAATAATAATATCATCATTTCACCAAAATAATAATAATATTAATAATATTAACAAATATAATAATAATAATAATAATAATATCATTATTTCACCAAAATAATAATAATATTAATAATACTAACAAATATAATAAATATAATAATAATAATAATAATAATAATAATATCATCATTTCACCAAAATAATAATAATATTAATAATATTAACAAATATAATAATAATAATAATAATAATAATATCATTATTTCACCAAAATAATAATAATATTAATAATATTAACAAATATAATAAATATAATAATAATAATAATAATAATAATAATAATAATAATAATAATAATAATAATAATAATAACACCCCCACCAATGTTACTATTATTTTTATATTATTATATTTCACACCAAAATACCACCAATAGTCCTTCCACATTAGGGACACCCACCAAACATCACCAAATACACCCCCACCAAAGGACACACCAACGTATAATATTTAAAATAATTATAAAATGACTAAATAATTAAAATGGGTGTTACACATGTCCCCGTGTCGTTGGCACCTGTCGCACTTCTTCATGTGCTCCCTAGCGTCCTGCTGCATCGTCGGCCTGTAGTACCCATCTCGCAGGGCCTTCCTGGCTAAAGATCTTCCTCCTGGGTGTTGCACATTGATGCCCTCTTGAATCTCTTGAAAGATGCTCGGGGCCTGGGCTTTATCAACGCACTTGAGGAGAGGGGTTGAGAAGCCTCTCTGGTATAGTCTGCCTTCGAGCAGCACGTAGGAGCAGGCTCGATGTTTGACCGTGCTGGCCTCCTTCGCATCGTCGGAGAGGTGTCCCATGCTAAGGTAGGAATGTACTGGGGTTATCCAACAGTCGCTGTCCCCAATGGCGTTGACCTTGAGCATCGCCTTTTCCTTCTCCGTGCTTGGCCTTGCGAGGACCTCCTGGACAACAAATTTGTTCCCGCCTTTCTTCTTTGTGCTCGCCAGTTTTGAGAGAACGTTTGCTCGGATGTTATGTTCGCGGGGAACGTGTTGCACTTCGGCAGAGTCAAAACTCTTCATCCGCTCCCTTATGAGGGCTAAATATTCGTCCAGATTGTCGTTCTTGGCTTGGTACTCACCCCGAACTTGAGAGGCGACCAACTGGGAGCCTGTGAAAATTTTGATCTCCTTGGCTCCGAGGTCTTCCTCCAGGCAGAGTCCAGCCAAGAACGCCTTGTATTCGGCCTAATTGTTTGTCATCGGGAAGGCCAAGGCAAGAGAGACTTCCACGACAGTGCCTTCTTCGTTCTCCAGGATGATGCCCCCGATACTTCCCGTCGAGCTCGAAGCGCCATCGACGAAGATGATCTACTTGTGGGATCCGGAAGTTGGTTCTGCGGAAGGCGTCATCTCGGCGACGAATTCATCCAGTACTTGTGCCTTGAGCGCTTTTGTACCTTCGTAGAGGATTTCAAATTCAGAGAGTTCCAGTGACCACTTCAACATGCGTCCTGGCATGTCAGGCCTACCGAGCAGCTATTTGATAGGTTGCTCGGTCCTAACCACGATGGTGTGGGCTAGGAAGTAGTGTTGCAGTCTTCTGACCGCGTTGATAAGGGTCAGGGCGGCTTTCTCGATCTGCTGGTACCTCACTTCGGGGCCGTAGAGGGCCTTGCTCGTGAAGTAGATCAACTTCTACCCGTCGGGAGTTTCCCGGATCAGTACGGTGCTAACGGCCTTGGTGGAAACTGCTAGGTACAGGTAGAGGGTTTCCCCGACGTCTGGTCTCGTCAGGACCGGTGGCTTCGACAGGACACGTTTGAGGTGGAGGAGGGTCTGCTCGCATTCCTTCATCCATTCGAACGCGACCTCCTTCCTTAGCAGTCTAAAAAATGGGAGGGCATGTTGCACGGATTTGGCGACGAACCGGGATAACGAGGCGAACATCCTGTTCAGAGACTGGATCGACTTCTTCGTGCTCGACATTGCAATCTCGGAGAAGGCCCGACATTTGTCCGGGTTTGCCTAGATCCCTCGTTCAGTCAGGGAAAACCCAATGAACTTCTCCTTGCTGTTTCGAAGTCCTTCTTGAGGTGGACCGTGTGGTCGACCTCGATACGTGATTTGACGATCATGTTGTCCATGTAAACTTCGAGCATGTCGCTAATCTCTCCCCGGAAGACCCTGTTCATCATTCGTTGATAAGTGGCGTCGGCGTTCTTTAGGCCGAAGGGCATTACGTTGTAGTAATAGTTATCCGACTCGGTCATGAAGGCCATGCTCTGTTTGTCGACCTCAGCCATGGGGATCTGGTTGTACCCCGAGTAGGAATCCATGAAGGTCAATAATTTGAAGCCCATCGAGTTGTCGACGAGCTTGTTGATATTGGGGAGGGGATAGGCGTCCTTGGGACATGCCCGGTTAAGATCCGTATAGTCAACATACATCCTCCATTTTCTATTACTCTTTTTTACTAATACAACATTGGACAGCCAGGTTGAATACCGGGCTTCCGAAATAAACTTTGCCTCTAGGAGGTCTTTTACATCTTTTTCAGCAGCCACCGACTTTTCAGGAGACTGCCTACGCCGTACTACGGCCTTCGCGACTGGGTTGATGGAAAGTTGGTGGCAGGCGACCTCAAGGTCAAGGCTGGACATCTCGATGGCGCTCCAGGAGAAGAGGTCGGCGTTCTCACGGAGACATGCCTTCAGCTGCTTCTTCGCCAGGTCGGGCAGTCCAGCTCAAATCTTCACGCTCCTGGTCGTATCCTCACCGAGGGCTACGAGCTCGAAGTCCCCGTCTGGAGTGGGGCGCGTTGGGTGGAAGGGCTGCCCGTTGACCGCTGGAGGAGCGTGCTCGGCGTCGGCTTCGTGGCCCTTAAACAACATACAAGATACAACAAACAACTTCTTTTAACTACAACAAAATCATCAACAACAACTTATAACTTTTATTACTAACAAAAAACAAATTTTATCAACAACAAAAACATAACATCTCATAAAATGTTTCACAAACGTACCTGTCCCAGAACGACATCCATAATGAAAGGAGGATAAAGTTGAAGTGAGAGCTGAAAACTTATATTAAATTTGAATGCATGTCATTCTGGATCTTTCACACAAGTTTGCAGCGTTCACTTTACCTTCATCCTCTTTATATTTTTTCTTCATAGCAACATAAACGGTTTGTGAACCACACCCATAGTATGAGGTTTCTTGAGTTAATTTTTTTCATTCACCTTCTCTACATACAAGTCAAAATGTATTAGTATGACATTATAATATAACATATGCATAAAGTTCACTTTTATAATCCATACATTTTTATAGTCTATAAACCAGCATAAAGTTCATTCATCTTAAGTTATACATGTCATATTATCCTACAAACAAGATGGAAGAAGCTATTTAAACATAAACAATGATATATAAACAACATAGTTCACTTCTTAGGTTATACATTCTCTCATATTAAGTTAACTACTAAACAGATTTTGGAAACGTAAACTATTGAACAATGTAAGAACATATATTATATATTATGAAGACTAACCTATAACATAACAATTTCCTGAGATTTGATGGAGTTAAATCACATTTCGTAAGCATTTATGCAACAAATGTAACCATTTGAGTAATACGAGTTCGTCGTACGAGTTTGGTGTTTTCGTTTTACAAGTTTGTGAAGAAAGATTGTTTAAACGTTAATTGAGATTAGGATATATGAGAGAGACAAGTGAAGGAGAAGTTAGAATTTTGTTTTGAAAGAGACTGTTGTTATATACCGAAGCGAGATAACTTCGCTTGTGCGTGTGTGTGTGTGTGTATATATAGTTGTAAATTGATGTCTTCAAAAACATACCAAAACATGAGAAAAAGATTTAGTTTCTTGAAAAAACACAAAAAATATTATTAGCTTTTACAAAAGGGAGAGAAGAAGGAGGAAAAAGAATAAGAATTGGTTACATTTGTTTTTCTATTCACTTTCTTAATAAGGGTTCAAAGATTACAGGTGAATACCAACAATTAACCTCTCTCAATAACATGAGAGAACTAGTATACTTGTAGACTACTAAACTAACTTAGGATACAAGCTAATTTAACAATTGGGATTAGAAGTAATGCCCAATTCGACATACTAACTTAAATTACAAGTTAATATATTTCTATATTATGCTCGTATAGATTTCGACTACAGTATACACAACTTCTGTCGAACCATGAAGCTACCCTTGTCGATACTAGAGTTCGATCCAAGTACCACAAATCTCCATCTTGGAACAAACTCTATAACAAGGGAACCAACTAGCTTTTATCATGCAGCTTTATCAACTGCATACAATGGAAACACTTGCTACTTGGCAATGTCTTGGTGATCATATCATCAACATTGTCATTAGTCAAAACCTTCAGCACTTGGACTTCTCCATGCTCAATTATCTCTCTAACAAAGTGAAGTCTCACATCGATGTGCTTGGTCCGCTCATGATATGTTGAATTCTTTGATAGGTGTATTACGCTTTGACTATCATATTTAACAATGATAACTCGACCTTGAAGTTTCAACTTTTAAGCAAAACCTTCAAGCCATAATGCTTCTTTCACAACTTTAGTGAGGGAGATATACTTTGCTTTAGTGGTTGATAAGGAAACAACCTTCTGAAGTGTTTCTTTCTAACTAATTGTTGTGCCAAACATAATGAACACATATCTAAAAATATATTTTTTAAAATCCATACAACCCGCATAATCAGAGTCGACAAATCCTTAGATTTCGCCTTTGATATCATCACCGCAAGCTCCACCATAAACCAGGACTTGGTTTAGAGACTTGTTTCTGTACCTAAGAATCCACTTTAATGTTTTACAGTGCGTGTTCCCAAGATTGGCCATATACCTGCTTACAAGGCGGCTCACTCCATATACTATGTATGGCCTCGTACAGACCATAGCATACATCAAAGAACCTACTATACTAGCATATGGAATGCTATTCATATAAGCTCTTTCGACTTCAGTACTAGGACTTTGAGCCGTAGTCAACTTGTATTGAGGATTAGTTGGTGTTAAAACATGCTTTGAATTCAACATTCCAAACTTTTCGAGAATCTTCTTCAGGTATGTCTCTTGAGTTAAGCATAATCTTGACTGCTTTCTATCTCTTCGGATGTCAATCCCAAGAATTCTCGAGGCATCTCCTAGATCCTTCATGTCAAACTCCTTATCGAGTTCAGCCTTTACCTTCATAACATCTTCGACATTGTTGCTTTCTATGAAGATGTCATCCACATAAAGAAACAAAATAAAAAGTGAATTTCCTGGTCGAAATTTGAAGTAAACACAATGGTCGAATTGGCACCTAGTGAAACCAATGTGTGTCATGAACTTGTCAAATATATTATTCCATTGTCGAGGAGATTGTTTCAGGACATACAAGGACTTATTCAGCTTTCACACATAATCTTCCTTTCCCTTTTCTGCATACCTTTCAGGTTGCCTCATCAAGGTCGTTTCATCTAGATCACCATGCAGGAATGTTGTCTTCGCATCCATCTGTTCAAGTTCTAGGTTAAAATTTGTCACCATGTCTATCAACATTCTAATGGATCTATACTTTACAGCAAGTGAGAACATGTCATTGAATTCGACACCTTCTTTCTGAGTGAACCCCCTAGCAACTAACCTCGCCTTAAAATGCTTCGACATTACTTCTTCAATTACTTCCTTAACCTTGAAGGTCCACTTACAGCTGACTAACCTGGCCCCTGAAAGTTTATCGATCAACTCCCATGTGTTATTATCATAAAGATATTTCATCTCATCATCCATGGCTTTTAGCCATTCATTTTTATCTCGACTCATATAACTTTCTTATAGTCTCTAGGTTCTTCATCCAGAACCTCACCTGCAGAGATTAAGGCATAAGCTATAAGATCTGCATAACCAAGTCTATGAGGTGGGTTGTTGACTCTTCTCGACCTGTCTCTTGGCAGAAGGTAGTCATTATTAGTCTCGCCATCTTCATTAGCAACTTGGGATTCTTCTTTGACTTCATCTAGGTTATGCAATTCAGCATCACTATGCTCCACCTCAACAAGAATCTCTTCCTGTTCCATCTCTTCTTCAGAGATCTTCGAACTTTGACCAATGTCATAAGTTTTCTTAACATATCTCACCTTCATTGAAAACCACATCTTGACTTGTGATATACCTTCTGTGACCTATCTCTAGGCACCACAACATATAAGCTTTGACTCCTTCGAGGAATCCAAGGAACATACATCTTAGAGCTCTAGGTTTGACCTTGTCTTGCCTAATATGAGGATTGGTTAAACAACCAAATACTCTAAGTCTGTCGAGACTAAGTGGATGCCCTGACCTAACTTCTTCAATTGTTTTTATTCCCAAGGCTGTCAGGGGACACCTATTTATCAAGTCTGCTGCAGTCACAGTAGCTTCTTCCCAAAATACCTTCTTCAGTCCCGCACTTACCAACATGCACCTCACCATTTTTCAGAATGGTTTGATTAAAACTTCCAGCCAAGCCATTTTGTTGGGGAGTCCCTGCAGTAGTTTTGTGCCTTGTAATACCATACGCATCACAATAGCTGTCGAAAGCCTCATTGAAAATTCAAGACCATCATTGGTCCTCTTGACCTTCCTGTCAGTTTGGTTTTCGACTAGAGTCTTTCAACTTTTGAAAATTTCAAAAGTTTCATCCTTAGTCTTCTAGATGAATACCCATAACTTTTTGGGCTAATCATCAACTATGGATAGAAAATACTTTACACCTGAGTATGAAGGATTCCTTGCAGGTCCTCAAAGATCAGCATGAATGTAATCAAGGGATCCATATGTTTTTTCTTTTACCTTTGTTAAACTTCATTCTACAGGATTTACCAAATACACAAGGTTCACAAAACTCCAATTTTTTGACCTTATCACCACCCAACAGATTTTGCATAATGGTTGCATTACCATTATCCTTTCCACCATGATTGTTTAGTCGACTAGGGCGTACTTTTCTTATATGACCCTCCTTCTTACAATGATAACACTTAATAGTATGAGCATTACCACCATAAAAATTCTATAGAGCTTTACCCTTCTTCTTCTCAAACCTACCATCTTTCTTCAAGAATTTCCCCTTAACGGACATTTCTTCACCAATAGAACATGGCTTGTGCTCCTTTCGTTTGTTCAAATTCTTAGAGTACGAGGCAAATTGGACATCTTCAAAGGTCAATAACTCTCTTCCATACAAGAGAGATTCTTTGAAGTGAGCATGAGACTTAGGTAAAGAGCACAACAACAACACTTGATCTTCATCATTAATCTTGACCTCAATATTTTCAAGATCAATAATTAACTTGTTGAACATATCCAACTTGTAACACCCCAAATTTTGCCCTGAGATTATTAGGTTCATTTCGCACGTCATCTCATTCTTGCACTGCATTTAACTAACCACTAATAGGTTTGTGTAGTCTGATGGTTTTGCAGGAAAATATCGTTTGGCGCGCTCTTTGGGCTGTTTGGTTTGGTTGATGTGAGTCAGAGACGAGTTAATCGGAAAGTTTGTTCATGAAAGGATTTGAGCTGTTAAAAAAAAACCCGAGATTGCATTTGAGTTTAATCAGACCGTTGGATTTATCCGGATAAATTTGTTCATTTGAGTTGTCGGGGAGATTAGTCGGAAGTTCGCATCGGAGACGGGATTAGTCGGATAATTTGGATCGAAAAAGGAATTTTAGTATTTGTTTTCATTTCGTTTTAAATCAATTTTTATTTTTAGATTCATTTTCATTTCATTTTTTATCATATGTTATTTTAATTTAATTGCATCATTTCATTTTATCAAAGAAAATCAATTTCACTCCTAACTCATTTTTAGTTTTATTATCTTTTCATTTTAAATAAGTAGTTTCATTAAATAATTTTAGTTTTTTATTTTTCATTTAAAATTGAGTTAATGTTTATTCCATTTAGTTATATTAGTTTTATTGCATCTCAAAAACAAATAACTAATAAGTAAATTGGAAATTTTATTATTAATTTTTGCTTTACAAAAAAAAATATAAATTACAAAAAAATTAATTAAATAAAATTACAAAAAAAAAATATAAAAATAAAATTACATTTTATCCAAAAGTTCCTAAACTAATCTTCGGGTCTTCTTCGATTTCGAGCTTCCGACCGACTTTTTCGAATCTGCAAACAATAGGCAAACAACAAATAATCGGTTAGAGTAGGGCTCCGATACCCTCAAAGAATATTCATCACCGGGTATGTCAGGAGGGCAACAGATTACTCCGAAACCGGCTCCCGACTTTGTTCGTGACCAAATAGCTAGAATCCGACAAAAATCTGTTCTTGTCCGAGGCAACTGAGAGAGAGAGAGAGAGATAAAAAGAATTTTTTCCGGAAAAGTAAAAACACTTATGTGAAAAAGCACTTTTTCAAGATTGGATTTTCGTCCAAACAGCCTTTCCACAGAAAGTCACAAAACCCATGGATCTAACAGAAATCCGAGAATCAATGCAACGAAATGTCCAACGAGCTCAAGCAAGTTTCCAGCGAGTCCATCACCTATGAATATCACGGCAAGAATTTTGCAGAAGCCGTCACTATAAGCACATAACAAAATAGTTCAGTCAAAACTCATCAATAATCAGTTCCGAAAAAATCTGCAAAATCAACAGGAGAATCTCAACAGAAGTTAGAAGAATCCGGCCCACGAAAAGTAGATCAAACAACATATAAATAACATCATAGAAAGTTCTGAAAGAGGATTAAAAAAAAACAACGGATCGGTAGCGCAACAAGAAGAGGGGTTTGGAAGGAGCTTCGAAGCTTCAACTTCGTAACCCAGGAAACAAACAATAAGGCGGCCAGAACGGGAGGCGGAGTCTCCGAGAAACAGCAGAAACCACCTTCGTCATCGATTCCGGCCAAGCCTTAAGCCTCAGAGAGCTCTCATCATTGGCGAAAAATCGTAAGCATTTCTCTAATATTATTTCTTTTTCTCATTTTTTTCCAGATTTGGAAGAAGAAGAAGAGGGTAAGCAAGGGGAAGCAAGTCGCATGCAAGAAAAAACGAGATGGAAAAAAGCTTCAAGTCAAGCTTCCATGGCAGCTGGCGGTATGGGAGGGAAGAAGAAAATAAATGTTGAGAAACCGTAAAGGATGCAAATGAACCGTATATTGCCCCTTGGGTTTCAATTTCCATGCTACTGTTATTTTATTTTTGTTTAATTCATTAGTCATTTGGTTAATAGTTTAACAATAATAATAATAATAACAATAATAATAATAATATTTGTTTTGTTTAATTAACTTCATTTTAATAAATTAAAAATGAAATAAAAAACTGAAAATATTTTTAAAAAAAAAACTTGGAACCATTTTTTCTTTCTTCATAATTAAAATCTGAAACGTTTTTTCATAATTAAAATTTAAAGTTTTTCTAAAATTAAAATATTTTTTAAAATTTCAAATTAATTTGTTTTTACAGTTAAGAATTAAAACATTTTAATTACAACAAAATTTAAAGAAACTTTCTCTTCATAAAAAAAACTTAAAATTAAAACAATTTTTTTTATTAAAACAAAAGTTTTTTTTTAAAACAAAGTTATTTTTTAATTAAAAACATAAAAATTAGGTTAACTTTTCTTTTAAATAAAAATTCAAAAAACAAAAATAACTCATCATCATGTCCATATGCCTAATAATTGGCGGTTTAATATCTCTTCTTAATGATTTTTATGAAAACTTAATGTAAATCAAAATTTTAGTAAAAGTTAATGTAAATCAATTTTTTTATTTAAACTTAACTTGAATCAATTTTTTTATTTAAGTTTAATGTAAAACTCTTTTATTAAAATTTAATTAAAAAAAACACTTAAAACTTTTTTTAAATTAAAACTTTTTTTAAATTAAAACTTTTTAAAATTAAAACTCACCTTTAAAACTTAAAATTTAGAAGCACTTCTGAAATTAAAACCATTTTTATTTAAAATTAACCAAAGCCTTTTTTAAAAAAATAAAAATATAAAACTTATAATTAAAAACTATTTTTTTATATAACTTGTAATTAGTTTTTTTAATAACTTGTAATTATATTTTTTTGATAACTAATAGGTAAAAACATTTTAATAACTTCTAGTTTGTAAATTTTTTTATAACTTATAGTTAGTAAATTTTTTTATAACTTATAGTTAGTATTTTTTTTTTATAATTCAAAAGTTAAAATTAATTGTTTTAATAAAAATTCAAAAATAAAGAATTCCTAGTCTGGCCGTTTAATTTTCGTCTGACCTTTATTGTATTTGTCTTTGTTTGCTAACTTGAGATCTTTTTTTTTTTATATATATTTCACCTTTATGTTGTAATTAATGCGAGTCATTGTCGCAATTATTTATTTTTGTCTTTTGGGAATTGTAATTTACGCGAGGCTATCGTCGCATTGCATTTATTTTCTTTATCGCTTTTCCTTATTTTCGACTTTAATTTTGCCATATAATAATTCATTTGTTGCACTATTCACTGTTAAACTTCCGAAGGAATAGGTCTAGCCATTTGACCGCCGAGTCAATAGTCTTAATCCTTTGAACATTTCAAAACCCTAATAGCCTAGGTATCCCGCCGTGGACGAAAATGTCTTTTACCCTAGTATTAGGTCAAAGAGTCGTCGTACTCTGTTTTAGGGTTTCTCGATGTGGAATCCCTAATTTAACCCTAATTTCAATTCAACATTTGAACGTAGAAATAGGAGTTTCAAGACTCCACGTAAGCGTTTCCTTAAGATACGTTTACTTCCCCATTGAAACCTTGATCATAGTCAAGACGTTTCTAACCTCCCTTTCGAGGGGAACTATGATTACTCTGATTCCATCCCCTAGCCAGGATACGTAGGCACAAGATGCGAATCTTGGCGAGTAAACTTAGGACTAACCATTAGGTCTTTATGTCACTCTCAACCCTTAGCACATATACCCTAAAGCAAATAATAAAGCAAAAATAGTAAATTTAAACAAAAGGTTCCTGTAGAGTACTATAGAAGTTTAGGGTGCTAATACCTTCCCTAAGCTTAACCAACCCCTTACCTAAATCTCTCCCCGCATTGTCTTTACGATGCAAAATTAGGTTTTTCCTCTTTTGACCTTTTCCTTCGGATAAATCAAAGAGCGGTTGTGAACTAAAGATGCGATTCAAATTAATTAATAGTTTGATATCATATTCTAACCGCAACACAACTGCTCAGCCAAAGGTTTTGTCTTCACTCATCTTTAATGAATACAAAGTTTGCTTCAGGTAGAGAAAATTAACCAACGATTTTGTCATGTATAAACCTTCAGGTTTCGTCCACACACCCGCTGCAGTTTTCCCCCTTTGAAATCTGCCGGAAAACCTTATCACCAATGCTCAATACAATGGCATTGTGGGATTTTTCGACCATCGTTGTTTTCTCCTTTTCTGATAGGGAAGCGTCCATCTTCTCAAATCCTTTCAACGCTTCTAACAAACCCGGTTGAACTAGAAGGGTTTTCATCTTCAAGCGCCACAAATCAAAATCATTCATACCAGTGAATTTCTCATTCTCATACTTTGTTGACGAAATCTTCTCCACGCTCACGACACCAGTTTGTTGTGAATTGATGTCGTTAAGAACAAACCAAAATATGAGCAAAAGATTGAGTTTCTTAAACAAACACAAGAAATCCTATTAGGTTTTACAAAAGGGAGAGAAGACGGAAGAAGAAAAAGAAGAAGAAGAATAAGAATTGGTTAAATCTATTTTTCTATTCACTTTCTCAATAAAGGTTCAAAGATTACAAGTGAATACGAATAATTAACCTCTCTCAACAACCTGAGAGAACTAGTCTATTTATAGACTATTAAGTTAACTTAGACTACAAGCTAACTTAACAGTTGGAATTAGAAGCAAGGTCAAATTCGACATACTAACTTAAATTACAAGTTAATATATATCGGCATTATACTCGAACATACTTCGACTACAACATACACAACTCATGTCGAACCATGAAGCTACCCTTGTCGAAATATAAGGACGAATCTTTTTTAACGAAAAAAATAAAAAGTCGTTAATGCTAAAATTCAAATCCTTATATTCCAGATACATTTTACCACAATTGTTAACCGAAGTAAAATGTATTTTAATAATAGAAATAAAAGGCGTCTAAAAAATTAATTATTATTATGAATTATGGTTAATAGAACAACCATTATAATATAAAAATATATATTTTGTAGTAATGCATTATATGATTATTGGTAATAATAATTATATAAAAGGTATTATTATGGTTATAGTGTTTATCTATTAAACAAACATAATTCACTGTTATTAATATGATAATGAAAGTTTAAAATGTCACGTAGAAATTTTAACTTTTAAGTTACACTTATTTTAACTAGACATGGATGAACTCTGTGATCGAGAAAGTTTCAACCACTAATTAGTTTTTAACCGAATAAGGTGTTAATTGGAAGACTTTTTCTAGAGAATTTGATTTTTAAATTTTTATTATGATAATGAGAGATTAGAACATTTCTTTTGAGAAAGTTTAACTCCAAGTGACTCATGTTCCAATTAACGTGAATGAAAGGTGCGATAGAAAAAATTTCAATCACTCGGTAACATTTTTCGAGCGATTAGAATGTCATCTATAACTATATATAAATGAGATACAAGTTTTTAGAGTGACTTATTTTTGTTTTAAAATTATCTTTCATTTTTTTTTATCAACAAAATTTTTTTTATTTAAAATATTGAGTGGTTAATAACTTTTGTTAGTTATCATTTGAAAAAGTAACTTCCATCTCTCACAAAAAAAATCTCACACGTATAACTTTCATTAACTACTGAGTGATGATAGAAGTTAAAAATTCTCTTCTATTTATTTATGTAAATTTCATTTCTTTCTCAATGAAAATACTATTTTTTAAAACTTTTTTCATTCTATAATATTTTCATTTATTCAATTTTGATTAATGATCTTTTGATTTTTGAAAGAGATGAAGTTTATTTCAAGTCAAGACTGCGTCATCACCTCAGTAGAAGAAACCGTTCTCATTATGGCTGAATATTGATTGTTGTTATGTAGATTTTTTGATAATTGCTTTTGTAGTAATTGTTTTTGTATGACTTCTGTAATTAAGTCTTTTTTAGAATTTTAATATTTACGAAACTTTCCTTTTTTTTGGATTATTAACTATGGAGTAAAAAAAGATTATGTGATATTTGAAAAAATATCATACTCTAAAATATAGTAAAATACAAGCATTTAATGCAACCAAAATGGATAAGAGTGGTTTTCTATGCACTATTTTTTTCTTTTAGAAATTATATCTTACTTTTGTTGCAAAACATTATTCATTAATACTATAGTTTTAACTTTTTACTTTTGTTGTTATTATGTTTTATTTCTTAATGATACTTATTTGTATTTTATGAGTATAAACACATCATAAAATATGTAAGTATGTAATCTAGATTTTCATAATATAAACAATTATTTCATCAGCATTACTTTTTGGAATGGTGTGGTTTTTAATAGTGTTAGTTCTTTCCTTTTAAATTTTCATTTCTAACTTACTTTTGATTTGTTATTTGTCATTGTAACTATCTATTTGTAAGGTAATTTAATTAAGTTTTGGAGATGGTGTGTGTTTCTTTTCTATTAAAAAATTATTAATTTGGTTAACATTATTTGACATATATAATAAAAGGAGAGATGGGAAGAGGAGATAAGAGTGTTACATATCAATTTCTCATATTAATATTTTTTTGTTGAATTATTTAATGAGCACACACATAAAAATATAAACGAATAAAAAATTCAACAAATTATTATCATCTCATTTCTTTTCTCATTTTTAGATCTACATTTCATTTTTTAGATCCATCATCTCATTTCTTTTCTCTTTTCTTTTTGAAATATTATGGATGGTTTTAACGAAAGGTTGTAATATAACGGTATAGAATTAAATCTCTTTGAAAATCTTTCACAAACTTAATTAGTACACACAATTTTAATATTTCATACATTGTTACCTTTCATATGTACTATAGAAATAAAAAACGTTTCCTCAAAAAATTATGTATCTTTTTTTTTTTTGACAAGAACAAAATTAACTTCTTTCATTGATCAAAAGAGATTCGATACAAGGAGGAATAACATTAATAACACTACGCCTAGACCAAGAATTGGCCGCCTTCGCTAACGAGTGGGCAACCATATTCGCTTGGCGTTTAATAAACTTCACCTCAAAGTTTTGAATAAGAGGAAGTAACTGCTTAATAGAAGAAATAATACAACTAAATTCAGAACAACCAACATGAGTAGATAAAACAACATTAACCACCACCTGGGAGTCACTTTCAAAGATCACATAATTCATGTTTCTAGCAATAGCGCACTGAATTGCCTCTTACCAGGCCAAAGCTTCCGCCTCTACCGTAGACATAATTCCAGTATCCCAAGCCACTCCTGCTGATATGAATCTCCCAACGTTATCCCTCACACACCAGCCCCTATTAGTTGTCTTTATTTGGTTATTCAAGCCCGCATCCACATTGCACTTAAGCGAACCTTCCTGAGGCGGATTCCACTTCACACAACTAGGATTTGCAATATTGACTTCTTTCACATCACGAGCCATAAACCAATCCTTCCAATTAAAGAAGGCTTGGAGTCCCACCTTCGAATAATCTTCTCTCTCATTATTCCATATAATATTATTTCTATTTTTCCAAAGGGAATCGAGAAGCAC
Organism: Lathyrus sativus; assembly: GCA_963859935.3. Taxonomy (NCBI): domain Eukaryota; kingdom Viridiplantae; phylum Streptophyta; class Magnoliopsida; order Fabales; family Fabaceae; genus Lathyrus; species Lathyrus sativus. The sequence continues at coordinate 636,319,866 of OZ012740.1, read as the reverse complement.
CGCAAACCTACCAACCTCCCGGCTTTCCTCTTTACTACAAATATCAAAAATAAGTGTTGTAGCATCAGAAAAAGAGTGTAACCTGGATTCGATAAGGTGAAACAAACCTGCTGCCCGCCAACACTGGTGAACGTTAATACAACCAAAGAACACGTGTCAATCATCTTCCACGCCAACTTCACAACTTTGGCACACAGAAGGACATTGGACATAATGCTGGCGGAGTCTGACCCTCGACGGCAAATAACGTCTACAAATCCTCCATAATAAGTGTTTCGCTCGAGGAGGGGCCATTATGTATCTTGATAAAACAGTTTTTAAAAAATTGTCACATTTATTAACACTTAATATACTGTTCAAATATACAATGACGTACAGTTGCAAAAATATATAAATTTTATTATTTTATCTTTTATGTTTATATGTGTGACCTTGCTATATAACTTTCAATATTGAACACAACTTTATGTATGAGAAAATAAAATAAAAATATTGACAAAAAAATTTATTGTGAATTATTGAAAACTTGAAGCACTGACCACTCATTTTCTTAAATTAGTTGAATTTTGTTGTTAATTTTTTATTTACGATTTTTATTTTTGATGTTAAAGAGAGATGCACAATAAATGTCATTACTTACAAATTTAATTTGAAAAATAATTTAACTTCTAATTAATTAAATAAATGCCATTTTAAAATTTCTTACCAAGATAAGGATGCATATCAGAAAATTTAGTATTCAAATAATTTAATTTAAATCATACTTAAATAAAAAAAATATTCGTTTATAATATAAATGTATATGTTCATTAAAAAAATAGACAAGCACGAGAGTCGTGTGTGGAGCATACATGTTTGCAGGGGATGTACGTGTTGTTAAGTTTATTCTACACACTCCTCTCTAAACACTTTTATCAAATTTACAAGAATGAAAGGGGAGAGGGAGAGAGATAAATGCATATTACAAAATTTACTATACAAATAATTTAAATTAAAATCAAAATTAAATAAAAAATATCCGTTCGTATTTTGACGTGTGTACATATTAAAAAAAGCGGACAAACGAAACACGGAAGTCCCTGTTTAAACGCTAATTTTTATAAGAAGAATCCTAAATAGTACAAAGGATAAATTTAAAGAAATGCAAGAATGTATATTTGTTTTAATATGATTGGTGGGTCAGCAATTCATTTTCTATTTATACCTCCTTTTTATATTAAATTCTTGTTTTTTTTTTCTCTTTCTTTAGTACTAAATTCCTTTTTCTTTTTATAATAGGTTCATAAAATCATTTTTATTATAATAAGGAGAGATTAAAGGGTCAGTTTGTTTTAACTTTGTTAAAAATGATATTTATAGTTTAATATAATTTAGTATAAAAAAAATAAAAATAAAATTTTTTATAAAGATTTTAAATAAAAATTTGATTTAAATAGTTATTCTTAAAATATTATTTTAAATATTTTATTAAAAAAAGTTTAGATATTAAAATTTAAAAAAAAATCACTTAATTTTAAAACTATTTAAAATAATTTTTCATAAAAATTATTTTTAAACATATTTTTTTAAAAAATTGTGATTTCAACTATCTTTTAATATTTAATAATGTATATTTCTGTTATAGAATGTTAAAGTTAATTTTTCAATTAAAAGAATTATACAAAATTAATAATATTTTAAAAAACCTTTTTATAAAATCTGTTTTTAAAGAAAAAAAAAATCATCTTTATAAGTTAGAAATAAACATACCCTACAACGTTTTATTATATAAATTCCAACTATAAATTGACTATTATTCTAATTAGGCAGGCATGAATGAACGGTGTGATTGATAAAATTCTAATCAATCACTAGTTTTTAACGAACACATGTGACAAGAAGTCCTTTTCTACCTAATTAGCTTTTTAAAGTTGTTATTATGAGAAAGAGAGACTAAAATGTCATATTGGAGAAATTCTAACTCTCAAGTAGCTCTTATTTTATATAGATACGAATGAACAATTAGATGAAAAAATTTCAATCATTATGTAGTTTTTAACCAAATAGACCATTCAGCTTTTAACAATTTAATAGGATAATTTTGTCCAATTTTTTAATGGATAGATAAGAATCTACGTGTTTTTTTAATGATTAAGATATTAAGAATACATTTTAGTCAAACTTTGCCACCAAACTCTAGAAAGCTTATCGTTTTATATTTTCTTACTAATTTGATTTACGTCTTAAACACACTCTCACATTGTAACTTTCACTCCAGGACTAATCACTATTTTTATCATTAAAATTAAAACTTAATATATTTTTAATTCTATAAGATATTGTTTATATTTCCATTTTTTATGTCGCCGACAGAAGTTGACGTGGTAAGTCTATAATGACATGCATTTTTTTAATAATAAAAACATATGGAAACATGAATAATGAAAGCAACACGATGCTATCATTTTCAGATTTCAGTTCAAATATTATTCGAGCCACACCTCTAAAACACAACAATTAAAAGTACGAATGTTATAAAACACAACATTTAAAATTCAAATATTATTCAATATTTAATATATGTCGTTCACTTACCTTACCAAATCATACATGTCTAATAATATGTTGCTCGTACTTAACCAAAAGAGATGTATCGTACGATCCTCTTAAAAAGTCAATTGATTGTGCTGCGAATGCAGATGAACCAATATGCTCTTCTTCACCAGGCAATCTCGATGAGATTTCCCGTTCTAAACCACGATCTGAAATCTTATTGCCTCCTGTTCGCGCCACTGAATAAAAAACATTAAAAAAAAATTCAAAATGACGAACCAAAACACATTAAAAAGGAGTTTCGGATTACAAAATGTACAAAATCGGAATACATTTGAAGAGAGTTTCGGTATGCAAAAACAGAAGAATCGGAACACTAATACACTTTCGGACAAATATGTACAAACTAGAAGACTACAAACCAGAACACTAGTACACTGAAAAATATAACTATTTATTTAAGGGTACATTGGTTTAAAATTTTTTAGTATAGGGATATGGGATAATATTTTCTAATTTTGTTTGCATATCCACAATCTTGATTCTGGTCCGCCCTTAACGTATGTGTAGAAAGTTTTAGAAGATTTAACTTGACATCTTTTATTTAGAGCACTTTTATAATTATACCATTTTGTAAAAATTAAATTATACAGTTAACATATTTAGAGCACTTTTATAATTATACCTTACGTATGGGTATATTTTATTTAGTTAATATACAGTTGTATTTTTTATATATTATTTTTAATTATTGAAATTATAATTTTTTTATAAAAAATTTAAATTTAATTTTATAATTAAACATGATCTCTAAATTAATTGAACCGATCCTGATTTGAATCAATCCTGCTAAAATCTGATATTTTAAAATTTATATTTTTATCTAATAAAACAAAAGCATGTATAACTTTTCTAATTAAGGTCGAGTTGAAATGTCATACCAAATAAAAAAAATAGTCTCTCCATTTCAAATTAAATAAAATTTCTTTTTCTTATCTTAAATTATATGAAAAAATTAACTTTTTTTATGGTGAAATAAAATACAAAATTGCGTTCAAATTAAACTCATTGTTGGGATTTTTTTTTAAAACTAACACAGTTATAATTTTTAATTACCAAACAAAATATATTTTCAAAAATATTATCAAATTGCGTTCAAAAATATTTTCAAATCAATTGGCGAATTAGGCTAAAGGTTTCAAGTTCGCCTTCTCAATAGGCGAATGAGGCTAATTTGTAGACTAATTTGTAGGGTTTCAAATTCGTTGTTCATTTTATTATTATTATTATTATTATTATTATTATTATTATTTAAAGTTTAAAATTTGATTGTTTTTTTATTATCATTATTTTTTATTATTATTATTATTATTTAAAGTTTAAAATTTGATTGTTTTTTTTATCATTTATTATTATTATTATTATTATTATTATTATTATTATTATTATTATTATTATTATTACTATTATTATTATTATTATTATTATTATTATTATTTAAAGTTTAAAATTTGATTGTTTTTTGATTATCATTTTATTATTATTATTATTATTATTATTATTATTATTATTATTATTATTATTATTATTATTATTTAAAGTTTAAAATTTGATTGTTTTTTGATTATATTTTTTTGATTGTTTTTATATTTTATTTTTAATGTATTTATATTTTGATTTTGATTTTAATTATTTTTTATATTATTAATAAACTTAAAAAAAATTAAGTTTAAAAGTTTAAATTAATTAATGAAATTATAAATTTAAACAAAATTATTATAGTTTTTTAGACAAAATTACTATAGTTTTTTTGGACAAAATGGTAAGACATTAAACTACTGGATTGACTATACATCCATTGATAAATGCCACCCCAAATATATATAAGGGAAGTTTAAAACCCAAGCTGGTCAATTTAACATTAAACCAATTTATTTTAAATTTATAATTTTATTAATTAATTTAAACTTTTAAACTTAATTTTTTTAAGTTTATTAGTAATATAAAAAATAATTAAAATTAAAATCAAAATCAAAATATAAATACATTAAAAATAAAATATAAAAACAATCAAAAAAATAGAATCAAAAAACAATCAAATTTTAAACTTTAAATAATAATAATAATAATAATAATAATAAAAAATGATAATCAAAAAACAATCAAATTTTAAAATTTAAATAATAATAATAATAATAATAATAATAATAATAATAATAATAATAATAATAAATGATAAAAAAAAATAATCAAATTTTAAACTTTAAATAATAATAATAATAATAATAATAATAATAATTCGCCAATTGATTTGACGAAATGCTTGAATGAAGAATTGGTCCAATTCGCCAATTGATTTGACGAACGCATGTTGAAGCAAAACGAAACTTTGTTATTTTGGTAATATTTTTGAAAATATATTTTGTTTGATAATTAAAAATTATAAAAAATTCCATTGTTGGGGTCTATGGTTATTGCATTTTGATGGCAGCTGTTTCTTGATAAAACCTCGACAATGTTTACTTTTAGTCGTTTTTGAGTGGAGAATTCGCTGCATTTACATTTTGGAATTCAAATTGTTTAGTAGACGAGTTGCATCAAGGTAATTTCTCTAACATCAGTGTATATGACAATCTTGTTTGATTTTTCTGACCATGCTTTACACCCAACAACTGTTTGATAAAATGTCTCTTAGAATATTCACACACATTTTGCTTTATGAGTTAATGCATTTTCTTTTTTTACTGCGATCTTGATAGCGAAGAAGTCAATTGAAGCTGACCAACAATGTTGTAATGTTAAATGAGCAGTCTAATGAAATTGTAAAAAAAAAAATGCCTTTTTGTTTATGCAGATACCTCCAACTATGAGTTTCAAGCAAATGTCTTCCGGATTTAAGTTCTGCAATTCAAGTCAGATGGTGGCGAAAATCAGTAAGTATATGTTTTACCCATTCCAATTTGCACATATTATCACTATTGCATTTTGTTATATATGGTGTTCTTTGATTTTCGTTATCATCGTCCTTATCTTGATATCTTCATGATTAACTTGTTTTTGTTTTTTTCGGGAATTACCTTTATGATGGTTACTCCAAATAAAAATATTACAAATAGTTAAAATACACCAAAATTCTCTATGGGAAGAGGATAGACAAACTCATTAAGAGAGAATCACAATTCTAATTAATTAATTAATTTTTGAATAAGTAAATGTAGATATTAGTTATATTAGTATTTAATCCTTGGTCAGTTTGAAACCCAGAATTTTAACTCCTCCAACTTCTTCAACCATATATTAAGTAGTTGAATTATTCAATTAACGATATTTTAAGTCTCTGCCATATCATGTCATTGAAAAAAAAAGTTACTGTGAGACTTATAGTTAAAAGATGGATAAATTGGTAACAGAAAATATGTAGACTTGAAAGTTTGAAGAAATTTTGTTAAGTCTAAACAAAAATTGATATATATTTATAAAAAAGAAAAACATATTTATTCTTATGGGTAATGCTAACTTGTGCTCTAAGGGCACAAGTTAAAAAACCCACTTATAGTAAATTTGTATTGGAAAAAACAATTTAAAAATTAATCTTATATTTTAATTAAAGTTTATACACAATTTTCAAGACAATATTTCTTAATTTAATTCTTAACTTGTGCCCCAAGGGCACAAGTTAGCATTATCCTATTCTTATTTATAAAAATTCACTCAAAACAAGTATATGTTTAATGAAAATGAATTGACCTATCGTCGAGGATAAAATTCACTTATATACATCTCGTTAACAGAAAATGCTTCAAAGTTATTGGTAGAACTTGATTCCATTTGAGCTGTTACTTCTTGATTCATTCTGCTGTGTATGAAAAATGCTGGTTCTTGTGGTGATGGCAATTCTGGTGAATGACTGTTGAGATATGAAACAACCGTTGACATTGTTGGTCTGACATTTGGATTTTCTTGAACACATAACAAACCAATTTGTATGCACTTAATAACTTCAATAAGAGAATAATTTTCTATTTTTGAATCCAATACGATAGATGGTGTTTCATTTTTCCACTGTCTCCATACCTGTAGATTTTATCAAATTAAATAATCAAATCATCAAACTTTTCTCAATTTAAATAAACTTCAATCGACTAACTAGGTTAAGATACTCACATAACTTGTGAGGCCTTCAGCAACATGATCTGGATCACAAGGACTTATATTTCTTTTTCCAGTAATAATCTCTAAAATAATAACACCAAAACTGAAAACGTCTGACTTCTCTGAAAATTGTCCATGCATTGCATACTCTGGAGGCATGTAACCCCTATGATAATAAGGTATAAGTTAGAAAGAAGTAAAGCTTAGGGATGAAAACTAAAGAGTTAAATATGTTTTTTCGTTCCTATAAATGTGTCAACTTATAGTTTTACTCGCTACAAAAATTTCCTTCAAACCTCTGTTTTTCGTTTTTTAGCTATAGTAGCATTTGTCTTATGCAAGTGCCACATGCTTTTTTAATGACAACTCAAAATTACAACTCGCCTGTTACAAATGATGGGTTAAACTGGCCGAACTACAGATCCAACTTATTTATCACCCCCTACTTAAAATATCATTAATTTAATCTTTAATAATTCAATTTAAAAAAAAACATTAAAGATTAAATGATTAATTTATTAAGACTAATATTTTAAGGCATTAACAATGTCATATCATTAAAAAAATCACTTCCCATGTGAGCTTTCATTGGACATGTTTTATTATAGTTTAAAAACAAAAAATATTTGAGAGACAAATATATTTGAAGGACGTTTTTGTTGGAAATAAAAACAAGAATAGTTATATTTTTTGCAATGAAAAATATATTTGACTAAAAAAATATAGGCAATAATTTAAAACAATACCATGTTCCAGCTATTCTGTTTGTATGTCCACGGTCCTGATTTATTTGAACCATTCTAGCCATGCCAAAATCTGATATTTTAGGATTCATATTTTCATCTAATAGAACATTACTTGGTTTAAGATCACGATGTATGACTTTGAGACGAGAATATTCATGCAAATAAAGAATTCCTAAAGCCGTGCCTTCTATAATTTTGTAACGTGCATCCCAGTTTAAACATTGTTGTTGAGTATCTGCACATTTTATTGAATGAATCAAAAACTAAAAAGATATGTTTTGTAATCAATCACTTGTATTAGCTTAAGATATATTGCATCAAGTTAAAAGCATGCATAACTTTTCTAATTAACTAATAAAAGAGGTTGAGTTGAAACGTCATACCAAATAAAAAGTAATCAAGGCTCCCATTTGACACATATTCATAAATAAGAATCTTCTCTTGGTCTTCTAGGCAAAAACCTATTAATGCCACAAGATTTATATGTTGTAACTTGGCTATCAATAAAATTTCATTCTTGAACTCAATTATGCCTTGATTTGAACTTGATGAGAGCCTCTTAACCGCTACGTGTCTTCCATCAGAAAGAATTCCCTAATTAGAAAACAAACCATCATTTATGCAAATAACTTTGTCATATTGTCATAGAGTAATATGAAGAAACTTTGTCATGTTTGCTCACCTTGTAAACTTGTCCAAATCCACCTTCGCCAATTTTGTTTTCATGTGAAAAGCTGTTTGTTGCTGTTTTAATTTCGGTCATTTCGAATTGCAAACCCTTCAAAGTGGTACTTTCGTGACCGACTACACAAATATGTTTGAATTGTTAAAGCAATATGAATTAATTGACATTTTTTTCCAGCTTTTACAAAATTTCAATCATAATACTTACAATTTTTTCTTAGAATTAAGGTTTTATAACTGCTCTTTCTTGCTCTTTTCCTTAATAAATAGCAGGAAAATGTTAGCAGTAATGTTGAAAGGATGGTAGGGACAACAATTATGATCGTTCGCGTCTTTCTTTTTTCATTTTCTGCACAAATGATGAACATGTGTTTCAAAAATACCAAAAAAAATTGTTAATCCACAACAGTCATAAAAAATTGTTTCAATTTTAGTTAATATTACTTGAATTGAGTCGTGCAAGTAATAATAATTGAATGAAACGTCACCTTTAGTTGGAGGAGGATTAACATGCCCTAACTCCTCTGGTTCATCACCATTGTTGTAGAATTGGGACAAGCCAAACATCATATAGCAGCTTTGATATAGAATTCTCCCCTCTGGACTTGCCAAACTATTCCAAGGAATTTCGTTTTCGAAAATGGTTTGCAAGCAATAGCGACATTTCCCATCAGACAGATCTGGTGTACATTGAGCAAGAGTGTAAATGGTTTGATGATCATTCAATTTTTCCGATCTTGTTTCATAATTCTTTATACTACTATCTCCTGTCTCCAAATTTGGCACTTCAGATAAAATATCTGCTAGTTTCCAATTAGTGAAGCTTTGCAGCATGTTGAGGTGAGAAGTGTTGGCAATATTGAATTGGTGAAATTTAGGCGCGGCTGTATCAATATCTGAATGGAGAGAGTGATAGGAATAACGGAGTAAGCATTTATCGTACCAAATTACAGCTTCTTTGGAGGAAGGGCATTCTGATGATATTCTTTTGATTGCATCTTGGACACATAACTGACACAGGGCAGGGGAGAGGGATATATCACCACGACACATAAAAAGGCCATGGGCTGTGTCCACAGACATGTTGAAAAAACTATATTTGATGGCATTTGAAGACAAAGAAGAGAATAATGTTGTGAGATGTGATTGAAAATCATAGTTCATGGTTTTGCTTGAACAATTGTGGGAAAGATAAGAAGGTTGTTGTGAGTATTTTGAATCAATTGTATTGGAAGCTGGAATGAGTTCTTGTGGGGTTGTAGCATTACTAGGGCGATAAAAAGGGTACACATCAGTTCTGATGTAACAGCTGTATGCTCGAGAGTATCCTGCTCTTATTACGTTATTCTCATATTCACAAATGTCAAGAAAATCTGTTATGGTTGTATTCAGACATTTCCGACAATCTAGTGGCGAAAGGTTCGGTGTGCACTGAGCTTGAGAATAAATGGTTTGAATTTCAGATAAAGCTACTTCTTTTGTTGCATACTTCTTGACGCCAATTGAAGAACTGGCTGCCTCATCTGCCACTCCATTCAATGTTTCAGAAACTGAAAACTTGAATGTTGCTTGGTTTGACATTATGATAAAGTGGCAGGACTCAGAATGTAGACTTAAGTCAACAGTGATGAAAGAGTTGTTGGAATATCGTACCATGCAATCGTCATTCATTATCGTAACCTCGTTGGACAAGGAACAATCAATGTTCTGGTATGAAGATAAGTTGTAACTGGTCGCATTTGTGACACACTGACCACATAGATGAGCAGGTACATCACCGTTGCACATAAATAAACCATAGACTGTGTTGGAGGAGTTGTTTTTGTCTATTACTGTGGTGTTGTAGAATTCTTTGTTGGCAGTAGCGTTGGAAGATAAATATGATAAAAGAGTTTTGAGATTCCTTTGAAAGACACTATTTGGAGTGGTTTCATAGCCGAGTGAGCAAGATGGCGTGAAAGTGTCATCGTTCCTTGCTGTAGAGGTTATGAAATTGACAAGGATAAAGAGAAAGAAGGGGTGGAAAGATGATATGCAGATGCAGTGTTTGTTAGTCTTTGATGGCACTACCATTATGGATGTAGCTATGCTGATGTCTGCGACAAGTTTTCTGTATTTTTATCTGTTATCATAATGGTTTCTATATATTTATGTAACTTTGAAGTCAAAAATCATAGTTGTAGTTGGGTCAACGAGTGTAGGGCATAGCAGCACAACTCAATTATTACACGCGTTTAAACAAACCATAGAAACGTTAAAAGAAAAATAATTACACACGTTATACCATAGAGCACGCTTTAAAAAAATGATTACACAAGTTAAACAACCATAGAGCACGTTTTAAAAAACTGATTACACACTGTTAAACAAATCATAAAGTGACTTCTTTTTACTGTTCTACCCTATTTTCTTTGTCAATTCGGCCAATGGAAGGGAGAGCAGTTGCACGAAATTTTGTGTTGTTGTGCTCGATCATTAAATAATTGAGTATGTTAAATATTTTATTTTTGTGTTGTGTGTGCTTGTGATTGGCCGAGCACACACATGAAAAAATTTCGTACAATTATTCTTTCTTCTATTGGCCGAGCAAACAAAGAAAAAATGTTTTTTTTTTCAAATTAGGACAAAATGAGAGTATATTTTTTCCAAATATAAGATAAAACAGTAAAAAAATCCCATAAAGTACTAATACATTATTAAAATACTATAAATATATAAATTAAATTGAAAAAAAAGTTTGACGGCCCGATCGGTTAATCTACCAACTCATTAAATAAAGTAATATATTAAACATTAGATGAAGATTGTATTTAGATTTTAGGGATGACAATTTGCTTATAATATTGTATTGTTCGCATACCCCCATTTTTTAAATTAAAAAAAAAACTCTTATCTAAGTCATTTTGTGGACAATTTTTTTTATATATATATATATATATATATATATATATATATATATATATATATATATATATATATATATATATATATATATATATATATATATATATATATATATATATATATATATATATATATATATATATATATATATATATATATATATATATATATATATATATATATATATATATATATATCTTGACACCAAGGCATACCCCCATTCACCAACAGGACTCTGAACTATGTTGACTCTGACTTTTCTATTGCACGAGGGAATACGTAGGCCTAGGATGAAGAAGTCCTATCGAGTTTCCTTTTTGTTTTTTTTTCTTTTTGTGTCTGTTTGCATATAGACTTTAGATGAACACACCCTTTGATTAGAACAACAAGCATGGATTCCGTTGAGTATAACGGACGCGAGAGAGTGTTAATACCTTCCTCTCGTGTAACCGACTCTCGAACTCAGGATTTGGTTGTAAGACCATGTCTAATGTCTTCTTTCTTTTTGAGATTTTCTTCGACCGTTTTCTTTCCTCCGTCAAGATCAATAACGTTTGATGGCGACTCTTCTATTTTTTTTTTCCGCCGGTTGTTTTTCGCAGTTGCAATAATAGTCAACAAAAAATATGCACTAACTAATCTACCTACATATGCATTTACCTCTCTTAAAGTGTGAGATATTTTATTTTTAATGGAAAAATAATTTATTAATTAATAATAAGAAAGGTGAAAGACACCAATATGAAGATAATTCCAGATCACAAGTACCTAGAAAACTTCTGAGAATACAAATAAAATTCAAAAATTGATAAACACCCCAACCAAACATGATTACAAAATGTCGGGAGAAAATATAAAGTATTCAACGGTCTAAAGAGGGTGGTGAATAAACATCTTAAATAAAACCTTTTTGTGTTTGGCATCAGACAACAATTCATTCAACTTGGACGTCAGGCTGACAATAGATGTGGTGCCATCTGGAAGCCAAAATTCTACAAGAGGAGAAACTTCATTAAAGTGCAACATACGATCAATACCCGTAGTTTGTGGTACAAATAACAAAAGTGGTTTGTTTGATTCATTTTAAATGAAAAGATAAGTCGTCATTTTAAGGAGAAAACTATGACTAGTCGCCTACAAGTATAAAACAACATTTGCATCACCTAAAGATGAAGGGTTTTGCTTGGATTAAAATCAACAAGTCTATCACTCAACATCTAAGTGGAAAATGTCAACATCTTATATACTATGGGGAATAAGAGAATTACATCTCAACTATGAAAATGACTCATATCTAAACTTGTTGAAAAGTTATAAAAGAAAAAGTGCACAAAGACACTACAAGTTTGAATGAGTTTAAGTATTTTTTTATGTCTTTTGAAATTAGTCAAAGTATGATTAACATTGGTTGACATTTATTAAAGAAAACAAAGTTTGAAAAAAATCACTTGTCCAAAGTCAAAGTTTATTATGAAAAAGGTCTAACATTGAAAACAAGAAGGTTTTAAAAAAGGGAGAAGATTTTGAAAATTGAAGAAAGGGTGGAGAAAGAGTGACTACCAAAGAAAGAAAAATAAGAGCTAGAGATAAGAAGGATCTAACTAAAAGGTTGCAAACTCCATAGCAAGCCAAATAAGAATTCCTTCCACCTTGAGCATAAGCCAATAAGCAAAAGTCAAATAAAGGTCAAGATCTCAAATCCATAATAATCCAAGCATAAAAGGAAAGAGTCCTAATTCTAATTCCGAGTCTAAGAATAATTCAAGAAGTCAAAGGTCTAGGTTCATCCTCAAGCATAACCACAAGATTTATGAGAACAAAGCTTTTAGAGGTTTAATTATTTATTAATGTTTTTTGAACAAAATATGGTTCAAATGGACAAAGGAAAAAAGACCGGAAGTATAAACAATAACATGATATGATATGATAAAAATAAAAGCGCAAAAGTAAAGAGATAGGGAGCGAGAAGGAAATTTTCCACAAAATTAGTATAATAATATGATTAGTGTAACACCCCAAATTTTATTGGAATATTTATTTAATTTATTTAAATAAGAATATTCGCATTTTGGTGATTTTCGGTGGTTTTGTGGAATATTGAAAATTGATGCATTTTGGGTTATTTATTTTGAATAATAGTATATAATATGGATATATTAATATTATTATTAATTAAAATAAATATAAGCTAAATAAGGGCAAATTTGACAATTGAGAAGAGTTAGTGAGGGTAATATTGGAAAAACCCAATTGTGAGGCCCAAGGCTAGGTTTAACAAAAAGGAAATTGTGATGGGATTATAATTCATTTTGTTAGACCGTGAAAAGAATCGAGGACAGAGCTCTGAGGAGGAAGAATTGAGGCAAAAACTTCGGAAGGTTTTCTGAAATATTTGTGAAGGCTTTGAGTCGACAATTAAGGTATGGGGAGTATTACCTTCATTGTTTTCCATGTGTAAATTCAACGTATTTAAGGTCAATTTAAGGGTTTAAGGGTTTGAGGCTGATTATGAGAAAAAGTAACTTTGGCCTTCGTGGCCTAAATCTACTATTGAGATTTTGACCGTAGAGATTTATTCGGGTTATAGGAAACTAGGCCTTCGTGGCAAAAACTCTGATTTGATATTTGTCTAACCTTGCAGGAATATTAGATAGTGAGTAATTCTAACGAGTATGGTAATTGGTAGGAGATTTGAGATTTAGGGCGTGAATATGATACAAGATTGGCCTAAGAAACCGCAGGTTTTGTGACTTTATCGCCGTAAGACCTTATGGATGATTTAGGGATGTTTTGGGGGCATAGGGGAAGTGAATCGTGTGGACTTTTGGGTTGATTTAGGTTTTAGTGCGTAACAGTGTTTTGCTGTCATCGCGTCGTTCGCCTAGCGAAGAATCCTTCGCACAACGAACAATTTAGTCTCAGACTCGCACTGCGAAGAATCCTTCGCACATCGAAGAAACTTGCCCCAGACTCGCCTAGCGAACTTGCTAGCGAACGTAGTTGAGTTCCGCGAATTATGATTCTGTGCAGCGATGCCTTGATGTTTTGATGCTGTGATTTCTTTGATGAATTAACATGAGTACGACTGTGAATTCTATGTGATGTGTACATGATTATATGATGATTCCTATGATGTAATGATTGATGAACTATGATGATATTACCATGAGTTTTGATGAATTCTATGATGACATGATATATGCTGATGATTTTGATGAATGATGATGCACCTATGATGTTACTATGAGGATGATTATTGACGTGTGCATCATGCATTCATGTGCGTCCGAACTTCGGTTCAGGACCTTGATTACTTTGGCTTCAATCCCATTGTGCGGATGTGAGGTATTTTGATGTGCTCCGATTCTCGAGTAGAATCGATCCTATTGATGGGGATCTATGGAGGGTTGATGGTCTAGTGTCCATCGAACTGTGATGATTGGTACCACATACATTGAGCCTTGTTGCATTTGCATTTATGAGATGATTGTGAGTAAATTGTGATGTTGTGGCCTTTGATGACTATTAATGAATATGATGATGTTGAATATGAAAATGACATCATTTTATATGTTGATTTTCTACGTTGATTATTATGAATCGTTTTACTCACCCTGCCTATTTGAATGTTGCCTCCTCGTTGATAACGTGCAGATGACCAGGTTTAGCCGTAGACGCCGTTGAGGACTTTTGAAGTTTTTGAGTTGTTAGCCTTTTGGTTAACTTAGAGGATCTTGCTCTGATAGTGTAACATCGGGTTGGGGTCTTTGAGTTAAACTATGTTTTATTTGAGTTATTTTGATTATCTTTCCGTATAAGGAAAACCTTGAATTATTCCTTTTGAGTTTCACTGCCTTTGTGCAATTTTTGATGTCTTTTGAGAAAACCCGTTGTTTACGCAACCTTGACCTATTTTGATTTATTGGAAAATGTACGCCCTTTGAGGTGATATTTATTGAGTTTAATATTTTATTATGATATATGTGAATAAATGTGCCTTTAATTGTGGGGCAGAAAAAGGTGTTACAGTTAGTATAATATACATATTAGTATTATCAATTTTCATGAAGCATAAATTGTCAAATTATGGAGAATACTCGACTAATCGTCATAAGAATGAAAACACGGTCTCATACATTACCATATAGAGGGCTCCAACTCGGATAAAATTAACGAGTATGCCAATTAACCCCCACAGGTAACAAATGATCCAATTATTTCAAACTACGCTACGGAGATTAGGAGAATAACATCTCGCTTACAAAATTGACTTAGTTCCGATTGAGGGACAATTTAGCGTTATGTTAAGCAAGTGTAATAGACTTATGTAGAAGCCACGACTATCTGGGGCTAATCAATAATAATGTTTATGCTAATGTATGCTAGAGAGACGATATGTAGATATTCCCCCGAAAGCAATATCGCACGGAAAGAAAATAGATAACGATCTCATCTTCTTCAAGAACTTGAAACAAGTTCCAATCATTTTGAAGATTTTTATTGATCAAAAGAAGAAAAAAAGAGAAGAGGAGAGAAGGAAGATAAATTGAATTACAATATTTGGATAATTTCATCTTGAAGTTTCATCACTCTTCTTGGTGGATTAAAGGAATTAACCCTCATCAACACCCAATGTACATGGAATTTAAAGAGAAATTTGATCAACAAACATCAAAATTCAAGGCAAAACAAAAGGAAATGGAAGAAGGAAGAAAATAAACCAACACAGTCCCAAAACAAGGCCAAAAATACTGCCATTGTGTTATTGGTGTTAATCGATTAACACAACAAAAGTGCAAATCATGCGCATAATTTCAACTGGTTAATCGATTATCAGCAAGTGGTTAATCGATTAACAACAGGTGGTTAATCGATTAACACCGTTGCAGAAGTGAAAAACATTTTGAAAAATTGCAAAATCCTTGATCAATCATTTCTCCAAACACCTCATGATCAATTATGCAATTGTGCACGAAAATTCAAGAAAAACAACAACAAATAACACCAATAAAACACAATTTTCAAGATCCAAAAATTAAGCAACAAGAATCAACCAATATATCACATTGTGGAAGATAGAACAAGCACAACAATGATGGAACACGGGTTTACCACTTCAAAATCTGAAAATGCTTCAAATCAACTTCAAGAACCACACTCCAAAGCCTTGATCTATAGAATTTGATAATGAAGAAGTGTTTGGGTGAAGGTTTTAGCTCAAAGGTTAGTATGCTTCAATGAAAAACTTACTAACTTTTAATGGAAGAAAGAGTTTTAGTGAATTTGGTGGTTGAAGAGAATGAGAAAGAATTTTGACAAGGTGAATTTTTCTCTCAAAAGCTTGAAGAATAAATGAAATGAGGCCTCTATTTATAGAATTTAGGCTTGAAAATTTTGGTGGTTTGGAATTTGGTTTGAAATTTGATCTAGGCTTGGAATTTGAATTTGGAGGCAAAATCAAGATCAAGTGGTGATTAATGAGGGTGTATGATGAGAATTAATCATGATGAGATATGGGGATTAAAATGAGGTGATCTAAAATATTCTCATGATGAAACAAGTGAATCTTGGTGCCAAAGTGCTACAGAATTTGAATTTGCTCATTTTCACTAAAAACGCACTGGTTAATCGATTAACACAGTGAAAGTAAACTCATGAACCTTAGAGTATCTTGAGCAATAAACAATTAAATCTTGGGAAACTCTTGATCAAATTATTTTGAATTATTTGTAGATCAACTTTGACTTTTTCAGATGAATTTCATTCGATCTATGGAACTGGTATTTGATGTTCTTGATTCCAAATCTCCTCCTGAAAAATGAGTTAGTAAAGAAAACAAAACAAACATATTTTTTGGTATTTTGATTAGGGTTAGTAAACATGAGCAATCAAATAAAAGCTAACAAAGAAAAACACAGGTGCTTGGTGATCTTGCTTGTGATGCAAGATGCAAATGATATGTGGTATCTTAGGGATTAAAATTTGGGTATTACAGATGATAACCAATAGTCCAAGGAAACAATTAAGGTCTTTTAGGGTGTTTAGCCTCTATTAATGTCTTAAAAAGAAAAAGCAAAAGCAAAAAATATGTCATAAACAAGATGAAAATATGATATGAAATGATAAGCATAAAATAAAGTAAAAGTTAGCACAATTAAAGTTAGTGTTAGTGTTAAAGTTAATGAAGAAGACATTTTCTCATTTAAAGTAGATCACTCAACTAATCAACCCAACAAGTATGAGAACTTTGCATCATCCTTCGAGAAGGGCTCCAACTTGGATAAAATCAACAAGTATGCCATTAGCTTTCTTAGATGAAAAATAATCAACGCACTATGGAGATAGGAGAATTATACCTAAACTAAATGTCTCATATCTAAAATTGGACCAAATGATCACTTTTCGATTAAGGACAAATTTAGCGTTATGTTAAGAAATCATATCACAATCTATAAGGAAGATCATACTATGGGAGGCCGATCAATAACAATTTATGTATCATACATGTTAGAGATATGATATAAAGATCATACTCCTAAAACATGTAGCATAAGTCAAAACAAGGTGGATAGAGACCTAAGTCAAGGAAGATGGGATTATTACATCACTCTATCCTTCATGACAACTTAGGACAAACTTATGCATCAATCCAAAGTACCTTAAATGATCTATGATCAATTAGGAGGTAGATTTGAAATGATGAAAGTTCATCAATCATCAATCCAAACTTCATGATCAAGATGATACACACATCATCCAATTGATAAAAAAAAAGAAAGGTGAAAAAGAAAAAGAAAAAGAAATGGATGAAGGAGATAGGACCAAACAAGATAGCAAAACCAAATTGGATCCAAGTGATGATCAAGTTATCATCAAAATCAATCATCCATTTTGGTGGATTAGAGTTTTTACCTCATCAACTCCCAAGATCCATTGAGTTTGATGAAACTTATGATCAAATCAACTAAATTCCAAGGCCAACATAAGTCAAACAAATATAAAATGCAAAAATATGGAATAAAATGCATCAAAATGAATTTTAAAAGGTAAAATGCAAATGAGGCATAAAATTAAATCACAAATGGTCAAGAAAATTCATGTAAGTTAAAAACAAGTCAATAATGATATATAAATTTTTTTAGAATTTTAAAATGCATAAAACTATTTTTAAACAATTTAAAATGCTTCAAAAAAAGAGAAAAATTATGAAAAATAGAAAAATGATGAAAACAAAATACAAAATAATATAAAATCAGAAGGAGAAAAATAAAAGAGAATTTTAAAAATTGTTTTGGGGTTTTTTTTGGATAAAACATGAAACTAATATGATTTTTTGAATGAAATTGCAATTTAAAAACAAAAACCACAAAATAATAAAAGGAGAAGAAACACGAAGCATTGAATCTATTTCACTAATCCACGATGGCAGATGTAATGATTAAGACATGAGCATGCATGGTGGAATTTAGTTGCAAAAATCACATTCAAATTGAACCAATAAGAACATTTCCAAGTGCCAAGGTGTATAACCTTAGGTCATCGTCATCAGCCTCTCCGGTCATCTTCTCCGGTGAACCAGTCACCTGAGTTTGTTAAGTCGTAATGTTAGAACATGAGACCACCATCATTGCAACCGTCTCATCAAGGTGAACTCAACCTCATACTCCATTTTCATTTATTGAAAGAGAGTAGAGAGAACTGCAGAGAAAACTCAGTAAAACAAAAATCACGAAAACAAAAATTAAATGATGAACATAAAAAATCAAAGCTAGCTAGGTTAGGGGAAACAATCATAAGACAAATGATTACATTGTGGTAACTTGTTTGATTGAAAACGGAGCCTCAAACTACATTGTCCAAAAACGATCGGAGAAGCTCTAAAACTGGATTTGGTTGAAGCGATTCAGGGAGTCTTAGAGCTTGGTCCTTATTGCAGAAGCTTCAGAGAAGTACGATGGAGCTAACTGAATCAAGAAATTGGATTGAAACTGGCTAGAAATCAAAACACGATAGCTTACTTTTTTGGAAAAATTTGAGAGTGGAACAAGGGTTTTCTGGCTTTCAAAAACTTGAGAAATGATTGGAATGAGGTCTATATTTATAGGAGATGATGATGAAATTCTCAGAGGGGTGGAATGATCTAGAATTCAGTGTAATCGTGTGCACCCTCCAAGTGAGAAAAGTGTGACTCCATGTGCCTCAAAACGCAGCCAGATGATGTATTTTAGGAGTAAATAAACTTCAGGGAACTTCACTAATCATGTTTATCTCCAAAATACGTGGTAACTTGGCATGTTATTGAGTTTTGGTTGAGGCGAAAATCTGATCATGGTGTAAATTTTCAGTTCCAAGTAATCGTGTTTGCATCAATGGGGTATCTTGTACACGAGGCTTTTTTATTCCATTCTTTTTCAAATTTGTTAACATCATAACAAAGATCACAATGTGCCAAGAAAGGTTGCATTTAGATATCTGAGCAAAAATTTATGTCATATTGAAGTTGGCACAAAAATCTGGCAATCCAAACATGAAAAATTCTAAGTCCAAATGGCTGAAAATGACCTATAATGTATCAGTGAATTCCATGGCCTTCCAAGAACAATTTGACTTTGACCATTGAAGCAATCTTGTAGAAGGTATCATAAATGATATTGTGCAAAAATAATGAGCTTAAAATGTTGAAAATTGAAGAAGTTGTGATTCTTGAAAGTTGAGAAAAAGTCACTTGAAAATAGGCAAAACTTCACTAAGTCCACAAATGACCTATAATGTCTTCATACTTTTGATGATCCTCCAAGCATAATTGGATCTTGTCATGTAAACAGAATTTAAAGAGGGTGTTGAGAAGAGTCATTTGAAAAAAGAAGCATTCAAAAATATTGAGAATTGAAGGAGTTGTGATATTTGGATCTTTGACTTTTAATGTTGAGTTTTTAGATCAAACCTCTTGGAACCAACTTATGATCTTGGACTTTTCTTGAATTTCAAGGTACATGGATGATCATATAAACTCAAAATAGTGTGCCTTTGAATTTCCTTTGATTAAATTGACCAAAGTTTAAGGTGAATTGTTGATGAAGGCATGGAAATAAACTCATGAATCTTTGACCTTCCTTAAGAAACAAGCAACTAAACCTTGAGATATCCTTGATCAAAATGAAGTTGGGTGATACTTGAGATCAAACACTTTGAGATTATAGGCCATGAATTGATGAGATAGCCCTTGGGAATTAAAGGTTGACCACACTTTCACTTGAGGGACCAAAACCCTGACTGAGGAACCATGCTCGATGCTTTTGAAACAAAACCCTACCTTGTAAAGCAATAAAATGGACAAAGAATTTTTTTTGATATTTTGATTAGTAGTTACTGAAATATAAAGCATATAAACACAAATGAAAAGATACAAAGAAAGGTGTTTGGTGGTCTTTGCAAAACCAAACCCAAGGATGAGAGGGCTAAAGGGGAACCAAGTTTGTGATCTTGATGCATTGTGAAGATGCAAATTAGGTGAGATCTTAGGGATAAAAGTTAGGGTATGACAACAGTTTGTACATAATACATACAAGTTATTTGCGGCCAGACTTAAATATGTAATTATTGGGTTAATATCTCATAATCAATTCGCTTTTGTTCCCGGGTGTCATACCCTAATTTTTTACCCCTAAGATACCACCTCATTTACATCATTTTAATAACATTTATTATTACATATATGTGTATCTTTATGCATCTTTAACCCATTACAAATACAAGATGTGTGTGCTAATTGCTTTACAGGTTAGGTGGTCCCCTAAGGGCTCAAGCAGATGAGTTATCAAAGGATGTGCATCATATTCAACATCTCAAATACCTTATTTATACATGAAGATCAATATATTTCATTCATAAATAATCAAGTACAAGATTGCATCATTTCAAGATCAACAAGGCTCAAACCCTCAGATGCACTTAAATTAGGGTTTTGGCCTAATTCAGTCATTGGTTGACTTTTGGAGCAAGGCATGATCCAATACCTCAAAACATGTCTCAAGGACCTAAAATGCATCATATTATTATTGGATCAATCCAAAGAGTTTGATTTCTAAGCAATTCACAAATTCAAAATCATCCGGTCCATAAACTAGGGTTTTTGATGAAAAGTCAATTGTACCTTTGACTTTTGACTAAGACATGATCTCAAGCCTTGAGACGTGATTTAATACACTCAAAAACACCTTTGGAGCCCATCCTTAGTTTTCAATTAGCCCAAGGTTTGATTTCATTGAAGATCACAAAGTTCAAGTTCATGAGATAAAAAGTCAACTCTTGATCAAAGTCAAGTTTGACTTTTGGATTTTTTGGACAAACGTGGTTTCCTCAAGTCAAGAATGATGATAATGTGTAACTTAGATCATGATCAAATAAGATAAATCAAGAAATATGAAGTTACTTGAAAAAGGGAAACATTGAAGAATTTGAAATTTTTCTATTATGAATGATCATGATTTTTGTCCACCTTGTCAAGACCATAACTTCCAATCTAAGTAACCATTTTCTTTTCTCCAAGGACAAAATTGAAGAGCTTGTTACATAATACAACTTTATCATTGTGAATGAATTCCCAAAAAATCCATAGATTGAGAGATATGAAGCCATGGAGTTGGAGGTTCAATACTTCTTGAACTTACATAGAAAATATTCAGACATAATTTGTCTTGTGTTGGAGCCAACTTTAAGGCCATTTTCTCCAGGATCCACATTGATATAAGACAAACCTTGAACATCAAACTTTAAGTATGTTATATCAGCTTTCTAAAATGATCAAGAACATCCATTTATCTTTTTTGAGCAAGAAGATATGATTTTCACAAGAAGCCATGTGGCAACTGATTTCTAAGGCAATTTTACTACACATACTTGTGCACACGACTTAGATGACCTTGCTAGCTCCATTTCTTCACAAGATCAACAACAAAATCATCATGCACCATGTGCTCTGCAAGATCACAACAAAATTTTCAAAGTTCCATCTCTTGGCATGTGATAAAAATAATTCAAAATCTAGGAAGTGAAGTTTTGTCCTCTAGCATTAAAGTGCAATAGTGATTTTGCAAAAAAAACCACTCCAATCTATCCAAGAATGATCAAAACACCAAGGGATGAGATGCAATATGAGAGAATCAAGCTCAAAAGATCAAAATTGGTAGCCATGTGATAATGAAGGCTATGTACCTTAGCACTCAAGTATAGATACATGACATCACCTATTGGATAATAACATGTATCCTAGTCCAAGATTTTTCACAAATATCTGAGACATTCTCCTATAAATAGGGCTTAATTTGATGATTCAAAACACACACAAACATAGCAAGAAGCTTGCTTTCTAAGCAATCCACCACCTTTCCAAAATCCCAAGTCCAAAGAAGTACAAACTTGAATTCTCAAGTCTAAGCAATTTACACTAAAACCAGTGATCAAAACACTTCACATACATCATGTGTAAGTGATCCAAACACTCATATGCTTTCTGTAACATCAGAATCATCAACTCCATTCCACCTTGTACCAAGCTGCAGATTGATTTTGCCAGGAAGTTCTAGAAGGTTTCAAACCAATTCAAGCATTGGTACACACTCCTTGGAGGTCAAGGAAGTTGTTAGCATCAAGATATTGCATCTGGAATACTTCTATTAAGGTATTCGATTTCTCATTTTGCAAGGTAAGTTGCTCTAAACTAAACTCTAAGATTCATGCATCATTCTTGATCATTTGAGTTACAGATATGTTTGTCATGATGTGGTGATTGTTTTCTCTCAATTAATTTCATTATATCATAAACATATAGGATTTCATTTTAAATATTCAAATTAGGGTTCATACTGATTTTAGTTTAATCATGTGAGATACACTTAATATAAATGAAATTCAATGATACCATCAAATTCCTTGTGAAATTTCTTGTGAGGGCAAAACCTCATATATAAATGTGCTTGTTTCGATGATGTCAAAAGTCAGCTCCATAGAAAAATATATGTTGGACGTTGTCACCATGTCATATTTGCATGTCTTGTCTCTCATAACTCAAACGCTCGTCAAAATCATGATTGTTGTATATAGAGATGACCAAATCTATGTTTCATATACGGTTGGCTTAGTTGGTGTTGTTTTCCATACTATAGGTTTCATCAAATATGTCTTAATGCATGAAAATGGGTATTTTTTCCTATTTCACGGTTTTGTGTCGACCCAAAACCTGCTCCGGTCGACTCACACAACAAGTCATTTTAATGAATTAGTCTCGGGATGGCTCGCGTCGATCCTCCGGTCGACTCATACTGTGACCATTTCTATTTGGCTAAACTTGCATGTTGTGCGTCGATGCATGTCATGCTCCGGTCAAGGCACGATCCTGATTTATGCACAATCTTGAATTCGGGTAAGCTCAGGTCGACCCCTTTACTGCATAGGTCGACTGCTCGCTGTTTTGTGTCAAAATTCTGTTATGTGAACTGCTTTTATGAGTCTGTTTTGTTTGTCATGTCAGTTATCTTTTGTATATAAGTTAAGTTGTATTTTCCTTTCACAACAACAAAGAAAACAAGAAAAGTGAAATTACGTGTTGATTTGGTTCTCATCATCTTCATTCTCTTCATATCATTTCACAACAACTACATATAATCATTTTTGTTGTGCATTGTGCATGTTCGAGGTGATAACGTTCAAAGCTGAAGATTGGTTTAATCTAGTTTGGGTTGAGTAATCGGCAGGTTTTTCTTGAATAAAGCCGTTAGGGTTTTGTCCTCCAAGAATCTCAGATTTTGGGGTTTTTTGCGCGAATCGTTCCATCACATATTCAGCCGAGCGAAGGTAATCGAAGAGCTGGAGGTTCTGTCGGTTTAGTAGCGCTAAACGGAGGATTGTGAGTGGTAGTTTCGGGTTCGACACTGGGTGACTGAAATCAGTCGGGCCAGATTTGAAGACCGAGGGTTTTTCGAAGAGAGTGTCGTAATCAGAGGTTTATTCACCATGTTCGAAGGACTTGATTCAACTTGAATCAAGGGGCAAGAAGAAATAGATTTTACAACAAAAATTTGTGTTTGATTGTTTGATCTCTATTTGCTTCTTGTATAAACAATTACCAACAAGTTATGTCTATCTATATACATGTCTCAATTCTATTGTTAGAATTGGGGGCAGACGTACGCCGAGCGAGGACGACGGGGGAACTGCCTCAAGAAATCATTGTGTCTTTTTCTTTAAGTTTATATTACTGAATTTCTGAGTTTTTAGTGCAAACGATAATGTCATTCAAATTTTGATTTGATTTGTGCTGAACTATTTTAAAGCTAACTACAATCATTGATTGTAATAGAAAACTTGAGCACTCAACTCTCAAAATATAATTCACTTGTAGGGCTCGCACTCCAAGTGTTTGATAAATTGTGTGAACTAAAAACCTTGTGTGTTGTCTTTTCAAGTTTCTATATTTTAAAGGAATTGGAACTAGTCACACCTTATAGTGAACATAATCTAATTAAAGTGTGATTGAAGTAGTGATTCTCATATCTCATTTATCCAATTTCATAGGTTTTACGCATATCCGATTTTCTAGTAACTGTTCGTTTTAGACGTGTATAGTTCCTCGGCCGCTTCCGCCTTAAACAAATTTTAAAAGCCAATTTTTGGTAGCACCGACTCTATTTTAAACAAGCGATTTATTCAACCCCCTCCTAGATCTGTGCCATCATCTAACAAGTGGTATCAGGAGCACCGGTTAATTTCGTGCTTCAAGTATAACTTAGTAGAAAATGGCTAATGAACCTAAAAGGGCTTATAATAGAGCACCTGTTTTTAATGGAGAAAACTATAGTTACTGGAAATACTGTATGCATATGCATATAAATTCCATTGACAGGAAGGTATGGAATGTTATTTTGAACGGTCCTATGGAGATAACCATGAACGATGAAAATAACATGATTGTTCCTAAGCCTGAAGCGCAATGGAATGGTGATGACGAGAAAAATCATAATTACGATTGGAAAGCTAAAAATATTTTGATCTCCTCCTTGGAAGTTGACGAATACTATAGAGTTTCCCATTGTTTGACATCTAAGGCTATGTGGGACTCATTGCAAGTTGCCCATGAGGGAACCAATGATGTCAAACTAGCTAGAATTAATACTTTAACACAAGAGTTTGATATCTTTCACATGGAGCAAGGGGAAACCATTGCTGACATGCAAAAGAGATTTTCTCATCTTATCAATAGACTAAATTCACTTGGTAGGCCAGTTGCCAATGACGTTGCTACCAAGAAAGTCTTAAGATGTCTTACCAGGGAATGGCAACCAAAAGTAACTGCCATAAAGGAAGCAAACGATCTTATGACGACCTTACAACACTCTTTGGAAAGCTTCAAGAACACGAGTACGTGCTTCTTAGTCTCGAGCAATTTGAAAAAAAAGAAAAGAAGGAGAAACCAAAAAAATACGGAAAAGAAGTCCATAGCTCTAAAGGCTTCTTGTTCAAAGCCATATGCAAAAGAGCTGAGTGATTGCGATACGAGTGATGACGAAGATGACGAAAAGAATGAGGATATGGGACTGTCTGTGAAGCGATACAATTGTTATGTCAAGAAAAATGGTATCCAACATTCTAAAAAGAATCTAGTCAATTTCAGAAAACAATCAAGATATTCTAAGAATGACGACAACAAAGGAAGTAGAGCAAAAGGTTCATGTTTTAAATGCGGAAAAGCTGGACACTACAAGCTAGATTGTCCCTTGATGAAAAAGGACAAAGGAAAGGAAATAAATCAGTCACACAAGAAGCAATTTAATTCGAGAAGAGCTTACATTGCATGGGAAAGTGATGACGAGTCATCCGAGGATGATAGTTCTAGTGACGAAGACGAATCCGTCAACCTTTGTCTCTCCACTCATCAAAAGAAGAAAAACAAAAAGGTACGACATGCAAAATATGATAATTCTACTAGATTGTCTCATTCCGAATTGAAAATTACTTTTGATACCTTACATCATGAAGCCAAAGAAGTCTTTAAAAGGCTAGCCTCAAATAAACAAATTTTTTCTCACAGAGAGCAAAAGATTCATGATTCCGAAAGGAAACTAGAGACGTTAAAAGCTTCCATAGTGGAAGGTACAAAAGTGGATTGTGAGGAAATAAGAAATAAAGTAGTTAATTTCGAGTGTGATACTTGTTACATTTGGAAAAATGAGGTTAGAAATCTCAAGGCCAAACTTAACAAGGCTCTAGAACTCAAAATCACATTTGCTATCGATAAAGCACATTTTAGAAAGAGTATGGTTAATCCATATCAAAAATACACATATGTGGTAAAGAATCATGATAAGAAAAGTGATACAAGAGTTAACTTTTCTTGTTTGTATTGTTTCAAGAAGGGTCACACCATTGCTAAATGTCGCTTTAGGAGAGTTTTGGTTCCTAAATGAGTTTATCAATGGTTTCCTAAATGCAACCATATTTTCACTCACAACCAAGGGCCCAATAAACAATTGGGTACCTATTCTTGTTAATTGTGTTCATAGGTACAATGTCTTGAGACTACAGAGAGAAGATGCATTCTCGATAGTGGCTGCTCAAGACATATGACAGGAGACATATCTCTCTTCATTGACTTTGTGGCAAAGAAGAAGAGATTTGTAACCTATGGAGACAACAACAGGGGTGCGATACTTGGAAAAGGTAATGTAGGTAATCCCTCATCTACTACTATCACTGATGTATTGCTAGTCGAGGGCCTTAAACACAATCTCATTAGCATTAGTCAATTATGCGACAAAGGATACAAGGTATCATTTTCAAAAGATTGTTGCCTAATTGAACACAATGATAAAATGAAGGACATGTTTAATGGTCTGAGAGTAAATAATGTTTATATGCTAGATTTGAGTGAAGTATCATTGACTAGCGATAAATGTCTCATGACAATGAGTGAGGACTCATGGTTGTGGCATAGACGTTTAGCGCATGTCAATTTTGACTTGCTAAATAAGATAGTTTCAAAAGATCTAGTCATAGGCTTGCCCAAAATCAAGTTCACCAAGAATCACTTATGTGATGCATGCCAAATGGGGAAGCAAACAAGGATTTCGTTTAAATCTAAAAACATTATTTCAAATACGAGACCTCTTGAACTTCTTCATATGGATATATTTGGGCCATCCAGAATTAAAAGTCTAGGTGGTAACTATTATGGTTTTGTTATAGTCGATGATTTTTCTAGATTTTGCTGGACTATCTTCTTGGCTAGCAAGAGCGGTACATTCTCCGCCTTTGAAAATTTTGCTAAGCTTTCTTAATATAAGGTAAACACAAACATCATATCAATTAGAAGTGATCATGAGGCTGAGTTCGAGAATTATCTATTTGAGGAATATTATGGTAGACACGGAATTGATCATAACTTCTCCGCCCTGTGTACCCCTCAATAAAACGGGGTTGTGAAGCACAAAAATTGAATTTTAGAAGAATTAGGGGGAACTATAATCAACAAAAGTGGGCTTCCTAAGTATTTATGGGCTGACGCCATTAGTACGACTTGTTACGTTTTAAATAGGGTGCTCATTCGCCCTATTCTAAATAAAACACCGTATGAAATTTTAAAAGGGAGAAAGCCAAATGTGTCTCACCTACATGTCTTCGGTTGTAAGTGTTTTGTGTTAAACAATGGAAAAGAAATTCTAGGTAAATTTGATTCCAAGGAAGACGAAGGTATCTTCCTCGGATACTCTCAGTCAAGTAAAGCCTATAGAATATACAACAAGAGATTACTTAATTTCGAAGAGTCTGTTCACATCACATTTGATGAGTCTTATCTGAGAAGTGTCGGAAAAGGTAGTTTAGTTCATGGTGTAGGTGTATCTTCTGAAGACATACTCAAAGGTGCTGAGACGGGAATTAATCAACCTAGCCCAACCAAAGTTGAGGGGGAAAAAGATGACCGCCATGAGGAGACTGAGGAAGTTCACCCGTATAACAAAGATGATCTCCCTCCAGCTCGAACGTCTTCTAAATACCATCCCATCGACAATATCCTCGGTGATATCTCAAAGGGAGTGATGACTCAATCAAAGCTAAGTAATTTATGTTCTCATTTTGCTTTCGTTTCTCAAGTAGAACCTAAAAACCCAAAAGAGGCTTTACTCGATGAACATTGGTTCCTATAAATGCAAGAGGAACTTAATCAGTTTAAAATAAATGAGGTTTGGGACCTTGTCCCTCCTCCACGAGAGCGTCGAGTAATTGGCACCTGATGGGTGTTTAGGAATAAACTGGATGAAAATGGAGTAATAACATGTAATAAGGCGCGTTTAGTCGCACAGGGGTATAACCAAGAGGAAGGCATCGACTATGAGGAGACTTATGCACCGGTTGCCCGACTTGAGGCTATACGCCTCCTACTTGCCTTCGCTTGTGCAAAAAATTTTAAGTTATTTCAAATGGATGTGAAAAGTACATTCCTTAATGGCTATATAAATGAAGAGATTTATGTTGCCCAACCTCTGGGGTTTGAATCCCATGAGTATCCTGATCATGTATACAAATTAAAACGTGCCTTGTATAGACTCAAGCAAGCCCCTAGAGGTTAGTATGATCGTCTAAGCAAGTTTCTCCTTGATCAAGGGTACTCAAGAGGAAAGGTTGACGCAACTCTTTTCATTAAGTGTCAAGGAAAACACTTAGTTTTGGTACAAGTTTATGTTGATGATATAATTTTAGGGTCAACTAACATGAATCTGGTAAGGGAGTTTTCTACTTTAATGCAGGGGGAATTCGAAATGAGTATGATATGAGAGCTCACGTATTTCCTCGGATTGCAAATCAAGCAACTGCAGAAGGGTACCTTTGTGAGCCAGACGAAATACTACCTTGAGCTTCTCAAGCGATTTGACATGGAAAACTCCAAATCTATCGATACTCCAATGCCAACATGTGTGAATCTTAGACGAGAGGAAAATGGTAAGGATGTAGAGGTGAAAAAGTATCGAGGTATGATTGGATCTCTCCTCTATCTTACTGCCTCTAGACCCGACATTATGTTTAGTGTCTGTATGTGCGCTAGGTATCAGTCATCTCCTAAAGAATCCCATTTAAAAGCAGTAAAACGCATACTTAGATACCTCTCGGGTACTCCAAAGTATGGGCTCTAGTATTTTAAGGGAAATGATTGCTCCTTGGTTGGCTTTTCCGATTCTGATTTTGCGGGATGCAAATCAGGTAGGAAAAATACGAGTGGCACGTGTCATCTATTTTCAAACTCTTTGGTAAGTTGGCATAGCAAAAAGCATGTCTCAGTAGCTTTGTCAACCGCCAAAGCGGAATACGTTGCGGGCGGAAGTTGTTGCGCTCAAGTCTTATGGCTTAAGAAACAATTGCTCGACTTTAACCTCAAACTTGAGCGTGTTCCAATTTTTTGTGATAACACAAGTGCTATTAACCTAACCAAGAATCTTGTGCTACATTACACACTAGGCATATCAAAATTTGACACCGCTTCCTTAGGGATCATGTGGAGAAAGGTGACATGATTTTTGAGAATGTTGACACTAAAAATCAACTTACCGATATCTTTATAAAACCTCGCGCTACTGAGCCTTTCTTTCATATCCGACGGGAACTCGATGTTCTTGATATTTTGGATCTTGTTTAGAAATATCTCTCACATGTTATATACATCTACATCTATACGTGCTTTGTCTATGTGTTATCTAAAAAGTGAAGATGTTAAGAGCCATATGTGAGGGCATTCCATTACATTTGGAGCTGAGGTAATATCCTTCCTTAATTAGAATCTCTCAAAATTCCTATGTTCATAAAATGTAATGTATCAAATTATATGTCATCATTGTCGTGTATATCATGATTGCACTTATTTCACTACTTTGTATGCTTGAAACATGTTTTGGCTTGGTATTTATGTCTCATTGTATGCTAAAATGATCAAAATTGAAGTTTTGTTGTTTTTTGTCTGCTTGAGTCGACCTATGCAGGGTAGCGGTCGACTCACAAAATTGAAGTTTTTTATGCCTGAGAAACAGGTATGCTCAGTTCGATCCTCTGGTCAACGCATACCCATGTTATTTCAAACGTGTTATTTTTCACAAAGTATGCGCCAACGCATGACCCTTCCGGTCGATGCATCGCGCAAATTTTGTGAGAAATGTCTGCTGAAACTATTCATTTTCCACTACTTTCAATAAAATTTAATTCATACTGTCCATTCAAAGCCATCATCATTAAGACGTTTTACATTGATCTTTGTAACCTACATCAAGGCTATCTATCTTCTTATCCTCTTCCCAAAAACCTAGCATCTACAAAAAGGGGTAAAATCATCATTTCAGGGGAGGAGACCTTGAAGATGTCTTGCATACTGCATCTGATTATCATGTTTTAAATGTTGTTGTTTGTTGTTTAATGGTTGATGCACTTATATGTGTTTAATGACATTTTCTTTCTTGACTAAGATAACAAACTTTATTGTTGTTGTATTTTGTGTGGCTTTATTTATCATTTTGTTTATATGTTCATTAACTACATTTTATGTGAATGTCTGTTAATGTATAGCCTGTTGCGAGTGTTTGGAACTTCCATCTTCTTTTACTTTTATACAAAATCATTGACAAGTGTTTCTTTCTTTTTGGTTTTGTAAAAGGGGGAGGAAGTATCAAGCATCGCAGTAGAAACAGAAACATCACAGGTGAAGACTCAGTATTCACGCAGAAGAGTGTGTACAGATGAAGGCATCAAGCAAGGGGAGGATAAAGTGACATATCATACATCCAGGTTCTATTTGTTTTGTCATCATAAAAAATAGGGAGTATGTGAGAATAAAGCCTCATATATAGATGTGCTTATTTCGATGATGTCAAAACTCAGCTCCATAGAAAAATATATGTTGGACGTTGTCATCATGTCAAATTTGCATGTTTGCCTCTCATAATTCAAATGCTCATCAAAATCATGATTGTTGCATATAGAGATGACCGAATATATGTTTCATATAGGGTTGGCTTAGTTGGTGTTGTTTTCCATACTATAGGTTTCATCAAATGTGTCCTAATGCATGAAAATAGGCATTTTTGTCTATTTCAGGGTTTTGAGTCGACCCAAAACCTGCTCCGGTCGACTCACACAACAAGTCATATTAATGAATTAGACTTAAGAGGGCTCACGTCGATCCTCAATCGACTCATACTGTGACCATTTCTATTTGGCTAAAATTGCATGTTGTGCATCGACACATATCATGCTTCGGTCGATGCATGGTCTTGATTTCTGCACAATCTTTAATTCGGGTAAGCTCAGGTCAACCCCTCTACTACATAGGTTAACCGCTCACTGTTTTGTGTCAAAATTCTGTTATGTCAACTGTTTTTGTGAGTCTGTTTTGTTTGTTATGTCATGTATGTTTTGTATATAAGTTGAGTTGCACTTTCCTTTCACAACAACAAAGAAAACAAGAAAAGTGAAATTACGTGTCGATTTGGTTCTCATCATCTTCATTCTCTTCATAGAATTTCACAACAACTACACATAATCATTTTTGTTGTGCATTGTGCATGTTCGAGGTGATAACGTCCAAAGCCAAAGATTGGTTTAGTCTGGTTTGGGTTGAGTGATCGGCAGGTTTTTCTTGAATAAAACTGTTAGGATTTTGTCCTCTAAGAATCTCATATTTTGGGGGGTTTTGCACGAATCGTTCCATCACATATTCAGCCGAGCGAAGGTAATCGAAGAGCTGGAGATTCTATCGATTTAGTATCAGTAAACTGAGGATTGTGAGTGGTAGTTTTGGGTTCGACATGTGGGTGACTGAAACCAGCCGGGCCTGTCGCTATGCGAAAAATGACACATAATCGCCACCGGATTTTATTTATCCCAAGGAGGGAAAGGGAAATAATGATAAAACCTTTAGGAAATGAGCATGGTCATCGCAACCAAGTTTTAGGGTTCTGGAGTCGGTTATGTGAGGGGAAGGTATTAGCACCCCTCACATCCATCGTATTCAATGGGAATCTTCTAAGTTGTTTAACTTGAATGAATGTTTTAATCTAAAAGTTTGCTTGCTTAAAAGAAAAGAGGGGTTGTGTTTTTATTATAGTGCTTGCCAAGGATTGTGGCCCTTGTGCCTACGTATCCTCACTTAAAAGAAGTGAAGAATCAGAGCTTTATAGTTCGGAGGCTTGCGAAATGGTTGTTTGTTGGTTGTTTTTATACCTTGAAAAAAGGTTTTTGGATTGATGCCTTAAGGCGAAAAGAAATTTGATGAGTTGATGTTATTTTTAGGTTTTTGAGAAGAAATTATTTTTGATTAGGATCACACTAAAGACTTTGGGTAGAGATGAATATTTCGAATAACCAAGTCGAGCGCCTTGTATTCAAAACATTCGGAACGAGTGTAGGAAGGGTTCCATTCTCATTCCTTCTCCATCACTTTAAAGCTTATGTCGTATAACCCTAATCGTATCTTTATTATTTTTTTGGATTTTTATGAGAAAAATACCACTTGATGTTGGATCAAGGGTTTTATTGCTTGTAAAAATATTTGAAGTGATGCGAACAAGGTCGATGGTGACGCACAAGGCAATTGACTTACAAGGTTGAAAATGGCTCGATAAAATCAAGAGTTTATTTTTGAAAATAGTTTTTGGAATCAAAAGTCAAAAATGACCGTAATAACATCCACATACAATGGCCGCACAACCACATCGGGTTAGTCGGCTTGAAAAAAACAAGACATGAACCTTGCAGCGAAGCTGCCCAGAAAACATGCACTATTCACAAACAGAGGCAAAAGGCCTAAAGTTTGTTGTGCGCACCTTGTAGCAAAGCTGCCTAGAAAAAAAACAGGAAGTTCGTTGTGCGAACCTCCTAGCGAACACAAACAAAGGCAAATGGTGCCAGCGAACAACTCGCTGGCTAAAAACAAGGGAAACTGACTGTCCATTGACACTTTTAGTACCACAAAATGATGTTCGCTAGGCGAAGGGGATGTTCGCAGTGCGAACATGACAGTAAAAATGAGTATTTTCAACTCATTTCACTATGAAAACTACATTATGTTCTTTCTTTTTTCTTACTTTTTTACAACATTTCTTGGTCACTCTTGAGACCACATTACAATATATACAATACATAGATCACATCAAAATAAAGCATGCAAAATATGTAAAGACATAAAAGTTTGAAAGAAAAGATACTCAAGAGCTACTATCCTCCTTCATTAATGACCTTTGTTGGATGTGCTCTATGATCCACTTCCTTCTTCTAGTTTTCTATCTCTCTCTTGTTCTCTCAATGGTTTTTCTTTCTCAATCTCTTTTTTTTTCTCAATGTCTTTTTTTTTTCTTTTTCCCAATGCCTTTTTTCTGATTTTTCTCTCTATGATGTTCTACCTCTCTCTTTCTTTTACCTTTTGTTGCTCCTTTCCTTATAATCTCAGCACATTAGGGTTTTCACTTGTTTCAAAACCTCATATTTTTCATTCAGAAATGCCTCTTACTACTTTCTTGATGTCACTCTCTTTTTTTCCATTTTCATGTGTGCTGTTATGCTGTATTTTTGCTGCTACACTTGCCTAGACTGTCTTTTTTCTGCTGCACTTTGTATTGCTCTCAAATCTTGTACCCATTTGTTGGCTTGTGCTTAGACTGCCATTATGGTCAATGTTACTACCTTTGACAACATTTTTTTTTTGAAATTCTGATATTTTATGTGTAGATACATCACCATGAGTTTATTCCTTTGGTTTTGTGACATGAAATGTTTGGTTATGAGGCAAATTGTCACTTCTTGCATGGGACTATTTTCAATCACATTAAAATTGCCCATGACTAAGCATGCATAGTCTTAAAATGTTCCAATGTTAAGTTGAATCTTAATTATTTTCCTTGGATATTTGTGGGTGTAGCACCCCAAAATTTGCCCTTCCATTTTAACCTTAACTGGCTTTTATTTCTCTGCATTTTGCATTTCTGCATAGCATAACATTTGTTCTTGAGGCATGAGATCAAGGCATTTTTGTGGTTCAGGTTTCATTTTCAGTGCAAGACTGAACAACAAGCATCAGCTCCGACATGTATTTTGCCTGGCGAACGGTCGATTTTATTTTGCAGGATATATTTTCAGTTCAAAAGGTAACGCTCAGGCCATCTCAAGCATTCTCACAGCTGTGATATTCAAGAGCAAGTTTCAGAAGCTTAACAGGGCTCAGAACGGTTGAAAACAGACAAATGTGCACTTTTCCCTCCAAAAGGCGCCACAATTCAAATTTTCAAGGTGTT
The DNA here is from genome assembly GCA_963859935.3 of Lathyrus sativus. Classification (NCBI taxonomy): domain Eukaryota; kingdom Viridiplantae; phylum Streptophyta; class Magnoliopsida; order Fabales; family Fabaceae; genus Lathyrus; species Lathyrus sativus. The sequence goes on along the minus strand of OZ012740.1, from coordinate 636,285,530 downwards.
AATCGGTTAACACTATTGGTTAATTGATTAACCAAAGCAAAATCAGGCCAAATTTGAATTTTTAAAGGTGTTAATCGATTAACCTAAATGGTTAACCGATTAACCAAGGCAATTTTCTGCTCTGCACGTGAATTTTCAAGAGAAGCCACTTTGGGGTCCATTTTGATCACTTGTGAAGTTGATTTTACACTAGAAGAAGGATCTAGAACCACTTTGAATTTTGGTTAATTTTCAAATTAATTCAAACTCCCTCCAATTTCCCATTCCTAATCCCATTTCAATTTTCACAAACCACACTCCAAACCACATTTGGATCCAAACCAAGAGCATATTTAAATGATTTTCTCCAAACCTCATAAATCAATCCTCATAATTTCATTCTCATTTTCAGAATTCACCCACTCTTTAAATTTTGCTCTCAACTTTTCCATCTCCCAAACTCCATTAGAGCTCTCACCTTGGAATTCTTTGATTCTCCATTGGAATCATTGAATTCTAGAGATAAACCTCCATCCTTTATCCTTATTATCTCCATTTTTCCATCCAATTTTTGTGCTGGTGTGGATCTGAATTTTGAAGTTAATCTAGAAGAGCTTATTTGGTTTATTTTGGCTTAATTTTGGTGAATCTTCATTTCTACTACAAGAACTCACTTGGATCTTGAAGAACCTCTGGATTTCTAGCTTGGATTTGCTCAATTGAAGTCGAATCAACATTAACCAAAGCAATTCTCCGCTTTGTAGGTTGGAATTCTAGATCCGTTGTTATTTTGAGCTTATTTTGCATATTCGATGTGGATCTTCATTTTTGATTGACTTTTGGTTTATTTGATTCATGTGATTTGTGATCTTGCTGTTTGAATGTGTTCACATGTTGATTGGATCACTGATTTCTGGATTAAATTCGTGCATAATTGATTACATGATCATTTGGGTGATTGCACATTGGATAAATTGCTAAAAGTGCTTTTGAGATGCTATTTTTCTGCTTCTGGTATAGTGCTAATCGATTAACCAGTTGTAGCACAAACTGGTTAACCGATTAACTAGTGCGAATTTTCAAAAATCTTTAATGGTTAATCAGTTAACCATATGTGTTAACCGATTAACATTGAACCAAAATGTCTTTTTTGCTTATTTTCAAGCTTCTTTTGGTTGCTTCACACTTTGAATCTTCATGGATCAGTATGATGCATTAGGAGTGAGTTGTTTTGGATATGTATTGTTGTCCGTGTTCGTTTAATCTTGATTATTCGACATGCGTTGTTCCACTTGGATGCATACTTTTTGTGGATGTTGTTCAAGTGATGATCATTTGCTTGAGTTTGAAGAATTGCTTGGTTGAGATGTGCTTGTGGTGGCTGTTGTCCCACACTTTCCATCCCACATTTCTTTGATGATTGATGGTAACGGTCGTAGGATCTCGCTTCTCCCATTTCATCTCATCCTCGCATCTTTCGTGCTTGCATTTTATGTTTGCATTTCTTCTATTTGTGATTGAATTGCTTTGTGTTTTCTCGGTCTTTTGCCATGATCCCTTAGGATTCCTAGTCCCTCCATTTAGGATGGGAGTAGGAGAGACATTGGGTGTTCAATCCAAGCATGCTAACATTAGGATAGATTTCCCTTTTCATCCCAACTTTAGGATCATTTTGTATGATAACATTAGGGTTGTTTAGTTTCCCTTTAGAGTTTGTGTCTTCTCTTCTCATCTCCAAACATCTTAAGACACTTAATAAAGGATAATAAATGTTGTATGCTATGAGCCTTAAGCACATGGGAAATGATGAGTGAGGGGTCTCCTCTCGCTTGTCTAGAGTGTTTAGTGTACGTCCCGTTTGGGGGCGATATGCGACGCATTCGTTCTCAAGTCATAGTCTTTAGTGCAACATGAGTTACAAACTTAACTCAATCCACTTCTTGTTTAAAAAATACAAAACAAAACATCAAACCCTTTTTATCTTTCGGGATTAATTGAAAATCGTTTTCAGAAAGAATGTGTCAAGTCTTGGTTCTACCGCAAAGAGGTAACACCTAAGTCTCCATCGGTCGAGCAACAATACACCTAACTGCTAGAATGAAGGTTTAACCCTACTCAGTTAAAACACTTGAACCAATCTGTGGCTGTGTCAGCCCGAACTACGTTTACTGATTTCTCATACCAGATGAGGATATGCAGGCACAAGACGACGATGTCTTGGCAAGCAACTTTCCCCACCTTCACCCGTAGTTTTCCGACCTACGTTGACTCCGACTTTCCCATTGCACGAGGGAATACGTAGGCATAGAGCGGCGGTGCTCTATCGAGTCTCTTTTTTCTTTTTCTTTTGTCCTGTGAGCCAGTAGCTTAGATAGATTAACACACCCTTTGATTAGACAACAAGCATGGATCCCGTTGAGTACAACGGATGTGAGGGGTGCTAATACCTTCCCCTTGCATAACCGACTCCCGAACTCAAGATTTGGTTGTGATGACCTTGTCTTTTCCCTTTTTCGTAGGTTTTCTCTGATCGTTTCCTTTCCCTCTCTTTGGGATAAATAACTAACAGTGGCGACTCTTCTGTTTTTCCGCCGGGTGTTTTCGCAGTTGCGACAGTGGGCATAATGTGGAACATGTAAACTTGATGGGGCATGAAGTGTACCATAGCATAAATTTTATTAGAAACTTGAATGAAGATTATAAATAGCTTAATTTATAAACATTACTTAAGTTGGGAAACTTTGTAACAAATAGTATTCTTGTAATGTCATGAAATTCCCTTTGTAATATTCTAGTCTTGAATTATGAATCTTGAGGGCAAATGTACCCCGAGCGAGGACGAAGGGGAAACTGCCTCAACAAATTGTTGTGTCTTTCTCTTACGTTTATATTGCTGAATTTTTGAGTTTTTAGTGCAAACGATTGTGTCAATCAAATTCTAATTTGAGTTATGCTGAACTATTTTTAAGCTAATTACAATCATTGATTGTAATAGAAAACTTGAGCACTCAACTCTCAAAACAGAATTAACTTGTAAGGCTCTGCACTCCAAGTGTTTGATAAATTGTGTGAACTAAAAACCTTGTGTGTTGTCTTTTCAAATTGTCTATATTTTAAAGGCATTGGAACTAGTCACACCTTATAGTGAATATAATTTAATTGAAGTGTGATTGAAGTAGTAACTTTTATATCTCGTTTATCAGATTCCATAGGCTTTATGCATATCCGGTTTTCTAGTAACCGTTCATTTTGGATGTATATAGTTCCTCGGCCGCTTCCGCCTTAAACAAATTTTAAAAACCAATTTTTGGTAGCGTCGACTCTGTTTTAAAAAAGAGATCTATTTAATCTCTCTTCTAGATCTGCGCCATCGTCTAACATTTCCAACAACTTTGGTCTTTACATCTTTCAATTTCTCTGAGATATGAAAGTTTTTAAATAAAATTGGTAGATGATTATGAAGCTCGTGGAAGATGGTGATAATGTCCATGGCGCCATTTTTCAACATAAAATGTTGTTTTAGTATATTATTATTATTTTGCAAATAAACCAACAGATGTATCACCACCTCAGTGGTTAAAACGTGTGTTTTCAAGGTTTATGCGTGTGCAATGTATGGGGTTCGAATCCCCCTCGCCGCAGACCTTTTGCATTTATTTTTAAAACCATTTTCAACTTAAAACACTCTATATTATTTTCAATGTGCACCCTTTGTCAACCCATAACGCGTGGCCCAGCTGGTAAAGTTTTAAGCCCATGACCTTGACGGCACGAGTTCAACACTGGGCCATTCCATATTTTTTACCACTATTTTTCATGGTTTTCTTCACAACTTCATCAAATAATTTCACCAAGAAAAATCGATCTTTTTAAGTCAATTTTTCGCACACTTCTCATTTATCTTCCCTATTTTGAGAATCCATTAAAAAATTTCAAAAAAAAATATTTATTTTTATATTTTTATTAGGTTGAAAACTAGTACTTTTAAAGTATTTTTCATGTCTTTTCATGTTTTCTTTTGATTTTTCTCTTGACCTAATTGTACATGTGTATTTGTATGGTCATAATATACTTTGCCCAAGTCTTTTTTAATGTACATAACATGTTGTCTTGACTTATACACCATTAATATACTATAATTAAATGTTATTACTTTTGAAGAATAATTTGATTATTAGATGTTTAGTTGAAACCTTAGGGTTTTGTTCAACTAATCTTTTGAAAATATTTTGATACATGACTAGGGCTTGTCGTTGTCGCTACTGCAAAAAAAGGTGCCGACAAAGACAAAAGAGTCGCCACCTATCGTTATTTATCCCAAAGGAGGGAAAGGAAACGATCAGGAAAAACCTAGCGAAAAGGGATAAGATTGGTCATCGTAACCAAATCTCGGGTTCGGGAGTCGGTTACGCAAGGGGAAGGTATTAGCACCCCTCACGTCTGTTGTATTCGACAGGATCCATGCTTGTTTGTTTATCTAAAGGGTTGTTGAAACTATCTAGCTAATGGTCTGGGACGAAAGAAAAGAAAAAGGACTCGACAAAGCGTCACAACTCTGGGCCTACGTATTCCCTCGTGTAATGGGAAAGTCAGAGTCAACGTAGTTCGGCTAACTACGGGTAAAAGATGAGGAAAGGTTGCTCGCCAAGACATCGCGTCTTGTGCCTACGTACTCTCAACAGGTATGAGAGATCAAAGCGAACGTATTTCGGGATAAAGAGAACACAGGTTTGTTCGTGGATTTTATCTGAGTAAGGTTAAACTACAGTTTCAGCAGTTAGGGACAATGCCTGTTTGCGGTAGAACTAAGAGTTAACAACACTCTTTTTTCTGAAAAGAATTTCCTGAATTAAAGGGAGCCCCAAAGGGAAAAAGAGGTCTAAATGTTTGTTTTTAGCTTTTATTAGAAGAAGTGTTTTTGAGGAATGTTTGTAATTCATATTGCACTAGAGACTATGACCTAGGAGTGAATGTGTCGCATATCACCCAAAGGACGTACACTAAACACTCTAGATGATTGAGAGGAGACCGCTCAATTATCGTTTCCCAAGTAGCTTAAGGCTCGTAACCTACAATGCAAATTAGCCTTTATTAGGTGTTTTACTGTTGTTTGAAGATGATAAGAGAGAGAAGGACTATACATGGGACTACCCAACCCTGATGTTGTCATGCAAAATGGTCCTAATGTTGAGGTTTGAAGGGGAATTCTATCTTATATGTTGTCATGCAAAGGGTTAGAACCTAATGTCGGTCATCACCATCCTTAAACAAGGAAGTGAGAGCCCTAAGGGAACATGTCAAAGGGAAAGAGAAACACAACTATCAAGAAGGTGAAATAGGAATGTAAATAGATGCACATGCGATGCAACAATACAAGAAAGGGAGGACACCTCAACCTTTAATACAAACATGGAATGCAAACAGAGAAAGCATACAAGCAAAGGGAGGCAACCCTCAACCTTTAAATGTAAACATGGAAGCGAAAATAGAAAGTCAGAGCCTACCCTAATTCTAATGCACAACATCACACAATCATGGAGATGAAAGGACAAACAAGAGGAGGGGAACCAAAGTGAGATACCACTCACTAAGTTCAATGTGTATCAACACAAGAGTCCCCAAAGGCTCAACTTCTTTATGGAATACACATAATTCCTCCTCAGAAGGAATTAGGCTCTCACAAGAAGGATCCTAAGATTGTTGGACAGATAGGAGAGAAATGGAGAGAATGATGATGGGAAGCAAAGTAGGATCCACAGGAACTTACCATGGCACTCAACCCAGTTCATCATACAAGAATGGCCCTCAAAGGATCTACCACTCATGGAATGCACAGAGTTCTTCCACAGGAAGAACTAGGCTCTCACAAATGGGATCCTTAAATAATAAGACTAAGGAAGGAATGAGGAGAAGCATAGTGAGAACCAAGGGAACCCACTATATTCATTATGTATCAACACAAGGAGTCCGTCAAAGGCTCAACTTCTTTATGGAATGCACTAGGTTCAACCAAAGGAAGAATTAGGCTCTCACAAGAAGGATCCTTTGAATACAGGACAAAAGGAGAAAGGAAGCATAGTGTGAACTAAAGGAACCCACTATAATCAATGTGTATCAACACATGGAGTCCCTCAAAGGCCCAACTTCTTTGTGGAATGCTCTTAGTTCAACCAAAGGAAGAACTGAGCTCTCACAAGAAGGATCCTTTGAATACAGGACAAAAGGAGAAAGGAAGCATAGTGTGAACCAAAGGAACCCACTATGTTCATGGTGTATCAACATAATGAGTCCATCAAAGGCTCAACTTCTTTATGGAATGCCCTTAGTTCAACCAAAGGAAGAACTTGGCTCTCACAAGAAGGATCCTGAGATAACAGGACTTAGGAAAGGGTACACAAAGTACTTGAGTCCTCAAAGGCTCAACCTCTTCAGGAATGCCCTTATTTCAACCAAAGGAAGAACTGGGCTCTCATAAGAGGGATCCTAAGATGGTAGGACTTAAGGAATTAAGGAAAGTTAATGGAAGGAAGGAATCATCCAAAGGCATCTTACATGGAAGGGCTAAAGGAAAGTCCTAAGAAGGCCTAAGCTATGAACTAGTTAGGAATGAGATTTGAACTTGGAAATGCACTTACAAGTTCCTTAATATGTCTAGGGTATGGATATGGGAGAATGGGATGCTCACACAATGCAAGAGGATCACACAAAGTGCAAACTAGGTCAAAGGTATGATTGAAACTACCCTAATGAAGGTCAGAAAGCTAAAATCTACTAAAAATAGTAAAGCACATCTAAAACTTCTAAGAAAAATCCTAGGGGACCCCTCTGGTCTTAGAGACCAGAGGTCCAAAAATGAGGAGGAAATTCTAAGTCTAAGTAGGTTAATAGAGAGCAAAACCCTAGGGTGCTCTATGGAAAAGGCAAGGGAAAAAGGATCTAAAGAATTAGCCCAAAACCTATCCTAAAGGAATCAAAAAATAATGGAAAAATACTACATTATCACTTAATTCTCAAGATTAAGCACAAAAAAATCAGAAGTTTATTTGATGTTTTGAGTAAGAAAGAAAATCACAAAGGCATGGCATGTCATTTTTCACATTTACAAAGCATATTAAAAGGAAAATACACAATTAAATGGAAAAGAATTAAAAATGCAATTAAAAAATATGGAAAATTAAATCACATGTTGAACTGCCTAAAACATATCTTTTCATGATTTATGGAATTATTCAACAGTTTTATATGAATTAAAATGAAACAACATTAATGAAAGAAAAAGAAAGAAAAAGAAATTAAAATTGAATAAAGTTGTGGTGTAAAAAGCAAGGAAATCATGTTATATTCATGGGCCTCACGCGCAGTGGGGTTGGAATAGCAAGCGAGCCTAGATCCACTCAGGAATTCATTTAACAAAATACACTGTTTTGCTAAAACACTGGTCAACTACGTTGAAGGGTTATCGTGACCGTTCGCTTGTTCTCAAGTTAATAGATCCAAGGGTGGTGAACATGACATGCGTGCCCCAGACTTTAAACATAAAATGAGGAGAAATCACAACCGTGTGATGGGATGAAAGTCAAGTCACCAAACATAATCCAAGGATTCTCATTATGGCATGCGTGCTTGGGGATTTGAATGTAAACAGAGGGAGGACTTGCAGACGCCGGAGCCACCACGCTCTGGTCGTCTTCTCCGACGATGCACTCACTGTAGCACATTCCCAAATTCAACAAAACTCAAAATTGATTACACCCATGGATTCGTCTTGTTGCATACATCAAGAATATCAAAATCCCTATAATTAACCCTAACCGCAAGCTACAAGTTTGAAGGTTGAATCAAGAAACGTTGCAAACAACCATAAAACCTATCCTAAATCCATCTATGCACCTTAAGGAATACAAATCCACAAAAATGGCGCATAACTACATCAAGAATAGAGAGTATGGATGAAAAACGAATTACCTAATGGAGAACCTCCGTTGGGCCTTCAAATGTCGTTAAAGCTTGCTGAAAAGTGCCCAGAATCCATCAATGATCTTCAATGAAGCTTCTGCAACTCTTGATTTTGGCTAAAACTCGATGATTCTCCAAAAAAATATTTCAACTTTCTTCACTTTTTTCTCAACCGTTTTCTATTATTTCTCTCGCCAATTTCCCCCCTGGTGCATTGTGAATGATGAAATGATTATATGGAATGGACTTGGATAAGTTTGAAGCCCAATTGCAGCTCATGAGAGTCCAATTCCAAAAATCCAATTTTCTCATTTGAAGCTTGGTGATTCTCACAAAAATAGAGCCTAGACTGTTTCCAATTGACTCATATCAGTTGCCTATGATGCAAGGAACATGAATGGATGAGATTAGCTCCTTGGATTTGAATCAATGGTTGATTTTGATTTTGTTACTTCAAGGTGAAGTAATCTTGAATTTTTCCATGTAAATGACCTCAAAATTGGTTTATGGTTTTGGCATTGTATTTATAACATTTAAGGCACTCAAAATATGCACACATATGACATGAATTGATTTAATTTGAATTGGATCCAAACTAGCCCTTTCAAAGCTTTCTTCCATGGAAATTTCTTCAAGCATTCTCATTTCCAAGCCAAAGCAATGATGAATTAAGGTTTTATTGAGAAAATGCCCCCATTTGGAGCAATTTTTAAGTTGGAAAGATCTCCATTTGAAGTATGCAAAGTGGTGAAATTGACCTATAATCAAAAGTGACCTATAATCAAAGTTTCCCAAAACACCCATGCCTTGAAAGCTTCATATCTTGAGCTCTACAAATCCAAATGAGGACTTCTAGTACTCTTTGTAAAGCTAAGATCATAAGGAACAACTTTCATCTATGGATCAAGTATAGGAGAGACCTCCTTCTTGGTCAAAAATGGCATGGAAGTTGGTTGACTTTCATGGACCAAAATCACATCCATCTGATGACCTGTAACTTGTCTGCCTCATAACTTGAGTTCTAGAAATCAGATGAATGACTTCTAGTACTCAAAAGAAGTCTAGAAACAATCCCTACAAGATTCATGTTGGTGTCAAGATGAGATAAAACTTGTATCTTGAGTTATGTGGTCTTGAAGTTAGGCACTAAAATAGGGGATTTTACACTGTCAAGCTTAGAAACCCTAGCTTAGCAACTTCTCACACTCTTGAGTATTGATGAATTGGTATTGGAATAATCTCTTAGGTGTCTCAACACAACATTCCATGGTCATAGTTTCTTGGAATTGAGTCTTAATCTCCTCCAATTACACATTTGACTTAGGGTTGACTAGGTGAAAACCCTAATTGCACCACCTTTGGTTGTGGCCTCTTGTATTGGATGTAATGACTTGTATAAGCTCTCCAATGATCCTCAAGACATCCAATGGGCTCTCATAATGCTTTACACCCACATCAATGTATTCAAAATCATCTGATGATCTCCCTTGACCTTCAAGTTAGGAGATATGCACATTTGTGTCCACCTTCAACTCTTTGACTTTTTTGATGGTGATAGGCTCTTGAACAACTTGAATACAACCTCTTGATTAGGCTTAGAATCTTGATAACCTCCTCTTGGTAATCACACCTCTCTCAATCCCCTATATTGAATGATGGTATACAAATGCTAATCCTATATGAAATGCAATAAAACAAAATCCAGTAAAGAAAAGGTTGGGCAAATTTTGGGGTGCAACAGCTGCCCCTATTCAAACGGCTTGGACCTGACTGGATGAAAAGAGAACGGATTTCAGACAATCAAGGTAAAAGACGGTTGAATACCAAAGAAACTCAGAAATTTTCCAACCGCAGAAACTGCACAAACTGAAAAGGAATAACAGTCTCCGGAGAAAATTTGAACATGATGAACATCTTGAACATTCCGTTGAGGAAATGAGACTTAATCAAGTAACTTTGCTGAGGAGCTACATAATAAAACTGGTGTCGTGGTCCGAATACTGCTTGGGCTAAAGGGTAGCCTGTCAAATTGTCAGAATCTGGATATTCAATGAACACAATGAATCAACGAAATCTGTTGAAGCCTAGATACTCAACGAAATAAAAATACATCATCAATTGGAACTTGCCGGAGTATGAACACTCAACGAGATAAACTGGAACAAACCGGAGCCTAAACACTCAACACGAAAACAAAAAAACCGGATCCTAAACACTCAACGAGATAAACGAGCGAACGAATCGGAGCCAAGACACTCAACGAGATAAACTGGAACAAACCGGAGCCTAAACACTCCACGCGATAAACGAACAAACCGGAGCCTAAACACTCAACGAGAGAACGAAAAAATGAACCGGAGCCAAGATACTCAATGCGAGAATGAACAAACCGGAGCCTAAACACTCAACAAGATAAACGAACGAAATGAACCGGAGCTAAGATACTCAACGCGATAAACGAACGAAACGAACTGGAGCCAAGATACTCAACGCGATAAACGAACGAAATGAACCGGAGCCAACACCCTCAACGCGATACATGAACGAACCGAACCAGAGCCAAGACACTCAACGCGACAAACGAACAAAACGAACCGGAGCCAAGACACTCAACGCGATAAACGAACGAACAAACCGGACCAGAGCCAAGACAATCAACGCGATAAACGAATGAACAAACCGGAGCCAGGACACTCAATGCAATAAACGAACGAAATGAACAGGAGCCAAGACACTCAACGCGATAAACAAACGAACGAACCAGAGCCAAGACACTCAACGCGATACATGAACGAACCGAACCGAAGCCAAGACACTCAACGCGATAAACGAACGAAACGAACCGGAGCCAAGACACTCAACGAGAGAACAGACGACTCAGAGCCTAAACACTCAACGAGAAAACGAAAAAACTGGAGCCTAGACACTCAACGAGAGAATGGATGACTCGGAGCCTAAGCACTCAACGAGATAACGGACGACTCAGAGTCTAAACACTCAACGAGAAAACAAACAAACCGGAGCCTAAACACTCAACGAGATAACGAACGACTCGGACTCTAAACACTCAACGAAACAAATCAGAGTTGGGACACTCAATGAAATTAATCAGAGCCGGGACACTCAATGAAACAAATCAGAGCTGGGACACTCAATGAAACAAATTAGATCCGGAACACTCAATGAAATAAATCAGAGCCGGAACACTCAATGAAAGAAACAAACAAACCGGAGCCTAAACACTGAACGAAATCGGCGACCTTACCGGGGATTTACCAGAGTCTGTATAATCAACGGATAGGAGGAATACGTCATGAACTGAACACTCATCGGAATCTAACTATTCAACAGAGCAGAAGTACCATCCCAAAGTTCATCAGGATTAGTGTACCCAACCGGAGTCTGGACAGTTCACGGGTAAAGTACAATGCCACACATTGAAAATTCACCGGAATCTGGATATTCATCGGAGAAGTCGGGGCCTGAATGCTCAACAGAAAAGTCGGAGCTCGAAGATCACCTGTAGGAGATAACAGTTACCTGAAATCAAAGAGGTAACAATATGGCTTATGTTTCGGAATGCATATGTTTGAAAATGGCGTAATGCTCCATACGAAATAGAAATGCTACGCATTTAGGTAGATGATATGCAAAATGCAAAATACAAAAAAACCGCTCCAGCAAAATAAATGTTGGAGAGACGAAGCCAACTCTGCTGGGGAAAGAACCAATCCTGTTGGGAATAGCTTACACATGCCAATAACAATTGGACTTATACCGAGGGTACGAGCCTGAATGGCTAACTCAGCTGGGGAAAATTCCATGAACGACTTTCTAAAATACAAACTCTTCTAGGAACATAGACGAATCCACTGGGGAGACAAAACAGCTTGCTAAACAGCCACTCTCACCTGCTGAAGAGAAACACTGCCACGACTGGCCTTTCGGGATACGAATCTCTTGGGGAGCTGTAAATTCGGCCGAGGATAGACAACCAGACGCTGGAATTGATCTTACCTATCAGGAAGAATACAACTCTGCGGGGAAATCAACTCTACCGGAGACCTTGGTCTGCACTACTGGGAGTTGAATACTTACAGACAATCTGCTGGAGAAAACCACGCTGACTCGCTGCTGGGGAAAATACCACACCATCCTGGTGGAAGGAACCTTAATCTCGACTTTCTGGGGAGTAAGCATATACCTGCAATCTGTGGGGGATTGGCTGTGTACCGACTAACTGTCGGGGACAAAGGGTACCCACTTAACTACTCTTGTTATCTCGCATATAACTCTACTGGGGTACGAGATGCAAACTCCACTTGCTGGGGAATGGACTTTGGTTGGGGAGAATCTATCTCTGCTCGGGGAGACAACTTAATGCTCACGGTCCAATATTCAGACTCTGTGGGGAGAAGTCAAACCTACCTGCTGAGGAGACTTTACTCCTGCTCGGAAATAAATCCAATCCCGACCTGCTGGGACGTAGGCCCAATGTGCTGCATATACTTCTGTCAGATGCTTTAAGGGTAATGACCTTGCATAAATGATCTCTAGGACATTTTCTCCTGAACAGAGAAAGTTTGCCATGAAACGAACTCGATATGGCTTGCCCCAGTTTCTGTAACAACTTTTGATAAACTCTGCAGATATGAAGAGGAACAAATTCTTCACTTTCAATTTTTGCCCCAGCCTGTGGGATCTCCGTAACATCTTGAAAAGAACTCTGAAATCTCTATACTCTGGCGGTTTGACATGAACGGTCTCAGCATTTTGAACCTCACGGAGGTGCTCTGCATTAATTGCCCTATGGGCGAGAATGGCTTTTGTGCTCCTGGGGTGGTCTGCCCCAGCCTTGCAATAGTTTAGCCCCTGATTGGCAGATTTGTGGAGCAGTACCCTCGAGAGGTTCATCGAATCTCGACCTGATTGCCCCGGATTAACTGACTTTTGGATGGCTGACTCCCATGTTGTGATCATCTGATATAGCTTGCCCCGGTTCACCGGAATATTAGGTGTTTTGCATTCTATCCTGATCAAACTTCCATTGTGGCAACTTTCCTGCTGTCAAGCGCTCACTCGCAAGTAAAACATATTATTCTGCATAAAAGATATATTAAATGCAATGCATATGACAGTTTTCAAAATCCAATTCTGTTCACTGGAAAAAAAATTGTGACATAAAGTGTATGAATTACTCATTCAGAATGTCAACATTAATACCAACGCGGTAAGAGGAATCCTCTTTAGGAGTCAGTTTCGATGCAATCTTTACCGAAGTATGCTTTCGAAATAAACCTGTTTCAATTAGGACTTTTTTAGGTTGTAACGTGGTCAAGTTCACGGTTAACAAGGAAGGATATAAGGCTCAAAATTCATTTTAACCCACCCGTTCTCCTTGATGTTCTCCAATCCTACGTTCAGCTAATTCGACCTTAGCGTCCACCTTTCAAAGGTTGAGTGGCAGGAGTGATAGTTCAGGAAATCACACGTTTTTAGAGTGACAGTCACTCGCTTTTCGTCTTTGGCGCCTGAAATCACACGATTTGCTCTTATTTGAGGATTTCTCTTTTGTAATCCTTTTTGCTTTTTTCTTTTTCGTTCCCTACTTTTTGCCTGGACTAACTCTTTTGAGTTTCTTTGATTTTGATTTCGAAGTCCAGCGAGATGCCCTAATTTTTTCATAAGTCGCTTGTTTTCAAGATTCGACTTAGCGGGCTTTTTTCTTATGATTTCTCCTTCTTTCTTTTTTTTGAACAAATCGTGTGACACCGGCTTGCCCGACTTGTTAAAATAGATCGTGATCGTTTCACTCCTTATCGGCAAGGTTTAACCATCGCGTTTTTTTAGGTACGACCTATACAGGTGTGATTTATCCTCGAATGAGAACACTCCTTTTGCAATTTGGTCGCTTGGTCAAATTAGCTAACACCTACCCTGCCCCAGGTTATGATTGAGGGTTTTTCATTTGCAGAAAGAAACTCCTACTACTAGGCTCAAAGGGGTTGACAAGGGATTATCTTCCTTATATCTCCGGTGTTTGTGGATTTGAAACAATGCTTGTACATCACCAACAGGTTTTTATTCAAAAGCATACGGTTGGAAGCTTACACGTCTTTCGATTTCGTCATCCTCCCCGGATTCCACTTAGACAAGCGTTTGAAATAAATGAAAGCAATAGAGTGAACACGAATGGATTAACTCAAAACATGCATATTTATTTCATTATCAATATCAATTGAAAAACAACAAGTTTTACAAAAGAGATTTGCATATAGACAGGAAAGAAATTACAAATGCAAAGAAATGACAGGATGAAATGAAAATTTCCAGCTTCTCGGAACTGGGCTTTCATACTTGACTTGTTGGCGAATCATCAATCTTCAGAATTGTTTGTTGGAGGTAGTCTGATACCCTTCTGATCTACTTCCGGTGAATTCTTCCACAACATAAACTGTTGAGCTCCCACGACTGGATGAAGGAAGATCATTAATCATGAATCCCTGACATGCAATAGAGATCATACCAAAGCCTAGCAGGGCCTGAATCTTGCTCCTGAGCACTTTACAGTCTTCGGTCGAGTGCCCCTGTACTCCAGCGTGGTACTCGCAACGACTGTTGACATCAAAACCTGGCGGATACGGAGGGACCACTGGACAAATCTTCTGTGGCACTATCAGTCTGGCTTGGATTAGATCTGGCAACAACTGATTGTACGACACCGAAAACTGATTAAAATGCCTTTCTGGCTTCCTTGGTCTTTTCTTGGTGTGTCGTCCCTGTTGATGGCGATACGAATGTTGGCTCTGACGCGTGGACCTTGGAGATTGTTGACCCCGACCGATTGAAATGTCTGGAGGATGAGTCTGAGATATCATGGACTCCTTTTGCCCAGGCACTTTCATCCTTAGGCTTGTCCCAGGTAAGGGAAATAACTGCGGGCAAGGGGACTCTGAGATCATATATTGCAGCATATACTCTTGACCCGATGCAGCTCGAGGGGAGAGAGCAGGAGCATCCACCTCTTTCGTAATGCATGGACCAACACCTCCTGGTATGCTTACGCCGTCTTGCGTGAATTCGATCGTCTTCGAGTCAATTAAATCTTGGACCTGGTGCTTAAAAGCTTTACAATCCTCAATGTTATGCTCCGGTGCCCCAGAGTGGAAATCACACTGGGCACTTGCATTATAGCCTGGTGGTGGGGTCCCAGTAAGCGGAGACAGGGTTCGGAGCTCAACCAAACGAAGCTGAAGCAATAGTTGTAACAATCAAGCATAATCCATAGGGATCTCATTGAAGATTCTATTGCAAGGTCTCGTCTTTTGGGCATATCTTCTAGGAACCTGACGTAGCTGCCGTCGAGAGAAGTCCTGAGCTCTAAGTTGTGTAGATGATCTCTGATGTACATTACGCTTTAGTATAGGTTCCACAGACAAAAGTGGAACATGCATCTTTGCTGCAGCTTCAGGCACCTGATCATCTTCTTTTCTGAGCACCTTTCTTACCACTTCCATGATCATGCCTACCTGAGTCTTCAACTGCTGGTTTTCCTCTCTGAGCATCTCCTGATCCGGGTGCAACACCTGCAAGTCCACCCTGAACTGCCTCATCTGGCCCTGGATTTCCCTCAGCTCTGCTTGAACTTGCTCCATAACCAACTTCTTGACGTCTGAAATTCTGAAGAGAAAACCGGACCAGGATAACGCAACCCAGCCTCGAACACCTATTATGCAAATGAAATGCGAATTTTATGTTCGAGTATTTCCAAGGAACCTGTCTGCTTCAATTCATGTTTTACACAGATGAACCACAGGGAAAAGATTTAATGCTCAACAGCGAGTTTCGAAGTCAAGATCCTTGGAAATACCAGAACATGTATGTCAAAATGCAAACGTGCTGTAATGATGCAAATGCAAAGATGCAACAAGGGATTAAGATAGTTGTGCTGTCGACTGAAGGACCAAAGTTCTGCTTCAGTGAGAACATAACACAACTCTGATAATAGGAACCCTCTGGTACCAAGAATACTGATTTATATTGTCAAGAAAAACTAGGTTGTCTGAAAGTCAAGGTTTCCTGCATAACCCAATCCCTCTCACAGGTATGGACCTATCCACTGATAAGGTTAGGCATCCTATGCGTTCATCAGCGTCACAGACTTTCAAGAAATGATGATACGTTCACCATTTCTGGTTTGGCGTCATCACCTCCTGAAGAGGCCTCACTTAGCTGAGTCACAAATGATCGGTCCCTAGGGTCGAAAACTCTCAAGTCTGAAATCCCCTCAAGCCCAAGGAGCTGGAAAAGAAATCATCCAAGAGAATCTCGCTTGGGCGCGAATTTCATGGGAAACTAGTACATGCAAAGCATGCACGCCCCGACTACTCTCCACTTCTAATGCTATGTTTGCCCTCAAGCCTGGGTCTGGCTTATCTCTCAGTATCAATCCCCCTCCCAACAACAGCACAGCAGATAATAATATCATGCTGAAAGTAAAGTGCGGGAAAGTAAAGTGCGATAAATAAATGCAAATCCAACAGATAAACATACAAGCGCTAGGATTGACTCGCATAGGGAACCATCACTATCCCTAGTAGAGTCGCCAGCTGTCGCTACTGCGAAAAAAGGTGCCGGCAAAGACAGAAGATCCGCCACCTATCATTATTTATCCCAAAGGAGGGAAAGGAAACGATCAGGAAAAACCTAGCGAAAAGGGATAAGATTGGTCATCACAACCAGATCTCGGGTTCGGGAGTCGATTAAGCAAGGGAAAGGTATTAGCACCCCTCACGTCCTTTGTACTCGACGGGATCCACGCTTGTTTGTTTATCTAAAGGGTTGTTGAAACTATCTAGCAAATGGTCTGGGACGAAAGAAAAGAAAAAGGACTCGACAGAGCGTCGCAGCTTTGGGCCTACGTATTCCCTCGTGCAATGGGAAAGTCAGAGTCAACGTAGTTCGGCTAACTACGGGTAAAAGATGGGGAAAGGTTGCTCGCCAAGACATCGCGTCTTGTGCCTACGTACTCTCAACAGGTATGAGAGATTAGAGCGAACGTAGTTTGAGATAAAGAGAACACAGGTTTTTTTGTGGATTTTATTCGAGTAAGGTTAAACTACAGTTCCAACAGTTAGGGACAATGCCTGTTTGCGGTAGAACTAAGAGTTAACAACACTTTTTTTTCTGAAAAGAATTTCCTGAATTAAAGGGAGCCCTAAAGGGAAAAATAGGTTTGAATGTTTGTTTTTAGCTTTTATTAGAAGAAGTGTTTTTGAGGAATGTTTGTAATTCATATTGCACTAGAGATTATGACCTAGGAGTGAATGTGTCGCATATCGCCCAAAGGACGTACACTAAACACTCTAGATGATTGAGAGGAGACCTCTCAATTATCGTTTCCCAAGTAGCTTAAGGCTCGTAACGTACAATGCAAATTAGCCTTTATTAGGTGTTTTACTATTGTTTGAAGATGAGAAGAGAGAGAAGGACTCTACAAGGGACTACCCAACCCTGATGTTGTCATGCAAAATGGTCCTAATGTTGAGGTTTGAAGGGGAATTCTATCCTATATGTTGTCATGCAAAGGCTTAGAACCTAATGTCGATCATCACCATCCTTAAACAAGGAAGTGAGAGCCCTAAGGGAACATGTCAAAGGGAAAGAGAAACACAACTATCAAGAAGGTGAAATAGGAATGTAAATAGATGCACATGCGATGCAACAATACAAGAAAGGGAGGACACCTCAACCTTTAATACAAACATGGAATGCAAACAGAGAAAGCATACAAGCAAAGGGAGGCAACCCTCAACCTTTAAATGTAAACATGGAAGCGAAAATAGAAAGTCAGAGCCTACCCTAATTCTAATGCACAACATCACACAATCATGGAGATGAAAGGACAAACAATAGGAGGGGAACCAAAGTGAGATACCACTCACTAAGTTCAATGTGTATCAACACAAGAGTCCCCAAAGGCTCAACTTCTTTATGGAATACACATAATTCCTCCTCAGAAGGAATTAGGCTCTCACAAGAAGGATCCTAAGATTGTTGGACAGATAGGAGAGAAATGGAGAGAATGATGATGGGAAGCAAAGTAGGATCCACAAGAACTTACCATGGCACTCAACCCAGTTCATCATACAAGAATGGCCCTCAAAGGATCTACCACTCATGGAATGCACAGAGTTCTTCCACAGGAAGAACTAGGCTCTCACAAATGGGATCCTTAAATAATAAGACTAAGGAAGGAATGAGGAGAAGCATAGTGAGAACCAAGGGAACCCACTATATTCATTGTGTATCAACACAAGGAGTCCGTCAAAGGCTCAACTTCTTTATGGAATGCACTAGGTTCAACCAAAGGAAGAATTAGGCTCTCACAAGAAGGATCCTTTGAATACAGGACAAAAGGAGAAAGGAAGCATAGTGTGAACTAAAGGAACCCACTATAATCAATGTGTATCAACACATGGAGTCCCTCAAAGGCCCAACTTCTTTGTGGAATGCTCTTAGTTCAACCAAAGGAAGAACTGGGCTCTCACAAGAAGGATCCTTTGAATACAGGACAAAAGGAGAAAGGAAGCATAGTGTGAACCAAAGGAACCCACTATGTTCATGGTGTATCAACATAATGAGTCCATCAAAGGCTCAACTTCTTTATGGAATGCCCTTAGTTCAACCAAAGGAAGAACTTGGCTCTCACAAGAAGGATCCTGAGATAACAGGACTTAGGAAAGGGTACACAAAGTACTTGAGTCCTCAAAGGCTCAACCTCTTCAGGAATGCCCTTATTTCAACCAAAGGAAGAACTGGGCTCTCATAAGAGGGATCCTAAGATGGTAGGACTTAAGGAATTAAGGAAAGTTAATGGAAGGAAGGAATCATCCAAAGGCATCTTACATGGAAGGGCTAAAGGAAAGTCCTAAGAAGGCCTAAGCTATGAACTAG
This sequence comes from Lathyrus sativus, assembly GCA_963859935.3. NCBI lineage: Eukaryota > Viridiplantae > Streptophyta > Magnoliopsida > Fabales > Fabaceae > Lathyrus > Lathyrus sativus. The sequence continues at coordinate 636,266,639 of OZ012740.1, read as the reverse complement.
TTAGGAATGAGATTTGAACTTGGAAATGCACTTACAAGTTCCTTAATATGTCTAGGGTATGGATATGGGAGAATGGGATGCTCACACAATGCAAGAGGATCACACAAAGTGCAAACTAGGTCAAAGGTATGATTGAAACTACCCTAATGAAGGTCAGAAAGCTAAAATCTACTAAAAATAGTAAAGCACATCTAAAACTTCTAAGAAAAATCCTAGGGGACCCCTCTGGTCTTAGAGACCAGAGGTCCAAAAATGAGGAGGAAATTCTAAGTCTAAGTAGGTTAATAGAGAGCAAAACCCTAGGGTGCTCTATGGAAAAGGCAAGGGAAAAAGGATCTAAAGAATTAGCCCAAAACCTATCCTAAAGGAATCAAAAAATAATGGAAAAATACTACATTATCACTTAATTCTCAAGATTAAGCACAAAAAAATCAGAAGTTTATTTGATGTTTTGAGTAAGAAAGAAAATCACAAAGGCATGGCATGTCATTTTTCACATTTACAAAGCATATTAAAAGGAAAATACACAATTAAATGGAAAAGAATTAAAAATGCAATTAAAAAATATGGAAAATTAAATCACATGTTGAACTGCCTAAAACATATCTTTTCATGATTTATGGAATTATTCAACAGTTTTATATGAATTAAAATGAAACAACATTAATGAAAGAAAAAGAAAGAAAAAGAAATTAAAATTGAATAAAGTTGTGGTGTAAAAAGCAAGGAAATCATGTTATATTCATGGGCCTCACGCGCAGTGGGGTTGGAATAGCAAGCGAGCCTAGATCCACTCAGGAATTCATTTAACAAAACACACTGTTTTGCTAAAACACTGGTCAACTACGTTGAAGGGTTATCGTGACTGTTCGCTTGTTCTCAAGTTAATAGATCCAAGGGTGGTGAACATGACATGCGTGCCCCAGACTTTAAACATAAAATGAGGAGAAATCACAACCGTGTGATGGGATGAAAGTCAAGTCACCAAACATAATCCAAGGATTCTCATTATGGCATGCGTGCTTGGGGATTTGAATGTAAACAGAGGGAGGACTTGCAGACGCCGGAGCCACCACGCTCCGGTCGTCTTCTCCGACGATGCACTCACTGTAGCACATTCCCAAATTCAACAAAACTCAAAATTGATTACACCCATGGATTCGTCTTGTTGCATACATCAAGAATATCAAAAACCCTATAATTAACCCTAACCGCAAGCTACAAGTTTGAAGGTTGAATCAAGAAACGTTGCAAACAACCATAAAACTATCCTAAATCCATCTATGCACCTTAAGGAATACAAATCCACAAAAATGGCGCATAACTACATCAAGAATAGAGAGTATGGATGAAAAACGAATTACCTAATGGAGCACCTCCGTTGGGCCTTCAAATGTCGTTAAAGCTTGCTGAAAAGTGCCCAGAATCCATCAATGATCTTCAACGAAGCTTCTGCAACTCTTGATTTTGGCTAAAACTCGATGATTCTCCAAAAAAAAATTTCAACTTTCTTCACTTTTTTCTCAACCGTTTTCTATTATTTCTCTCGCCAATTTCCCCCCTGGTGCATTGTGAATGATGAAATGATTATATGGAATGGACTTGGATAAGTTTGAAGCCCAATTGCAGCTCATGAGAGTCCAATTCCAAAAATCCAATTTTCTCATTTGAAGCTTGGTGATTCTCACAAAAATAGAGCCTAGACTGTTTCCAATTGACTCATATCAGTTGCCTATGATGCAAGGAACATGAATGGATGAGATTAGCTCCTTGGATTTGAATCAATGGTTGATTTTGATTTTGTTACTTCAAGGTGAAGTAATCTTGAATTTTTCCATGTAAATGACCTCAAAATTGGTTTATGGTTTTGGCATTGTATTTAGAACATTTAAGGCACTCAAAATATGCACACATATGACATGAATTGATTTAATTTGAATTGGATCCAAACTAGCCCTTTCAAAGCTTTCTTCCATGGAAATTTCTTCAAGCATTCTCATTTCCAAGCCAAAGCAATGATGAATTAAGGTTTTATTGAGAAAATTCCCCCATTTGGAGCAATTTTTAAGTTGGAAAGATCTCCATTTGAAGTATGCAAAGTGGTGAAATTGACCTATAATCAAAAGTGACCTATAGTCAAAGTTTCCCAAAACACCCATGCCTTGAAAGCTTCATATCTTGAGCTCTACAAATCCAAATGAGGACTTCTAGTACTCTTTGTAAAGCTAAGATCATAAGGAACAACTTTCATCTTTGGATCAAGTATAGGAGAGACCTCCTTCTTGGTCAAAAATGGCATGGAAGTTGGTTGACTTTCATGGACCAAAATCACATCCATCTGATGACCTGTAACTTGTCTGCCTCATAACTTGAGTTCTAGAAATCAGATGAATGACTTCTAGTACTCAAAAGAAGTTTAGAAACAAGCCCTACAATATTTATGTTGGTGTCAAGATGAGATAAAACTTGTATCTTGAGTTATGTGATCTTGAAGTTAGGCACTAAAATAGGGGATTTTACACTGTCAAGCTTAGAAACCCTAGCTTAGCAACTTCTCACACTCTTGAGTATTGATGAATTGATCTTGGAATAATCTCTTAGGTGTCTCAACACAACATTCCATGGTAATAGTTTCTTGGAATTGAGTCTTAATCTCCTCCAATTACACATTTGACTTAGGGTTGACCAGGTGAAAACCCTAATTGCACCACCTTTGGTTGTGGCCTCTTGTATTGGATGTAATGACTTGTATAAGCTCTCCAATGATCCTCAAGACATCCAATGGGCTCTCATAATGCTTTACACCCACATCAATGTATTCAAAATCATCTGATGATCTCCCTTGACCTTCAAGTTAGGAGATATGCACATTTGTGTCCACCTTCAACTCTTTGACTTTTTTGATGGTGATAGGCTCTTGAACAACTTGAATACAACCTCTTGATTAGGCTTAGAATCTTGATAACCTCCTCTTGATAATCACACCTCTCTCAATCCCCTATATTGAATGATGGTATGCAAATGCTAATCCTATATGAAATGTAATAAAACAAAATCCAGTAAAGAAAAGGTCTGCCAAATTTTGGGGTGCAACAGTCGCTACGCGAAAAATGACACAGAGTCGCCACTGGATTTTATTTATCCCATAGAGGAAAAGGGAAATAGTGATAAAACCTTTAGGAAAAGAGCATGGTCATCGCAACCAAGTCTTAGGGTTCGGGAGTCAGTTATGCGAGGGGAATGTATTAGTACCCCCTCACATCCATCGTACTCGATGGGAACCTTCTAAGTCGTTTAGCTTGAATGGGTGTTTTATACTTAAAAGTTTTCTTGCTTAGGGAAAGAGAGGTTGTTTGTTTATTTATAGTGCTCGCCAAGGATTGTGGCCCTTGTGCTTACGTATCCTCACTTAAAAGAAGTGAAGAATCAGAGCTTCGTAGTTCGGAGGCTTATGAAATAGTTGTTTGTTGGTTGATTATATACCTCGAAAAAAGGGTTTTTGAATTGATGCCCTAAGGCGAAAAAGAAGTTTGATAAGTTGGTGTTGTTTATAGTTTTTGAATAGAAATTGTTCTTGACTAGGATTTGCACAAAAGACTTTGGATGGAGATGAATGTTTCGAATAACCAAGTCAAGCGCCTTGTATTCAAAATATTCGGAACGAGTGTAGGAGGGTTCCATTCTCATTCCCTCTCCACCACCTTAAAGTTCATGGTGTATAACCCTAATCGTATATTTATTGTACTTTGGATTTTTATGAGAAAAGAGTATCACTTGATGTTGGATCAAGGTTTATTATTTGTAAAGATATTTGAAGTGATGCGATTAAGGTCGATGGCGATGCACAAGGCAACCGACTTACAAGGTTGAAAATGGCTCGATAAAATCGAGAGTTTGTTTCTTGAAAAAGGTTTTGGCAACAAAAGTCATAAATGGCCAACGATATCCGCATACAAATGGCTATACAATCGCATAAGGTTAGTCGTCTTGAACAAGTCAAAAACACAAAAAAAAGGATTTTTTAAGGTAAAAATAGCAAAAAAACGTGAAAAACAGGGGCTGACATGGTTGGTCGTGTTGTATGACACGGAGGTGTCAGAAGATGCCTACAACATGAGTTTTTTGAGGCAAAACAGCGGGCTAACACGACCGCCCGTGTCAAAAAGTGCCCAGAAAATTGATTTTTTAAGGTAAACAGCGGGCTGACACGACCGCCCGTGTCATACGACACGACCCGTGTCAGCACACCTAGGGGGCGCGCGCGAAGAATAACCAAACAGCGGGCTGACACGGCCGCCCGTGTCACACGACACGGCCCGTGTCAGCCCTGCTAGGTGAAAAAACTGAACTTTTTTCTTTGTTCTTTTTCGTTCTTGTGGTTCTTATAGAGGTTTCTTGGTTCCTCTTAGGACCTTATAGAATATACTCAGCACGACAACATTCAAAAGAAGAAAACAAAAGATAAATGCAAGATATAAAGAGGGAAAATTTGAAGAAAAGGATACCAAAGAGTTTGTTTTCCTTCTTGCAAGACCTCCACTGATTTTTGTTGGGTGTTTTCTTCACTCTCCACTCTATATCTTTGATGGTTCTGCTTCTCAATAGTCCTCTTGTGTTTCTATGTGACTCTCTTGATTTTTACTGGTTTTCATGCTCTCTATTTTCTGGTTTTTTAGGGTTTTTTCTTGCTCTCTCTATCTTTTTCTCTCAATGTGTAGTGAATGTTTTCTTTGTTTACATCCCCCCTCCTTCTTATCTCAGCTCCTAGGGTTTTCCTAATTTCAAAATATCAGATTTTTTCATGGAGAAATGTTTCTTGTCACTTTCCTCATGTCACTCTCTTTCTTTCCATTTCCATGCAAGTTGCTATGCTGCATTTTTGTTGCACTACTTGCCTATGCTGTCTTTTTTCTGCAGCACTCTACATTACCCTCAAACCTTGTACCCATTTGTTGGCTTGTGTTTGGACAGCTCTTGTGGTCAATGCTACCTTTTGACAGCATTTTGAAAATTCTAATATTTGATGTGTTATCATGTGCTATTCCCTTGGTCTTGTGACATGTATGGATTTTGTGACATGAGGTAATTTGTCACCTCTTGCATGGGACTGTTTTAGATTACATTCAAATTGCCCATGGTTAAACATGCATAGTCTTGGTCTTGAAACATTCCAATGTTCATTTAACTCTTAAATATTTTCCTTGGATGTTTGTAAACATAATGGGGAGCATGAAAACTTGATGGGGCATGAAGGGTACCATAGCATGAAATTAATTAAAAGCTTGAATTAAGACTAGAAGTAGCTTAATTTTCTAAGTATTACCAAGAGCTTGAAACTTTGTAACAAATGTGACATTCTTGCAAATGTCATGAAATTTCTCTTTGTAATATTCTTGAATCTAATCTTGAATTCATGAATCTTGAATTTGGAATAATAGGTCTCCCATATGCCATTAAATTTGAAATGAATAAAGTCTTGAATTATGAACTTGTGATCTTGACTCATGCCTTGCAAATTTGAACTCCACTTGATCAAGAATTTGAAACAAAGTTGGATGAAGCAATCTTGAATTTAGGCCTTGCATTTCATGTCCATTAGGAACTAATGTTGAATATCCTAATATTTTCAAGTAACTTCTCCTTGAAGGAATCTACATGAGTATACTTTCCAACTTGAACCAAACCCTAGGTGAGGAACATTTTCTCCCATGTAGCCCATGATAAGAAAATTCTCTTATTTGGAATGGAAAACAAATGAACCGACCCAATCCTTACCTTATGAACCCACATGCTCAATATGAAAAAGAACGATGTATGATATGACGAACGCGGGGTATGAAAGGCTAGAGGTGAAAATGAGGGTGTGACAGGGCTTCCACTTGAGTTTGGATTCCCAAAATCCCTTGATTCAACCTTAATTGAATGTCTTGTTCATGGTTGTCCTTCATAAATTTCCATTAGGGTTTTGTTTACCCTTTACTGTATTCATTTGGTCTTTGATTCGTTCTGAATATATTGCTTACTTGAACTTCTTTATGATTGTATTATTAATAAACTCTCACCATGATGAACATATCTACTTGTCTGATGCTCATTCATGTGTTGATACACCATGCTTGATTACAATCATTTTCATTTCATATTTGATGACTACACTTGTTTAAAACCTTAATCAATGTTGTCTTATTAAGTTTCTATTGGAATTTATGTTTATAAATACTTGCATTCATACAACTGTTGCATTTTAATACTCATCCTTAGTTTAGATTTAGTTCAAACTTTAGGAATCAAACTACAACATAGTTCAAACCCTAGGGATCCCCTTTAAAGTTCTCAACTTCAATATAACATTATGATTCCCCTTAAAGTTTTCAACTTTATTCAAGTCAAAACCATAGCCCCTTGTGGCTTCAAACCTCAAACTTCACATTCAAACTTTTCTCCCATAGATGAGACATGAATCATCTCTATAGAAGAGATGTCTCTTCTATTCCCCACAATATAAATCAAACATTTCAATCTTTTTTTCATTTAAGTGATGTAAGTGGCACACTTGTTGATTCAAAATCCAAGTTGGAGTCCTTGTCTTATTATGGTGTAAAAATACTTCTTTCATTTAAGTGATATAAGTGGCATAATTGTTGATTCTATATCCAAGTCAAGGTCCTTCTCTTAATATGCATAGACCCATTTAAAAGAAGATGTGGCATTACTCTAGATTTTCTACATCCAAGTTTAAGCTTATTCCCTTATTATCTTCTTTCTCAAAATGTTTGTGGTGAATAGGTGAGATATCTCTCTTAAGATGACAATTTGTCTCTTCTCTCAAATCCAATTCCACCCATTAGTAGGTGGAACTAAGAGAGCTTTGATTCCTCAACTTCCTTTTGAGAATACGTTGGCATAAGATTTTGAGATATTAACGAACACAATAATAAATAAAACCTTTAGGTTCCTTCACCTTTGTATTAGTTTATCCCAACTTACCCTACATAAACATCTCCCGCTCACTCAAAACAAATAACAAATCCCTAATACACAACAGATGACCTAATCAACAGTAACACAAATATACATAAGAGGTTCCTATAGGATACTATAGATACTTAGGGTGCTAATACCTTCCATTTCTATAACCAACCTTTGATTCCCAATCTCTTAGTTCATTGTTTTACACTTTGCACACAACACGAGTTTATTCATATATTTTTTTCTCCTTCCCTCCTTTTTAGATAAATTAAAAGTTCACATGTTAGGGCGACCTCGAAAAGCGCACGCGTACAAAAAATGGAAACTTCACCAGGGAATTATGGATTTCATCCCCCCTAAAAGGGATAAGCCTATCTTGCATGTATTTGTGATTTTTACTATTGACATCATTTGCTTACTATTGCATTCATGTTTGTTTGAGTTTTCTGGTTGATCTCTATGAGTGAGACAAATCTTTACCCGAATTTGAGTGTACATTAATAAGATAGGATGTTGTTATAATCAAAAGTTACATGTCTGGAGTAATCCTACACATGACTAACATATGGTATAATCACACTCAGTGAAGGCCCCTTTGGAATTATGGATGCCATTGTGAGTAGTCATAATGTCATTACTTTTTTCTGACCTGGGAGCCTTAGAAGCTGAGTACCTTTAGTATCTGTTTATCTCCACTTGGCCATTTAAGATGTAGTGCGGTGATTATCTAGGTAAAGACTTGAGGTAGTTGATACACGATACTACACTCAGATGAGTTTCTCTAGAGAATATTATTGATTCCTGAGTAGTTGGTGTGTCGATAATATCCGAAATATGGACCTATGACTCTAGGAACCATTTTAGAACATGTTCTACAGGTACAATGAACCCATAATTCATTTTCTTTTCGTTTGGTTAGACCCATAACTCCATGCTCGTGACGTCAAACCCTTGAACCCATGTTTTTTTTTATATGTATGCATCCATACATTCATACATTCATTCAAACATCATTTTTTAACAAAACTTTTTCAAGGAACTTAAAAACTTTATGGAAAATATCATAGGTTTTAAACATGAATTTTAGGAAAAGAAATACCAAGAAGTACAACTTCAAGGATCCTGATACAACATAATTGAGAAAGTTAGGTCGTCTGATCTCTTGTCCAGAGGATTTCTGAAGAAGTGATGGAGGGCTCTTAGGTATTCTAAAGACCAATGTTGAAGAAGGAATTCTTGACACAGTTGTACAATTCTATGATCATCTCTGCCACTGTTTCACATTTCTAGACTATCAACTTACACCCACTTTGGAGGAGTATTCATATTGGATTGGTTTTCTAGTATTAAACAAGATTTCTTTCAATGGCTCAAAGGAAATTCCTAACTCAGTTATCGCAAAGGCCCTTCATTTGGAAACTTCAAATATGAAAGACAACTTCACTTCCAAAGGAGGAATCAAAGGTTTAACTTCCAAATTCCTAATAGAGAAAGCTACAGAGTTGGGTAAAGCCAATAGTATTAGTGTCTTTGATGCTAATCTTTGCACTACTCATCTATGGTCTTATACTATTCCTAAATATCAACCACTATGTTGAATTTATTGCCATCCAGATATTTTTGAGTGGTAACCCAATACCTACTTTACTTAGGGACACTTACCATTCAATTCATCACAGGACTATGAAAGGTAGTGGAACAGTTATGTGTTGTACATCTTTGTTGTACAGATGGTTCAAGTCACACTTGCCGAGAACTAGACTCTTTGCTCAAAATTCTGACAGGCTCATATGGTCTTAGAGGCTTATGTCTTTCATTCATACTAATATGAATGGTATGGCCCAGCTTATGACAAAGGAGTTATCATTGACAGTTGTGGAGAATTCCCCGATGTACCCCTTCTTGGTATACATGGAGGGATTAACTACAATCCTGCTCTCGCAAGACGTCAGTCTGGGTACCCCATGAAAGATAGGCCTAGCAGTCTCTTGGTGTCAGGTTTCTTCTACCTTAATGAAGGTGGAAATCCAGATTTGAAAAAATAAGTCATAAAGGCTTGGCACACCATTCATAAAAAGAGCAAAGATCAGATGAAAAATAAAAACTGTGTTGCTTTTAAGCCTTACACTCAGTGGGTCAATACCAGATCTTGTGAAATCAAGATGGCTTATCCTCTTTAGAGACCTTCACAACCTTTCATTAATTTATCCTCTACAATCCCTATTGATAACATAGAGGAGTATCAAGAACTCTTGACTAGGAAGAAGCTAGAAAGAGACACTTGGGAAGATAAGTTTCACACTTCAAGGGTTGAGATAAGAGAGATGAAAAGACAACTGAAAGAAAAAGACAATTTGATAGAAATCTTGGAGCATCGTGTTGTAGGAAGACAATATGGACAAGATGAACAAGAGAATTTGTTTTTCTCTGGTCATATTCCTTTTACCTCTGGCGCTTGGAAGAAGATTGTCGACCAGCTTACAATAAAAAATACCTGACTAAAGAGGCAAAAGAAGAAGCAACAACATGTGGCTTGATCTTCATCAATAATATTTCCTCATGACCTGTATGCTTAGCTTTGTCATCTTTTTTTAGATCTTTTGAAGTTGTACTTTCATGGTTGTAATCCTTCAAGTACATTAAATAAAATAAGATCTTTTCAATTATTCAAAGTGTTATCCATTTTTATTTGCAACATAATTTTTGAAGTTCCTTGTAAATAAATTCATTTGCATCTTTGCACATCCTACATCATTCAAACATTTTTTGCATTACAATAAACTTACACATGTTCTCGGTTTGAATCCAAATTGTCTCATTCGTATAATACTCGGGCCGGTCGTCAGAAGAAGATGGACAGACTTGAGCAGAAAAACAAGGAACTTAGAGATGAGTTCACTTCTATAAAAGAAAATATAGAAAGGCTCATCAACATGGTAGAAGCATTGATGGCTTCTCAGAATCCTTTTCTTGTATTGATTATAGTTCACTGAAACAATATGTATTTTCATTGATCATGGCATTATATGCAATGTATTTATGAATCATTATCGATGTTATCTTGGTTTTATTGTTTAACTCCATGGGCTTGAACTAAAATTGAAAAATACGATTCTAATCTCGATCCAAGATAATCATATATTAAACTCTAAATGCTAGACATAGATTTAGGTTTAATATTCACCGTAATTATCGATTCTTAATGTTGTCGTATTGTTTAATAGATTGAGAAATCGTAATTTAAACAATAAGGTAGGATCCTCATCAAATTTTTAGACATAAACTATGTTTGTAAGCGATATGTGATGATATTGATACATGCTTGGATTGTGTATAACTGATCAGTGGGTTGCATATTTAATTGGTGGATGAAATCCAATCCCAACAAGCTTATTCCTCTGAAAATTATCCTTATTAGTTATATGTTTATACATTTGGTAACTTACAAATCAAACATCTTGCAAAACCTCCGCTTAAAATCATATTAACTATTGAATGTCATTGATATCGCACCAGCCCATGTGGATACGATAAAAACAAAATACTTACTTTTTGATTACTCAACATCAAAATGCACCATTGTCGGGGACTGATGTTTATATATTACTTGCCGTTGCGAATTTTTTAATCATTTTAAGCTATTGTGTATTTGTTAGTATTGTATATATTCTTTTACATTTGTTGCTAACCATTTTTTCTGTGTTAGAATTGTGCTTTCTTGTATGCAAAATCAGGTATCATAAGAACAAGTGAAGCACAAGCAAGCTAAGCAACACCAAAAGGTAAATATTCTGCATCAACCCTCTTCAAACAACAGTTCAAGGTTGCAATTAAAAGATCAAAATTAGAAGTAAATTACATGGAATTGTGGTACATAGACAAGAATCATACAAATATTACAAAGGGTATCTATACACAAACAACATAGGTTATGTCCAAGATTGGAGACAGGATGCTAAACCATATCAGAATTTCTATCAACAGCCGCAAAATCTTCCACAACCGAACAGAATATCAAAATTGGGAGACACCTTGACGCAATTTATACAAACATCTATGGAGAACCAAAAAATGATTGAAGCATCACTCAAGAATCTTGAAATGCAAGTTGGTCAAATAGCAAGGAAGCTTGAGGATCAACACCAAGAGACATCCACTGTTATCACACAAATCATTTCAAAGGAGTAATGCAATGAAAGTACAACTCAAAGCATTAACGCTACTGATGATGGTAGTAATGATCACTAGGAGACAGAAAATGATGTTGTCAAGAGTGAAGCTAAAAAATAAGAGGAAAATCAAGCATAAATTCAGAAACAAGATGATAATGAAGCTGGTTTCAAGAGAGGTGTTGCAGATAAGATCCTTATGCAAGAGCACATATCAACACAGCTGCAGGTGGCTCTCATAAAAGTACTTAGTTACCTCAATATCAAAAAGGAAAAACATCACTGGGACTATTTGAAAGTAACCAAGACTTTCAAGGGAAAAATGATGAAACATTATGGTGACATTGCAAGAATCTCCATAATAAGACCTCAAAAATATCCCTAACACAAGTGTCAAGCTAAAGACGTTAAACAAGCACTTGTTGGGAGGAAACCTTTTAAATATTTATGGCTTTTTTTTTTACAGATTTCAAAAAGTGAGAAGAAAATGGCATGGCATAACACAAGAAAATTTTGACTGAACTCTGCAGAGTTCGCTCAGTAAAAATGTCAATCATGCCATTTACATCACTTCAGTGTTTTATGTTTTATATAGTAGTTAGCTATAGAAATGTCCTATGTCCAATCCCTAATAGTGTGCTTAATCTTTTTTCCTTTAAATTGATTTGAAAAGGCAAAGAATGGAAAGACCAAGTTACATGAAACAACGAAGGTGCAATGGTAATGATAAAATCATACAAAAGTCACACAAGGTACATGTTTACATGCTTTGTAGAATGTTAGAATAATTATGAGTTTTGTTTTTTCCTACAAATTCATATCATGCCTCATTTTGAAATGTATACATTCCTTGCTTGAATCATTTAACAAAAACCAGAAAAAGCGAGAAGAACTTCCATTGTTTACATAAACACATTACGTGTGGATAATCCTTGTGTTGAACTCGGTTAATTCATGATAAATCTGATAATTCCATTTGAGCTTTGAAAAAGCATAAAAAAGATCAAAGGCAATTGTTTTTTATTGAGAAAAACCACTAAAGCCAAAAGAGCCTCATCATAACCAAAAAGTGAGTGGGCATTTGTACACCTATTTGAACCAAAAAAATCAAATGATGGATCAAATTTTGAAAACAATACAAAACCACTAGGAAAACCACTTAGTGAAGTTTTGATCCATTCCAATTTTTTTATGTGCACAACTTGAACTATAATGATATGAATCATCAAGAGCTACACTCATGAAAATAAATAAGTTGGAGAGAAGTTAGGTGATGATACAAAGTGGAAAAGAAAAAGAAAGAAAGTTAAATGAGATAAAGAAATACAAAAAAATTAAAAATATGGTATCACGGAGAAAATGAAAGATTGAAAAGAAAAACAAAATAAAAGAGGCAAGATTATGGTGATGAAGCAATTTACAAAGGTGGACAAATTTTTGAAAAACTTAGCTTTAGAAAAAAAACCATTTGCTTATGAAACATGACCACATTACAAACTTCACAAAGTCCTTTGTGATTTATGCTTTCAAATGCTTGAATATTGAATTGCTCGGATGAAATCATGAATTAATCAAGATGTTGACCAAGATTATGGATGAGTGTCCATTCACCACATGATTGAAAAATTTCAAGGTCTTCATCACTTTTATGAAGAAGAGCGCTAGGATATGATTCAAGTAAATTGTGCCATTGTCTTTTGTAGTACATGATTTGATCTTGTGGGGGAAAACTGGATTTCATAATCATGCTCTGATTCTACAATCAGTTGAACATGGCTCTTGCATGACAAGTAGTCATCTGAACCGTTCATATTTAAAATTGTTGTTCAAATACTTGATTAATGATCCTAAAAACATTTTTTGAAAAGACCATGCTCTTGATTAAGAACAACCAAGAAATTAAGTTGGGGAGAATTTATGGAGGTTCAAATAGTTGATAAATCTTTGGTGAAAACTTGACAAATGCTTGCTTCCTTTAACTAAAAATGATGAAAGTTGACTAACCATGACCCAAGAATGTGTTACTTTTGAATGGTTATGTTTTTGCATGAAATGACAAAGGAAAACATCAGCTACAAGCAAAAAGAAATCATGCTCTACAACTTTCCCATCAGGAGCAAAAACTTCACTATGCGAAGAGGAAGCGAGCCACATCAAAAGAGAAACAGAATCAAAATGACAAAACTTCACATCGCGATAAATACTTCGCTACGTGGTGGTTGCATCGTGAGCAATACTTCACATAGCAAAGTGAGAAACAGCAGCAAAAGCACCAAAGTTTGCTTGAAGCGACAGACGCGAGAAAAAGCACAGGAAAAGTTCGTTATGCAAACTTTACTTTGCATAGCGAAGTATGGCGGTTCCCAAGGGTGGTTTAAAAGTTCTTCATGGTAAAGTAAACTCACTTTGCATAGTGACCAGAACTTTGCATAGAGAAAGTGCCTCAACTCAACCAACATAAAAGGGGTGCAGTAAAAACATTTTGAATCATCATATTAGAAAACGGACACAGATTGTAATAGACAGGTTATAAGAGAGGGAAAGTGAGGATACGAGATGGATACGCATCAAGAATCGGGAAATCGTCATTGATGCTGATTCATATCAATTTCTCCATTTTGTATCAAGCAACCATGAGTAGATAAATCCCTTTCTTATTGGGTTTGGTTGTAGTTCACCGAAATAGTATGTATTTTCATTGATCATTGCATTATATGTAATGTATTTATGAATCATTATCGATGTTATATTGGTTTTGTTGTTTAACTCCATGGATTTAAATTGATATTGAGAAATATGATTCTAATCTCGATCTAAGATAATCATATATTAAACTCTAAATGCTAGACATAGATTTAGGTTTGATATTCACCGTAAGTATTGATTCTTAATGTTGTTGTATTGTTTAATAGGATGACAAATCGTCAATTAAACAATAAGGTAGAATCCTCATCAGATGTTTAGACATAAAATTTGTTTGTAAGTGATATGTGATGATATTGATGCATGCTTGGATTGTGTATAACTGATTAGTGGGTTGCATATTTAATCGGTGGATGAAATCCAATCCCAACAAGCTTATTCCTCTGAAAACTATCCTTAATAATTATATGTTTTTACATTTGGTAACTTACAAATGAAATATCTTGCAAAAACTCCGCTTAAAATCATATTAATTGTTGAATGTCATTGATATCACATTAGTCCCTGTGGATACAATAAAGAAAATACTTACTTTTGATTACTCAACATCATCATCTCGGAAATTATCTCTGCACTCGTCCCTGTCACATCTGTTGTCCTTCTGCAATGCACCATGCCTCCTAGATTTCCTTGGGGCATGTCTCACAACTTTATACCAGAGGGTTACAAACCTCTAATTCCTGAAGCTTCAAAAGTCGCAGCAGTCATGTCAGTACCACCTCCCGTGGTGCACACTACTCCATACATTGAAGAATAAATCTTTCATGCTCCTTCAAGTGAAACAATGGGATTAGATGAAAGATGGGATGAATTCCATGATCGGTTCTTAAATATGCAGAAAGAGATTATGGCTCTCCAAGGACAAGACTTATTTGGAAAGAACACAACTGACCTATGTTTGGTTCTAAATGTCAAAATACCGCTCAAATTCAAGGGGCCTGATTTCGAAAAATACAAAGAAAATTATTTCCTTCAAAGTCACTTGGTTATGTATGCATGAAGAATGTCCAAGCAGACCAAAAATCAAGCAGTTGTTGATCCATTACTTTCAGGATAGTTTGACAGGTGTCACGCTCAAATGGTATATGGGATTAGACAGTGCGAAGATCCAGACTTTCGGTGATCTTGGTGAAGCCTTCATAAAGCAATAAAAATAAAACCTAGATATGGCTCCTGATAGAGATCAACTCAGGGCTATGTCTCAGAGGGAAAAAGAAACTTTCAAAGAGTACGCTCAGAGATGGCGTGAATTCGCTACCCAAATTTGTCCTTCTATCGAAGACAAGGAAACGACAAAGATTTACTTGAAAACTCTGAGTCCCTTCTAGTATGATTGTATGATCGCTAGTACGCCTAATGACTTTATTGAAATGGTAAACATGAGAGTACGGCTGAAGGAAGCAGTCCGAGAGGGACGGTTGACAAAAGAGGCAGAAACTTCTAAGAAATATGGAAGTGGGTTCCAAAAGAAAAAGGAACAGGATGTCAGCACTTTGTTACAAAGCCAGTCGAGACGAAGATATCAACCACGACAAGTAGAAATTATGTCTCCTGTTATCAACTCAGCACCAGCTCTGGCCTACCAACCGCAAAATTAAGAGAATCAAAATCATCAAAATCAACATAAACATCAGCAACAACAACCATAATATCAGCAAAGGCAACAACAACCTCTACAACATGCTTGCCTGCAATACAACAATAACAAAAATCATGTTCAAAGGTAACTTGGGTTCGATCTTATACCAATGACATACACAGAGTTCTTTCCAGCATTTTTGGCTAAAGGCCATATTCAAACAAAGTCTCATTCTGTTCTCCCAAAAGACCCTCCTTATTGGTGTTAGAACACAGATTGGTTCTTAATAATAACTCTTTGTTTTGATGATAACTGTTAGGAAATTTATATTTAAGAATTATATACTCTAAAATTTGTTTGAGAGTTTTACTGCAGATTGAAATAATATTAACTCTCTAGAAGCAAATCTGTTTTGAATACAAGAAGTTATTCTGACTCTGAAGCGCCAGATGCACCTTACAGATGAATCTGTTTGCTCCTTACAGAAGATCCTGAGTGTAGTCTCCAGAAGGATCTGAAGCAAGAAGCTCCAGAACATTCTGAGTCAGAAGCATCTGAAGATAATCAGAAGCATCTGAAGCATAGAAGAATATTGATTGAAGAGTTTCTCAAAGCATTAGTCTACAGAAGTTTCTGAAAGTACTAACGCTGCCAAGTACTGAAGTTTTGTGTCAAAAATGCTCTGATGATCAACACGCTGAAAGCACACCTGCTGCAGAAGACTCTGATACAACATAGTTCTGAATCTCATTAGAAGACTCTGATCCATTCAGACTCTGAAGAACTTGCTGAAAACTGAAGAAGTAATTTTCAAGAATATATCCGCTGGAGTTATTCAACGTCTCTTTCTTTATTTGTGCTAGACACACTTACACAGACAAAAAGGATTTTTCTGTGCCATCTACTTCTAGGAAAAGTCACTTGATGTGAAGACAAAAAGGCTCAGACCTTTTGGGACTCTCTTTTCAACGCTCAGCTTCATTGGATCAGCTGCCTATAAAAGGAGAACTTCACCACATTCTTCAGTTACACAATTTTGCTGAAAAGAAATCATATTATTCTAAGCTCTCATTATTTTCATATTCTTCTTAGAATCTTATTGTACTTAAACTTAAGAGAAAAATCACTGTTGTGATAAAAGCTTTATAGAAGCATTAATACTCTTGTATTTAATTTACATTGATTGTAAAGGATATTCCTTAAGAGGATTCAGTTAGAATCAGTAGCTCTTGAGAAGACTAAGAACTGTTGTTCTTAGGTGATACTATTGTAATCAGTTTGATTTAATAGTGGATTAAGTCCTTGTTGAGAAAGGCAAATCACTCTAGGAAGGGTGGACTGGAGTAGTTGTTTAAACGAACCAGGATAAAAATAATTGTGTGATTATTTTTTAAGTCTTAATTTATCATACTTATTCAAACCCCCCCCCCCCCCCCTTCTAAGTATTATCTCACTTTCAGTTGGTATCAGAGCCTGGTTCTGAGTGTGCTACCACTTAACAGTGTCAGTAAAGATCCAGAGAGATATACTTTGATTTATATATTTATTTGTTATCATGGCTGATAATTCAATGTCAAATATTAACAATAAATATGAAGAGAGGGATAGGATCAGCACCAAACCCCCAATGTTTGATGGGGAGAAATTTGACTACTGGAAAGACAGAATTGAGAGTTTTTTCCTAGGATATGATGCTGATCTATGGGATCTTGTCATAGATGGATATGTACATCCCACAGATGGGGATGGCAAAAAGATTGACAGAAAATCCATGACAGATGCTCAGAAGAAAGACTTCAGAAATCACCACAAAGTCAGGACTATATTACTGAATGCTATTTCACATACAGAGTATGAGAAAATTACAAACAGGGAGACTGCTTTTGATATGTTTGAATCCCTTAAAATGACTCATGAGGGAAATTCTCAAGTTAAGGAGACAAAAGCTCTGGCTCTGATCCAGAAGTATGAGGCTTTCAAAATGGAAGACTCTGAATCTGTTGAAGCCATGTTCTCCAGATTCCAGATACTCACTGTTGGGCTGAAAGTTCTGGACAAGGGATATTCTACGTCAGATCATGTAAAGAAAATCATCAGAAGTCTGCCTATCAGATGGAGACCAATGGTGACTGCCCTGAAGATGGCCAAAGATCTGAACAAGATCTCTCTAGAAGAACTCATCATCTCACTAAGGAGCCATGAGATTGAGCTTGAGGAAGATGAACCTCAAAAGAAAGATAAAGGTAAATCTATTGCATTAAAATCTAACAAAACTGCTAAAGCTTTGCAGGTCATTCAAGAAAGCTCTGAAGAATCTTCTTCTGAAGAAGAAGATGAGTTATCCATGTTGTCCAGAAGGATTAACAAACTCTGGAAGCACAAGGGAAAGAAGTTCAACAACTTCAGAAGATCTGATAACAGAAAGGAATCTTCTAGTCACAGAAGATCTGCCAAGAAAGAAGTTGTGTGCTATGAGTGCAAAGAACCTGGGCACTACAAAAGTGATTGCCCCAAACTTCAGAAAGAAAAACCCAAGAAGAAGTTCAACAAAAAGAAGAAGGTTCTGATGGCAACATGGGATGACTCAGATGAGTGTGAATCATCTTCTGAATCAGAAGAAGAATGTGCAAACGTTGCACTGATGGCTAGCACAGAGGATCAAGAGGAAGGTACCTCAGGATATGAATCAGAATCAGAATCTGATGATGATGCAGAAGAGGTAATGGCTAAACTTACCAAAGAAGAACTCATTAAAGTTTTAACAGAAGTTCTTAAAAGTTATAACAACATCAAACTCAAATACAAGAAGCTGAAAAGCAATCTTGAATCTGAGATTGATCTTCTGAAAACAGAACTTGTTGAGCAAAAAGAAATAAATTTGAAAAACAAAAATGACTTTGAAATAACTCAACAAGAATCTGAATCTGAGACTAAGTCATGTGAAAATATTTTAGAAAAATATGACTCCAGTTTTCAGAGATTTCTCACTAAGAGCATAGACAGAAGCAAGATGGCTTCCATGATCTATGGTGTTAGTGGAAACAACAGAAGAGGCATTGGATATGAATCTTCATCTGGAAGCAATCCAAAACCTGTTGACAAACTTTTCATCAGGAAGACACCTCTGTATTCTCAATTCAAATTTGGTCACTTGAATGACATTAAACACACAAGCTCTGAGAAGAATACTTATGTGTTTAAACCCAAGGCAAGCCAGAATAAACATTATGTTGTAAAACAGAAGTTTAGGCAAACCTACAAACCAACTAACCCCAAAGAACCCAAGAAGATCTGGGTACCTAAAAACAAAATAATTCCTGTTGCAGATGTTCTTAGCAGCAAGGTCAGGACACCAATCATGGTACCTGGACTCTGGATGCTCACGACACATGACAGGAGAAAAGTCTATGTTCCAAAGCCTGGAACTTAGATCTGGAGGTGACGTGAAGTTTGGAGGGAACCAGAAGGGCAAGATCATTGGATCTGGCACTATTGGAAATGGTAAACTTCCCTCTATTACTAATGTTTTACTTGTTGAAGGGTTAAAGCATAACTTATTGTCCATAAGTCAATTAAGTGACAATGGTTATGATATTACCTTTAATCAAAAATGTTGTAAAGCTATTAGTCAGAAGGATGGCTCTATCCTATTTAGTGGTAAGAGGAAAAACAACATTTATAAAATAAATCTTTCAGAACTTAAAGTTCAAAATGTTAAATGCCTCTTGTCTGTTAATGAAGAGTAATGGGTCTGGCACAGAAGATTGGGCCATATTAATATGAGACGTATATCTCAGATTAATAAACTTAATCTTGTTAGAGGACTCCCTAATCTGAAGTTCACTTCAGATGCTCTTTGTGAGGCATGCCAGAAAGGGAAGTTTTCAAAAACATCTTTCAAATCAAAAAATGTTGTTTCTACCTCTAAACCATTAGAACTACTTCATATTGATCTGTTTGGACCAGTGAAAACTGCATCCATCAGAGGCAAGAAGTATGGATTGGTCATTGTTGATGACTTTAGCAGATGGACATGGGTAAAGTTCTTAAAACACAAGGATGAGTCACATTCTGTGTTCTTTGACTTTTGCAAGCAAGTCCAGAATGAAAAGAATTTCAAAATTATAAAAGTCAGAAGTGATCATGGTGGTGAATTTGAAAATAAATATTTTGAAAAATATTTTTCTGAAAATGGCCTTGCTTATGATTTTTCCTGTCCTAGAACTCCACAATAGAATGGGGTTGTAAAGAGGAAAAACAGAACTTTGCAAGAAATGGCCAGAACCATGATCAATGAGACAAATCTGGCAAAACATTTTTGGGCAGAAGCAATCAATATAGCATGCTACATTCAGAACAGAGTGTCTGTTAGACCTCTTCTGAAGAAGACTCCTTATGAATTGTGGAAGAACAAAAAGCCCAACATTTCATATTTTCATCCCTTTGGATGTATTTGTTATATGTTAAACACTAAGGAAAATCTGAGCAAGTTTGATTCCAAAGCACAGAAGTGTTTCATGCTTGGATATTCTGAACGCTCTAAAGGCTACAGAGTATACAACACTGAGACACAGATTGTGGAAGAATCTATTCATGTCAGATTTGATGATAAGCTTGGCTCTGAAAAGCCAAAGCAGGTTGATAACTCTGCAGATAGGGAAGTAGTCTTTATTGACTCTGAAGTTCCAGAAGCAGACAAACTTCAAGTGAAGGAACCAGAAGCAACTCCAGATGCCAATCCCTTAACTTCTCAGATGAATAATCTAAACATTTCTGAAGAGTCAATTATCAGAGGATCATCATCCAGAATTAAAGCTTCTCATCCAGAGGATGTAATTATTGGAAAGAAGGATGATCCCATCAGAACAAGATCCTATCTAAGATCATCTGAAGCATCACTATTTGGACTAGTGTCAGAAATTGAACCATCTTCTGTAGAAGAAGCTCTGCAAGACAATGACTGGATTATTGCCATGCAAGAAGAGCTAAACCAATTCAGCAGAAATGATGTATGGGATCTAGTTCAAAGACCTCAAGGATTCAATATTATTGGTACAAAATGGGTCTTCAGAAATAAGCTAAATGAGAAAGGAGAAGTTGAGAGGAATAAGGCAAGGCTGGTTGCTCAATGGTACAGTCAGCAAGAAGGTATTGATTACACTGAGACATATGCTCCAGTGGCAAGGTTAGAATCTATACGCCTTCTTATTTCCTTTGCTGCACAGAATAACATCACTCTGTATCAGATGGATGTTAAAAGTGCCTTTCTTAATGGTATTATAGAAGAAGAAGTTTATGTCCACCAACCTCCTGGTTTTGAAAATGAAAAATTTCCAGATCATGTTTTCAAATTAAAGAAATCTCTATATGGATTAAAACAAGCTCCCAGAGCTTGGTATGGGAGATTGAGTAATTTTCTTCTGGAGAAGAATTTCATCAGAGGCAAAATGGATACAACTCTATTCTGTAAAACAATAAAGAAAGATCTTCTTATTTGCCAAATTTATGTAGATGATATTATTTTTGGATCAACAAATATTATGCTTGGAAAGGAGTTTGCTACATGTATGCAGGCAGAATTTGAAATGAGCATGATGGGAGAACTCAGATTCTTTTTAGGAATCCAAGTTAATCAAACTCCAGAGTGCACCTACATACATCAGACAAAGTATGTTAAAGAACTTCTGAAGAAATTCAACATGTCTGACAGCAAGCTGGCAAAGACTCCAATGCATCCTACTAGCTCACTTGGCAAAGAAGAGGTAAGTAAGAAAGTAGACCAGAAGCTCTACAGAGGTATGATTGGCTCTCTTCTTTATCTTACTGCTTCTAGACCTGACATATTGTTCAGTGTTTGTCTGTGTGCTAGATTCCAATCAGATCCTAGAGAATCACACTTGACAGCTGTCAAGAGGATTCTAAGGTATCTGAAAGGTACTTCTAATGTGGGTTTGTGTTACAGAAAATATGATGATTTCAAATTAGTTGGATTCTGTGATGTTGACTACGCTGGAGACAGAGTGGAAAGAAAAAGTACTTCTGGAAGTTGTCAATTTCTAGGAAGAAATCTAATCTCCTGGTACAGCAAGAAGCAACCCACAATGGCACTATCAACCACAGAGGCTGAATACATTGCTGCTGTTGGATGTAGCACGCAGATGCTCTGGATGAAAAGTCAACTAAAAGATTATCAAATTTTTGAGAGTAACATTTCTATCTTTTGTGATAATACTTCTGCTATATGTTTGTCCAAGAATCCCATTTTACATTCAAAGGCAAAACATATAGAAATTAAGCATCATTTCATCAGAGACTATGTTCAGAAGGGAATCATAAATTTAGCCTTTGTTGATACAGATCATCAATGGGCAGATATTTTTACAAAACCCCTTGTTGAAGATAGATTCAATTTTATTCTGAAAAATATTGGTATGGATTTTTGTCCAGAATGATATTTATCAGAAGCAAATTGTTACAGATGCAAAAATGCTTAATTTATCTGAAGTATTTCTTCTGTTTATTTATTCTATTCTGATTAATATTTCTGATATGAAACTCTGAACTAACCATCTTTAGAAGATCTGAACGTTGGCTAACGTTTCATTTCTTGAGAGAATTCAGAACAACATGCAAGTAAACACGTGTCACACAAAATCTGAAGAGGTGGTGTGTACATAACTGAAGAGACGTTTGAGGTGAAATTTGAATAGTAAATATCTTGGTTTTCCCCCCCAAATTGTCAGAAGCATTTATTATTTGAAATGATTTTATTCTCTTCATTTAATGCTTGCTCAAACGTGCGTTTTTCCTGACTTTTGATGTGCCTAAGTGTTTAGTATAAATACTTGTTGTGTATTCACTTTCACACTTTTCACTCTCAGAATTTACATGCGTTTTCATCTTTTGTTCTCTCTGCATAAAAACCCAAAACCTAAGTGTTTGAAAAAGCAATCTTCAATGGCGACTTCTTCATCAACAACTGCTCAGTTTCAATCTACAATGGCTGCTGTGACTTCAGATAACTTAGGTGCTGCTCCATATTCTCCTCCCAAGAGAACTCTTCTCACACCAGTTGATAAACTAGAAGTGTTGTGTGAATCTATGGTTGAATTTGACTCTCTGGCTGATAATGGGTTTGATTTTCGCTCCATTGTTAGAGCTCAAGGATGGGTGAAATACTTTGATAGGTTGTTTGGACCAGTTTACCCTCTACTTGTAAAGGAATTCTGGATTCATGCATCTGTGTATCCCAAGTTTATTTTATCATCTGTGCTGGGAAAAGAGATTATCATCAGAGAGGATCTGATAAGAAGATTGATTGGTTATGAAGAAACAGATGGTGTTTCCCACTTGCCAGCTGGGCGTGTGGATATGGAAGAGGTTTATGAGGAAGTTATGACTGCTGGACAAGCTTCTAACAGATTCAAAGATCTGAAGCCTGATTACAAGATCTGGGCCAAGATCTTCATGGGATGCATACATCACAGGAAGTCAACAAATTCCCCAGATTATGTCAACAATGAACAGATCTATTTTATGTACTGCCTCAGTCAGAGCAACAAGGTAGATCTTCCTTACATTCTGTTCATGCATCTGTGGAATCACATCAATGCATCTAGAGAATCTGTAAAAGAAAAAGGCCAGAAGATCAGGACTTGGATCCCTTTTGGAAAGTTGATCTCAGATCTTCTCACTGAAAATGGTTTAGTGGCTGCTCTGTACGATGCTGGGGTTACAGAGGAATTAGAGTTCATTATGGGAAAGCCTCTGAACGCTAAAAGTCTTCTGAGACTCAAGATTGTAGATGAACTCACTACTGCTCCAAAGAGGCTGAATATGTCTGATTTGAATAAGAGGGTTCCAGTATCTGACTTTCCTCTATTCTTTGCTGAAGAACCTAGACATATAGTACTGATGTATATAGAGGAATGCAAAAGGGAAGGAGTACCTGTTCCAGCTAATGTGTTTCAGCTTGTCAAACAACCACTACCAGATGCAGGAGAAGAAAAAGAAGTACCACTTCAGAGGAAAAGGACTCAGCCTGCAGCAGAATCTGAACCTGTCCAGAAGAAGGCTAAGATTGCTGAGAAACCCAAGAATCTCTTAAAGAGAAAGGATTCTGAAGAAGCTACCTCTGCATCTGCCAAAAGGATTAAACTAAAAGGTACTAAGACTTCTGTTATTTCTAAAAATGTTGTTATTAATGATTCAACTATTAAGTCTGTTCCAAAACCACCTGTTACTCAAACAACTTCTGTTGCTGCCCCTAGTTCTGTCTCACCTCAAAAACAAAACACTACTTCTATATCAAAAACACCTCAACCCAAAATACACATCAAACACTTTATTCCACGTCCATCACCATCAGATTCACAACCAACAGAATCACAACCAACAGAACCACAACCAACAGAACCACAACCATCAGAACCACAGCCATCAAAACAACAACAATCTGAAAAACAAAACTCTGATCAACCACAGACAGAAAATCAACCACAAACTTGTGAACATCCAGAAAACCAAACCACAGAAGATCAACCAGGAAAAGACTCTGTCATACCACCATCAAATACTCCATCTTCTGAACCTGTTGCACCTGTTACTTCTGAACCCACAAAAGTAACTTTTGCTCCTGTTTCATCAGAACCACCATCCCAACAATCTGATACTCCTTCAGAACCTACTCATATCCCTGAGACAGAAGTTCTTGATATCACTCCATTAAAAACAGTGTTTCAAGTCTCTTCTACCTCTTGTACACCTACAACATCCTCCAATTCATCTGAATCAGATATCCATCCAGATTTTCTTGTCTCTCCATCCAAATACTCTGATATGAACCAACCTGAACCTGAACCTGAACCTGCATCAACCATACCTGCTAAAACTCCTATTCCAGATCCTTTGCCTCCACCTGCACCTTCATCTGAGATGATTGTTCCCACTTCCAATCCATCATCATCTGGTATATCTTGTGCCCAAGTTTCTTCTCTTTATCATAATTTATCTTATGGTTTCAAACTGAAAGATTTTTATGATAGAGTTGAACCTTCTGAACCTCTGAAACCTCTGAAACCAAAACTCAGACAGGCTCTTCCATCTGTAATCCTTTCATATATTCAATCTATGAACAATGAAGGATCCTTAGCAACAATATCTGCTACATCTGGTAAAGCTGTTGTTTCAGCTCTGCAACCTGCATCTGATAACATAGTTGCATCTGATAAACCATCAACCTCTGCTTTCATACCATACTCTAATGAACCCTTTGATGATGTTTGCCCATGCACAAGACCAAAACCTAATCTACTTAATGCTTTAAACAGATCCTTACCTCAAAAACCAGAAATTCCTTTCATTCCATATTATCCCCCTCCTCTGATTTCCATCCAAAAATCACTGCTACCACCAACTCCCAAACCTAAACATATGACTCTGGAAACCTTGCTTAAACCACCACCCAGACTTAATGTTGATCATTTATTTCAAACATTTTTGCAAGAAATACAGATGTCTTTAGGTACTGTTCAGAAGAGATGCTCTGAAACTATGGATGCATCTGAAACTGACATCATCTGGAAAGGATTCATCAATAGATTCAATACTGTAGCTTCCAATCTGAAGAACGTCTGTTCTGATGATGCAAAGCTCAGAGCTGAAAGAACTCAATTCTGGATTGTCAACAAAACTGAACCTCTGCTTCGTTTGGATGCTCCTCCTCCTCCAACAGAACCAACTGCCAATGCATTAACTATGACTCTGGTAGAATCCCCTTCAGGATCTCCAGAACCTATGGCAATTGACTCTGTTTAGGCTGCAGAACCTCCACCTTCTTCATCAGAGATAAAGACAGAACATCCAGACTTTGGAGACAAGATTGCTGCTCTGGAGGCTGGTCAGTCTGAAATAAAATCTTGGATGGCAAAGCAAGATAAGAAATCTGAAGATATGACAGAGTGGATGTCAAAACAAGATGAGAAGAATGAGACAATGA
This sequence comes from Lathyrus sativus, assembly GCA_963859935.3. Taxonomy (NCBI): domain Eukaryota; kingdom Viridiplantae; phylum Streptophyta; class Magnoliopsida; order Fabales; family Fabaceae; genus Lathyrus; species Lathyrus sativus. Next base: position 636,241,222 of record OZ012740.1, on the reverse strand, counting down.
CTAAGTGGATGTCAAAGCAAGAGCAATCATCATCTGAGATTACAGACCTATTGAAGATGCTTTTGTCAAAACACTCTTAGATTTTTTTTAATGTTTGTGCATCTGTTGTTTTGCATCTGAATTTTATTGTTATATCTTCTGATATTTACCTATGTACTCTTGCTCTGTTATTTTGAATGAATCAGTTTTTCTCCATTGAATTATCTATTTATTGTTCCTTTTATTTGTCTTTTTAAAAGTTTTTACTTTTTGCTTATGACAAAAAAGGGGGAGAAAATAAAGATCTGAACTGTTTAATATAATTTCACTAGAATGAATCTTCAGACATATATATTCTATCTAATATTTAAATTGACTATTTCAGATCATTTGATAAGAACACTCTATAAAAGAATCTCTGAGTCTCTCAGATCATTTGCTTTTCTATCAAACTCTGAATCTTATATCTGCAAGATATTCTGACCCTAAATTGTTATAAGAAACAAACAAGATCTAACTCTGAAGATTACTCAAGATAAAAGGGAAGTTTCTATTCCTTTTTAATATTTAACTCAGGGGGAGATTCATCATCTCAGGGGGAGTTATAATTCTTTATGTTCAGTTAAATAAAATTTCTGATACTTTTTGTCATCATCAAAAAGGGGGAGATTGTTAGAACACAGATTGGTTCTTAATAATAACTCTTTGTTTTGATGATAACTGTTAGGAAATTTATATTTAAGAATTATATACTCTAAAATTTGTTTGAGAGTTTTACTGCAGATTGAAATAATATTAACTCTCTAGAAGCAAATCTGTTTTGAATACAAGAAGTTATTCTGACTCTGAAGCGCCAGATGCACCTTACAGATGAATCTGTTTGCTCCTTACAGAAGATCCTGAGCGTAGTCTCCAGAAGGATCTGAAGCAAGAAGCTCCAGAACATTCTGAGTCAGAAGCATCTGAAGATAATCAGAAGCATCTGAAGCATAGAAGAATATTGATTGAAGAGTTTCTCAAAGCATTAGTCTACAGAAGTTTCTGAAAGTACTAACGCTGCCAAGTACTGAAGTTCTGTGTCAAAAATGCTCTGATGATCAACACGCTGAAAGCACACCTGCTGCAGAAGACTCTGATACATCATAGTTCTGAATCTCATTAGAAGACTCTGATCCATTTAGACTCTGAAGAACTTGCTGAAAACTGAAGAAGTAATTTTCAAGAATATATCCGTTGGAGTTATTCAACGTCTCTTTCCTTATTTGTGCTAGACACACTTACACAGACAAAAAGGATTTTTCTGTGCCATCTACTTCTAGGAAAAGTCACTTGATGTGAAGACAAAAAGGCTCAGACCTTTTGGGACTCTCTTTTCAACGCTCAGCTTCATTGGATCAGCTGCCTATAAAAGGAGAACTTCACCACATTCTTCAGTTACACAATTTTGCTGAAAAGAAATCATATTATTCTAAGCTCTCATTATTTTCATATTCTTCTTAGAATCTTATTGTACTTAAACTTAAGAGAAAAATCACTGTTGTGATAAAAGCTTTATAGAAGCATTAATACTCTTGTATTTAATTTACATTGATTGTAAAGGATATTCCTTAAGAGGATTCAGTTAGAATCAGTAGCTCTTGAGAAGACTAAGAACTGTTGTTCTTAGGTGATACTATTGTAATCAGTTTGATTTAATAGTGGATTAAGTCCTTGTTGAGAAAGGCAAATCACTCTAGGAAGGGTGGACTGGAGTAGTTGTTTAAACGAACCAGGATAAAAATAACTGTGTGATTATTTTTTAAGTCTTAATTTATCATACTTATTCAACCCCCCCCCCCCCCCCCCTTCTAAGTATTATCTCACCTTCAATTGGTTCAAACTGACTAGTTTTGCCCCTATCATTAGGGAACACTCGGTCATGGTATCGAGAATTGTTTTAGCTTCAAGGATGATGTTAAAATACTTATCATGAATGAAATTTTGTCTTTCAAGGACTTTAATCTAAATGTTCAAATGAACCCACTACCTCAACACGGAGAAGCTTTTGCCAACATGGTCTATGATGTCTGCTTATTAAGAAGGAACTTGGTAAAAAGTACATGCAGGACATAACAGGTGGGGTCTTGTAGATTCACATGATTATGTAGGGTGCAGAGTTTGTTCTGTAAACAATCAAGAATGCTACTTTATACAAGCAAACCTACAAGAACAAATGAACCAAGGTTGGATCCAGGAATACAGAATTAGGCCATACCAACCAATTAATATGGTACAAGAGAGGTGATTGATCTTGGTTCTAAGGAGTAGAATGAGTATGTCATGTTTAAAGTAGACTTCGAAAAATCCTACGATTGTGTGAATTGGGAATTTCTTAGGTTCTTGTTAATGAGAATGAGATTTGGCAAATATGTATGAAATGGATTGATGCTTGTGTATTTAGCGGGCATTTATCGATTCTTGTTAACGGGAGTCCTACGAAGGATTTTGAGATTAAGAGAGGATTGATGTAGGGAGATCCACTATCGTTGTTTCTCTTTGTGATTGTAGTGGAGGGATTAACTAGATTAATTAAAAGAGCAACCGCTATAGAAGAGTATATAGGTTTCAGAGTAGATGATGATATTTCGATGGATGTGATTCAATTTACAGATGAAACTTTGATGGTGAGGGAAGGAGGTTGGAAGAATATTTGGAGTCTTAAGGCGATATTGAGGGGCTTCAAGCTACTATCCGACCTTGGAGTGAATTATTATAAAAGTAGATTAATTGGAGTAAATGTTAGTACTCATTTTTTGATGGCAGCAACCAAATTCCTATCCTACAAAATCGAATCTGCAACATTTAAATTCTTGGGAATTCCTATTGAAATCAACCCTAAGAGAGTTATCACATGGAAACCAGCCATCAAGAAGTTCAAAGACAAGCTGGACAAGTGGAATGGTCGTTTGCTCAGCATGGCAAGTAGAATCACCTTGATCAATTATATCCTTTCTAGTTTACCTGTCTCCATGTTCTCTTTTTTTAAGGAGCTAGTGGCGGAGTGGAAGAATTTTCTTTGGGGAAGCAAAGACGGTAAGTCTAAAATCTGTTAGCTTAAGTGGGAGGTGGTCTGTAGGAATAAAGAATCAGAGGGTCTCGGCATTAAAAGCATCAAACAATTTAATTTGGCATTGTTAACCAAGTGGAAGTGGATAATTTTTTCGTCCCCTTAGGCTCTTTGGAAGAGGGTTCTCAAGGCTCGTTATGGTTGTGTGGAACATTTGGTGTTGATGGATTCTCATTTCTTGCGAAAATCTACATCTTTATGGTGGAAAGATATTTTGAAGAGTGATGTGTTATCCAATACTAGAGACTTTAACTTTGCTAATTCGGTGAAGTTCGTGATTGGAGATGACACAAACACTCCTTTTTGGTATGCTAAATGGGCTAGTTCAATGCCTTTAGCAGTGTCTTTTTCAGGTTTTTTTTATCAGATCCGCAACAAGAAAACCTTCTCGGTTGCAGACGTGGGTTCGTGGATTAATAGAGAATGAGTTTGAGGCGATTTAGGCATCCCAAAGAGTGGCCTGAATGTGATCAGAAACAACAAATTCTTGCTATTAGAACTTTTGGAAGATTACAGTCCTACTATGATGGTAAAGGATAACATCAACTGGGACGACGATGAGCAGAATTTATTTTTGGTCAAAGAGGTGTACAATCTCATGGTGGTAGATTTTGACAATAAGTCTATGCACTTGGAACAATTCTGAGCATTTAATTGGTTGTTGAATAACAATGTGTATGCTAGAATTAAATTATTTGGCTGGAAAGTGTTGTGGAACAAAATCCTGACGTTAATATCTTTAAGAAATAGAGGTATTGAGGTGAATTCTCTTTGTGGTCTGTGTAATTAGTTTGAGAAAGATTTAGATCACTATCTTTTTCCTTATTCTTTCTCTTCTATGGTTTGGTAGAAGATTTATTGGAGCGAATGGGTGCTTTGGTGAGGATGTGGTAAAACATTTTTTGGATTGGAGACGAGGTGGCTCTAGTAAATTTATTTAAGGAGCTATGTGGATGGCAGTGGTTTGGACTTTGTGCAAGGAAAGGAATAACTTTATTTTTAATTTTGTTTCTTACAATGTAGATGATGTTTGTTGGAATGTCGAAATTATAGTTTGGAAATGGGATTATATTGTAGAGATTCCTTACTCCAACTCTACTTTTCTAGAATTTTGTATGTATCCTATTTAGATTCTCTAGAATAGTGTTGGTTGAGAATTTATTTCCTTGTTCGTAAGGGTTTGAATACCCGTTGTATTCTCATTTATATCATTTTCATTTTTAAAAAAGAACTTGAAATAACCAACATTAAATGAAATGCAGTAAATGACAAGAAAGAAAAGATGTTTCAATTAAGGAAATATAAAAAGTACAAAGAAAAAAGGGACGTTGACAAGCGAATCTTCCATCATCTCTTTTGAGCGTTTGAACCATGTATATGTGCTTTCGCTTATTGTAAGCCTATTGTGCAAGTTGACGGAACATGACATGGTTGTATGACAAGTATAAAGGAGCTATGTTGATGGCTGTGGCAGAGGATGGGAACGACAATATTTTCCTAGTAGCTTCCGCTTTAGTCGAAGGTGAGACAAAGGATGCTTGAGGCTTCTTTCTTAGGAACCTGAGAATACATGTGACACCGCAAGCTAATTTTTGTATAATCTAGATATACATGAATCGATAAAGTATGCATATAAAAATCCTGAAATGGATGGTAATATCCCCCATCTTCACATGTCTACTGCATTAGACACATAACGCAAAACTTCATGCTTGAGATTAAAGACAAGGAAATACGCAAAAAAACTTGTTAACATGGGTAACAACATACATTTCAGTTACCACAAATATTTTTTCATTATTATTATGTTTTTTATAAAAAAATTATTACAGGTTATGCATTGACGGATGCTACATTTAATTATTATCATAGAGAAGTTCGAAGAACAGACATTAAAGCTTTACGTTGGATAGACAACATCCATAGGGAGAAGTGGGCAAGAGCATATGACAGAGGGAAACATTGGGGACACGTGAAAACTAACTTAATAGAAGTAATGAACTCGGTACTTAAGGCAATATGAAACCTTCTAATCACTGCATTGGTTCAATCTACATATTATTGGCTAGGATCGCTCTTTGGTAAAAGAGACCATCAGTGGACAAAAATGTTGGCTCCTGGGTAGGTTTCCACGGTTGGTTGCAATAAGGGAATGAATGATGAAGTGACTAAAGCTAACATACATATTGTCATGCAATTTGATCGCAAAAGATTATATTTCATGGCCAATGAAAAAGTTAATTAGAATGATGGTCGGTCTACAAGTACTTTCAGCGTTGGCCTAAGGAAAACGGTGGTGTGATTGTGGGAAGTTTCAAGTATTTCACTTGCCTTGCTCCCATGTTATCGCAACATGTTCTTGTATACTCCAGGACTACTCCACTCACATTCCAAACGACTTCAAAATTATTAACATATTCAAGGTCTAGAAGGAAAGCTTTCTGGGACTACCCCACAAGGAGAACTAGCCACGATATGAAGGATTTACTCTTTGCCACGATGAATCTGTGAGAAGGAAGAAGAAGGGACGTCCAACCAATACCCGAATTAGAACCGAAATGGACAACATTGAAAAATAAAAGAGAATGTGTGGGATTTGTCGAGAAATAGGCCATATGCATAAAAAATGTTCAAATGTAGTCGACCGGTCTAGATTATTTTGTTTATTATTTTTTTTACTTAATCATTTAGTCAAGGTTTTAGATTTCATTTCATGTCTTTGTAATTCAATATTGAGTTAATATTCAAGACAAGTTTCAGCAACAACAAAATAAAGAAATCGCGTATAAAATAAGACAATAAACAATAAAATGATTAAACACATTAACATCTCTAGGATATTACAACCATCAAGACAATATTTGTTGGTCCATACATCATCAAAACAACCTCATAGTCATTTTTAACAACTTTCCAGGATCGAGTTTCTCCATTTTTAACAAGTCTGTCAATTCTTCTAATCTTTTCCTTGTCAGCAATTTCTCCATCTAACCAACTCACAGGGCTTCTCTGAAAATGCTCGAATGTCACTGTGTTTCATAGTCGAATCTTCATTAGAGGCTTTATTGCCGAAAAAAATAGTTGAGCATCTCTTTTGATAAGAGGAGCATTTGAATTAGTAAAATACTTCAATGTTGAAGAAATATTTCATAGTTAAATGATGGAATAGGTGTAAATGATGTGAGACTTAGGGGTTGCCACACAAAGCTATTTATAGAAAATAGAAAACTAATAAGATATTCAACTACTCGGACAATAGATGCCCGATTACAAAGTACACTCATAACAACTTAAATTCAAAAGGCTTCTTAACAACTAATCAACAACAATAACAACAATCAACACAAGTGGATCTTCGACTTCTTTGTTAACTTCACCACTATGTGCTGAAAACATACACTAGACATCATAATTTTCTATATGATCCACGTAATACATGTGCATACCCTTAGAGCTTTGCATCAATCAACGTTATGTATGGACAATGATACACTACTTTTCTCACCTTCATACGACGACCACCAACAATCGAAAACTCGTGTTGATGGTTGCAATAAGTGTTCTAAAATTCCATTGCATATCTAGGCAAACACTGGTTTATTTGACTTGTTCATAGAACACAAGACCTTAAACAGACATTTATAAAAATGGAATTTGCTATGTGAGATGAATTATGTTTCTACACATCAAACTACTTATAGAAAAATATTACATGCAAACTCGGTCATTCATTGGCCGATGGTCTCTTAACGGTTTCTTCCCTTGGCCATTGAATGTCATAAGAGCTTAGAATAATTAGTACAATCAATATAATAAATTATTTTAAAAATAAAAAATCTTAGTTTAAAAAATTAAAAATATTTTAAAAAATATTATTTTATTTATAAAATATTATATTTATAATTATATTTATTATTAAAATTATTTAAAACATTAAATAAACTAAATTATGACAAAAATACTAAAATATTAACACACTCGGCCATTCATTGGCCGAGCATACTCATGCAAAAGTTTCGTGCTTCCGCTCTCCTTTTCATTGGCTGAGTATACACTAAAAATGGGGGATCCAGAGAATTTTTTTTTTAGACTAGGACAGAATGAAAAATTTATTTTAATATTAGGATAGAACAGTAAAAAAAAAGTCAAAAAATGTAGATTTGGAAGAACACACTATAAATCTATTAATGTGCAACAAATTTCTAATTTGAGACTCTTTTGTTTTGATTCTTTTGTTGTTTTGAATTTAAAAAAATATTTTATAATTTTTGGTTTAGGATTTACTTTTTAATTTTTTTAATCTATTTTTTGAATTTGAATTTAATATTTATTAATTTTTTTTAACTATTTTAATTTAATTCAATAAATATAAAATAAAAATAAAAAATAACATGAAAAATGGAATGCACCAAGTGATTGTGTCCACGTCACTCAAAATGTAACAACAATTAAAAAAGTCTACACATCAATATTTTTTGTTTTATCTCATTTAGTTTTATCAAAAAGAGAAAGAAGGATCAAAACTATTTAAAAATAAAATAGGACGACTAATTTCGTAAATAACATATAATAGAAGGATCAAAACTGTAATTTAACCTATACAAAAAATAATTGAACAAATTTTAAACTCTATTTTCTTATATGTGAAATATCAAGGATCTTGTTTTTTGTTTTTTTTTTTTGTTTTTTGTTTATCTATTCAACAAGATATAAAGAATATAGAGATAGAAAGAATTTAAATTTATTTTAGAGACATTTTATTTAAATGATATATCTAAATTTCTTTTCTTTCATTTTTATAATTCATAAATAACTACAAGAAAATATAAACATTGTTTATAAATTTTATAAAAATAATATATATTAAAGTAAGTATTTTTTTAGGTTAATATTTTTTAATGCTTAAATGCACTTTTGGTTTTGATTCTGTAAGTTGGCGAGTTTTTGAGTTTAGTCCTTGTAATTTTTTTTTTGTCGGAGCCTCTATATCTCACCTTATGCAATCCATGATGTTGAAAGTGAATATTTTTAAAAATAAATGGGATACATTGACTATTGATTTTTGACTTGAAATAAATTTAATGCACATATATACTGTTTTTGAATTTAATGGGATACATTGACTGTTGTTGAAAGTGACTGTATATGTGATCCGAATTGTAAAACTGTTCAATCTTACAAAACTAATTTGTAAGGTGAAAATTGTCACTTTATATAAACTCTTTGCATTTCTATATTTAACCAATATAAAATTTGAATTTTTTCTAATTAGTGGCAAAGTCAGCACCTGGCTAGGCAGGGCAGCTGCCCAGGCTTGACCTCCATTTCTTCTTTCATTTTTAACTTCTCTTCATTCACATTCCATCTTTCCCATTACTCTTTGAAACTACACATTGCTACTAAGTGCACAATTCCCATAAGTTTGATTTGGATTTGTTTGCTTGTGATTTTTTTTGGAATTTTTGGTGGGGTTTGATAAGCAAGTCATAGAAAACTCAATCCTTATTAATCTAATATCAAGGACTTGTCTACAGACTACATCGCCAAGCTCGTTGAATAACACCAAAGTTAGGGTTTCTATTCAGTCTCAGTCTCGCAAGTTCTCATCAAATTTGCTTGATTTTGATACTTCCGTATGCAATTTATAATTTCAACTAACTTGGACTAAATTCATGTAACTTTACTTGATTTTCATTTTCAGTCTAAAAATTTATTTATTAATTTTAAAATTTTGTTAGTGTTTATGTTAGGTCGTGCACTAGTTGCTTGAAGGACAAAAAATTCACAGTTGGCTATGTGTTTATGTTATGTGGTGCACCAGTTGCTTGGAGTTCGAGAAAGGAACCAGTAGTGACATTGCCGTCGTGCGAAGTAGAGTATTTAGATGTTTCTCTCTGTGCATGTTAATCAAAATGGATGGTGAATCTGGTCTAAGAGGTTAAAGGGAAGAGTCATGGAACAACTACCATGAAGATTGACTGCATGTTAGCTATCAATCTGGCGAAGAATCCGATTGCACATGGAAGAAGCAAGCACATCAAAATGAGGTTCCACTATCTTCATGAGCAGATAGAAGAAGGAAAGATGATCAACCAAGAACACTGTAGAACTGAGAATCTGATTGCAGATATCATGACGAAAGAAGTGCAAGTCAAAGTCTTCAAGAAACTAAGGTCTATAATAAATATAGATAACTTAGACACAATGAATTAGGTGGTGCATTGAGAATGTAATTTCTCATGTTGAAGCAGGTGTAGCTTGACATAAACAAGGATGTGTCAAAATTAGTGTTGTGTGTGTATGTATCGAGTTGTGTTAGATATCGAAGTAGGTTGCTTGACACATGATTTCGACTTAGATCAAAATATAAATTTTGCGCTTTTGTAATTTTTGATTTTACCTTAGGGAGCAAGCTAATTAACTCAACTATAAATAGAGAGTAACCCTATTATAAATTGTAAGACACAACAGAAAGTATAGTTGCACAGTTGAATAATATTTTCTCAGTTTGAGAGCAGAGAGTTACTTTGCAGAAATCATATTTTTTCCCCTCAATATTTGTTAAACTTTTCTTATTCAATTTTCTTTTTTCTTTCATTAACAATTGATGCCTAGAATCATTCTTGCAATCAATGTGTGATTGTTTCACTTGAGTGAAGAGTGAAGAACAATAAATTTTAATCAGTTGATTGAATCTTGTTCATCAAAATTTATTCAAAATTACTCAAAATTTTGAGTTAATTCTAACATTGTTCTCGCAAAAGTATCGAATTTTTACTTGAAAAACAGAAACAAATACCAGCATGAATCATAACATCAACACTTTTAGTACCACGACCCAAGAACCTAATAGCTTCATTAGTATTTTCTTAACCTTCTTTTTAGTTTTTAAATTATGTTTTTGAAAAAGAAATACCAACTTTTTTTTTATAAAAACAATACCAACTTCTTCTCTACGGTCCTTGTCGAAATTGTATACTTGCAATCAACTTTTTCAGAGAAGCAACGACATCAAATCGATCATCAACAGAATCACAATTTATTCCCAAATTAAAACTAAAATTTTGTATTACTTTAATTTTTGTATTTAATTCAACATTATCTAGTTTTGTCTAGTAATGCATTCCGATTAAAGTCTCAATTATATTTAAATATATTAGTTTTTATTTATCAATATTGTTTTTGACTTCTATTTATTTTCAACAATTACCAATTTATAGAAATACTTTTTTCTTTCAATTGTTTACTGTTGTGAATAGAATGTCTGAAAACAAAATATAAATTGTTTCTTTATATTCAATAAACACAGAAGGATTAGGATTAACAAAGAAAACAAATAAGAAGACGAAAAATAAATGACAAGAATTTGTTATAAACTGTTATTCTTTCCTTTCTCTATTAAACAAGATTACAAGAATAACAAATAACAAGAAAACTAACATATAAACCTAATGGTTTTTTTTAACAATTACCCATTATAAGCTAACTTAGGGTACAAGTTAACTTAAACAATTGGGCTTACAAGTAAGGCCTAATTCAACATGCTAACAAACCTAGCAATATTGACTAATGCATGCTAGAACAAAGTTTGACTACAACACGTATTACTCGCGAACAGACTTCGACCATACTAGAGTTCTATCTAATATCTCACAAATCTCCACCTTGGATCTAACTCTATAACATCGAGAAACTAGTTTTCTTCATGCAACTTTATCAACTGTATACAGTGGAAAAACTTGCAACTGGGCAACATCTTGGTGATCATATCAGCAAGATTATGATATGTCGGAACCTTCAGCACTTGGATTTCTCCATGCTCGATTACCCCTCTGACAAAATGCAGCCTCACATCAATGTGCTTGGTTCGCTCATAATATACTGAAATCTTCGATAGGTTTATTGCATTTTGACTATCACATTTAACAGTGATAACTCGACCTTGAAGTTTCAGCTCCTTTGCAAAATCTTCAAGCCACAATGCTTCATGTAGCACACCAAAATTTTCCCATCATTTTTCTTATACCTTGGCTTATTGTTTCAAATCACTTTGCATTGGCATTTGCACATATCATTGATCTTAGACAGGGGATCAATGTATCTTATCCAACAATCAAGAGAAAAGTTTCATCTTCAAGGCTCAATCAAGAATTCATGCTCAACTTTGTGGAAATCTCAAGCTATAAGGTCTCTATCAAGACATGTCACTCAGCTACTTGAACCAAGAACACAAACATTGATTGTCCTCCTCCTATCTCATGGATAACTGATTAGGGTTTTGATTCAAACGATATTTATGGTTAGTTCCTTGGGAAATAATTGATCCTAAATCTCAATAAACACCTTGAGGGTCCTCTACATGGATTATGTGTCATCACAAGCCATCACAAGAGCCTCAATCAGTGGAAATGGTCCTAGGATTTCATCTGGTCAATAAAAGTCAACTGTGATTCAATAAAGTCAAAACCTTGGATCTCAAGGTCAATTAAAGGCATTTCAGTTGTTTTCAAGTGATTTCATGTGTTTGGAACAAGAAGAATCAAGGAGAAACATAAAATCAAGATTTTGACTAAATTATGGTTTTGGTGGAAATTTTTCTAAGTGTAGAAAACCCTAATTCTAGCCATCTTGCAACTTCCATAGCTTTCTCATTTTTGAATCAATGAAAGCAAAATTTCAATCAAATTAAAGATGACATCATGAAATACAAATTTATGGAAGGAGGCACGTCCAAAAGACTCATAGTTTGAGAGGTATGTTAAGCTAAAGTTGAGAAAATAGAGATTATGGAATTTCAACACTTAGAAATTTTTCGAAGTATAGAAATTCAGCTTGAAGTACTTACTTTCAAGCCCATCTTTCATGGTGGTACAAGCTTCAATTGAATTTTCCTACAACTTGAGAGTTGTAGAACATCCTCCAAGCTTTCGTTTGAGTACTAGATCATCTTCATTGGATATGTAGAGATCAAGTTATGATGCTCCCAAGTTGGGGTCTCAAAGATGTCAAGTTTGACAAATTGCTAGGCAGATTTTTGGACCAAACTTTCAAGGCATTTTTTTACTAAGTTCTTGATCTCAAATGAATTTTCCCACAAAATTGAAGTTGAAGATCATTCTTCATGATTTCCATCCATTACAAGAACTCTCTCATTGGATCAAAACTCAGCAAGATATGTGGTTTCAAAAGTCAAGGTTCTAAAGTTTCCAAAGTTCAATAACTTAGGAAAATTTCTAAGTTACTTGGGACAGTTTTGTGCACCCAACTTTCAATCAAGATTCCTCATTAATCCAAGCCCTATTTCACCATTCCATTAACATGAAACTTACTCCACTCATTCTCTACTTTCCATTGAGCTAAGAACCTCATCATTTGAAGTCATGAGCATGGATTTATGATAGCTTAAAGTGGGCAATATGCAATGGTTTCAAGATGCATCTTAGTGGCATTTTGTGGCAACTCTTGCAACATGGTCTTGCAGAAACATTATCATTCTAATTTCACACGCATTATGTTACCTTTTTAGTCTTTAAACATTGCCTCAAATAGCCAAGCAAGCCATGTACCATACGTGTGCATTTGCCAAATGAAGCAACAGGAAAAAGGTTGAAAAAAACTCGTCCCACAAGGTTGTGCCTCAACCTCCATCTCCTTTATAACCTTTATTTCATAAAGGACAACCACTACAAACATCTTAAACCATGCTACCCGTGCCTACCTCACATTTACTCTAAAATGTTCAAACTTTCATCAAAAGTTACTCTTCATTGTTCACCTCAGTAACTCACATTTTGACCATATGAACACTCTTTATAAACTAAAAAATAAACCCTAGAAGAGGAGAGCTTCATTCTCAGCAGCCAGAAAACCCTAAGACACTTTCTCTCACTCTCAAACTTTTCCTTCTTTGAAATTCATTCCTCTAAGCTGGTTCTTCATTTTTTTTTATCACCATCACCATCCTAGAGGCTTGAAGCAGGCAAAACAAGAGGTTTAGTTGCTTGTTTGGATCAAAGGCAGACACTACAAAAGCTTCATTTTGGGGTAACTGTCTCTTCTCTTTTCTCACTTGCTCAATGCATGTTAGACTTGTGATTGTGGTATTTATCCTACTGAGAACATGAGAGTCACTTTGGTGGTGTTGTTGTTGTTGTTGTTGTTGTTGTTGTTGTTGTTGTTGTTGTTGTTGTTGTTTTAGATAAGTTTAAGTTTGAGTTTATTTTCTTCGTGGCCATTTTTTAGGGCCTTAGAGTGGTAAAATGAGAAAACTAATGTCAAATATGGGATCAGCGTGAAAAAACGAGAAGGAATGAACCTGTTCTTTTGAGTTTTGTTGTGTTTTTCAGTCAACTCCAGCAGTCATCGCCGGAGAAGACGACCAGAGCTAGGGCTCCGACGTCTGACGTGTTATGACTTGCGTGGCATTTGACTGCCTCTTTGACTGCTTGTGTGGCTTCTGAGTGGCGTTGACAAGACGCCACCTTATTTAATGAATTGATCATGTGTGACCTTTTTGTCCTTTTTGAGTTTGTTTTGGTTTAATTTTGACTTGGGCCCAACAAAAACAATATTGACGCCCCTGTTTCCAGCCCATTACGCGTTGCAACTTAAATCCATTTAATCTGGATATTACTACCACACCCCCTTGTTTTTCCTTTTTATTTTCTTTTTTTCATTTTCTTCCTCTTTCATTTTAATCCATTTTTAATTGTGCCAAGCTTTGAAAAAATTCACAAAAATAGTTTTTACATATTTTAATGTCTTAAGAATTTTGTCATATTTTTATTTTTGTTTTTAATTTTATTTTTATTATTTTCGTGAGGTGCTTTTACTTTTCTACCTTTAAATAAGGTTTTAGGTTTTTGATGTCTTGTGCTTGCTTCTTTGACTTAATCTTTTGCACACACTTAGACACATTATTGAGCTATGTTTAGATCCTGGTTTGGTGCTTTGATGATCAATTTTTATTTGATTTCTATTTAACTTTGTTTGACCCTCCTCGAAGTATTGAACAATTCAGTTAATCTAATATTAATAATAAGAATAATAATAATTTATTAAGTTATATGGTGGTATTTTGCCAAATTCATAAAATTTTAGTAATAAAATAAAATAAAATAAAATATATTTATAATCTGGTTTAACTTATAAAAAAAAATCGGTTTGAACGGTCTTAGATCCAAAAATTGAAACAATTTTCTATTTTAAAATTGGTTTTTATCAAAAGTGGTTTGATTTTGAAACTAGAACTAATAAAGTGGATTGGGTAACCATGCACATCCCTTTTCTTTGTGGCATATGAATGTGCAAACCGTTGAGTGTATATTTTTTAGATAGTTTTATCATTTTCTTTGGTCTTATTTATAAGGAAATTGATTTTTTTTTAAACTCATTGAATGTTTATTCTATGTTCATAATACAGTTTAAATATATTTATTATTTAATAAATTGAAAAAGTAAATTTTTTCTTAATAGAAACAAAGATAGTAATAATTTTATTTTCTAAAATAAAAATTCATTTTCATTATTCTCATATAATATATTAGAAAAGCCCACAAAATAAAACCAACATTGCTTAAATCAAACAATCTTGTTAAAATAGAAAACATTGAAACATTCAAAACATTTCCTGAATCAAACAATCTTGTTAAAATAGAAAACATTGAAACATTCAAATCTTTCTCATCAAAAAATAGGAAAGGTTGATTTTGAGTTAATGTAGACTCTGGAATTTTTTCAATCCATGTTTTTGTTTCCTTCCATTTTTGACTTCATATTCACTAAGCAAATTCCAATCCAACAATGAGAAAATCTCATCTCGAGTCCATTCACGTTTTAGACTTCCGTATATGTTGATCATGTGAGTCGTGAAACATGCTACATATTCACTGTTGTTTGAAAGTGAATATTTTTGAATTTAATGCGCATATATATATATATATATATATATATATATATATATATATATATATATATATATATATATATATATATATATATATATATATATACACTCAGCCCCGAATTGACAGATTCATGATAACGAATTTTATCTAATTTAATTTTATAAAATTAATTTATAAAGTAAAAAATATCACTTTATATAAATTCTTTGTATTTTTATATTTAACCAATATAAATTTTAAACTTTTTTTTAATCAGTGATAGAAACAGCGCTCGGCTAGGTAGGGCAGCAGTTCAAACTCAACCTCCATTTCTTCTTATTTTTAATTTCTCTTCATTCACATTCCATCTTTTCCATTATTCTTTGAAACTATCCATTTCTACTAAGTGCACAATCTCCGTAAATTTGATTTGGATTTGTTTGCTTAAGATTTTTTTTTGGAAATTTTGGTGGGTTTTGATAAGCAAGTCATAGAAAATTCAATCCTTATTAATCTAATATTAAAGATTTGTCTACAGACTACATCGCCAAGCTCGTTGAACAATACCAAATTTAGGGTTTCTTTTCAGTCTCAGTCTCGCAAGTTCTCATTAAATCTGCTTTATTTTGATACTTACATATGCAATTTATAATTTCAACTAACTTGGACTAAATTCATGTAACTTTACTTGATTTTCGTTTTCAGTCTAAAAAGTTATTTATTCATTTTAAAATTTTGTCAGTGTTTATGTTAGGTGGTGCACTAGTTGTTTGAAGGACAAAAAATTCACAGCTGACTATGTGTTTATGTTAGGTGATGCACCAGTTGCGTTGAGTTCGAGAAAGGAACCAGTAGTGACATTGTCGTCGTGCGAAGTAGAGTACTTAGCTGCTTTTCTCTGTGCATGTTAATCAAAGTGGATGGTGAATCTGGTCAAAGAGGTTAAAGGGAAGAGTCATGGAACAATTACCATGAAGATTGACAACATGTTATCTATCAATCTGGCGAAGAATTCGATTGCACATGGACGAAGCAAGCACATCGAAATGAGGTTCCACTATCTTCGTGAGCAGATAACAGAAGGGAAGATGAACCAGGAATACTATAAAACTGAGAATTTGATTGCAGATATCATGACTGTGAGTAATGTGTTTGCATGAGATCGAAATATGTTTGCATGCTGCTGTCAGAGTAATGCGTGTTGTAGTCGAAGTTTATTCTAGCATGCATTAGTTAATATTGCTAGATTTGTTAGCATGTTAAATTGGGTCTTACTTGTAAGCCCAATTGTTTAAATTAGCTTGTAATTGGTAATTGTTAAAAAGTCCATTAGGTTAGTGTGCAAATTTTCTTATAAATAACATGTTAGTCTCTCATCTTGGTATAAAGAAAAATAGGAAGATAAAATCCTAATTTCAAGAGAGAGAGGTTATTTTGTTATTATTGTATACTTGTCATCTTGTTTCTAAGAGAAAGGAAAGAATAGCAGTTTATGACCAATCCTTGTTGTTCCTTGTTGTTTTACCTTGTTTTCTTTGTTAACCCTAACCCTTGTGTTTTCTTGATCATAAAGAAACTGTTTATATTTTGTTTTAAGACATCCTATTCACAACAAGTTGGTGCGGTGAACATGGAGAAGATGCCTTCAACAAAGTATGAGATTGATAAGTTCATTGGAGTGAACGACTTCGTTCTATGGCGCTTGAAGATGAAAGTCATACTAGTTCGACAGGGTTGTTTGGAAGCGTTGAAGGGAGAGGTAGTCATGGACGCTGCGTTAACGTCAAAAGAAAAGACGGATATGATTGAAAAATCCCACAACATAATATTGTTGAGCCTTGGTGATAAGGTTCTCTGACAGGTATGAAAGGAAACTACAACACCGGGATTATGGGTGAAACTTGAAAGTTTATACATGACCAAATCCCTGGTGAATCGAATCCTATATAAATATCTATTCAGTTTGCTCACATAATATTCTTTCCTTTTTGTGACATACCCTTCAGGTTGCCTCATAAGGATTGCTTCATCTAGATCACCATACAAGAACACAGTCTTCACATCCATCGGTTCCAGTTCAAGGTTAAACTGTGCCACTATGGCAAGCAACATTCGAATGGATATGTGCTTCAAAACAGGAGAGAACGCATCATTAAAGTCGTCACCTTCTTTCTGAGTGAACCCCCTAGCGACCAATCTTGCCTTGTATCTCTTCGACGCCACTCCTTCGATTCCTTCTTTAACTTTGAAAATCCATTTACAACTGACTAACCTAGCTCCAACATGTTTCTTGATCAGTTCCCATGTATTGTTATCATGAAGAGATTTCATCTCATCATCCATGGCCTTTAACCATTCATTCTTCTTTTGACTCCTCATACCTTCCTTATAGTCTCTAGGTTCTTCGTCTAGAACCTTACTTGTAGAGATTAAGGCATAAGCTATAAGATCTACATATCCAAGTCTCTGAGGTTCCTTGATGACTCTCCTCGACCTGTCTCTTGCTAGCGGGTAGTCATTATCAGTCTCTTCATCTTCGACAACATCTTCTGTGTCTTCTTCGACTTCATCTGGGATACGTAATTCATCATCAACATGCCCCACCTCAACAAGAATCTCTCCCTACTTCAGCTCTTCGTCAGCATCATCAATTTTATTTATAGCCATCTCTGCTTCATTGAAAACTACATCTCGACTGGTGATACACCTCCTTTGACATGGCTCTAGGAACCATAGCCTATAAGCTTTAACTCCTTCAGGGTATCCCATCAACATGCATTTCAGAACTCTAGGTTCAACCTTGTCTTGCCTAATATGAACATAGGCCACACACCCAATACTCTCAGTCTGTCGAGACTAGGTGGATGTCTCGACCAAACTTCTTCAGGTGTTTTCATTTCCAAGGCATTCGAGGGACATTTATTTATCAGATAGTTTGTTGTCGAAACAGCCTCCGCCTAAAACACATTCTTCAATCCAACACTAACCAACATGCATCTAACACGTTCAAGGATTGTTCGATTGAATCTCTCAGCTAAGCCATTTTGTTTTAGAGTACGTGCTACAGTCTTATGTCTTGCAATCCCAGACTCAACATGGTAACTTTCAAACGCTTCGTTGCAGACCTCAAGGTCATTTTCAGTTCTCAACCTCTTAACCTTTTTGCCAATTTGTGTTTCGACCAGGACCTTCCAACTTTTGAAATTCTCAAAAGTTTCATCTTTCGTCTTTTGGATGAATACCCATAGCTTTCTGGAATAGCCATCAACGATGGATAAAAAATACCTTGCACCTAAGTGTGACATATTCTTTGTAGGCCCCCAAAGATCAGCATGAATGTAATCCAGAGATCCATGTGTTATTTGCTTGCCTTTGTTAAACTTATCCCTACAGGATTTACCAAATACACAACATTCACAAAAATCCAACTTTTCAACTTTGTCACCTCCTAGCAGGTTCTCCTTCCCCAATTTGACCATGCCTCTTTCACTGACATGGCCCAATCGCATGTGCCATAATTCTGTCTTCGATACAGGTTTCATGGATGCACCATTTGTTGAACCACTTACAACCTCAGCCTCAAGGGTATACAAGCCTTGTTTCTTCATGCCTCTCAAGACTTCCTTCGACCCCTTCATGACTCTTAGGATATTTTTCTCTCCTTGAAAAACATATCCCTTCTTGTCGAATTCACCAAGAGAAATCAAATTTCTCTTCAAACCAGGTACATACTTGACTTCAGTTAATAACCTTATTGACTCATCATAGAGCTTGAACTTCACAGATCCAATACCTGCAATTTTGCAAGATTTTTTATTTCCCAGCAGCACCGATCCACCATCTTAATCACATAGCTTCTCGAACAATTATCTATTTGGAGTGATGTGTCAAGTGCAACCTAAATCCATAATCCATTCTTTTCTTGAGTCTCCACTTGAAACCACAAGAACATCAGATGAGTCGAAGTCATCTTGAACAATGGTTGTGTTGCCATTATCCTTACCTCCATGATCTTTTAGGTGTTCAGGGCACACCTTTCTTGTGTGACCCTCCTTCTTACAATGATAACATCAAATACCAGATATTTCACCATTATAAGACTTCTGCTAACTTTTACCTTTCTTCTTTGTCGAACTTACCATCTTTTTGCAAGAATTTTCCCTTAACGGCAAAACCTTTGCCCACCGTCGAAGGTTTATGCTCCTTTCGTTCGTTCAAGTCCTTAGAATACAAGGCTGCTTGAACTTCTTCAAAGCTCAGGGACTTTATTCCATACAAGAGAGTTTCTTTGAAGTGAGCATGTGTTCTGGGCAAAGCACACAACATCAACAGTGCTTGATCTTCATCATTGATCTTCACATCAATATATTCAAGATTAAGAATCAGCTTGTTAAACATATCTAACTATCTAACTGCTCGGCCAAAACATTTTCTTCACTCATCTTGAATGAATATAAAGCTTGCTTCAGGTAGAGTCGATTCACTAGAGATTTGGTCATGTACAAACTGTCATCTTTCACCCATAACCCCGATGTTGTAGTTTCCTTTGATACCTGTCGAAGAACCTTATCACCAAGGCTCAACAATATTGCATTGTGTGCTTTCTCAACCATGGTCTTCTTTTCTTTTGTCATTAACACAACGTCCATGGCTGCCTCTCCCTTCAACGCTTCCAAACAACTCTGCTGAACCAGTAGGACTTTCATCTTCAAGCGCCACAGACCGAAGTCGTTCACTCTGGTGAACTTTTCAATCTCATACTTTGTTGAATATATCTTCTCCATCCTCACCGCACCAATTTATTGTGAATAGAATTCCTTGAAACAAAATATAAACGGTTTCTTTATATTCAAGAAACACACAAGAGTTAGGATTAACAAAGAAAAAAAGCAAGAAGAACAAAAAGAAACAACAAGGATTGGTTATAAACTGCTAATCTTTCCTTTCTCTATCAAACAAGATTACAAGTATACAAGAATAACAAATAACCTCTCTCTCTCTTGAATTAGGATTTTATCTTCCTATTTTTTCTTATACAAGTTGAGAGACTAACATGCTATTTATAAGAAAACTAACACATTAACCTAATGGGCTTTTTAACAATTCCCCATTATAAGCTAACTTAGGGTACAAGCTAACTTAAAAATTTGAGCTTACCAGCAAGACCCAATTAAACATGCTAACAAACCTAGCAATATTGACTAATGTATGTTAGAATAAACTTCGACTACAACACGCATTACTCACGAACAGACTTCGACCATACTAGAGTTTGATCCAATATCTCACATTTACTAAAACAAGTGTTTTATGTTTAATTAGTTGTAGGTATTAATAGACATTTATTTTAACATTGGAAAAATATACGTAAAAGTTTATCGTGAAAATTGGTAAATAATCGTTGGTCTTCCAAAAATTTGGTTTACTTGCAGGATCAACCAGTGAGTCCTAAGAACATAGCTATTGTATTAATGTATTTCTGGAAAACTGATGAACACTTCGACAACATTCATTAGTGTAAAAAGATTATTTTAATTGTTGTTGAAAAGATTAAACTTTGTAAAAGTTGATAAAGGAAATGCAATTAAGAAAAAGAACTTCAAAGTAAGAAAATGCAGTAAAGAACAATTGATAAAATGAAAGTAAATTTCTATTGAATAAACTATGGTGTTTCAAACGTACATTTCTCAATAGTAACTCTTTTCTCACTTTGACTTAGATACTTTGAGTAAATTTTGAGTAGAATACAATAATTGAACACGCGGAAATCCTAATACTAAGACCCCTATTTATAATACTTCGAAATAACTCTCTTCAACGAGCATTTCTCCAAAAGTTGACATGTTTCGCTCTACATGCCTTCGTTTCTCCGTATTTTGAAATTCAAACTTCTGTCAAAGGAAGGCTCCAAAACATACTTTCGTCGAAGTGACCTTCTACACTTAGAAAATATTTTTGAGTTTTTGTCCAAGCACGTGTCCCTATGAGAACCACTTCGACAGAACTTCGTACTAGCTCATGTCGAAGTCAGGCAGATTTAAGAAACTTTTAATTTTTACTTAGTTTTTCAAATGGAAACATGGCGTCGAAATTCCCAGCCAACAAATTTCCCCCTAAAAATATCATTTTTGATGGAAACTGAGAAAAAGGCATTTTTTGAATTTCCATATTGGATGCCAAAAACCTTTGGACTGCTTAGGACATCATTGTCATCATGATAACTTTCCCCAAAACCTATTCTCAAACCCATGCGTGAATCTTTTCAATCATCACACGCCTAGTCTCTAAGAGATCACGAGTCAGATTTTTTAATTGCTACCGTCTCATTACATAACCCTCACATGACATGCGTCCCATGATTTTTATCACCATTAATGTTGCACAGTAATCGTTCCACTTCATGCATCTATAAAATAGTGGAAAACATTTTTTTCTCTTTTCACTCTCTGAACTCTCTCAAGCATATTTCTTTAAAACTTCATCTTCTTTAAATCTTTTCTCTGCAAACATACTACAACAATGGCTTCTACTTCAAAAATCTCCAAGGAAACAAGCAAGAATGCCAAAGAATCCAACGGATCCAAAGAGCTTGCTCCAGTTCACAGAATGTTGGGCCCAAATATGGTAGGAAATCAACAGTACATCCCTGAACCTCCAAATGAAGAGGAGAAACATAGGATCTATCAATCACAGGTACTCATTCCCGTTCTGGTTTTTTGTAAGACCCATGTTATATTAGGTCCTCTCCCTGATCTTGCTGCTGACCCTGCTAAGGTTAGGGAGGTTTTTTCCCGCTTACCACCGTTACAAACCCATAGATGATGGTTTAAAACCTATGACTAGTAAGGAGATCAAAATTGATGAGAAAACAAAGGTGGATGGTTAAGGTTCTCCTTCGACCATAGCTTCTAGAGACCCAATCAACTTAGAGTTTATGAACACTAGTTTTAGGATGGGACTTAATTCAACTGTCAAAGATGGGACCAGACTACTGCCCATCTATGCTTATTTCTTCCCTCTATTTTTGGGATAACACCACAAAAATTTCGAATTCCCATGTGGAATGGTTACCCCAACTTTGTTTGACGTCACTACCATTATCGGCCTTAAACCTATCAGAGTGAATTATTATCCCACCCTTTTAGTTGATGACTCAATAGGTTCCGACACCAACAAAGAAGCTCTCACCACCTACATAGCCTACTACCATGGCGAAGAAACCAAAGAAGTTTCTGACCAAGAACACATTGCTTTTCTGACTCTTTGGCTTTCGCACTGTGTCTTTTGCTCAAGGTCTCTTCAAGTGGAAAAGAGGTACTTAACCATGGCCAACCAACTGCATGTTGGACATGAAATTTGTCTCAGCCAAATAATTATGGCCAGCCTGTACAAATCCCTTGGCGAAAGCATCACAACATTGAAGATGATCAAGTCGAGAGGAATCTTGCTCCTTTCTGGACCATTCTGACTGCTACAACTATGGCTAAATGCCACTTTTGAAGCATCCCTTCCTGCTCGAAATCCTATCAATGAAGCGTCCATCGAAGTGAAGAATATAAGGGTTTAAGGGACGAGGCTTGCCCTGCTAACCCCTAGTGATGAAGGAATGAATCTTCACCAGACATTCAATAGCTATGTGATGATGTTTGCAAAGTGTTACTAATTTTCTCCCATCATGACCTCTTTTGCAAATAGGAAAGTAGGCCCTGAATGACTCACAAGAAAGTTTCCTCCTAAGTCAAAAGAACAGGAGGCATAATCTCTTGACATTTGGGAATCTTTTCTCACGCCAAGATTGTTGGCTTCAAGGCTCAGCCCTTCAAAACTTTGAATCACTCTTGTCAATTACCAACCAAATCTCGTCTCTCAACAATTTGGTCTTATTCAAATCAAACCCAAACCACTATTTCCTAAAAAGTGTTCATTGATTCATTACAATATGTGGCACGATGAGGAAAAATGCACCAAGTTGCTAGCCAAGTATTCTGACCTCACATAATTCAATCATGTGGCCTTCAAACGATCCTTTCTTTACACCTGAGAGTTTGACAATTGGTGGAGAGAATATTACATGGCAGAATTCTTTGATATAGCTACCTTAAATCTTCATCTAACTCGAGCTTTTGCCCTTGTGCATGACAAAGTGAAGAAAGGTACTTCAACATACATCAAAGAAATCCAAGCATTCCATAAATACTTTGAAAATGCCTACAGGTCGGGTGATCTTATTCGAACCATTAACGAAGCATGAATGACTTTAAAAGAAAAATTTACAATTAGAAGACTTAAACTTCCTTCGTATGTTCGACCTGATCAACGTTACAAGTTATCTTTTAATCTCTATCCTCCAAAATTCCCTCATTTGCCAACTTCTGATTTTGGTGTGGCTTTTAGCCCTCCATTTCCAGACCGATTTTTTTGTGGGTATTTTATGAAAATTCTTCGCCAAGAATCCCAAAAGCGTGTTAAACAAGTGGTTACGACTAAGTACACTCTAGACAATTTCAAAGGCCACCTTCATTTTGGCATAGACCATGCTCGCGTGGAGTCTCCAATATATGAAGGTGTGGAATGGAAGGTTCTTCGACACCACTTCTTTATATCCATTTCTCTTTATTTATGCTTATACTTGACTTATACTGATCGCATTAATTTTCTCTGCATCTGTAAGAATTTCATACAAGAAACCTACTCCCGTTGAAAAAGAAGTTGTCAAAGAAGAAGAAGAAGACAACACCAAAAAAACCACAACCAAGGTAACACTTCGTGCTTATTATTTTTCTCTTTGCGTATTTCCTTCCTAGTCTGACATCTGAAGTATAATATTTTTTGCAGTGAAGTCGAAGACCACCTCAGAAACCAAAAAAGAGAAATAAAAAGGAACCTGAGGTTCATCTAATTGAATTCAATGATGGTGATATTTCTCCTGATCAATCCAAACAAGCCAAGAAAAAGAAGAAGCAGAAAAAAATTACTGATGTCGGTTTTCAACCTCAGCCAAAAACAATTAAAGCACCTGCGAAGAAACCTTCCACTTCAAAGGTGGTAGAGACTGATGTCACCCCTGGTAGTACAAAACCAACTGGAAAGAAGAATCCATATCAGTTGGAGAGTGACAACTTCAATCCTAGGACTAATGATCCTAAGGTACATAGTTTTCTTCTTCACTTTTGAATTTTTTGATTATCTTCGACTAACATGCTTCTAATATTTTCTCGATTTCTTCTTCTTAGGGTGACAAAGATGATAAATGGAATCCCATTATGAAACAAATCATTCCCACCACTAGTAGTGATCCTACCTACCATCTGAAAAGCTCTTCCAAAATTTCTCCCAAGGATTCCACCAGAGAACCCATAGACGAAGTGAGCCAACTGGCCGATGATCATCAAAAGAAATCACCACCCAAGGTCACCATTGATCTCTTGCAAACTAACAAACATGATCATGAGAAAAACCCAGCAAGGGAGAAAGCCTTAGTTGACGTTGTAGGAGACACGGAAATGCCATCTGTAGAAAAAATTATTGAAGACAAGTGTGAAGATGGCTCCCTAATTAATCAAAAAGGAGGTGGTGACGAAAAAGGTTAAGAGGAAGAGGAGGAGGAAGAATATCACTCTATGTTTGATTTTGAAACTAAAGTTGTTATGGAGGATGAAGATGAAGAGGAAGAGAAAGACAAAAATGAGAATGAAGAAGAAAAAGAAAAATAAGAGTATCAATAAAAAATCGACCCAAATCCTAATGCTTCGACTGGAAAAAACTCTACCAGCCTCTAACATGAAGAGCTATAGTCCCTGAAGGGGCATAGCTCACTTGAATATATAAAGGCCATGATCAGCTCCAGATTCATTTTTATTGATAAGAGTACTAACACTTTGACTGCCTCAAGTAATCAGTCTGCCAATAAACCTGAGGATGACTTGCTTCTCCAAATCAAAGAGAAGGTTTTTAATGTTGATTTGTTCCAACTCTTAGAAAAAGACACTTCAGTTAGTTTTGGGATCAATAAACTCTTGAAGCAAGTCAATGTCTTAGAGGTTTCTCTAGAAGTTGTTGATGTCATAATAGAGCTGGGCACGCTAATTGATCTTATTGTTGTTGATCTCAATCATCTCAGAGATTTTTCAAGTAAAAATCACAATAAATCAGAGACCCAACTAGCTGAATGGGATGCAGCCTCTAAATTCACCACAAAGGTTACATATCTGGAAAAGGTCTCTAGACAAAATAAGAAAGAGATTGAAAAGTGTAACAAGAATGTCGAAGAATGGGGGCAAAAAATCAAGGATTTACAGACCAAAATTTCTCAGTCCAAGTAACGCAAAGACGAACTTTTAAAGTTCGATCATGAAGAAGTGGGCAAAGAACTTAAGGTTGGAATGTATCACGTCGTCAGACCCAACAACTTGGCAAGGAAATCAAAGACTTTTTGACCAACAAGGCTCTCTATGAACGTCGCTTGGTGCTTCAAAAATCCAAATATGAGAAGATGAAAAGCTCTCTCCTATCTTAATTGTTGAAGAACTTGTTTTTTTTCTGATTGTAATTTTAATCTCTTCGTGGGATTGATTGTAATGACTTATCCATTTTGGCAATTTTTACTTTAATTCCCATTTTGGCTTCGACTATCCTTTACATGAACTATTTCTTATTTATCTTTATTTCTTGAAGTATAGGCTTATATTTCTTTAAATATTTATATTCACCTTCGCGATTCTTCTATCTTCATTTAACTCTTCGATCTCATATGCGCCATTAGAAAATACTTTAATCATTTGAAAAAGACCTTCCCACTTAGGGGACCACTTACCCAAAGTTCTATCTTTCTGATCCATAGGCAAAATCACTTTCCAAACTAAATATCCAGTCGAAAATATCTTAACTTTCACCTTTTTATTATATGACTTTTCCACTCTCTTCTTTTTCCCTTTTAATAATTCTAAGGAACTCAATCTTTCTTCATCCAAGTCAAATAATTCGTCTAACATCATATTCCAATAGGAATCAAATGAGATCTCATGTTGTCTCTTAATTATGGTTGACTGTTGATAGATTTGGACTGGTAACACAACATCATGACCATATGTTAGCCGAAAAGGGGTAGTATTTTTAGCATCTTTAGGGGAGGTCGACATGGTCCAACTTCTTGTGCCAATTTCTTGGCTTATTCCCCACATGCTTCTAAATTAACCCAATCACTACCTTATTTGCGGCTTCGACCTGACCATTAGCCTGAAAATAATAAGGTGTGGATGTTAAAAGTTTGAATCCCATTTCTTTAGCAAACTCTTGCATCTCTCAACCAGTAAAAATTGATCCCTGATCTGTTGTAATAGTTTCTAGGATCCCAAACCTATAAATAATGTGCTTCTGGATGAATTTGATTACTACATCTTGATCCACATTTACCAGTGGTACAACCTCAATCGATTTAGTGAATAATCTATTCTCACCAAAATGTATTTTTGACTCTTGGATGATGATTGTCGAATTTCACCAACTAAATCCAAAGGCCAACCTCTGAAGGGCCAAGGCTTCACTACGGAATCGCTTGCAGAAACATGTTGAATGCCTGCATGTATTTGGCATTCTTGACATCTGTAATACCCTAATTTTTACTCCTAAAATCCCATATATCATTTTCATCTCATACCACAAGAAAGATCACAAGCTTTGGTTCTCTTGTCTTCCTCTGTAGGTTTTTCTTTGAGGGAGATCATTAGGCACCCTTGTTTTTTTGTATGCTTGATATTTGTTTATGCTTATGTTTACTAACCCTTAACTAAAATCAAAAAAATATGTTTGTCTTTTCTTTACTAACTCTTTTTCAACAAGAGGTATGGATCAAGAACACCAATCAACAGTTCCTCAACTCGAATGGATTTCATCTGAACAAAGTCAAAGTTGATCTACAAGTAATTCAAAATCATTTGATTAAGAGTTTCCCAAGATTTTATTGTTCATAATTCAAGAAATTATAAGGTTCATGTGTTTATTTCCATGCCTTCTTTGACAAGCAAAAAGAATCGAGCCAGAGCTAAGACATCATATCAAAAGGCAAAATTTCACAAGTTTTGATGTGTTAATTGATTAACACTATATGGTTAATCAATTAACCAGTGTGTTTTTTTGTAAAAATGAGCCAAATTCAAATTTTGTAACATTTTAGCACCAACTTTCAAATATTCCATCATGGGAATATTCTAGATCATCTCATTTTAATTCCTCTACCTCATCATAATTAATTCCCACCATACACCTTTACTAATCACCAATTGATCTTGATTTTGCCTCCAAATTCAAATTTCAAGCCTAATTTTGGTTATAAACCACCAAAATTTCCAACCCTAAATTCTATAAATAGAGTCCTCATTTCATTCATTCTTCATGCTTTTGAGAGCCAAATTCACCTTGCTAAAATTTCTCCCAATTTCCTCCAACTACCAAATTCACCAAAGCTCTTTCTTCTTTTGAAAGTTAGTAAGTTCTTCATTGCAACTTACTAATCTTTAAGATAAAACCTTCTTCCAATCATTTTTATACCATCAATTTATGTATATCAAGGCTTTGGAGTGTGATTTTTAAAGTTGATTTGAAGCAGTTTCAGATTTGAAGTGGTAAACTCTTATTCCACCATTGTTGTGCTTGATCTATTGTTGATTCTTGTTGCTTGACCTTTGGATCTTTCAAATTGTGTTTTATTGGTGTTATTTATTGTTGTTTTACTTGCATTTTCGAGCTAATTTTCATTCATGATCATGAGGTGTTTGAAGAAATGTTTGGATCATGAATGCTGAATTTTTTTCAATTTTTTGTTGTTGTTCTATCAGGGTTAACTGATTAACCAAATGCAGTTCAATTTGGTTAACCGGTTAGCTAGTGTCTAGAATGTGTTTTTTGCTTGTTTTTGGGAATGTTTTGGTTCTTTCCTCTTCTTCTTCCATTTTATTTTTATTTTTGCCTTGGTTTGTATTTTTAAAGGTCTTATTCCTCTTTGAATTCAACGGGCTTAGAGTGTAAATGAAGTTGGATAAACATTCACTAATTCAAATCTATCTTTAAAGTGAATTGTTCAATTTATTTTAGGTGTTTTGATTTAACGATATGTTTAGTGCTTTATTCCACCAAGATGAGTGGTTTAAATTAAAGATGGAAGGATTTTAAAATTGTGATTCAATTTGGCTTTCCCCTTCTCTCTTCTTTTTTTTATTTATTTTGATCGATGAAAATCTTTGAAATCATTGGAACTTATTTTAAGTTCTTGATGAAGATGAGATCGTTACCTCTTTTCTTTTCGTGCAGTATTGCTTTCGGAGAGTTATCTACGTATCACTTCTCTAGCATGTATTAGCACTAACATTTTTATTGACCAGTCTCAGATAGTTGTGACTTCTATATAAGTCCAATTACAATTTCTTAACATAGCGCTAAATTGTCCTGAAATCGAAAAACCATTGTGATTTGTAAGCGAATTATCAGTCTCCTATTCTTCCATGGTGTAGTTTGAAACAGATTGGATTTCTCTTGTTACTCGTGGGGGTTAGTTGGCATAGTCGTTGTTTTATCTGAGTTGGAGCCCTCCCCATGATAATGTATGAGACCATGTCTTCATTCTCATGGATGTTTAGTCGAGCATTTCCGAAAACACAATAAAACTTGTTCTCTTGTTTTGGATCATTATTTCTCTATATTGTATATCAATTGTTCTATGTTTATGCTTCTTTCTCGCTCCCTATCTCCTTTATTTTTTATGCTTTATGTTATCATATCATATCATATATTATTTATGCTTCTGCTATTTTTTCTTTCTCCACTTGGACCATTTTTTTATGTTTATGATCTTTTCCTTTTGTCCATTTGGACCAAAAACATTAATAAAGGCTTAAACCCCTAAAAAAACTTGTTCTCTTAATTGTGGACTATGGTTACTATCCTTTGTATTAGATATGGAATTTTGGACCTAGAACTAGGATTTTAACCTATGCTTGAAAGTTTGTGATGATAAACTTTGGAAGTTTGAGTACTTGAAGTTCTCTTTTAAAGACCTATATTGATGAAGGCCTAATCTAAATGAATAGAAGCTTATGTTATGAAGCTTGCTTGTGTGGTTAGATTGTTCTTATCCTTAGCTTTTTATCTTTATGCAATAGGATAATTCCTTCTTCTCCACCCCTTCTTTAATTTTCAAAATCTTCTCCCTTTTTCAAACCTTCTTGTTTTCAAAATCAAACAACTTTCATAATAAAACCTTGAATTTGGTCAAGTGATTTTTCATACTTTGTTTTCTTTAATAAATGTCAATCAATGTTAATCATATTCTGACCAATTTCAAAAAGACATAAAAAATATAAAAACTCACCAACTCTTTTTATGCCTTTGTGCACTTTTCTTTTAAAACTTTTTCATAAGTTTAGACACGAGTCATCTCTTTAAGTGGAATTATTCGCTTGGAAATGGCGACTTGTCTTTATATTAAAATCAATCATAACAAACCTATTTTGTTATTTGTACCATAATGTACGGGGTTTTGGTCCTATATTGCACTTTGTGGGTACATAGGCATGAGGCAATAAGTCTCTCCAAATACAAAAAAAAATCTTTTCATCTCTCGAATCTCCTTTAAAACAAACCTTTTCAAACCAAAACAACGTAGACATTTCAAAGAGTTCCTATAGAGTACTATAGATGTTTTGGGTGCTAACACCTTTCCTTAGCATAACCAACCCCCTTACCGATTCTCTGTTTGTTCTTGTTTTAGAACTTGTTTAGATTTGCTTTGCTCTTTTTTCCTTTCCTTTTTGGATAAAATAAAAGTGTGGTGGCGACTCTTGCATTTTGAGTTAAGCTAATCAATAGCTTAAACTCATAAATTTCCCCACTATAAAATCCTTTCGAGAATTCAATACAATCTTTAAGCATCGTAGGCCAATACATTCCTTGTCGAAATAATAACCACTTCATCTTATGGGCTACTTGATGTGCTCCACATACCCCACCATGGACATTAGGAAGAGCCAAATATGCCTCAGATTCGCTAAGGAATTTAAGTAAGACACCTTCAGGCGTGTTTTTGAATAATTCATTCCCCATTAGAACATAACTTAAGGTACGATATTTGACCTTTGTTCAACAGAAGCTGTAGGATTCTGAAAGTAGTCTACCATAGGCTTTCTCCAATCTTTGTCTGTCAAACTATCTATAGAAAATATTTCAAAGATTTCTTCATCAGCATATCCTAGCTTCATTGTCTCTAAGTCTATTGGGGATAGTTTAGTTGATATAACCCTTCCTCTAACTTTGATTACATCTTGTAAATTTTCCTTCGAAATTTTTTACCCTGAAGCAATCTGGGCCAAGTAATTGGCCTCTTGATTTTCAAATCGAGGTATGTGTCGAATGCTTACCATTTCAAATCTACGTAACAAACTATTGGCTATCACAAAGTACATGATAAGATTTTTTGTGACACACTTATATTCCTTTATAATTTGCTTTATTATCAACTTTGAGTCTCTCATTATTTTGACTCGAGTTGTCCCCAATTCCAATAATATTTCATGTCCAGCAATTAAAGCTTCATATTCAGCTTCGTTGTTTGAACAAAGGCATCTGACCTTATATTTGAATCTTGTTGGAATTTTATTAGGAGAAATAATTAATACTCCTACTCCCGTTCCATCCTTATGACTAGAACTGTCGAAGTATAACTTCCATGGTTCAAGCTCCACAAAGTTTAGGGAGTTTTCTACTACATAGTGTTCGACTATAAAGTCGGCTACCACTTGTCCTTTTAACAACCTTTTAGGGAATATAAGTTAAAGAATATTCTGTTAAAGCTAATGCCCATTTACAAATTCAACTTTGCAAAATAGGTTTAGAAAGCACATATTTAAGACTCCACATCATTCAAGACTCTACTAAGGTAATAAATGGCTCTTTCGATGCCATTCCCATCCTCTTGAGCAAATAAGCTCCCTAAAGTCTTGTCAGACACAGATATGTACAATCTCATACTCCTATTTCTACAAAGAGGCGCCAGAATTGGAGGGTGAATAAGGTATTCTTTAATCTTGTTAAATGCTTCTTGTTGCTCTCTGTAACACCCCGATTCTGATTTCCCATTTTTGTTGAGTATTTTATTTTATTTGGGTGACTATTATTTTATTTGTGAAATTGGTGTGCTAATATGTTATGTTTACATATTGTGTTATTTTGTCGTTTTTGAGAGTTTTCGGGGAAACTAAGTTGGAGGGTATTTAGATATTTCTTAATTAATGATAAGTTAGAAATTTTGTGAGAAAATGAATTAGAAGATATTATGTGAGGAAATAATAGAAAGAATTAGAAATAGAAGATATAAGAGAGAAAGTGGAGGGAAAAGGAAAAGAAAAAGAAAGAAGAAAAATGAGAGAAAGAAAGAGGAAGAGGAGAAAAGAGAAGAAAAAGAGGAAAAGCTTGTAGATCTTCAAAACAACTTCTAGGAATCGATTTAATCGGGTAAGTGTGTGAAATCTTATTATCTTATCAATGTGTATGATTCTGTATGTGTTGTTTGGATTGTTTGAATTGTTTTTCTACATTTTCCATTTTAGGTCGAAAGTGGTAGAATCGTTAGAAACCGATGTTATTACGGTTAGAATTTGAAATAAAATGCGCAGTTTAGTCGAGGGATTTTGGGCCGAGACTATTGGAACAAGTTTGATTTAAATCGGGTGATTTTGTGACCTTCTGACATTTTTGGATATTGAGGGTTTGAGTAGCGCAGGATTCACTAAGCGAGTCGCTGGCGAGTGAGGTAGCGAAGTGTTCGCTAAGCGAGCACCTAGCGAGCTACCAGCGAACACTTCCAGAATTGGACAAAACCAAAAATACCCAAACTTGTTGGAGCGAGTGGCGTAGCGAAGAACTCGCCATTCTGCTCGCCTAGCGAACATGCTAGCGAGCGTGACAGAACAGCATGTTTTTAATCCAATATCGATTCTTCGATGCGTAGCTTGTGTGCTGTTATATGTTATGTTGTGGGTAGCCGTATGGCGTGAATCCTAGATTGTGGAATTGATTGTGAGTTATGGCCTTTTGGAAAATATATGCATTGTTTAAATTAAATGTGAATGCATGATAATTGTGATAAAGTTCATTACCGTTGGCGTAATTGAATGTGAATGTGTATGGATTGTATGTGATTGAAGGAGATGAATGCATGAATATATATGTGGTGAATATGTATGCATTTCAAAAATGTCTGGAGTCATTTTGCATGTGAAGCATCATGAAGTGCATTCTTGTGTTGTGGATTCTAATGAGAATCCGTTGTACCATCGTGTGCCTATGTGAGGTGTGAGCGATGATTACAAACGATTGTGTACCCATGTGGGATGTGAGCAATCCATAAATATTGTGTGCCCATGTGGGGTGTGAGCAATGGGTGAACATCGTGTGCCCATGTGGGGTGTGAGCGATGGTTCCAATAAGTTCTTGAGTGAACTTGTGATGATTAAGACGGTACCGCATTGCATTTGCATAGAGTCGTGAGTCGGTCTCTATGATTTGCATTTATCATCTTTATAA
This sequence comes from Lathyrus sativus, assembly GCA_963859935.3. NCBI lineage: Eukaryota > Viridiplantae > Streptophyta > Magnoliopsida > Fabales > Fabaceae > Lathyrus > Lathyrus sativus. The sequence continues at coordinate 636,208,681 of OZ012740.1, read as the reverse complement.
TGGTGCATTTGTGAATGAACATATATGTGTATGTTTATGTGAAATGATGAGAATTGTGAAAGTATGCATGATGAATATGCTTGGTGTTATATATATATATATATATATATATATATATATATATATATATATATATATATATATATATATATATATATATATATATATATATATATATATATATATATATATATATATATATATATATATATATATATATATATATATATATATATATATATATATATATATATATATATATATATATATATATATATATATATATATATATATATATATATATATATATATATATATATAGACACACACACACACACACACACATTGCGATATATATGAGTGAATTGTGATGAATTGTGGTGAGAATACGGAATATGTGTATGTTATGCAATATATATGATTATATGCATTGTTATTATGATAATATTTCTCACCCTTCTGCTGTTTTATGATGCTCTATGAGGCATTGCAGAGTAGGTTTGCTGGAGGTCTTTTTGCGAAGCGTGTCTTCATTCTTTTGGTCGATCGGCTCTGATATGTAGCACCGGGTAGCTAGGATATTCTTGATTCTCTTGTGATACATTTGTATATGTATCTTGTTGATGAATGTTTATGAAAACATGACTTTGTTGATTGAATCTTACTGGATGATATATATATATATATATATATATATATATATATATATATATATATATATATATATATATATATATATATATATATATATATATATATATATATATATATATATGTTTGATGTTATTAAATGTTTAGATTTTCCGCTTTTATTCTAAATATTGAGATGTGGGTGTAAGGACTAAGTTCCTCTGTTGCGAAGCTACTCCACTGTTGCATATCTTTTGTTGAGCAGGTGTTGTATGTTTTAATTTCAAGCATAATGCGACGCGCCTCTTTTATACCATGTTTATAATTATACCCTGATGAAATTTTTAATATGTGGCTAAATGATTATGTGGTTATTTAGGGGTATAGAAAGGGGGTGTTACACTCTTGCCCCCACTTAAAACCTTCTTGCTTAAGTAGAAGTAGAGGTAAGAAGGATTCATTCTTGCCACTTATATTGGAAATTAATCTCCTTAGAAAGTTGATCTTTCCTAGCAATGACTGCAACTCCTTCATTGTCGAAAACACTGGTGCCTCCATGATGGCCTTGGTCTTGTTCTGATTAATCTCTATTCCTTTTTTATGGACCACTAAGCCTAAGAAATCCCCTATCTGCACACAAAAAGCACATTTGAGAGGATTCATCTTGAGACCATGCTTCCTTATTCTTTCAAATGATTGTCAAAGATGGTCTACATGACTTCTTCCTGAAACTGACTTGACTATAATATCATTAATATGAATCTGCATAAAAGTCTCAATAAAGTCATGATATATCAAATTCATTTCTATTTTATAAGTTGCCCAAACATTTTTTAGGTCAAAGGGCATTACTACCTATTCAAAAGTGCCTAAGGCTCCGGGGCATTGAAAGGTTGTTTTCGGCACATCCTCTTCAGCAAAAAAAGTCTGATTATATCCAAAATACTTGTCGAGCATACTTAGATACTCATGGCCTGCAGCACAGTCGACTAACATTTCCACCATATGCATTGGATATTCTTCTTTTGGGGTTGCAACATTTAAGTCTTTAAAATCTATGCAAACCCTTAAAGTCCCATTTTTCTTAATAACTGGAACAACCTTAGGAATCCATTCGACATACCTGGTTGTACGGATGAATTTTAATGTTAGAAGTCTTTTGACATCCTCTTTGATTTTTGAGAGAACTTTGGGTGCAAAGCGCCTTGAAGTCTGCTTGATGGGCTTCTTCCTATGCTTTATTGGCAACCTCAATTTGACCCGATCTCTACTCAACCCAGACATTTCGTCGTAATCCCATGTGAAGCAGTCTTTAAACTCCTTCACCAATTGAATTACTTTGACTCTGAGCTTTGGGCCAACGTTGACGTTGATGTAGGTTGGCATTTTGGTTGTCCCTTCTCCCAGGATGACCTCTTCAAAAAGATCTTGTGCCAGCATTTTGATATTATTTGCTAACGGATCCTTCTCAAAACCCCAAAGGCTCATCATCATAGATGGAATATAGCCTTTGGCTTTACACTTTGATTTGATATTTGTTAGGTGGCTCTAGTTCGAAGTCCTTCCCTAGACCTTCAAAGTGTTTTTCTTCAACTATTGCTTCGACAACCATGTATTTTGTGTCAACCTCTAAAGCCGCTTTTAATCTATTTTTAGCTATATAAGCCGAAAGATTTCTCAGTGCTTGTGATTCAGTCATAGTCATTGAATTCACTACCCCGAATCCGTAGGTTGAATTCCATCTGTTCTAAAGACGAAGTATTCTTCGCTTATCACCTCCTTGTCTCATTGAAATTTGTGTGTTAGATGCAGGTACAGCGAACAAAAGGCGTTATCTGCGGGTGTAAAATTAAAACCTGCTGGGTTAAAAGGCGCTATGTGGGCTAAGTTTTTATCAAAGTGTCGTCCAGTTACTTGGTTAACTTCAACCATATAATAGTTTTGGTCCGCCTCAATATTTTCAACAATTCCACCACTTCGCCAGATGGATATTCTTTGGTGAAGTGATGATGGTACTGTACCTACCCCATGTATCCACTCCCTTCTAAGGAGCAAGTTGTAATTCGCCTTAGATGCAATTATCATGAACATCGTTGGCCTGGTAATAATGCAAACAATTAATTCTACTTGAATGACTCTCATAGTTGTGCCAACCTTTCCTTTGAAATTTGAAAGAACCATATTGTGAGGCTTTGTGTCAGAGTCACTTTTCTAATCTTTTTTAACATATAATGCGACATTAGGTTTACTGTCGCTCTTCCATCTACTAGTATCTTATTGATACCAACATTTTCTATTTTTCCTCTAATGTATAGAGGCTTCAGGTGGTTTTTCATGGCTTTGTCTGATCTTTCGAAGAACGCATTCTGCCTTTCGATACAACCATTGTTCAAGATATAATAACATACTGGCCTTTGACTTGCCACCTCTTGTTCGACCTCATCTTCTGGGTCTTCCAATTCCGTCACCCTATCATTCTCCCTGGGTAACATGGATATGACATTGCAGATAATGTATAGCGACGATTCTAACCCCAAATCGAAATCGTCTGTCGTTATATCATCATCCGCATGCATCTAGTCATACTTCTCTTTTACATCTTCCTGTTGGTCTGCAGACAACTTTCTCTTAATAGCTTTCTTCTCGACAGGTTTCCCGTCTTTATTGTTATCCTTTTTAACTGGCACGTTTTTGCTAGACTTGACTTTCTCTTTTTCTGCAACTTCCCTTTTAGCCTTGTGTCTCCTTTGTTGACGACTCCACTGAGATCTCGCTATTGGATTCTTCCATTTGTAGTTTTCTGAGCGCGATGCTGATTGCTTGGAAGCTTGGAATTCCCTTCGGTACGCTATCGAAGATCCTCTTTCAACTTCAAAATTTTGCCATTTTTTCTAGCCATGCTATCTTTTCTCGACTGGCCTCACCCACTTGCCCTTGGGGGCATCAAAAGTGGGTTTAAATATTGATGGACTATTCCCACGTACCCATGGTCCACTTTTTTCATATCTACTTGGTGCTCCCTTTTTGTCGAAAGCGACTTGGTTGTTTGAGTTCCTTCAGTTGTTTTTATCCCTTGCCCATCGAACCCGTTGGATATTCTCCACAACTTTTCGGTCGAAGACAATGTTGCATCTAAGACAAAGCATCACTTGAGAATTCTTTCGTTGACATCTGTGGAGAAACTCAACCAGATTTTCTTCTTGTTTTGGATATACCACTTTGACATATTCTTATTATTTAAGAGTGCATTTGTCCACTTCCATCGCGAACTCTTGGGTCATCTCGACCATGTTAACCCTAAGGTTGGTCCCTACAGAGATATCCAATTCTTGAAGTTTCTTGCTAAGGCCTTTAGTAGCCTTAATTTCTTTGTTGATTTGTATGAAATCATCAGTAGTCTCATACATTGCGATTAATTAGTTGGAACCCTCAGTGGTTCTATCGTTGAAGCCTTCAGCAACTTCCTTCATGAAACTGGTTCTAATTTTAATGTCATCAGTGACTTTCTTAGTGAAGCCCTCAGTGACTTCTTCTTCGAAGCCTTTAGTGAATTTGTGGTTAAAATTTCCAGCCACCTGAATGAAACCCTCAATGGATTCTTAATTACAGTCCTCACCAACTGTTCTAGCGAAGCCATCAGTAGCCTTAACCATTACAACATCACTGGAAAGTCATCAGCAACTTCTACCAAGTTGACCATATATGGTTCTGAATAGTACGCATCAGCAACAGGGAGGGGGTCATAATTCACTTTCATCTGGTTATTTGACTTATCATCAAACTTGAGTCTTCCCTCCTTGATGGCATTTTGAACGAGATCCCTGAAAAGAAAACATTGAGATGTTTTATGGCCAAGAAAATTATGATACTTACAAAAACCTCTCTTTTTTCTCTGTTCTAAAGGAAGCCTTTCAGTGCCAAGAGGCACTATCATCTGGCCATCTTTGACTAATAAATCAAAGATTTCGTCACACTTGGTGACGTCGAAGGTATAAGTCCTTTTTGGGAACCTATCATTATTCTTTGAATCGACTAGAATCTTTCCATCCGACGATGTTAAAACTTTACAGGCGTAAAGTAGGCCTTACTTTAATTCAGCAAGGTCAATTTCACTCTCGTCAAAAAAGGGATCTACACTAGTTCCTTATTCATATTTGTCGAACTCGGCGTAGGATACCCTTTCCTTTCTATTCTTGTTTGCCCTAACTTTCTCAGCCTTCATTCGTTCTACTTGTCGAACTCTGTCAGCCAACTGGGCCATATCTCTCAGGTACTGGGTATCCAATTTCTTCCTAATTGAATAGTTGAGGCCACCAGTGACCATTTCGACCAACTCATGTTTAGGCACTTAAGTAAATCACCTTGTCTTAAGTATTCGAAACTTATTGAGGTAATCGTCTGTTGGCTCAGAGAACTTCCTCTTAATGCTAGCCAATTCTTTTAGGCTTATCTTAGATTGTCCCATATAGAATATTTCATGAAACAATCTCTCTAATTATGTCAAATTATGGATTTTTGGTGAGTGAACTTGGGAAATACTTCACTCTTATGTTTTCATTATTGGAAATTTCGCCAGCCGCTATCAAGTATCTTGCCACATGCTCAACTGTGGACTCACTAGTATCCTCAGAAAACTTAGTGAATTTGGGGACTTTCCATCTAGGGGGTAAATCTGACTGCAAGATATATTCAAATAAAGGTGATGTATAATTTGGTCTATGAAGGACAACATTTAACCCATTTCTGGCGATAATCCTTTCGACCATGGGTGTTAGGTTATTATGTGTTGCTACATCTTTGCGTCGAACTTGATTTATTACTTCATCGTCATTTTGGTTTCTATTTACCATTACTACATTTGGTTCCCTCTGGATTGGCTGTTCAATTCCAGGAGGTTCGACCCTAGGTGGTTTGACTACTGCCTCCTGGTTTAAAATGTTTGCCTGGGGTATGTTTGGTTGAACTTGGTTAATTGTAGGGTCTTCTTCTAAGACCACCCCAATATTTTGTACCATCCATTCCCTCTGAGGCTGTCGAGGAGGTTGTGGAACACCAAAGAAATCAGAAATGCGCGTTATTTAGGCTGTCAATTGTTGATTGGTTTGGGTAGTATTTGGATTAAGAGATTGAATATAAATCCCATTTGTTGGGCAAGCATCTGGACCATCTCATGATTACTTTCGTCCATCTGTTGCCTTAACACTACTGCAAAACTGTTAGTAATATTGAGCATCTGAGTAGGAAATCTTGTCCTTAAGGGATGGCGAATTCGACCCATATTATTGATGCCTGAACCAGATTCTTGCAGTGGCGAAGTTACATTTACCATTGGTTCTGAGAATATTGATGACGCATTATGTAAACTTGTCATCACTGATGTTGGCATGCCATAAGGTTGTTTGCATCCTATTTGAGGCATTGAGAACCCAGACACATAAGGCCTAAATGAATTACTTCCCACTGGAGGGGGGGGGGGGGGGGGGTCACTGGTGGACCATGTGTTCTCACATAGGATAAAATGGGACCACTCTGGGAAATCGACTACAAAGGCGTCGGATTTTCCGTAGAAGGTATGACTTCAGACACTGACGCTGGAACCGTACTGCCCCCTGTCAAAGAAGAAGGGGGTGATTCTTCATTATTTTGGTTGTTTGGTAGATTTGGATTCACCATTTTTCTTGTGTATCTTCTCCTTGGTCTATCTTTGTTATTTGTGGCTATTCTACCACTCCTAAGTCTCATGCAACGAAGTATGGAGAGATAAAAATGAAGAGCTTAAATATAAAACTTTTTCCTGAAAAAGTAAAATAAATATTTTTTCAAACACAATACCACTGTCTCACTTGGTGTGTCAATTTTTTTACCGTGAAAATTGGTAAACAACCGATGGTCTTCCAAAAATTTGGTTTACTTGTAGGATCAACCAGTGAATGCTGAGGACATAGTTATTGTATTAATATATCTCTGGAAAATTGATGAACACTTCAACAACATTCACTAGTGTAAAAAGATTGCTTTAATTGTTGTTGAAAATATTAAACTTTGTAAAAGTTGATAAAGGAAATGCAATGAAGAAAAAGAACTTAAAAGTAAGAAAATACAGTAAAGAACAATTAATAAAATGAAAGTAAATTTCTATTGAATAAACTACGGTGTTCCACACGTACATTTTTTAATAGTAACTCTTTTCTCACTTTGACTTAGATACTTTGAGTAAATTTTGAATACAGTACAACAATTGAACACACGAAAATCATAATACTAAAACCCTATTTATAATACGTCGAAATAACTGTCTCCAACGAGCATTTCTCCAAAAGTTGACATGTTTCGCTCTGCATGACATTTTTTCGCCATAGTTCTCCACGCGTCTCCGCTGAGAAAGGGATTCGGACAAAAGAAAGTTATTTATCCGTATTTTAAAATTCAAACTTTTGTCGAAGGAAGGCTCCAAAACATTCCTTCGTCGAAGTGACCTTATCTACACTTAGAAAATATTTCTAAGCTTTTGTCCAAACACGTCTCCTTATGAGAACTAATTCGACAGAACTTCATACTAGCTCTTATCGAAGTCAGTAATTTTCACTTAGTTTATCAGATGGGAACATGACGTTGAAATTCTCAGCCAACAATAATGTTAATAAACATTTTTGTAAAAAAATATTTCAAGAAATTAAATATAAATTTTTATTATCTAAAGAGGTTTCAACGTGGACTCAAAGCCACTTCAAATAAAATAGTCAAACATAAAAAAGTGTGTTACGACAATCAACATATTTTCATATTATTTATCTTTGACATTTTTTATTTTCTAAAATTAGAAATAAAAATGTTGCGTCATTTAAGTGTTAGACAAAAAATTCCAAAAGAGAAAATTCTACGAAGAAGCAAGTTGAAAATTTTCTAAACATAAGGTTAGGTCAAAGTGTATTTTGACCAAATATTGGCTAAGAGACCAACATCGTTTAGACATTGAGAAGCCTGGTTTGGAAATTAGTAAAACTTCAAGAAGTTTAGTGATGTGTTGAGTTCGATAGTTCGAAGGAGTTCGATCGAAGGCAGATCAAATTTTAAATTGAAGTAACTGTTTTTTAGTCTTATTTAAATTGTCAGGGACACATGGAGATTAATCGAAGATCAATCACACATGCAAAGATGACATATCAGATAGAAAAACATTTTAACATTTGGAGACTGTTAGTTCATAGAATTATAAATAAGAGTTCTAGTAGTAGAATCAATGTGACAAAAATATTGTAAACTTCTATATACACTCAAAGTACCCACACGAAGAGAAAAACGAGTTTTTCTAAAAAAAATATACTTGCCTACCACTTTTATATTTATGCAAATAAATTCTTTTTCTATTTAAAGTTATTATTTACTTGTTTTTTTTACTATTCAAAGGAGTAATGTGACTGTGTCGAACTCAGTTAGTCAGTTTACTTTTACAACATAATTATTTTACTAAAGATACCAAACATTCATTGCAAATAATCTGACAATATTAAATGCATACTATTTCTTTTTAGAAAATTAGCACAAACTTGTCTAAGAATTTATTAGTTTGGTCCTTCAAACAATTAACTTAAAACTAAATGATTGTTTACCAAACACATCGATAAACAAATTTGCACGCCTAGTAGAATATGTTTGTGCAACTTTCTTGTATTTAATAATGTTTTCAACATCTGCATTTATATGCGCTTGAGAAGTGATAAAATTTCAGTCAAAATAGTTCGTCCTAAGAATTCATCGCCCGTTGAAACGTCAGAAATTTTTAGATTTAATAAATTACCGTTAAGGGTAAATGTTAGTGTAAATTAAAAGTGATTAAATGATAGTTTAGAGTGTTAATAGATATGTTCCATTAATAGTTAGATAGTTAGTTAGATAGTTGACTCCAAAACTAAAATTCTTTACGGGAAGATGGTAGAGAAACTCATTGAGAGAGAATCACGATTCTAATTAATTAACTAATTAATTAATTCATAAATAAATTAGTAGTTAATATTAGTCAGAATTCGAAATCCAGAATTTTAACTTCTCCAATCCAACTTCTTCAACCGTATATTTAATTATTCAATTATGATATTTAAGTCTCTGCCATATCATGTCATTCACAAAAAGTGACACTCATAGTTAAAAGATGATGAAATTGGTAACAGAAAATAAAGACTGAAATTTGAAGAAATTTTGTTAAGTCTATAAACTTTTATGTAATTATAGAAAAGAAAAACATATTTATTCATATTTATAAAAATTCACAAAAAATAAATGTTTAATGAAAATGAATTAACCTATTGTCGAGGGTAAACTTCACTTATAGTCAACTCATTAACAGAAAATGATACAAAATTATTTGCAGAACTTGATTCCATTTGTGATGTTACTTCTTGATTCATGCTGCTGTGTATGAAAAATGCTGGTTCTTCTGGTGATGGTAATTCTGGCGAATGACTGTTTAGATATGAAACAACCTTAGACATCGTTGGTCTGACATTTGGATTTTTTTGAACACATAACAAACCAATTTGTATGCACTTAATAACTTCATTAAGAGAATAACTTTCTATTTTTGAATCCAATATAATTAATGGAGTTTCGTTTATCCATTGTCTCCACACCTGAAGAATTTATCAAATTAAATAATCAAACCAGCAAGCTTTTCTCAATTTGAATAAATTTTAACTGATTAACTAGGTTAACATACTCACATAACTTGTAAGGCCTTCGGCAATATGATTTGGATCACAAGGACTTATATTTCTTTTTCCAGTTATAATCTCTAAAATAATGACACCAAAACTAAAAACATCTGATTTTTCTGAAAATTGTCCAAACATTGCATATTCTGGAGATATATAACCCCTATAATAAAAAAGGAATGAGTTAAAAAGAAATAAAGCTTATGAATGAAAAAGAAGAGAGGGTTAAACATGTTTTTTGTTAATATAAATATGCCTCATTATAAAACTTTTCTTCAAACCTCTCTCTTTTGTTTTGTTTTTTTTAACTATATTAGCATTTGTTTTATGCAGTGTTTTAAAATATGGATTGTTTCGGTTGGTCGAATCTATTAGACCGTGAATCAGAGGATAGAATGGTTGGTAAAGTCATCTGATCATAGTTGTAATTGATTTGATGAAAATCGATGTGATCCGATGGGTTTACTTATCAGACCAATGAATAAGTGAGTTTTTTGATCCGGCGATTGAATTTTTTATGATTATTTATTAGTTTAATTATAATTTTGATATTTTATTTTTATTTTTCTTAAATTTTGGTGCTCCTGTTTTAAAATATAATTTTATTAATATTTATAATTATGTTAACTATTTATAATAATTAAATAATGTTAAAACTACAAAAATAAAATGATCAAATTTTAAAAATTAGATATGTAATCTTTCAAAAGAAATAGAATTTTAGTTTTATCAAATGGACCATAAATTTATTTGATGTTTAATTTAGTAAAGAAAGAGAATTATATATTCTTTAATTACAAAACTTTTGTCTAATTATTCTCATTAATCTTATTTATTATTAATTATATAATATATTAACATAATAAATTTTAAAAGTTAGAAAAATAAGTATATGATATAATCACACTATAAACTAACAAAAGATTTGAAAAAAAATTACCTTACCCAAAGAAAATTGGAAAACCATTTTTATATTATTTTCACTATGAATCTCATTATTTGAAAAAAAAATTATGTTAGCAAAAGAAAGATGAAATTAAATTTTCACATTAGTTTTTATTTTTATACTCCATCTTTTATTTTTAACTATTTATATAGTCATAATATTATTTTTATATTATATATAGTTTTTTTATTTATAACATTGTTATATCATATAATTACTTTTCCAAAATTTGTTAATTTTTCACATTCAACAAATTGATATGTTTGGAAGGTAGAATTTTATTTAAGATTGTCATTCAACTTATTTTCATGAATAAATTTATAAAATATTTTCTTTTGTAGATTATATCACATGAAATTTATATCAAGAATTTTATTTTACGAATATATATTTTTAATTTGTATAAATTGAATTAGAAATCATGCCGTTCAATCAATTGTTGGAATTAATATAATTTTGAACTAATCTTGATGAACAAGATTCAATCAACCGATTGGAATTCCTTATTCTTCACTCTTCACTTGAGTGAATCAATCACACCTTGATTGTAAGAATGATTTTGTGCAGCAATTGTTAATGAAAGAAGAAAGAAAAATTGAATAAGAAAGAAGATTAGGGTTTGATGAAAATTGAGAAAAAAGATTATTTCCGCAGAGTTTTTCTCTGTACACAAACTGCGGAAATCTTATTAATTTTGCAACTGCTTTTTTTATTACAAGACTACTCTTCTCTATTTATAATTGAGTTAGATTGCTCCCTAAGTTAAAGATCAAAAACACAAAAGTTCAAAATTTATATTTTGGTCTAAGTCGAAATTCTGTGTCGAGCAACCTGCTACAACACTTCGACATCTAATGCTACTCAACACACACTACAAGTTTCGACACATTCTTTTTTCTGTCGAGCACTACCTGTTTCGACACAAGAAATTACATTCTCAATATACCACATAATTTATTGTGTCTAAGCTATCTATATTCATCATAACTCTTAGTCTTTTGAACACTTCGACATGCACTCCCTTCGTCATGATATCTGCAATCTGATTCTCATTTCTGCAGTGTTCCAAGTTCATCTTCCCTTCTGCTACCTGCTCTCAAAGATAATGAAACCACATTTTGATGTGCTTGCTTCGTCCATGTACTAACGGATTATTTGACATATTGATAGCTGACATGTTGTCGATCTTCATGGAAATTACTCCATGACTCTTCCATGTAATTTCTTCGATCAGGTTCACCATCCATGTTGCTTGACATGCACAGAGAGTGAAGGCGAGAAAAATACACAAGGGGGGTTGAGTTGTGTTTGCTAAATTCGTTTTACTTTTGAACCAGAATTCATATTCCAAAATAGAGTTCAGAATCTGATAATAGCTCCAGCAGAAAATATAACTGAAGTAAAGTAAAAACAACAAAGAATACATAACAGTTATCCCAATTCCTCTCCCAACTGAGAGTACTCCAGTACCCTTGTCTTGTAAGAGACTTTCCACTATAATCAACTCGATTACACTTGCTTATACACACCTGTATAAGACCTTCCTGGCTAAGACCTCCAGTTTAAGACTTCACTACTTAATCAGCACTTAATCGAGACTTCTTGCTTAAATCCTCAGATCCTAAGACTTCCCTTGCTTAAACCACCTAATTCAATACTTTCCTGCTCAGACACACTGCCTAAGACTTCCTTTGCTCAGATCCTCGATCCAAGACTTCCTTGCTCATACTCACTGTTTAAGACTTCTTTGCTCAAGCCTACAGCAAAAGACTTTTATCTAAACTGACTGTTTAGAGAAGGAATAACTTACAACAACACTTGATTAACAATCAGAGGTGTTGAAATATAATACAACACACTTTTACAAGGGATTCTTAAGCTATACAAGAATAAGAACTCTTAACAGATTTTGCTTCTGATATACAATGTGTGTATTTCTCAATTGTAGTTGCAACATTATTTCTTTAGTTGATCTTCAAATCTTCTGCTCCATTTATAGCTGAAGAAATATTGTCGTTCGAGCATCCATAATGGGTATAATCAGATAAAATCTTCTAGTACATCTTCTTTTCCAATAAAGCAGGTGTTGGAACTTTCAGTCAAGAAATTATCCACAGAAAAAGGCCTTTGTCCATAGGACTTATCTATGATTCAAGTATAACACAACCTGTTGAAGATAATGTCAATATATCTCAAGTCCCGTGTTAGCAGAACTGAGTTGACGCTACTCAGTCTCAGAGGCAGCCATAACATGCTTCTGATTTTGGAGTGTACTAGCAGCTGCTTTCTAATCAGACTCTCTCACGAGTGTTTGATCAGAATCGAACCAAAGCTACTTCTGTGTCAGAACCAGTTTTATCAAGTAAATATAATTATGCACACACAAATCAGCTAGTTAGAAATTCTAATTGTTTTTGAAATACTTTGTCATCATCAAAACCTTAGAGGATACATGGTATAAACCAAACATGTCTCAACAGAGAGAAATAACCATGTACTCTACTTCGCACGACAACAGTGTTACTACTGTCTCCTTTCTCGAACTCTAAGCAATTGGTGCACCGCGTAGCATAAATATATAGCCATCTTTGGATTTTCTATCCTCAACATCACTAAACCAACTTAAGTCAGTGTATCCCACTAACTTGCATTATTTTCCTTCATCAGCTACAAGAAATAAAATGCCATAGTTGAGAGTTCCTTTAAGATACCTTAGTATCCTTTTCGTCACTACTAGGTGTGATACCTTTGACTTCTGCATGAATCTACTCACCATAACTACACTGTATGCTAGATCAAGCCTTGTATGATAAAGTTATCGAAGTGATCCTATTATTCTTCTGTACTGCATTGGATCGTCATCATCTTCATATGTGTCTTTCGAGAGTTACATTTTGGGCTAAGCTGGAGTCGAAGTTGGGTTGCAATCTTGCATCTCAAGTTTCTTGAGTATTTAGCCTGCATATCTTCTTTGATGCATCATCAAAACTCTACCACTCTTGTGGGATTTTATGCTAAGGAAATATGACAGATTTCCCAAGTCTGACATTTCAAACTCCTCATTTAGGTCATGTTTGAAATCTTCGATCTCCTTCTTGCAACTTCTTGTTATCAATAATTCATCGACATAGAGACATAGTATAAACAATTCATTATCGCTTCTCCTTACATATATTATATGCTCAATTGTGAACTTCATAAATTATTTCTCCCTTAGAAAGTTATTTATCTTCTTGTTCTAAGCTCTTGGAGCTTGCTTAAGTCCACACAATGTTTTATGCAGTCTGCATACTTTTCTCTCTTTGCCTTGTTTCACAAACCCAATTGGTTATGCAACATAAACTTCTTTATCTAAGAGGTCATTCATGAATGCACATTTCACATCCATTTGACATACCTACTAGTTGTTCGTGTTTGCTAGACTAAAAACCAACCTGATTGTTTTGATGCTAGCAATGGGTGCAAAAGCTTCTTCGAAGTCTATTCCTTCTTTCTGAAGAAATTATTTTGCCGCAAGTCTCTCCTTGTGTTAAGTTACTTCTCCTTTGGGATTCAACTTCACCTTGTATACCCACTTCACATCAATTTTATTCTTGTCTTTAGGCAATTCGACAAGTGACCAAGTGTTGTTGACTTCGATGGACTTCAGTTCCTCATTCATTGCTTTCACCCACTTCGAATCTTTCAATGCCTCAGCTACATTAACTGGTTCAACATCTGAATAGAAAGCACACTTTACCAGCTCCCTTCTTCAATGACCACATCATCTGATGTAATATTACATTTTTGCAACCTTGCAAGCATGTGTCTTATTTGTTGAGGTCTGCTTGGGCCTGCTTCACCTCTAACTTCTTCTTGTTGAACTTCTCTTTTGACTTCACTAGTTATTTCTTCACATAGATTCTTACTTAATCCTTCTTAATATTCTCAGTCCAATCTCATTCCTTAAGCTCATTTGTGATTACGTCCCTGCTGATCCCTACTTGCTTGTTCACTGGGTCGAACAACTTGTATCCTCTAGTCGAATTATACCCTATCAGGATTATCTGACTCGACTTGTCATCAAACTTTCTTCTCAACTTATCTGACACATGTCTATGTTCTATAGATCCAAGAACCTTTAGGTGATTTAGGCTAGGCTTGACACCATACCAACATTCTTCTGGTGTGATTCCTTCTAGCCTTTTCGTCGGACATCTGTTCAAAATATATGTTGCAGTCAACACAGCTTCTCCCATAATTCTTTGAGTATATGTTTGCCTTTCAACATATTTCTCACCATATTCATGATTTTATTCTTCCTTTCTACATTTACATTCGGTTGTGGAGTGTAGGGTGGCACCACCTCAAACACAATCCCTTCTTTCTCATATAATGCATCGAAATCTTTCAAAACATACTCTCCACCACCATCAGTCCTCAAAATCTTTAGTTTTCGATCATTTTGTCTTTTGACATAGATTTAAACTTGGCAAATACCTCTATCACTTCACTTTTCTTCTTGATTAGGTAAGTTCATAATTTTCGACTGAAATCATCTATGAAACTGACAAAGTATTTGTTTCCTCCATTTGAATTCACCTGGATAGATCCACATACATGAGATATATGACTTCAAGTAATTCCTTCAACCTGCTTCCTGCATCCTTGCCGAAGTCGTTCTTGTGTTATTTCACCTGAGCACATTCTTCATACACCACTTGGAATGTTGATTTTTGGTAATCCTGAAACCATATTTCTTTTCTTCAGATCTTTGATATCTTTGAAATTAAGATGCCCAAGTTTGTAGTGCCATATCCATTCATCTTTGTTAGCGGCAGTTTCAAGGTACTTATGATCCATCACATTTAGTTGAATCTTGAAGGTTCTATTTTGAGACATTGGTTCTTTAAATATTAACTACCACATGAGTCGAGAACTCTCATCATCTTGTCTTCGATTGACACCTTGTAGTTCTTTTCGACCAACTTCTCTATACTAAGAAAATTGCTCTTCATGCCTGGTATGTATAACACATTAGAAATTACTGACGTTTTGTCATATTTCCTCTTAATCAGAACATCACTAATACCTTCAACTCCTAGAGTATTGTCATTTGTAAAAAATTTCATGTTCTTCATTTAGAGCTTTATGTTGACAAACCAATCTTTCCTTCCAGACATGTGTGATGAACATCTTGAGTCCAAGTACCATTGGTCCTGGAATCTTTCTCAATCTCTTGTTGTAACCATCAGCAAGATCTCTTCTTCTTCATGTTTTGCCAGCTTTGCATCAGTTTCTTGATTCTTCTGCTTTTCAGGACAATCACTAGAATAGTGACCATACTTCTAACAATTGTAACACTGAATGTGACTTTTGTCAGGTTTTCGACCACCACCTCTTCCTCCACCTGCAGCACCGCTTCTTTTGTTGCCTTGGTTCCAAAGTTTTCTTTGATTCAACCAGTTTCCTTCTTGCTGATTTCGACCAGTTGAATTGTTGTAGCCTCATTTGCCTTTGTTGCCATTCCAACTTCCTTTGCTTTGCTTTTCTTTTCTTTTGTTGATTGCACTTGCAAAACCACATCACTCTTCGACTTTCCTGCAACTCTTTCAGCCATTATTTCTTCATGATATTTAAGCGTCCCTTAAAGCTCCTCCTTTGTCAATGTTGACAAGACTTTCGACTCTTCTATGGCTACTACCACGTGGTCAAACTTTGGAGCCAATGACTGCAAGATCTTTGAAATAACTGATCTTGATATCAACACTTCTCCACATACTTTGATTTGATTCACCAGTTTTGTAACCCTAATGAAAAAATATGTTATGATTTCACTTTTTTCCATCTGAAGCAATTCATATGTTCTTTGGTGAGTTTGTAACCTCAGCTCTTTCACCTTCTTTACGCCTCCAAACAATTTCTTCAAAATTTCTCACGCTTCTTTCGTTGATTCCACATCACTAACATTTTCAAAATTATTTGGATTAACACATTGATGAATTATAAAGAGAGTTTTATAATCTTTCTTCTTCAATTTTTTGTGTGCAACCTTTTCTTCATCCGTCGCATTTTCTGCAAGCGGTGCTACTGCTTTCTTCACACGATCCTAAAAATCTTGATAACAAAAAACCACTTTCATCTTCTTGCACCAATTTTCATAATTATTGTTCTTGAGAATCAGAAGACTCGCCAGAAAATTCCCGTTTGGATGATTCATCACCATCGCGTCCACGAATCACAACCGGAACTCTATATACTAGATGTTGGAATTAAGCCAAGACTTTGAGTAATTTTGAACCAATCTTGACGAACAATATTCAATCAACCGATCGAAATCCCTTATTCTTGACTATTCACTTGAGTGAATCAATCACACCTTGATTGTAAGAATGATTCAGCGCAGAAATTATTAATGGAAGACGAAGAAAAATTGATTAAGAAAAAAGGTTAGGTTTTGATGAAAATTGGGTAAGAAGATGATTTCTGCAGAGTTTCTCTCTGCCCACAAACTATGGAAATCTTATTAATTTTGCAATTGTTTTTTATTACAAGACTACTCTTCTCTATTTATAATTGAGCTAGCTTGCTCCCTAAGATAAAGTTCAAAAACACAAAAGTCAAAATTTTTATTTTGGTCTAAGTCAAAATCTGTGTCAAACAACCCGCTTCAACACTTCGACATCTAATGCTATTCGACACAGACAAGTTTCAACACATCCTTGTTTCTGTCGAGTACAACCTGCTTCGACACAAGGAATTACATTTTCAACACCAATGGCCAATTGGTTCGGCGAGTAATCCAATGAACCAATAACTTGACCGGATTGGTGACCGGTCTGAGTCTTAAAACATTGGTCTTGTGCAAGTGCCACACGCTTTTTTAATGTCAACTCAAAACTATAAATCTGCTATAAACAATGGGTTAACGCACCGATCCGACGGATTCAACCTATTTATCATCCCTATATAAAATATCATTAATTTAATCCTTAACGATCCAATTTTAAAAAGATCATTAAAGATTATATGATTAATTTATTAGGATTAATTTTTTATGACATTAACAATGTCACATCATTAAAAAAACAAAAAAAATCTCACATGAACTTTCATTGAACATATTTTTGTTGTAGTTAAAAAACAAAATATTGGAAGGGCATTTTTATTGAAAATAAAAACGAGAGTTGTTATATGTTTAGGGACAAAAAAATATTTGACTAAAAAGAATAGGTAATATTTTAAAACTTACCATGTTCCAGCAATTCTGTTCGTATTTCCACGGTCTTGATTTATTTGAACCATTCTAGCCATACCAAAATCTGATAATTTAGGATTCATATTTTTATCTAATAGAATATTAGATGGTTTAAGATCACGATGTATGACTTTGAGACGAGAATATTTATGTAAATAAAGAATCCCTAAAGCCGCTCCTCGTATAATTTTGTACCGAGCATCCCAACTTAAACATTGTTGTTGAGTATCTACACATTTTATTGAATGAATCAAAAACTAAACGATATATGTTTTATAATCAATCACTTGTATTAGTTTAAGATATAGTGCATCAAGTTAAAAGTATGCATAACTATTCAAAAATTAACTAATAAAAGAGGTTGAGTTGAAATGTCATACCAAATAAAAAGGAATCAAGGCTCCCATTTGGCACATATTCATAAATAAGAATTTGCTCTTGGTCTTCTAGGCAAAAACCTATTAATGCCACAAGATTTCTATGTTGTAACTTGGCTATCAATAAAACTTCATTCTTGAACTCAACTATGCCTTGATTTGAACTTGATGAGAGCCTCTTAACAGCTATGTGTCGTCCATCAGAAAGAATGCCCTAATTCGAAAACAAACCATCATTTATGCAGATAACTTTGTCATGAAGTAATAGGAATAAACTCTGTCATGTTTTCTCACCTTGTAAACTTGTCCAAATCCACCTTCACCAATCTTGTTTTCATGTGAAAAGTTGTTTGTTGCTGTTTTAATTACGGCCATTTCGAATTGCAAACCCTCTAAAGTCGTACTTTCATGGCCAACTAGACAATGTGTTTGAATTGTTAAACGAATTAGCAAATCTTCATGGAAGTTACAAATTAATTAACAAAATTTCAATCAAAATACTTACAATTTTTTTTTAGAATTAAGGTTTTATAACTGCTCTTTCTTACTCTTTTCCTTAGCAAATAGCATGAAAATGCTAGCACCAATATTGAAAGAATGGTCGGGACAACAGCTATGATCGTTCTGGAGCTTCTTTTTTCTTTTTCTGTTCAAATGATGAACATGTACCAAAAAAAATTGTTAATCCACGACAGTTAAAAAAATCCCTTACTACACCAGTAGTAAATAATGTTGCTTTAATGGTTCGAGATTCAATAGTTCAACAATAACTAGTTATTCATGTGTTTTAAGATAAAGAGAAATGAAACGATAAATAGCAAACTATTTGTTCCAAAAATTGTTTACTATATAATTTGTATTTGGCTAAAAGATATTTTGGAAGACGATGAAACTTCACCTTTAGTTGTTGGAGAAGGATTAACTTGTCCAAAATCCTTCGGTTCATCACCACTATTGTAGAATCGGGACAATCCAAACATCATATAGCAGCTTGGATATAGAATTCTCCCCTCTGGACTTGCCAACCTATTCCAAGGAATTTCGTTTTGGAAAATGCTTCTCAAGCAAGAGTAACAATCACTATCAGACAGATCTGGTGTACATTGAGCAAGAGTGTAAATGGTTTGCCGTTCATTCAATTCTTCCGATCTTGTTTCATAATTCCTTATAGTACTACCTCCTGTCTGCAAATTTGGCACTTTAGATAAAATATCTGCTAGTTTCCAATTAGTGAAGCTTTGCAGCATGTTGAGGTGAGAAGTGTTGGCCATATTGAATTGGTGAAATTTAGGCGCGGTTGTATCGATATCTGAAATAAGAGAGTGATAGGAATAACGGAGTAAGCATTTATCGTACCAAATTACAGCTTTTTTGGAGGAAGGGCATTCTGATGATATTCTTTTGGTTGCATCTTGGACACACAGCTGACACAGGGTAAGGGAGAGGGATAAATCACCACGACACATAAAGAGGCCATGGGCTGTGTCCACAGTCTTGTTGAAAAAACTATATCTGATAGCATTTGAAGACAAAGAAGAGAATAATGTTGTGAGATGTGATTGAAAATCATAGTTCATGGTTTCTTTGCTTGAACAATTATGGGAAAGATAAGAAGGTTGTTGTGAGTATTTTGAATCAAATGTATCAGAAGCTGGAATGAGTTCTTGTGGGGTTGTAGCATTACTAGGGCGATAAAAAGGGTACACATCATTTCTGATGTAACAACTGAATGTATCAGAGGATCCTGTTCTAATGTCGTTATTTTCAAGTCTACAAGAGTGAACTAAATCTGTTATGGTTGTATTCAGACATTTTCGACAATCTTGTGGCGACAGATATGGTGTACACCGAGCTTGAAAATAAAAGGTTTGAAATTCAGTTGTCGTTACTTCCTTTGTTGCATACTTCTTGATGCCAATTAAAGAATTGGCTGCCTCATCTGCCACTCTATTCAAAGCTTCAGAAACTGAATGCTCAAATATTGCAGGGTTTGACACTTTGACAGGGGAGCAAGAGGTAGAAAGTATACTTAAGTCAACGTTGGAGAAGAAAGAGTTGTTGGAATATCGTACCATGCAATCGTCATTCATTATCGTAACCTCTTTGGAGAAGGAACAATCAGTGCCCTGGTATGAAGATAAGTTGTAACTGGTCGCATTTGTGACACACTGACCACATAGATGAGCAGGTACATCACCGTTGCACATAAATAAACCATAGACTGTGTTGGAGGAGTTGCTTTTGTCTATTACTGTGGCGTTGTAGAATTCTCTGTTGGCAGTAGCGTTGGAAGATAAATATGATAAAAGAGTTTTGAGATTCCTTTGAAAGACACTATTTGGAGTGGTTTCATAGCCGAGTGAGCAAGATGGCGTGAAAGTGTCATCGTTCCTTGCTGTAGAGGTTATGAAATTGACAAGGATAAAGAGAAAGAAGGGGTGGAAAGATGATATGCAGATGCAGCGTTTGTTAGTCTTTGATGGCACTACCATTATGGATGTAGCTATGCTGATGTCTGCGACAAGTTTTCTGTTTTTTTTATATTTATGTAACTTTGAAGCCAAAATTCATAGTTGTAGTTGGGTCTACGCGTGTATGTCATAGCAGTAGAACTCAATGATTACACACGTTTAAACTAACCATAGAACACGTTAAAAATAATGATTTCACTTGTTTAAACTTTAAACAAACCGTAGAACACGTTAAAAGAAAAATGATTACACACATTAAACCAATCCAAATAAAGTACTCTCACTCCTAGAGTGACCATTTTAAAATAAAATAATGATTTAAAATATACTCTACAATAATAAATAATACACAGGATCATTTTACACATATTAAAAAAATGAATAATTAAAAAATCATAATAATATTTTTATTAAAATATTTTTATCATGTATTGAGAATGATGAAATTGATATTAACTAGACCATAAAATTAAAAAAGATGATTGGAAATTAAAATGGATCACTTATTTAATTAACACATTCTTTTATTCTAAATGAATCACTCCTTGCGAGACAGAAAGAATATAATTTATTTCAATTTTCAAACATATTTTCTTATTTTATCTTTTAATTAATATTAATTTTATTATTTTTAATATATAATAAAATTATTTTAATAAAAATATTATTCTTTCTTTTATTTAATATTCTTTTTAATTTATATAAAAAAGTCAATTTGATTACTCCTCCTCGTTGTGAGACGGAGGGAAGAATAAAGTTGAAGATTGTATTTAGGAATGCCAATGTGCCTATTATAAGTTTTTGTTGTCAATATATCAAATTTTTTTATTTGATTTGGTTTAAATTATTGGTTTAATTGGCTTTTTTTTTAATCCACTTTCACCTTTAATACCATCTTTAAGTTTTTGGATACATTGAGTTCATGAACTACTGTTTATTTGTGACAAAATAACACCAGATCTTATTTAACTGAAACAAATATATTATAAAACTTTTTTTAATAATAAGTTAACAATGAAAATATTGCGGTCGTCCTTACCCCAATCATATATACTATTCAGTTATTTTAAGTGTCATTTTTATTTTATTTTTTAGCATATACTAAAAAAATTAATTATTATTGTTACTTTTTAAAATAATATTTTATTTATCTATAATACTCTTAATTATTTATTATATTTATTTTACTTTTTTTTCTCCATAATAAATATTTAAGACTATTTTCGAGAAAAATACAAATGTTATCTTAAACTTGCGCAAATGACCAGGGAAAATCCCATCTCCAGTCAATGCAGCTTTTAGACTTCCGTGTTTGTTGATCACGTAAAACATGATATATTGACGGTTTTTAACACTGTTATTGATTTTGTGTTTAATGTTATGAAGTTGTATGTTTAATGAATGAATTATAAGCTAATTTTTCATTATCTTTTCTTTGTCGTATTTGTCAATCAGAAAGCCAACTATTAAAATTTTTAGTGATTAGAATTAGAAGATATTCTTATATCGGATATAAATCAATATTCTTAGACACATTAAATAAGAAGAGAGAAAATTTAAAATTTAAAAATCAAATACTAAGGTCCACCTTATTCTAATTTAAAAAATAGATTTCAATTTTAAAAAGTATACAATTTTAACTATTAAAAATAATGCATCAAAACTATAATTATATAAATAATAAAAATTCGTTTAAATTATAAATAACATTTCATACAATTTAAAATTTCTAACTATTTAAAAAGAATCTTTCTCCTAACATTTTTTTGGAGTAAATTTATCAATAAATTTTTTATATTTTATTATCTTCAAAAGATCATTTTCAATTTTAATCAATGTCAATTCATTAAGTCTTTCTTGTGACATGTAGACCGGAAGTAAGTCTTTAACAACTTGTATAATTTTTTTCTTGCAGAAATAACTATCATTGAAATAGTCAATAAAATTTTATATGCCATAATTATATTAGTAAAACAATTCAAGCCTTTCGGAAGAAATAATAATATATTAGTAGGTCTTATGATTTCTCCTTACAACATTTCTTTCTCTTAGTAACTTTAAATATGCAAAAAAAAAAAATTATTCTCATCAATATCAAATTGCTCATTATTTTTCAATACATGTGTGTATGTAAAGAAGCTAGAAATATTATGTGGCACTGCCATAGCTCAGCTCATGGAGGCCACCATAGTGGTGAACGAACAGCAGCAAAGGTACTTCAAAGTGGCTTGTGGTGGCCAATTTTATTCGAAGATTGTAAGTTTCATGTGCAAGAATGTCTCGAGTGCCATAAAACTAGTAACATTTAAAAATGAGATAAGATGCCTCTTAATGGTATGATTGAGGTAGAACCCTTTGGTTATTGGAGAATTGATTTTATGGATCCTTTTGCACCATCTAACTCGCATGTGTACATTTTGGGTTGTGTATATTATGTAACCAAATGGGTTGAAACCATAGTGTGTTGCTAATGATGCCCAAATTGTTTTTAAATTCTAAAAAAATGTTTTTGTTAATGTCATACCCTAATTTTTAACCCTAAGATTTCACCTTCATTTGCATAACATCAACCACCTTTTGTGTTTTTTTTTATATTTTGCTAACCCCATTGAAAATACAAAAATATGTGCTTTGCTTACAAACTAGGGTTTTACATCAAGAAGTTCAAGCAGATGATAAATTAAGGATTTGTGTGATTCTCCACTTTTCAAACTCCCAATTCTTTCAACATGATCAAGAGTTTCCCTTCATCCACAATTAAGTGCAAGATTACATCAATGCAATTTCATCAAGCTCCAATTCATCTGGTACACTAAATTAGGGTTTTTACCAAAGACAGCTCTGGGTTGACTTTTTCATCTAAGCATGATCTCATACCTCAAAACATTACTCAAAGGTCTCAATTACATCATTTTAGCCCATTCATGTGCTTGGATTAGCTCAAGAAGTTTGATTTGTTAAAAATTAAAAGATTTTGATTCAACTGATGAAAAGTCAACTATTGATCAAAGTTAAAGTTTGACTTTTCAAATTTTTGGTCAATTATGGACTTCACAAGTCAAGGGTCATGAAAATATGCAAAATAATTGAGTTTGATCAAGCTAAATAAAAAAATCATTCAAATATGCAAAATTGTCAAAATTAGGGTTCTTGAATTTTTCTAAGTACAAATTTCCATGATCAAGTGACCTACTTTCTAAAGTTGTAACTTCTTCCTCAAGCATTCAATTGAGACACTTGAAAGCTTCACTCAAAGATGAGATTTGATACTACAAGTTGATGAAGTTACAAGCTAAAAGATTTCTTGGAGTGGAAGATATTGATGTCCAAAGTTAGGGTTTTAAGTTGTGTAAAAATCCAAAACACTTGGAAATTTTTTCTGTTTTTAACATTGTCAAGTGCATGACTCTGTGGATTGCTTGTGAGAAATTCAAGACACCTCTTTTGATGCTTGATGGGTGCAATTAAAGATCATATTTCATACTTCATTTTGGTGAAAGAATGGATTCAAAAGCCTTACCGATTGAAGGATATGGTTGTCCAAAGTTGGGATAATTATATCATGATCAACATGGTTCAAACTAAACCAGATTTTTCGAAGTACCAGTCAATTTGATTGGCACGAATTGGAGACCACTTTTGACAAATTTCTAAGCCTCTTCCCAAGATGCTATCAACATGAAACTTTTAGTATCCCATGAAATCTTCAAAATGGTACCAAAGTTGTGGAAATTTAATCTCCATTCAAAGGATAAAAACTTAGTCCAATATGCCATCTTGGACTACTTAGGACATAAGCATGAAAAGTGGATTCGATCAATAAACCTCTTTCCACAATTCAAGGGGATCTGATCTGCATCAGAAGCAGTTGGTACAACTTGTGAGACAATGTGAGGCAAGGTCAGCTTAGAAGCTACTAAAGCAAAAAAGCACCTTTTGCACCTTATACCACTTTTTTTTGGCTTTGATCAAATAACCACCAAACTAATTCAATGACCATTGACCCTTTGCTGTTTCATTTCACTATAAAATGAGAGCTTCATTCCTCAGCAAAATACACCAAGCTAGAGCAAGAAACATCAGAAACTCATTGCACTAAAATCTCAAAACCTCATTGTGTCCAAAAGCAAAAACTTTCAAATTCATCATTCAGTCACCAAACCCTCATCCTTTCCACTTGAACACATCCCATTAACATCATTTGAGTTTATGAAACACAAAAGAACACCTCATTATTGTCTACTAAGCCAAAACTTCGAATCTCATCATCCATCCATTTTATTTTCATTTTAACACTTCAAACACCTTTCATACACTTCATAAAAACCTCCCAAATCATTGAAACTGATATCTAACACTCAAAACACCAAAACCACTTTTCACTTGCTTCATTTCCAAGTTGATTTGGATAGGACAGTTCAAAGCATTTCAAGGCAAAGTAACCATCCCAATATATTCCTGGAGGTTCATTGAAGTTGTTAGGATCATCATTCATCATCTAGGAGTAATGCAAAGGTGCATTGGACACTCTCCAATAGGTAAATTTTTTGATATTTTGAACTCCATGTTATGAGCATCATTTTAACCATTTCTTGATACCAATTTGTTTGTCAAGATGTGAGGACTAAAAACTCTGTGTTGGTGTTCATTGATTGTTCATACATGTTATTTAATTTAAGTTTGAAATTTTAAGGTTTCGATGTTATTTGTGTGATATTATGAGCTATAGTTAAAATAAATGAAATTAAATGGCATATATGAATTCCTTGTAAAATTTTGAGTGAGATATTGTATCCACGTGTTTGATTTGATGCAGAAATATGATTTTCGTGTTTTTGAACTTCCATTGATGTCTCAAGGTAGAAGATGGTGGTCAGCGCGCCATATTTGCACTTTTAAATCTCGTCTTAATATATTTTTAATTGGTTGCGTATTCTGAATGGCAGACTAGCTTTAGCATAGTGGTGAGGGTGTGTGTCCAGCGTGTTGTGTGTATCTAAGGGCATGGGTTTGATCCTACCCCTTACACCTTTTGTTTTTCTTCTTTTTCCCTTTCTCTCTTTCCTTCCTTTCTTCCTCTTTCTTTTTTCTATTTCTTTTTTTTTTTTACTTTTTTTTCATTTCATTTTTATTCCGTTTTTTTAATACCAAAAAATATTTATACTATTTATTTTAATTCTTTTATTCATATTTTAAAAAAAAATCACAAAAAATATTAGTTACCTTTTGATTATTCATTTAATTATTTTAATTTAAACTTTAATCAAAAACATTGTATTGTTTATTTTATTTCCTCATATTTAAAAAAGGCGAAAAATATATTTATCCCTTTATTTATTTACTAGGTTTCTTATTCATTTATATACTTTTGATTTTATTTTATCTTAAACATTTTGAAACTATTGTTGATTGTGAATCTTCATACTTGTTTCAATTTTTAGAACTTTGTTGATGGAATTAATAACCTAAAATCTTTGAATCCATGATTGCTCAAAATGTTGATACTTGATATTCTAAGTGATGAATCCATGTTTTTTTCTTGTTCATGTATTAATGTTGTCTTGTATAAACATGTTGTGATTGATGATGATGTATTGATAATATGTACCATGTTATGTTTGATGATTCATATTAATCTTATTCATATTTGAGTCATGCTTTATGTCTATGAAGTTGCTATTTGTTTAGTCATGTGCTTAAAAATCATGTTGATGTTATGTATCATGTTTCCTACACTTAGCTTCATTGTTGAATATCATATATGTGTATTCATATTCATATTATCCTAATGTTGCCTAATCCAAGGAAATATACTTTTTGTCATGTGCATATGCATCATTGTTCTCTTTTGCATCTTTTCCTATTGCATGATCCTTGTTACCCTTAGTATGTTTACCTCTAAAAAATTTCCTTTAGGCTATTCACCCTTAGATGGTTCAATATTAGGCTCCTATTATCTCAAACTTAAACTTTTTCAATAGAAACCTTGACCTTAGGTCATTGACTTTTCTTCAAACCTTTTCTTAATAAATGCTTCAAAACATCTTAAGCATATTCAAATATTTTCATAAAGACTAAAAGACACTAATCTTATTCAAAACTTTGCCACTAAAAGACCCTAGTTGAGATATAAATCTCCTACCCCATGACATTGTTGAGAAAGATGTTGATTCTTTTCCACTTGGGAGAGGTATGTGGCATACTTGTTGATTATACATCTAAGTTGGAACCCTTTTCTCAATGTGAAGCAAAGATCCTTCTTCCACATGATTGTGGTGGATAAGTTGAGTATTCTCCTTAAGATGACAACTTGTCTCTTCTTCATTAAAATCCACCATAACAAACCTTTTTCAATTTCTACCCCAAACTACGAGGTTTTGATCCTTCATTGGTACGTAGGCACAAGACTTTGTGTCTTGCCAAACACAAAAAACAATAAAAAACATTTCTCTTCTCATATCCCCAATAAATTCAATAACAAAAAACTTTTAACCTAACACAAATACAACAAGAGGTTCCTATAGGATACTATAGATACTTAGGGTGCTAGTACATTCCCTTAGTATAACCAGCCCCCGTACCCTAAATCTCTTCTCTTGCTTAGCTTTTAGTTTTACTTTATGCTTTGCATGTTTATTTTGGGTTTATTCGTTCTTTTCCCCTTCCCTTGGATAAATTAAAGTTTGGTGGTGACGTTTTGTTTTACGAGTCAAGTTAATAAATAACTTGGTCTCTGACTCTCACTGTGATAGTTAGTTTTAGAGTCCACAAAATTTTGATCGGTTATTGAGGGACGCATTTCTGCAATAAGTATATGGAAAGTGTGTTGACAAAATACATTGTGAAACATAAAGTATCCACACTTTGCCACCCTCAAACTTGTGGAAAGTTGAAGTGTAAAAATGACAGCTGAATAGTTTTTGGAAAAGGCAGTTACCACATATAGAAAAGATTGGGCCAAGAAGCTAGATGACGCTCTTTAGGCATATAAAATATCATTTAATACTTGTCTAGGATTGCCCCTATATCAACTGGTCTATGAGAAGGCTTTGCATTTATTGGTCAAGCTGGAACATAAGGCATAACGGGAAATTAAGTTTTTAAACTTCAATGAAAAATAAGTTGAAAGAAAGACATTATTAAAGCTAGATAAGTTAGAAGAGATGTGACTGAGAGCTTATGAGAATGTTGTGATATACAAAGAGAGAAGCAAGAGGTTCCATGATAATAACCTGATGAGAAGAGAATTTCAAATTGGGCAGAAGATTTTGCTATACAACTCTCGAGTGGGGTTGTTCCCATGTATGTTGAAGTCTAGAAGGCCTGGTCCTTTTATTGTTCATAAATGGTGTTGTAGAAATACAGGATACTAGAGATTCTCACACTTTTACTGTGAATGAACAAAGATTTGAAGATCTATACAATAGGTGAGATACTAATTGAGAAGATGTTTATGATACTCGCAGAGCCTTAGACGAAAAGTCAAGCTAATGACTTTTAAAAAGCGCTTAATCGGAGGCAACCCATTAGAAAAATTTTAATTTTAGTTACAAATTAAATTTCATGTTATTTCATTTAATAGTGTTTTTGCAGTATGTTTCTAGAGAAAGAGTTGTTCCAAAAAGGAGAAAAAGAATGGAATGAAAAATAGTGAGCATGGAGAAAAATTGGAGGAAAGAACAGTTAGCTACTAGTACTCTTATGATCACGATGGTTCCATCGTGGTCGCTTTACTTCTACATAGGATTCCTGATGTATCTCATTGTTGTCCCGATAGAGACTTTAAAAAGAGACATTGGATATTTGGTAGTTGTGAATCATTGTTGTGCATCACGACCGTGATACCCTTCATTGCGGTCATGATGGGTCTTCTACACATCTCTTTCACACAAACATGCTTCAAAAAAAAACTTTTTCGAAAATAAGCAGCGGATAATTCTCAAAATATGATTAACTGAATATCTCAAATTAAAGTAGTCTAAACTCAAGTGTAAGGGAAATTAGTCTCACAAATCTCAGGCAAAAAAAAGGAAAGTCAAACGATCTCATCCTAGTGTTACATATTAGAGTGACACCGCAGAACTAAACAAAACTTGGAAAATAAATAAAGAAGAATTCAACATGTGGCATTCCTAAACACATCATCTACTACTCGCCACATGTACCTACAACATAGGCATAACAAACCACACAACAACAGAAAAGGTGGTGAGAATGATTTTACAAATGTTAATGGTGAAATTATATATCATGATAGTTATAACAAACATCTAATGTCATTCTCACATAAAGTTCACAAACAGCAACAATAATTTTAATGCAAATACATGATGCATTATACTCATCCTCTAATATGCATGTGGTACCAGGTTTTTGGACATCAGTGGTGTGTTACTGATTTATCCATGTCTTTGGTTCCTCTCTAAAAGGATACCGTCATGGTTTTCCATTGAATCTGACCTCAT
The DNA here is from genome assembly GCA_963859935.3 of Lathyrus sativus. Lineage (NCBI taxonomy): Eukaryota > Viridiplantae > Streptophyta > Magnoliopsida > Fabales > Fabaceae > Lathyrus > Lathyrus sativus. The sequence continues at coordinate 636,179,847 of OZ012740.1, read as the reverse complement.
TAAACCTAAGTCCCATCTAACTCCAACATACATGTATGAATGAACATGATAATAGAATTCACAAAACTCAAACTGAAAAAATCATACTCAAAAGATTCCTTTCTGAATCATAATTTTGCCAATATGAGGCCAACACTGTAATTCCTCTCTGAATTACTCATCTCAAAATTTCATCACAATAATTATATTAATTGTCACAAATAGTCACAATAGAGCAAAATTGTATTTTTACTCAATAACTCAAAATTATTCATTCAAATCAGAAAACACTCAAAAACACATAATAATTAATTTATGTATGCTCACAATTTATCAAAAGGGTAACAACTTTTGTCTTTTACCCAACAGATTTCTGAAGGCGAACTCTAAACAACTCTATGACAACTTCTATAACTATAAAATAATTGTAAATGATAAATATCTTCAACTCAACTTTATAATATTATTATTAATAATATGAAATTATTACTATAATTATTCCTATTACTATTATAAAGTAAAGCTTATCAGATTTAACTATAAACAACTCGAAAACAACTCTGACAACTCAAATCATATCAGAGTTGTTGGGGTTGGTTGAAAATATACATGTTGAAGAAGTCTCACATTGTTTAGTTTTATGAATGAAGAGAGAGTCCAAGGCTATATATATGATGCAAGTTATTTAAAGTCCCACATTGCTTAGTTTTATGAAGGAAGTTGGAGTCCAATGCTATATATAGGATTCAAGTACTTCATTCCAAGATGCACCAGTCAAAAGCACTTTAAGATACAAGTTATTTGAAGTCCCACATTACTTAGTTTTGTGAAAGAAGTGGGAGTCCAATTCTATATATAGGATTCAAGCTATTCATTCCAAGATGCATCAGTCAAAAGCACTTAAGCTTGTTTTTGACTTTATTTATGCTCTTGTATTAGAGTGTTGCGAGATGTAGTTACATATTTGAAGCACTTGAAGCTTGTATTTGACTTTATTTATTCTCTTATGCTCTTCTAGTAGAGTGTTCTAATATGTAGTTAAATATTTGTTTTGAAGGGTGTGGGTGTACTGGGGGCCTGGATTTGTGAGAGTATATCATGTGATGTAACAATTTTCACATAATATTATTCTCTAGTTGTCTATTGACAACGTCAATGGTTTTTTCTTTGGTATTGGAGTTTCCACGTTATGTTCTTGTGTTGTTATTGTGCTCCTCTTTTTTCACTATGCTTTATTGATTTTTTCTCAACAACTGCTATCCGAGCTTTTGGTTCGATCTAAGGATAAGTGTTCTTAGTATTCTATATGGTTGCAGTTTTGTCTGATCTTCCATATCAGAAAAGAAGGGTAGTGTTGTGAAAGGTTGTTAAGTTGCATTCAAAAAATTTGTTGTGCAGTTTGGGCTAGAGAAAATTGATGGAAGAATATTTTTTGAGTTGTGGAAAGTTCAAGTCAAAGATGTGTTGATACAATCAAGATTACATAAGGTATAAGATTATGTCTGTGGTTGAAGAGCTTCCTGCCAACAAGGAAGTTGCACAATAATGTTTTAACCTGATTTTTGACATGTGAAAAATTCTTGAAGTGGTTTACCTTCAAGTGAAGTATACTCTTCTTTAGGTGGAGTATGATAGTTTTTTAAAACTATAACTGTCGGTGAAGACAATGTAAAATTCTTGGAGTGATTTAGCTTCAAGTGAAATTTATTCTTTATGATAAAGTATATGATTGTCGGTGATAACAATGTGAAATTTTTGAAGTGGTTTATCTTCAAGTGAAATATATTTTTCATGAAAGAGTATGATAATTTTTAAAACTATGATTGTCGGTGAAGACAATGTGAAAATTCTTGGAGTGATATAGCTTCAAGTGACTATACTCTTTATGGTGGAGTATGATTGTTGATGAAGACAATGAAAGTTTATGTATTATTTTCAATCAAGGTGGAGATTGTTGGGGTTGGTTGAAAATATACATGTTGATACACTTTATGGTGAAGTATGATTGTAGGTGAAAACAATGAAAGCTTATGTATTATTTTAATCAAGGTGGAGATAGTTGAGGTTGGTTGAAAATATACATGTTGAAAAAGTCTCACATCGCTTAGTTTTGTGAATGAAGAGAGAGTCCAAGGTTATATATGATACAAGTTATTTGAAGTCCCGTATCGCTTAGTTTTGTGAAGGAAATGAGAGTCCAATATTATATATAGGATTCAAGTTCTTCATTCCAAAATGCACCAGTCAAAAGCACTTTAAGCTTGTATTTGACTTTATTTATTCTCTTATGCTCTTGTATTAGAGTGTTGTGAGATGTAGTTAAATATTTGTTTTGGAGGGTGTGGATGTACTGGGGGCCTGGGTTTGTGAGAGTATATTATGTGTTGTAACAATTTTCACATATTATTCTTCTCTAGTTGTCTATTGACAACGGCCATGATTTTTTCTCTGATTTTATAGTTTTCATATTATGGTTTTTTTCCAACAACTAGTATCAGAGTCGTGGTTCGACTTTGTGGGATAGCGGGAGTTGGATACGATGTTGAATCCTATTATAGGATATGGGGGACTCACACTTGTGGGGGAGAATGTTAGGTGAAAGTGTGAGAAGTTAAAGTCCCACATTGCCTATGAATGGGTGTAATGTTGGATTTATAAGAGAGATGATCCATTTACTAACACCTTAAGATTTTGGGTTGAGATGTGGTGTCTCTCTCTTGTGGTCCTGGAGCATTAGTCTCATTGGTGCTCCTGACTCTCCCGAACTCCTCAACATTGATATCGATATCAGAGCACCATAATTCCTCATTTCAAAATTTCATCGCAATAATTATACTAATGATCACAAATAGTCACAATAGAGTGAAATTGTATTTTTACTCACAACTTATCAAAAGAGTAATAACTTTTGTCTTTTATCCAACAGATTTCTCAAGGCGAACTCTAAACAACTCTATGACAACTTCTATAACTAAAAAATGATTGTAAATGATAAATATCTCCAACTCAACTTTATCGCAATATTATTATTATTATTATTATTATTATTATTATTATTATTATTATTATTATTATTATTATTATTATTATTATTATTATTATTATTCCTATTACTATTATAAAATAAACCTTACCAGATTTAACTCTAAACAGCTCGAAAACAACTCTAACTTTGATGGCCTTTTGAGTACGGTACTCGATGTCATATTCTGATAACAACATTTGCCACCGAGCGATTCTTACAGTCAAGACTGGCTTCTCAAAAAGATACTTGATTGGATCCATTTTGGAGATCAACCAAGTAGTATGTCTTATCATGTTGGCTTCTTCCAGTCAAGACTGGCAAATGCTTTAGCAATTTTGACTTTAGCAAATAATGATGTTATCTTTTTGCTGAGTGTTGATGCTTCTGGTGATTGCGAAAATTGGAAAACTACGAGAGCTCTCGCCATTGTTTATGAACCTCTTAAAAATAAACAGTAAAATCGCGGTGTTTTACAGTCCAACAGAAAAACCACGTGGTTTTACTGTCCTTTAACACGAGGGTTTTCTTCAATGAGGTAGACCTGTTAGGGTTCGTGGGAATGGACCATGGTGGTGAACCGGGTTTGGTTTTGGGTTCAATGTTCATGGTTCGGTGTGGAGAGAAACGAGTGAGAAAAGAGAAAGAAGATGAAAATGGCGGTTTTACTGTTTATTTTCAGAAAATTTCAAAAGGTCAACAACATTCTCCATTAGTACATACAACATCAACCTCCTTACTAGATGCCATCGTCGCTCTGATTAATTGATTGCCTAGCAGCAACAGGTAGAGAAGCATGGGAAATGACAACAATTTATTATCGCAGGTGGGAAAAGCATTTATGGGCTCTTCTTCTCCACAACCGCATCACAGCTCCATTAGTACAACCACAGCGACCGGAAAAAAAAGGTGATTGTTCTCTTCGTGCTTGTTTGGTGAAGCGGTGGGTCACCACCACCTTGCGTTCAGAGTGTTTTCCACCGTGATTTTGTGAAGCAGCTAAAGCTAGCTTCAGCCTACCGCGCGGTAACACCGTGATTTTCAGTTACTTCCAAACACAGGCTTCATGTTTTATCTCTTCTATGTTGAATTTTTTTCTTTGTTCATCTCTTATCTGTTGAGTTATATTATTAGGTTTTATTGTGTCAACGGAAAAAAAAAGGTTGATTTGAATTGGGTTATACTATTAGGTTTGATTGTGTCGGCCGGAAAAAAAGGTTTATTTGAATTGGGTTATACTATTAGGTTTGACAGTATTATCCTATTAGGTTGATTTGAATTGGGTTAGGTTGATTTGAATTGGGTTATACTATTAGGTTTAACGGTATTCTCCTATTCCTATAAGTAATATCCTTGTTTAATAGGAAAATATGTCTGAGTCTTGTGGATCCAATGCTTTTCCAAATGCAGAAGAGAAAACAAAGAAACGTAGTCGAGAAGAAGTCAAAGAAGTTGAAGTCGCTAATTCTACGACCGAATGACCATTTAAGGTAATGATTCAATTTTCTACTTAATGATTTAATTTTGATGTCTTATTTCCTTAACTTGTAATCTCTTTTGCATGGTCGCGACTTGAAAAGATGACAGAGCCTTTTCATGTAAGTACCATTTATAAAGTAGTTATATTTGTAGTTTGGATTTAATTGTTGAACTAACTATTTAACAGCCTGAAATATACTCTTCACAGAGCCAGGAAATAGAAAAGCTCTGAAGCCAAAATATGTACTAATGGAGAATGTTGTTGACCTTTTGAAATTTTCTGAAAATAAACAGTAAAACCGCCATTTTCATCTTCTTTCTCTTTTCTCACTCGTTTCTCTCCACACCGAACCATGAACATTGAACCCAAAACCAAACCTGGTTCACCACCGTGGTCTATTTTCAAGAGGTTCATAAACAATGGCGAGAGCTCTCGTAATTTTCCAATTTTCGCAATCACCAGAAGCATCAACACTCAACAAAAAGATAACATCATTCTCCAATTTTCCAACTCTTTCATTCAGTCCGCGAAACTTTGTTTTCGGTCGAAAAATAAAAATAAAATGAGGCTTGTTCGGAATGCTACGAAACTTTTCAGATCCTCTATGCGCCTTATGATGGAAGTCCCTGAAAAAATCAGCTCAAAATTCGATTCCTAGTCCCAGGTTTCCCTATGAAAAAAGTCCATTTATGCTCATTTCGGTCAAAAAATCAAAATAAATCGAGGCATGTTGGGAATGCTACGAAGCCATTTTCATCTTCTTTCTCTTTTCTCACTCGTTTCTCTCCACACCGAACTATGAACATTGAACCCAAAACCAAACCCGGTTCACCACCGTGGTCCATTCCCACGAACCCTAACAGGTCTACCCCGTTGAAGAAAACCCTCGTGTTAAAGGACAGTAAAACCGCGTGGTTTATCTGTTGGACTGTAAAACACCGCGGTGTTACTGTTTATTTTCAAGAGGTTCATAAACAATGGCGAGAGCTCTCGTAGTTTTTCAATTTTCGCAATCACCAGAAGCATCAACACTGAGCAAAAAGATAACATCATTCTCCAATTTTCCAACTCTTTCATTCAGTCCGCGAAACTTCGTGTTCGAAGACTCAAGCAATTCCTCAACTTCGTGTTCGAAACACCGCGGTTTTACTATTTATTTTCAAGAGCTTCATAAACAATGGTGCTGGGTCGACGTGCTCGACGCAAGCAGCACTAGTGTGTCAGCGCGGGTATGCTCGACATTGATGGTTTGGTCGACGCAAGCAGCAATGGACCTGCCCGACATCTCCAGAATTGGGCCTGCTTGACATAGCATTGGATTGGGCCTATTCAGCATAGTATAGGCCCAGTCCAGAATAGGAGCCCCCGTTTCTCCTAAGTCGAGGAGTAATGACTTAAGGTATGGTAATGTGGGAACCTTGAGGAGTGACGATAACTACCCCAATTCCACGGACATAAGCATTGACAACTCTGCCAAATACCGAACCCCATTTTGATCCAGGCTCAGGCCTTCTTCAGGTAATGGTTCTTCGCAATATTTTGCTTTTAAGTACATGACGTCTTTGTCTGGGAAATCAAACTTCAACGGCTGATAGTCACTGATTGACTGATGCGCCAGATGTTCATCTAAGACACTCCCTTTGATGGCCTTTTGAGTATGATACTCGATGTCATATTCTGATAACAACATTTGCCACCGAGCGATTCTTCCAGTCAAGACTGGCTTCTCAAAAAGATACTTGATTGGATCCATTTTGGAGATCAACCAAGTAGTATGTCTTATCATGTTGGCTTCTTCCAGTCAAGACTGGCAAATGCTTTAGCAATTTTGACTTTAGCAAATAATGATGTTATCTTTTTGCTGAGTGTTGATGCTTCTGGTGATTGCGAAAATTGGAAAACTACGAGAGCTCTCGCCATTGTTTATGAACCTCTTGAAAATAAACAGTAAAACCGCGGTGTTTTACAGTCCAACAGAAAAACCACGCGGTTTTACTGTCCTTTAACACGAGGGTTTTCTTCAATGAGGTAGACCTGTTAGGGTTCGTGGGAATGGACCACGGTGGTGAACCGGGTTTGGTTTTGGGTTCAATGTTCATGGTTCGGTGTGGAGAGAAACGAGTGAGAAAAGAGAAAGAAGATGAAAATGGCGGTTTTACTGTTTATTTTCAGAAAATTTCAAAAGGTCAACAACATTCTCCATTAGTACATACAACATCAACCTCCTTATTAGATGCCATCGTCGCTCTGATTAATTGATTGCCTAGCAGCAACAGGTAGAGAAGCATGGGAAATGACAACAATTTATTATCGCAGGTGGGAAAAGCATTTATGGGCTCTTCTTCTCCACAACCGCATCGCAGCTCCATTAGTACAACCACAGCGACCGGAAAAAAAAGGTGATTGTTCTCTTCGTGCTTGTTTGGTGAAGGGGTGGGTCACCACCACCTTGCGTTCAGAGTGTTTTCCACCGTGATTTTGTGAAGCAGCTAAAGCTAGCTTGAGCCTTCCGCGCGGTAACACCGTGATTTTCAGTTACTTCCAAACACAGGCTTCGTGTTTTATCTCTTCTATGTTGAATTTTTTTTCTTTGTTCATCTCTTATCTGTTGATTTATATTATTAGGTTTGATTGTGTCAACGGAAAAAAAAGGTTGATTTGAATTGGGTTATACTATTAGGTTTGATTGTGTCGGCCGGAAAAAAAGGTTTATTTGAATTGGGTTATACTATTAGGTTTGACAGTATTATCCTATTAGGTTGATTTGAATTGGGTTAGGTTGATTTGAATTGGGTTATACTATTAGATTTGACAGTATTCTCCTATTCCTATAAGTAATATCCTTGTTTAATAGGAAAATATGTCTGAGTCTTGTGGATCCAATGCTTTTCCAAATGCAGAAGAGAAAACAAAGAAACGTAGTCGAGAAGAAGTCAAAGAAGTTGAAGTCGCTAATTCTACGACCGAACGACCATTTAAGGTAATGATTCAATTTTCTACTTAATGATTTAATTTTGATGTCTTATTTCCTTAACTTGTAATCTCTTTTGCATGGTCGCGACTTGAAAAGATGACAGAGCCTTTTCATGTAAGTACCATTTATAAAGTAGTTATATTTGTAGTTTGGACTTAATTGTTGAACTAACTATTTAACAGCCTGAAATATACTCTTCACAGAGCCAGGAAATAGAAAAGCTCTGAAGCTGAAATATGTACTAATGGAGAATGTTGTTGACCTTTTGAAATTTTCTGAAAATAAACAGTAAAACCGCCATTTTCATCTTCTTTCTCTTTTCTCACTCGTTTCTCTCCACACCGAACCATGAACATTGAACCCAAAACCAAACCTGGTTCACCACCGTGGTCTATTTTCTAGAGGTTCATAAACAATGGCGAGAGCTCTCGTAATTTTCCAATTTTCGCAATCACCAGAAGCATCAACACTCAGCAAAAAGATAACATCATTCTCCAATTTTCCAACTCTTTCATTCAGTCTGCGAAACTTCGTTTTCAGTCGAAAAATAAAAATAAAATTAGGCTTGTTCGAAATGCTACGAAACTTTTCAGATCCTCTATGCGCCTTATGATGGAAGTCCCTGAAAAAATCAGCTCAAAATTTGATTCCTAGTCCTAGGTTTCCCTATGAAAAAAGTTCATTTATGCTCATTTCGGTCAAAAAATCAAAATAAATCGAGGCATGTTGGGAATGCTACGAAGCCATTTTCATCTTCTTTCTCTTTTCTCACTCGTTTCTCTCCACACCGAACCATGAACATTGAACCTAAAACCAAACCCGGTTCACCACCGTGGTCCTTTCCCACGAACCCTAACAGGTCTACCCCGTTGAAGAAAACCCTCGTGTTAAAGGACAGTAAAACCGCGTGGTTTATCTGTTGGACTGTAAAACACCGCGGTGTTACTGTTTATTTTCAAGAGGTTCATAAACAATGGCTAGAGCTCTCGTAGTTTTTCAATTTTCGCAATCACCAGAAGCATCAACACTCAGCAAAAAGATAACATCATTCTCCAATTTTCCAACTCTTTCATTCAGTCCGCGAAACTTCGTGTTCGAAGACTCAAGCAATTCCTCAACTTCATGTTCGAAACACCGCGGTTTTACTGTTTATTTTCAAGAGCTTCATAAACAATGGTGTTGGGTCGACGTGCTCGACGCAAGCAGCACTAGTGTGTCAGCGCGGGTATGCTCGACATTGATGGCTTGGTCGACGCAAGCAGCAATGGACCTGCCCGACATCTCCAGAATTGGGCCTGCTTGACATAGCATTGGATTGGGCCTATTCAGCATAGTATAGGCCCAGTCCAGAACAGGAGCCCACCAAGTCGTTGCTCCTAAGTCGAGGAGTAATGACTTAAGGTATGGTAATGTGGGAACCTTGAGGAGTAACGATAACTGCCCCAATTCCACGGACATAAGCGTTGACAACTCCGTCAAATACCGAACCGCATTTTGATCCAGGCTCGGGCCTTCTTCAGGTAATGGTTCTTCGCAATATTTTTCTTTTAATTACATGACGTCTTTGTCTGGGAAATCAAACTTCAACGGCTGATAGTCACTGATTGACTGATGCGCCAGATGTTCATCTAAGACACTCCCTTTGATGGCCTTTTGAGTATGGTACTCGATGTCATATTCTGATAACAACATTTGCCACCAAGCGATTCTTCCAGTCAAGACTGGCTTCTCAAAAAGATACTTGATTGGATCCATTTTGGAGATCAACCAAGTAGTATGTCTTATCATGTTGGCTTCTTCCAGTCAAGACTGGCAAATGCTTTAGCAATTTTGACTTTAGCAAATAATGATGTTATCTTTTTGCTGAGTGTTGATGCTTCTGGTGATTGCGAAAATTGGAAAACTACGAGAGCTCTCGCAATTGTTTATGAACCTCTTGAAAATAAACAGTAAAACCGTGGTGTTTTACAGTCCAACAGAAAAACCACGCGGTTTTACTGTCCTTTAACACGAGGGTTTTCTTCAATGAGGTAGACCTGTTAGGGTTCGTGGGAATGGACCACGGTGGTGAACCGGGTTTGGTTTTGGGTTCAATGTTCATGGTTCGGTGTGGAGAGAAACGAGTGAGAAAAGAGAAAGAAGATGAAAATGGCGGTTTTACTGTTTATTTTCAGAAAATTTCAAAAGGTCAACAACATTCTCCATTAGTACATACAACATCAACCTCCTTATTAGATGCCATCATCGCTCTGATTAATTGATTGCCTAGCAGCAACAGGTAGAGAAGCATGGGAAATGACAATAATTTATTATCGCAGGTGGGAAAAGCATTTATGGGCTCTTCTTCTCCACAACCGCACCGCAGCTCCATTAGTACAACCACAGCGACCGGAAAAAAAAGGTGATTGTTCTCTTCGTGCTTGTTTGGTGAAGCGGTGGGTCACCACCACCTTGCGTTCAGAGTGTTTTCCACCGTGATTGTGTGAAGCAGCTAAAGCTAGCTTCAGTCTACCGCGCGGTAACACCGTGATTTTCAGTTACTTCCAAACACAGGCTTCGTGTTTTATCTCTTCTATGTTGAATTTTTTTCTTTGTTCATCTCTTATCTGTTGAGTTATATTATTAGGTTTGATTGTGTCAACGGAAAAAAAAAGGTTGATTTGAATTGGGTTATACTATTAGGTTTGATTGTGTCGGCCGGAAAAAAAGGTTTATTTGAATTGGGTTATACTATTAGGTTTGACAGTATTATCCTATTAGGTTGATTTGAATTGGGTTAGGTTGATTTGAATTGGGTTATACTATTAGGTTTGACAGTATTCTCCTATTCCTATAAGTAATATCCTTGTTTAATAGGAAAATATGTCTGAGTCTTGTGGATCCAATGCTTTTCCAAATGCAGAAGAGAAAACAAAGAAACGTAGTCGAGAAGAAGTCAAAGAAGTTGAAGTCGCTAATTCTACGACCGAACGACCATTTAAGGTAATGATTCAATTTTCTACTTAATGATTTAATTTTGATGTCTTATTTCCTTAACTTGTAATCTCTTTTGCATGGTCGCGACTTAAAAAGATGACAGAGCCTTTTCATGTAAGTACCATTAATAAAGTAGTTATATTTCAAGTTTGGATTTAATTGTTGAACTAACTAATTAACAGCCTGAAATATACTCTTCACAGAGCCAGGAAATAGAAAAGCTCTGAAGTCGAAATATGTACTAATGGAGAATGTTGTTGACCTTTTGAAATTTTCTGAAAATAAACAGTAAAACCACCATTTTCATCTTCTTTCTCTTTTCTCACTCGTTTCTCTCCACACCGAACCATGAACATTGAACCCAAAACCAAACCCGGTTCACCACCGTGGTCTATTTTCAAGAGGTTCATAAACAATGGCGAGAGCTCTCGTAATTTTCCAATTTTTGCAATCACCAGAAGCATCAACACTCAGCAAAAAGATAACATCATTCTCCAATTTTCCAACTCTTTCATTCAGTCCGCGAAACTTCGTTTTCGGTCGAAAAAATAAAAATAAAATGAGGCTTGTTCAGAATGCTACGAAACTTTTCAGATCCTCTATGCGCCTTATGATGGAAGTCCCTGAAAAAATCAGCTCAAAATTCGATTCCTAGTCCCAGGTTTCCCTATGAAAAAAGTCCATTTATGCTCATTTCGGTCAAAAAATCAAAATAAATCAAGGCATGTTGGGAATGCTACGAAGCCATTTTCATCTTCTTTCTCTTTTCTCACTCGTTTCTCTCCACACCGAACCATGAACATTGAACCCAAAACCAAACCCGGTTCACCACCGTGGTCCATTCCCACGAACCCTAACAGGTCTACCCCGTTGAAGAAAACCCTCGTGTTAAAGGACAGTAAAACCGCGTGGTTTACCTGTTGGACTGTAAAACACCGCGGTGTTACTGTTTATTTTCAAGAGGTTCATAAACAATGGCGAGAGCTCTTGTAGTTTTTCAATTTTCGCAATCACCAGAAGCATCAACACTCAGCAAAAAGATAACATCATTCTCCAATTTTCCAACTCTTTCATTCAGTCCGCGAAACTTCGTGTTCGAAGACTCAAGCAATTCCTCAACTTCGTGTTCGAAACACCGCGGTTTTACTGTTTATTTTCAAGAGCTTCATAAACAATGGTGCTGGGTCGACGTGCTCGACGCAAGCAGCACTAGTGTGTCAGCGCGGGTATGCTCGACATTGATGGCTTGGTCGACGCAAGCAGCAATGGACCTGCCCGACATCTCCAGAATTGGGTCTGCTTAACATAGCATTGGATTGGGCCTATTTAGCATAGTATAGGCCCAGTCCAGAACAGGATCCCCCGAAGTCGTTGCTCCTAAGTCGAGGAGTAATGACTTAAGGTATGGTAATGTGGGAACCTTGAGGAGTGACGATAACTGCCCCAATTCCACGGACATAAGCGTTGACAACTCCGTCAAATACCGAACCCCATTTTGATCCAGGATCAGGCCTTCTTCAGGTAATGGTTCTTCGCAATATTTTGCTTTTAAGTACATGACGTCTTTGTCTGGGAAATCAAACTTCAACGGCTGATAGTCACTGATTGACTGATGCGCCAGATGTTCATCTAAGACACTCCCTTTGATGGCCTTTTGAGTACGGTACTCGATGTCATATTCTGATAACAACATTTTCCACCGAGCGATTCTTCCAGTCAAGACTGGCTTCTCAAAAAGATACTTGATTGGATCCATTTTGGAGATCAACCAAGTAGTATGTCTTATCATGTTGGCTTCTTCCAGTCAAGACTGGAAAATGCTTTAGCAATTTTGACTTTAGCAAATAATGATGTTATCTTTTTGCTGAGTGTTGATGCTTCTGGTGATTGTGAAAATTGGAAAACTACGAGAGCTCTCGCCATTGTTTATGAACCTCTTGAAAATAAATAGTAAAACCGCGGTGTTTTACAGTCCAACAGAAAAACCACGCGGTTTTACTGTCCTTTAACACGAGGGTTTTCTTCAATGAGGTAGACCTGTTAGGGTTCGTGGGAATGGACCACGGTGGTGAACCGGGTTTGGTTTTGGGTTCAATGTTCATGGTTCGGTGTGGAGAGAAACGAGTGAGAAAAGAGAAAGAAGATGAAAATGGCGGTTTTACTGTTAATTTTCAGAAAATTTCAAAAGGTCAACAACATTCTCCATTAGTACATACAACATCAACCTCCTTATTAGATTCCATCGTCGCTCTGATTAATTGATTCCCTAGCAGCAACAGGTAGAGAAGCATGGGAAATGACAATAATTTATTATCGCAGATGGGAAAAGCATTTATGGGCTCTTCTTCTCCACAACCGCATCGCAGCTCCATTAGTACAACCACAGCGACCGGAAAAAAAAAAAGGTGATTGTTCTCTTCGTGCTTGTTTGGTGAAGCGGTGGGTCACCACCACCTTGCGTTCAGAGTGTTTTCCACCGTGATTTTGTGAAGCAGCTAAAGCTAGCTTCAGCCTACCGCGTTGTAACACCGTGATTTTCAGTTACTTCCAAACACAGGCTTCGTGTTTTATCTCTTTTATGTTGAATTTTTTTCTTTGTCCATCTCTTATCTGTTTAGTTATATTATTAGGTTTGATTGTGTCAACGGAAAAAAAAAGGTTGATTTGAATTGGGTTATACTATTAGGTTTGATTGTGTCGGCCGGAAAAAAAAGGTTTATTTGAATTGGGTTATACTATTAGGTTTGACAGTATTATCCTATTAGGTTGATTTGAACTGGGTTATACTATTAGGTTTGACAGTATTCTCCTATTCCTATAAGTAATATCCTTGTTTAATAGGAAAATATGTCTGAGTCTTGTGGATCCAATGCTTTTCCAAATGCAGAAGAGAAAACAAAGAAACGTAGTCGAGAAGAAGTCAAAGAAGTTGAAGTCGCTAATTCTACGACCGAACGACCATTTAAGGTAATGATTCAATTTTCTACTTAATGATTTAATTTTGATGTCTTATTTCCTTAACTTGTAATCTCTTTTGCATGGTCGCGACTTGAAAAGATGACAGAGCCTTTTCATGTAAGTACCATTTATAAAGTAGTTATATTTGTAGTTTGGATTTAATTGTTGAACTAACTATTTAACAGCATGAAATATACTCTTCACAGAGCCAGGAAATAGAAAAGCTCTGAAGCCGAAATATGTACTAATGGAGAGTGTTGTTGACCTTTTGAAATTTTCTGAAAATAAACAGTAAAACCGCCATTTTCATCTTCTTTCTCTTTTCTCACTCGCTTCTCTCCACACCGAACCATGAACATTGAACCCAAAACCAAACCCGGTTCACCACCGTGGTCTATTTTCAAGAGGTTCATAAACAATGGCGAGAGCTCTCGTAATTTTCCAATTTTCGCAATCACCAGAAGCATCAACACTCAGCAAAAAGATAACATCATTCTCCAATTTTCCAACTCTTTCATTCAGTCCGCAAAACTTCGTTTTCGGTCGAAAAATAAAAATAAAATGAGGCTTGTTCAGAATGCTACGAAACTTTTCAGATCCTCTATGCGCCTTATGATGGAAGTCCCTGAAAAAATCAGCTCAAAATTCGATTCCTAGTCCCAGGTTTCCCTATGAAAAAAGTCCATTTATGCTCATTTCGGTCAAAAAATCAAAATAAATCGAGGCATGTTGGGAATGCTACGAAGCCATTTTCATCTTCTTTCTCTTTTCTCACTCGTTTCTCTCCACACCGAACCATGAACATTGAACCTAAAACCAAACCCGGTTCACCACCGTGGTCCATTCCCACGAACCCTAACAGGTCTACCCCGTTGAAGAAAACCCTCGTGTTAAAGGACAGTAAAACCGCGTGGTTTATCTGTTGGACTGTAAAACATCGTGGTGTTACTGTTTATTTTCAAGAGGTTCATAAACAATGGCGAGAGCTCTCGTAGTTTTTCAATTTTCGCAATCACCAGAAGCATCAACACTCAGCAAAAAGATAACATCATTCTCCAATTTTCCAACTCTTTCATTCAGTCCGCGAAACTTCGTGTTCGAAGACTCAAGCAATTCCTCAACTTCGTGTTCGAAACACCGCGGTTTTACTGTTTATTTTCAAGAGCTTCATAAACAATGGTGCTGGATCGACGTGCTCGACGCAAGCAGCACTAGTGTGTCAGTGCGGGTAAGCTCGACATTGATGGCTTGGTCGACGCAAGCAACAATGGACCTGCCCGACATCTCCAGAATTGGGCCTCCTTGACATAGCATTGGATTGGGCCTATTCAGCATAGTATAGGCCCAGTCCAGAACAGGAGCCCCCCAAGTCGTTGCTCCTAAGTCTAGGAGTAATGACTTAAGGCCTGGTAATGTGGGAACCTTGAGGAGTGACGATAACTGCCCCAATTCCACGGACATAAGCGTTGACAACTCCGTCAAATACCGAACCCCATTTTGATCCAGGCTCAGGCCTTCTTCAGGTAATGGTTCTTCGCAATATTTTGCTTTTAATTACATGACGTCTTTGTCTGGGAAATCAAACTTCAACGGCTGATAGTCACTGATTGACTGATGCGCCAGATGTTCATCTAAGACACTCCCTTTGATTGCCTTTTGAGTACGGTACTCGATGTCATATTCTGATAACAACATTTGCCACCGAGCGATTCTTCCAGTCAAGACTGAATTCTCAAAAAGATACTTGATTGGATCCATTTTGGAGATCAACCAAGTAGTATGTCTTATCATGTTGGCTTCTTCCAGTCAAGACTGGCAAATGCTTTAGCAATTTTGACTTTAGCAAATAATGATGTTATCTTTTTGCTGAGTGTTGATGCTTCTGGTGATTGCGAAAATTGGAAAACTACGAGAGCTCTCGCCATTGTTTATGAACCTCTTGAAAATAAACAGTAAAAACCGCGGTGTTTTACAGTCCAACAGAAAAACCACGCGGTTTTACTGTCCTTTAACACGAGGGTTTTCTTCAATGAGGTAAACCTGTTAGGGTTCGTGGGAATGGACCATGGTGGTGAACCGGGTTTGGTTTTGGGTTCAATGTTCATGGTTCGGTGTGGAGAGAAACGAGTGAGAAAAGAGAAAGAAGATGAAAATGGCGGTTTTACTGTTTATTTTTAGAAAATTTCAAAAGGTCAACAACATTATCCATTAGTACATACAACATCAACCTCCTTATTAGATGCCATCATCGCTCTGATTAATTGATTGCCTAGCAGCAACAGGTAGAGAAGCATGGGAAATGACAACAATTTATTATCGCAGGTGGGAAAAGCATTTATGGGCTCTTCTTCTCCACAACTGCATCGCAGCTCCATTAGTACAACCACAGCGACCGGAAAGAAAAAGGTGATTGTTCTCTTCGTGCTTGTTTGGTGAAGCGGTGGGTCACCACCACCTTGCGTTCAGAGTGTTTTCCACTGTGATTTTGTGAAGCAGCTAAAGCTAGCTTCAGCCTACCGCGCGGTAACACCGTGATTTTCAGTTACTTCCAAACACAGGCTTCGTGTTTTATCTCTTCTATGTTGAATTTTTTTCTTTGTTCATCTCTTATCTGTTGAGTTATATTATTAGGTTTGATTGTGTCAACGGGAAAAAAAAAGGTTGATTTGAATTGGGTTATCCTATTAGGTTTGATTGTGTCGGCCAGAAAAAAAGGTTTATTTGAATTGGGTTATACTATTAGGTTTGACAGTATTATCCTATTAGGTTGATTTGAATTGGGTTAGGTTGATTTGAATTGGGTTATACTATTAGGTTTGACAGTATTCTCCTATTCCTATAAGTAATATCCTTGTTTAATAGGAAAATATGTCTCAGTCTTGTGGATCCAATGCTTTTCCAAATGCAGAAGAGAAAACAAAGAAACGTAGTCGAGAAGAAGTCAAAGAAGTTGAAGTCACTAATTCTACGACCGAACGACCATTTAAGGTAATGATTCAATTTTCTACTTAATGATTTAATTTTGATGTCTTATTTCCTTAACTTGTAATCTCTTTTGCATGGTCGCGACTTGAAAAGATGACAGAGCCTTTTCATGTAAGTACCATTTATAAAGTAGTTATATTTGTAGTTTGGATTTAATTGTTGAACTAACTATTTAACAGCCTGAAATATACTCTTCACAGAGCCAGGAAATAGAAAAGCTCTGAAGCCGAAATATGTACTAATGGAGAATGTTGTTGACCTTTTGAAATTTTCTGAAAATAAACAGTAAAACCGCCATTTTCATCTTCTTTCTCTTTTCTCACTCGTTTCTCTCCACACCGAACCATGAACATTGAACCCAAAACCAAACCCGGTTCACCACAGTGGTCTATTTTCAAGAGGTTCATAAACAATGGCGAGAGCTCTCGTAATTTTCCAATTTTCGCAATCACCAGAAGCATCAACACTCAGCAAAAAGATAACATCATTCTCCAATTTTCCAACTCTTTCATTCAGTCCGTGAAACTTCGTTTTCGGTCGAAAAATAAAAATAAAATGAGGCTTGTTCGGAATGCTACGAAACTTTTCAGATCCTCTATGCGCCTTATGATGGAAGTCCCTGAAAAAATCAGCTCAAAATTCGATTCCTAGTCCCAGGTTTCCCTATGAAAAAAGTCCATTTATGCTCATTTCGGTCAAAAAATCAAAATAAATCGAGGCATGTTGGGAATGCTACGAAGCCATTTTCATCTTCTTTCTCTTTTCTCACTCGTTTCTCTCCATACCGAACCATGAACATTGAACCCAAAACCAAACCCGGTTCACCACCGTGGTCCATTCCCACGAACCCTAACAGGTCTACCCCGTTGAAGAAAACCCTCGTGTTAAAGGACAGTAAAACCGCGTGGTTTATCTGTTGGACTGTAAAACACCGCGGTGTTACTGTTTATTTTCAAGAGGTTCATAAACAATGGCGAGAGCTCTCGTAGTTTTTCAATTTTCGCAATCACCAGAAGCATCAACACTCAGCAAAAAGATAACATCATTCTCCAATTTTCCAACTCTTTCATTCAGTCCGCGAAACTTCGTGTTCGAAGACTTAAGCAATTCCTCAACTTCGTGTTCGAAACACCGCGGTTTTACTGTTTATTTTCAAGAGCTTCATAAACAATGGTGCTGGATCGACGTGCTCGACGCAAGCAGCACTAGTGTGTCAGTGCGGGTAAGCTCGACATTGATGGCTTGGTCGACGCAAGCAGCAATGGACCTGCCCGACATCTCCAGAATTGGGCCTCCTTGACATAGCATTGGATTGGGCCTATTCAGCATAGTATAGGCCCAGTCCAGAACAGGAGCCCCCAAGTCGTTGCTCCTAAGTCTAGGAGTAATGACTTAAGGTCTGGTAATGTGGGAACCTTGAGGAGTGACGATAACTGCCCCAATTCCACGGACATAAGCGTTGACAACTCCGTCAAATACCGAACCCCATTTTGATCCAGGCTCAGGCCTTCTTCAGGTAATGGTTCTTCGCAATATTTTGCTTTTAATTACATGACGTCTTTGTCTGGGAAATCAAACTTCAACGGCTGATAGTCACTGATTGACTGATGCGCCAGATGTTCATCTAAGACACTCCCTTTGATTGCCTTTTGAGTACGGTACTCGATGTCATATTCTGATAACAACATTTGCCACCGAGCGATTCTTCCAGTCAAGACTGACTTCTCAAAAAGATACTTGATTGGATCCATTTTGGAGATCAACCAAGTAGTGTGTCTTATCATGTTGGCTTCTTCCAGTCAAGACTGGCAAATGCTTTAGCAATTTTGACTTTAGCAAATAATGATGTTATCTTTTTGCTGAGTGTTGATGCTTCTGGTGATTGCGAAAATTGGAAAACTACGAGAGCTCTCGCCATTGTTTATGAACCTCTTGAAAATAAACAGTAAAAACCGCGGTGTTTTACAGTCCAACAGAAAAACCACGCGGTTTTACTGTCCTTTAACACGAGGGTTTTCTTCAATGAGGTAAACCTGTTAGGGTTCGTGGGAATGGACCACGATGGTGAACCGGGTTTGGTTTTGGGTTCAATGTTCATGGTTCGGTGTGGAGAGAAACGAGTGAGAAAAGAGAAAGAAGATGAAAATGGCGGTTTTACTGTTTATTTTTAGAAAATTTCAAAAGGTCAACAACATTATCCATTAGTACATACAACATCAACCTCCTTATTAGATGCCATCGTCGCTCTGATTAATTGATTGCCTAGCAGCAACAGGTAGAGAAGCATGGGAAATGACAACAATTTATTATCGCAGGTGGGAAAAGCATTTATGGGCTCTTCTTCTCCACAACTGCATCGCAGCTCCATTAGTACAACCACAGCGACCGGAAAAAAAAGGTGAATGTTCTCTTCGTGCTTGTTTGGTGAAGCGGTGGGTCACCACCACCTTGCGTTCAGAGTGTTTTCCACTGTGATTTTGTGAAGCAGCTAAAGCTAGCTTCAGCCTACCGCGCGGTAACACCGTGATTTTCAGTTACTTCCAAACACAGGCTTCGTGTTTTATCTCTTCTATGTTGAATTTTTTTCTTTGTTCATCTCTTATCTGTTGAGTTATATTATTAGGTTTGATTGTGTCAACGGGAAAAAAAAGGTTGATTTGAATTGGGTTATACTATTAGGTTTAATTGTGTCGGCCAGAAAAAAAGGTTTATTTGAATTGGGTTATACTATTAGGTTTGACAGTATTATCCTATTAGGTTGATTTGAATTGGGTTAGGTTGATTTGAATTGGGTTATACTATTAGGTTTGACAGTATTCTCCTATTCCTATAAGTAATATCCTTGTTTAATAGGAAAATATGTCTCAGTCTTGTGGATCCAATGCTTTTCCAAATGCAGAAGAGAAAACAAAGAAACGTAGTCGAGAAGAAGTCAAAGAAGTTGAAGTCGCTAATTCTACGACCGAACGACCATTTAAGGTAATGATTCAATTTTCTACTTAATGATTTAATTTTGATGTCTTATTTCCTTAACTTGTAATCTCTTTTGCATGGTCGCGACTTGAAAAGATGACAGAGCCTTTTCATGTAAGTACCATTTATAAAGTAGTTATATTTGTAGTTTGGATTTAATTGTTGAACTAACTATTTAACAGCCTGAAATATACTCTTCACAGAGCCAGGAAATAGAAAAGCTCTGAAGCCGAAATATGTACTAATGGAGAATGTTGTTGACCTTTTGAAATTTTCTGAAAATAAACAGTAAAACCGCCATTTTCATCTTCTTTCTCTTTTCTCACTCGTTTCTCTCCACACCGAACCATGAACATT
This sequence comes from Lathyrus sativus, assembly GCA_963859935.3. Taxonomy (NCBI): domain Eukaryota; kingdom Viridiplantae; phylum Streptophyta; class Magnoliopsida; order Fabales; family Fabaceae; genus Lathyrus; species Lathyrus sativus. The sequence goes on along the minus strand of OZ012740.1, from coordinate 636,160,143 downwards.
GAACCCATAACCAAACCCGGTTCACCACAGTGGTCTATTTTCAAGAGGTTCATAAACAATGGCGAGAGCTCTCGTAATTTTCCAATTTTCGCAATCACCAGAAGCATCAACACTCAGCAAAAAGATAACATCATTCTCCAATTTTCCAACTCTTTCATTCAGTCCGTGAAACTTCGTTTTCGGTCGAAAAATAAAAATAAAATGAGGCTTGTTCGGAATGCTACGAAACTTTTCAGATCCTCTATGCGCCTTATGATGGAAGTCCCTGAAAAAATCAGCTCAAAATTCGATTCCTAGTCCCAGGTTTCCCTATGAAAAAAGTCCATTTATGCTCATTTCGGTCAAAAAATCAAAATAAATCGAGGCATGTTGGGAATGCTACGAAGCCATTTTCATCTTCTTTCTCTTTTCTCACTCGTTTCTCTCCATACCGAACCATGAACATTGAACCCAAAACCAAACCCGGTTCACCACCGTGGTCCATTCCCACGAACCCTAACAGGTCTACCCCGTTGAAGAAAACCCTCGTGTTAAAGGACAGTAAAACCGCGTGGTTTATCTGTTGGACTGTAAAACACCGCGGTGTTACTGTTTATTTTCAAGAGGTTCATAAACAATGGCGAGAGCTCTCGTAGTTTTTCAATTTTCGCAATCACCAGAAGCATCAACACTCAGCAAAAAGATAACATCATTCTCCAATTTTCCAACTCTTTCATTCAGTCCGCGAAACTTCGTGTTCGAAGACTCAAGCAATTCCTCAACTTCGTGTTCGAAACACCGCGGTTTTACTGTTTATTTTCAAGAGCTTCATAAACAATGGTGCTGGATCGACGTGCTCGACGCAAGCAGCACTAGTGTGTCAGTGCGGGTAAGCTCGACATTGATGGCTTGGTCGACGCAAGCAACAATGGACCTGCCCGACATCTCCAGAATTGGGCCTCCTTGACATAGCATTGGATTGGGCCTATTCAGCATAGTATAGGCCCAGTCCAGAACAGGAGCCCCCCAAGTCGTTGCTCCTAAGTCTAGGAGTAATGACTTAAGGTCTGGTAATGTGGGAACCTTGAGGAGTGACGATAACTGCCCCAATTCCACGGACATAAGCGTTGACAACTCCGTCAAATACCGAACCCCATTTTGATCCAGGCTCAGGCCTTCTTCAGGTAATGGTTCTTCGCAATATTTTGCTTTTAATTACATGACGTCTTTGTCTGGGAAATCAAACTTCAACGGCTGATAGTCACTGATTGACTGATGCGCCAGATGTTCATCTAAGACACTCCCTTTGATTGCCTTTTGAGTACGGTACTCGATGTCATATTCTGATAACAACATTTGCCACCGAGCGATTCTTCCAGTCAAGACTGACTTCTCAAAAAGATACTTGATTGGATCCATTTTGGAGATCAACCAAGTAGTATGTCTTATCATGTTGGCTTCTTCCAGTCAAGACTGGCAAATGCTTTAGCAATTTTGACTTTAGCAAATAATGATGTTATCTTTTTGCTGAGTGTTGATGCTTCTGGTGATTGCGAAAATTGGAAAACTACAAGAGCTCTCGCCATTGTTTATGAACCTCTTGAAAATAAACAGTAAAATCGCGGTGTTTTACAGTCCAACAGAAAAACCACGCGGTTTTACTGTCCTTTAACACGAGGGTTTTCTTCAATGAGGTAGACCTGTTAGGGTTCGTGGGAATGGACCACGGTGGTGAACCGGGTTTGGTTTTGGGTTCAATGTTCATGGTTCGGTGTGGAGAGAAACGAGTGAGAAAAGAGAAAGAAGATGAAAATGGCGGTTTTACTGTTTATTTTCAGAAAATTTCAAAAGGTCAACAACATTCTCCATTAGTACATACAACATCAGCCTCCTAATTAGATGCCATCGTCGCTCTGATTAATTGATTGCCTAGCAGCAACAGGTAGAGAAGCATGGGAAATGACAACAATTTATTATCGCAGGTAGGAAAAGCATTTATGGGCTCTTCTTCTCCACAACCGCATCGCAGCTCCATTAGTACAACCACAGCGACCGAAAAAAAAAAGGTGATTGTTCTCTTCGTGCTTGTTTGGTGAAGCGGTGGGTCACCACCACCTTGCGTTCAGAGTGTTTTCCACCGTGATTTTGTGAAGCAGCTAAAGCTAGCTTCAGCCTACCGCGCGGTAACACCGTGATTTTCAGTTACTTCCAAACACAGGCTTCGTGTTTTATCTCTTCTATGTTGAATTTTTTTCTTTGTTCATCTCTTATCTGTTGAGTTATATTATTAGGTTTGATTGTGTCAACGGAAAAAAAAGGTTGATTTGAATTGGGTTATACTATTAGGTTTGATTGTGTCGGCCGGAAAAAAAGGATTATTTGAATTGGGTTATACTATTAGGTTTGACAGTATTATCCTATTAGGTTGATTTGAATTGGGTTAGGTTGATTTGAATTGGGTTATACTATTAGGTTTGACAGTATTCTCCTATTCTTATAAGTAATATCCTTGTTTAATAGGAAAATATGTCTGAGTCTTGTGGATCCAATGCTTTTCCAAATGCAGAAGAGAAAACAAAGAAACGTAGTCGAGAAGAAGTCAAAGAAGTTGAAGTCGCTAATTCTACGACCGAACGACCATTTAAGGTAATGATTCAATTTTCTACTTAATGATTTAATTTTGATGTCTTATTTCCTTAACTTGTAATCTCTTTTGCATGGTCGCGACTTGAAAAGATGACAGAGCCAATTCATGTAAGTACCATTTATAAAGTAGTTATATTTGTAGTTTGAATTTAATTGTTGAACTAACTATTTTACAGCCTGAAATATACTCTTCACAGAGCCAGGAAATAGAAAAGCTCTGAAGCCGAAATATGTACTAATGGAGAATGTTGTTGACCTTTTGAAATTTTCTGAAAATAAACAGTAAAACTGCCATTTTCATCTTCTTTCTCTTTTCTCACTCGTTTCTCTCCACACCGAACCATGAACATTGAACCCAAAACCAAACCCGGTTCACCACCGTGGTCTATTTTCAAGAGGTTCATAAACAATGGCGAGAGCTCTCGTAATTTTCCAATTTTCGCAATCACCAGAAGCATCAACACTCAGCAAAAAGATAACATCATTCTCCAATTTTCCAACTCTTTCATTCAGTCCGCGAAACTTCGTTTTCGGTCGAAAAATAAAAATAAAATGAGGCTTGTTCAGAATGCTACGAAACTTTTCAGATCCTCTATGCGCCTTATAATGGAAGTCCCTGATAAAATCAGCTCAAAATTCGATTCCTAGTCCCAGGTTTCCCTATGAAAAAAGTCCATTTATGCTCATTTCGGTCAAAAAATCAAAATAAATCGAGGCATGTTGGGAATGCTATGAAGCCATTTTCATCTTCTTTCTCTTTTCTCACTAGTTTCTCTTCACACCGAACCATGAACATTGAACCCAAAACCAAACCCGGTTCACCACCGTGGTCCATTCCCACGAACCCTAACAGGTCTACCCCGTTGAAGAAAACCCTCGAGTTAAAGGACAGTAAAACCGCGTGGTTTATCTGTTGGACTGTAAAACACCACGGTGTTACTGTTTATTTTCAAGAGGTTCATAAACAATGGCGAGAGCTCTCGTAGTTTTTCAATTTTCGCAATCACCAGAAGCATCAACACTCAGCAAAAAGATAACATCATTCTCCAATTTTCCAACTCTTTCATTCAGTCCGCGAAACTTCGTGTTCGAAGACTCAAGCAATTTCTCAACTTCGTGTTCGAAACACCGCGGTTTTACTATTTATTTTCAAGAGCTTCATAAACAATGATGTTGGGTCGACGTGCTCGTCACAACCAGCACTAGTGTGTCAACGCGGGTATGCTCGACATTGATGGCTTGGTCGACGCAAGCAGCAATGGACCTGCCCGACATTTCCAGAATTGGGCCTGCTTGACATAGCATTGTATTGGGCCTATTCAACATAGTATAGGCCCAGTCCAGAACAGGAGCCCCCCAAGTCATTGCTCCTAAGTCTAGGAGTAATGACTTAAGGTCTGGTAATGTGGGAACCTTGAGGAGTGACGATAACTGCCCCAATTCCACGGACATAAGCGTTGACAACTCCGTCAAATACCGAACCCCATTTTGATCCAGGCTCAGGCCTTCTTCAGGTAATGGTTCTTCGCAATATTTTGCTTTTAAGTACATGACGTCTTTGTCTGGGAAATCAAACTTCAACGGCTGATAGTCACTGATTGACTGATTCGCCAGATGTTCATCTAAGACACTCCCTTTAATGGCCTTTTGAGTACGGTACTCGATGTCATATTCTGATAACAACATTTGCCACCGAGCGATTCTTCCAGTCAAGACTGGCTTCTCAAAAAGATACTTGATTGGATCCATTTTGGAGATCAACCAAGTAGTATGTCTTATCATGTTGGCTTCTTCCAGTCAAGACTGGCAAATGCTTTAGCAATTTTGACTTTAGCAAATAATGATGTTATCTTTTTGCTGAGTGTTGATGCTTCTGGTGATTGCGAAAATTGGAAAACTACGAGAGCTCTCGCCATTGTTTATGAACCTCTTGAAAATAAATAGTAAAACCGCGGTGTTTTACAGTCCAACAGAAAAACCACACGGTTTTACTGTCCTTTAACACGAGGGTTTTCTTCAATGAGGTAGACCTGTTAGGGTTCGTGGGAATGGACCACGGTGGTGAACCGGGTTTGGTTTTGGGTTCAATGTTCATGGTTCGGTGTGGAGAGAAACGAGTGAGAAAAGAGAAAGAAGATGAAAATGGAGGTTTTACTGTTTATTTTCAGAAAATTTCAAAAGGTCAACAACATTCTCCATTAGTACATACAACATCAGCCTCCTAATTAGATACCATCGTCGCTCTGATTAATTGATTGCCTAGCAGCAACAGGTAGAGAAGCATGGGAAATGACAACAATTTATTATCGCAGGTGGGAAAAGCATTTATGGGCTCTTCTTCTCCACAACCGCATCGCAGCTCCATTAGTACAACCACAGCGACCGGCAAAAAAAAGGTGATTGTTCTCTTCGTGCTTGTTTGGTGAAGCGGTGGGTCACCACCACCTTGCGTTCAGAGTATTTTCCACCGTGATTGTGTGAAGCTGCTAAAGCTAGCTTCAACCTACCGCGCGGTAACACCGTGATTTTCAGTTACTTCCAAAGACAGGCTTCGTGTTTTATCTCTTCTATGTTGAATTTTTTTCTTTGTTCATCTCTTATCTGTTGAGTTATATTATTAGGTTTGATTGTGTCAACGAAAAAAAAAAGGTTGATTTGAATTGGGTTATACTATTAGGTTTGATTGTGTCGGCCGGAAAAAAAGGTTTATTTGAATTGGGTTATACTATTAGGTTTGACAGTATTATCCTATTAGGTTGATTTGAATTGGGTTATACTATTAGGTTTGACAGTATTCTCCTATTCCTATAAGTAATATCCTTGTTTAATAGGAAAATATGTCTGAGTCTTGTGGATCCAATGCTTTTCCAAATGCAGAAGAGAAAACAAAGAAACATAGTCGAGAAGAAGTCAAAGAAGTTGAAGTCGCTAATTCTACGACCGAACGACCATTTAAGGTAATGATTCAATTTTCTACTTAATGATTTAATTTTGATGTCTTATTTCCTTAACTTGTAATCTCTTTTGCATGGTCGCGACTTGAAAAGATGACAGAGCCTTTTCATGTAAGTACCATTTATAAAGTAGTTATATTTGTAGTTTGGATTTAATTGTTGAATTAACTATTTAACAGCCTGAAATATACTCTTCACAGAGCCAGGAAATAGAAAAGCTCTGAAGCCGAAATATGTACTAATGGAGACTGTTGTTGACCTTTTGAAATTTTCTGAAAATAAACAGTAAAACCGCCATTTTCATCTTCTTTCTCTTTTCTCACTCGTTTCTCTCCACACCGAACCATGAATATTTAACCCAAAACCAAACCTGGTTCACCACCGTGGTCTATTTTCAAGAGGTTCATAAACAATGGCGAGAGCTCTCATAATTTTCCAATTTTCGCAATCACCAGAAGCATCAACACTCAGCAAAAAGATAACATCATTCTCCAATTTTCCAACTCTTTCATTCAGTCCGCGAAACTTCATTTTCGGTCGAAAAATAAAAATAAAATGAGGCTTGTTCGGAATGCTACGAAACTTTTCAGATCCTCTATGCGCCTTATGATGGAAGTCCCTGAAAAAATAAGCTCAAAATTCGATTCCTAGTCCCAGGTTTCCCTATGAAAAAAGTCCATTTATGCTCATTTCGGTCAAAAAATCAAAATAAATCTAGGCATGTTGGGAAAGCTGCGAAGCCATTTTCATCTTCTTTCTCTTTTCTCACTCGTTTCTCTCCACACCAAACCATGAACATTGAACCCAAAACCAAACCCGGTTCACCACCGTGGTCCATTCCCACGAACCCTAACAGGTCTACCCCGTTGAAGAAAACCCTCGTGTTAAAGGACAGTAAAACCACGTGGTTTATCTGTTGAACTGTAAAACACCGCGGTGTTACTGTTTATTTTCAAGAGGTTCATAAATAATGGCGAGAGCTCTCGTAGTTTTTCAATTTTCGCAATCACCAGAAGCATCAACACTGAGCAAAAAGATAACATCATTCTCCAATTTTCCAACTCTTTCATTCAGTCCGCGAAACTTCGTGTTCGAAGACTCAAGCAATTCCTCAACTTCGTGTTCGAAACACCGCGGTTTTACTATTTATTTTCAAGAGCTTCATAAACAATGGTGCTGGGTCGACGTGCTCGACGCAAGCAGCACTAGTGTGTCAGCGCGGGTATGCTCGACATTGATGGCTTGGTCGACGCAAGCAGCAATGGACCTGCCCGACATCTCCAGAATTGGGCCTGCTTGACATAGCATTGGATTGGGCCTATTCAGCATAGTATAGGCCCAGTCCAGAACAGGAGCCCCCCAAGTCGTTGCTCCTAAGTCGAGGAGTAATGACTTAAGGTATGGTAATGTGGGAACCTTGAGGAGTGACGATAACTACCCCAATTCCACGGACATAAGCATTGACAACTCCGTCAAATACCGAACCCCATTTTGATCCAGGCTCAGGCCTTCTTCAGGTAATGGTTCTTCACAATATTTTGCTTTTAAGTACATGACGTCTTTGTCTGGGAAATCAAATTTCAACGGCTGATAGTCACTGATTGACTGATGTGTCAGATGTTCATCTAAGACACTCCCTTTGATGGCCTTTTGAGTACGGTACTCGATGTCATATTCTGATAACAACATTTGCCACCGAGCGATTCTTCCAGTTAAGACTGGCTTCTCAAAAAGATACTTGATTGGATCCATTTTGGAGATCAACCAAGTAGTATGTCTTATCATGTTGGCTTCTTCCAGTCAAGACTGACAAATGCTTTAGCAATTTTGACTTTAGCAAATAATGATGTTATCTTTTTTCTGAGTGTTGATGCTTCTGGTGATTGCGAAAATTGGAAAACTCCGAGAGCTCTCGCCATTGTTTATGAACCTCTTGAAAATAAACAGTAAAACCGCGGTGTTTTACAGTCCAACAGAAAAACCACGCGGTTTTACTGTCCTTTAACACGAGGGTTTTCTTCAATGAGGTAGACCTGTTAGGGTTCGTGGGAATGGACCACGGTGGTGAACCGGGTTTGGTTTTGGGTTCAATGTTCATGGTTCGGTGTGGAGAGAAACGAGTGAGAAAAGAGAAAGAAGATGAAAATGGCGGTTTTACTGTTTATTTTCAGAAAATTTCAAAAGGTCAACAACATTCTCCATTAGTACATACAACATCAACCTCCTTATTAGATGCCATCGTCGCTCTGATTAATTGATTGCCTAGCAGCAACAGGTAGAGAAGCATGGGAAATGACAACAATTTATTATCGCAGGTGGGAAAGGCATTTATGGGCTCTTCTTCTCCACAACCGCATCGCAGCTCCATTAGTACAACCACAGCGACCGGAAAAAAAAGGTGATTGTTCTCTTCGTGCTTGTTTGGTGAAGCGGTGGGTCACCACCACCTTGTGTTCAGAGTGTTTTCCACCGTGATTTTGTGAAGCAGCTAAATCTAGCTTCAGCCTACCGCGAGGTAACACTGTGATTTTCAGTTACTTCCAAACACAAGCTTCGTGTTTTATCTCTTCTATGTTGAATTTTTTTCTTTGTTCATCTCTTATCTGTTGAGTTATATTATTAGGTTTGATTGTGTCAACGGAAAAAAAAAGGTTGATTTGAATTGGGTTATACTATTAGATTTGATTGTGTCGGCTGGAAAAAAAGGTTTATTTGAATTGGGTTATACTATTAGGTTTGACAGTATTATCCTATTAGGTTGATTTGAATTGGGTTATACTATTAGGTTTGACAGTATTCTCCTATTCCTATAAGTAATATCCTTGTTTAATAGGAAAATATGTCTCAGTCTTGTGGATCCAATGCTTTTCCAAATGCAGAAGAGAAAACAAAGAAACGTAGTCGAGAAGAAGTCAAAGAAGTTGAAGTCGCTAATTCTACGACCGAACGACCATTTAAGGTAATGATTCAATTTTCTACTTAATGATTTAATTTTGATGTCTTATTTCCTTAACTTGTAATCTCTTTTGCATGGTCGCGACTTGAAAAGATGACAGAGCCTTTTCATGTAAGTACCATTTATAAAGTAGTTATATTTGTAGTTTGGATTTAATTGTTGAACTAACTATTTAACAGCCTGAAATATACTCTTCACAGAGCCAGGAAATAGAAAAGCTCTGAAGCCGAAATATGTACTAATGGAGAATGTTGTTGACCTTTTGAAATTTTCTGAAAATAAACAGTAAAACCGCCATTTTCATCTTCTTTCTCTTTTCTCACTCGTTTCTCTCCACACCGAACCATGAACATTGAACCCAAAACCAAACCTGGTTCACCACCGTGGTCTATTTTCAAGAGGTTCATAAACAATGGCGAGAGCTCTCGTAATTTTCCAATTTTCGCAATCACCAGAAGCATCAACACTCAGCAAAAAGATAACATCATTCTCCAATTTTCCAACTCTTTCATTCAGTCCGCGAAACTTCATTTTCGGTCGAAAAATAAAAATAAAATGAGGCTTGTTCGGAATGCTACGAAACTTTTCAGATCCTCTATGCGCCTTATGATGGAAGTCCCTGAAAAAATCAGCTCAAAATTCGATTCCTAGTCCCAGGTTTCCCTATGAAAAAAGTCCATTTATGCTCATTTCGGTCAAAAAAACAAAATAAATCGAGGCATGTTGGGAAAGCTACGAAGCCATTTTCATCTTCTTTCTCTTTTCTCACTCGTTTCTCTCCACACCAAACCATGAACATTGAACCCAAAACCAAACCCGGTTCACCACCGTGGTCCATTCCCACGAACCCTAACAGGTCTACCCCGTTGAAGAAAACCCTCGTGTTAAAGGACAGTAAAACCGCGTGGTTTATCTGTTGGACTGTAAAACACCGCGGTGTTACTGTTTATTTTCAAGAGGTTCATAAACAATGGCGAGAGCTCTCGTAGTTTTTCAATTTTCGCAATCACCAGAAGCATCAACACTGAGCAAAAAGATAACATCATTCTCCAATTTTCCAACTCTTTCATTCAGTCCGCGAAACTTCGTGTTCGAAGACTCAAGCAATTCCTCAACTTCGTGTTCGAAACACCGCGGTTTTACTATTTATTTTCAAGAGCTTCATAAACAATGGTGTTGGGTCGACGTGCTCGACGCAAGCAGCACTAGTGTGTCAGCGCGGGTATGCTCGACATTGATTGCTTGGTCGACGCAAGCAGCAATGGACCTGCCCGACATCTCCAGAATTGGGCCTGCTTGACATAGCATTGGATTGGGCCTATTCAGCATAGTATAGGCCCAGTCCAGAACAGGAGCCCCCCAAGTCGTTGCTCCTAAGTCGAGGAGTAATGACTTAAGGTATGGTAATGTGGGAACCTTGAGGAGTGACGATAACTACCCCAATTCCACGGACATAAGCATTGACAACTCCGCCAAATACCTAACCCCATTTTAATCCAGGCTCAGGCCTTCTTCAGGTAATGGTTCTTCGCAATATTTTGCTTTTAAGTACATGACGTCTTTGTCTGGGAAATCAAACTTCAACGGCTGATAGTCACTGATTGGCTGATGCGCCAGATGTTCATCTAAGACACTCCCTTTGATGGCCTTTTGAGTACGGTACTCGATGTCATATTCTGATAACAACATTTGCCACCGAGCGATTCTTCCAGTCAAGACTGGCTTCTCAAAAAGATACTTGATTGGATCCATTTTGGAGATCAACCAAGTAGTATGTCTTATCATGTTGGCTTCTTCCAGTCAAGACTGGCAAATGCTTTAGCAATTTTGACTTTAGCAAATAATGATGTTATCTTTTTGCTGAGTGTTGATGCATCTGGTGATTGCGAAAATTGAAAAACTAAGAGAGCTCTCGCCATTATTTATGAACCTCTTGAAAATAAACAGTAACACCGTGGTGATTTACAGTCCAACAGATAAACCACGCGGTTTTACTGTCCTTTAACACGAGGGTTTTCTTCAATGAGGTAGACCTGTTAGGGTTCGTGGGAATGGACCACGGTGGTGAACCGGGTTTGGTTTTGGGTTCAATGTTCATGGTTCGGTGTGGAGAGAAACGAGTGAGAAAAGAGAAAGAAGATGAAAATGGCGGTTTTAGTAAAACCGCCATTTTCATCTTCTTTCTCTTTTCTCACTCTTTTCTCTCCACACCGAACCATGAACATTGAACCCAAAACCAAACCCGGTTCACCACCGTGGTCCATTCCCATGAACCCTAACAGGTCTACCCCGTTGAAGAAAACCCTCGTGTTAAAGGACAGTAAAACCGCGTGGTTTATCTGTTGGACTGTAAATCACCACGGTGTTACTGTTTATTTTCAAGAGGTTCATAAATAATGGCGAGAGCTCTCTTAGTTTTTCAATTTTCGCAATCACCAGAAGCATCAACACTCAGCAAAAAGATAACATCATTCTCCAATTTTCCAACTCTTTCATTCAGTCCGCGAAACTTCGTGTTCGAAGACTCAAGCAATTCCTCAACATCTTGCGATTGAAATCATCTGAGTGAAAGACTTGAAGAACAGAAGGTTTAGTCAAGTGAGTAGCGATAACCGGAGGTTTGTTCGAAGTGTTTGATGCACTTGATTCAGTTGGAATTAAGGGGAAAGAAGTGGTTAGATTTAACTTTAACAATTGGGTTAGATTGTTGGTTAGCTAGGACTTCACTTGTACTGAATTTTGCAAACATATATTATACACATCTCAATTCTAGTTTTAGAATTGGGGGTAGACGTATCTGAAGCGAGGACGAAATTTCCTAAACAAATCGGGTGTCGTTCTCTCTCTCTCTCTCTCTCTCTCTCTCTCTCTCTCTCTTCTCTCTATCTATCTTTCTCTCTCTCTCTCTCTCTCTCTCTCTCTCTCTCTCTCTCTCTCTCTCTCTCTCTCTGTCTCTCTCTCTCTCTCTCTCTCTCTCTCTCTCTCTCTCTCTCTCTCTCTCTCTCTCTCTCTCTCTCTCTCTCTCTCTCTTGTGTTTCTATCTATTTACTTTACATTGTTGAAGTTTGTGTGGAATCAATTGTTAGAAATTTTTTGATTGATTTTTAGTGTTTAAAGCTGTTGTGAAAAATCATTGCAATCACTTTGAATGCAAGTGTAAAAAATTCTGCACTTCAAATCAAAGGAAATTTGACTTCGGGTGTTTTCCACGCCAAGTGTTTGATATATTGATAACACAAAAACTATTCGATACATTGTCAATTCAAATTTTGTTCTCAATTAAGCATTGGAAATTGGTTCACCTTAAGTGGTTTTCATTTGAATAATTGATTGTGAAACTTATTGATTCTTCTATCTCATCAAAATGATTCCATTCGGTTTTGCGTATCCGATCTATCTAATAACAGTTTGTTTAGACGAGTTTTGATTCAAGTCCGCTTTCGCACAATTTTTTAAAACAAATTTTTTGACGCGCAAAGTATTAAAGATTAGTGATATATTCAACCCCCTTCTAAATCAGTTCCATCGTCTAACAAGTGGTATCACGAGCACCGGTTCATCTAGTGTTTCGCATATAACTTATTAGAAAATGACTAACGGTCCTAAAGGGGCGTATAATAGAGCGCCGATTTTTAATGGTGAAAATTACAGTTATTAGAAAGATTGTATGTGAGTGCATATCAATTATATTGCTAGAAAGATATGGAACATTATTCAAAATGGTCTTATTGAAATAACCATGACCAATGCGAATAATGTTGTTGTACCTAAGCCAAAATCACAATGGAACGAAGATGATGAGAAAAAGTACAATTATAATTGGAAAGCTAGAAATATTCTCATATTCTCTTTGGGAGTTGATAAATACTATAGGGTTTCCCATTGTACTACCGCTAAGGCTGTGTTGGACGCGTTACAAGTTGCCCATGAGGCAACAAATGATGTCAAACTAGTTAGAATCAATATTTTAACTCAAGAGTTTGATCTCTTTCACGTGAAGCATGGTGAAACCACTTCGGAAATGTAAAAGAGATTCATTCACCTAATCAATCATTTACATACACTTGGTAGACCCGTTTCCAATGATATTGCTACTAATAAAATTTTCAGATGTCTTAATAGGGACTGGTTACCTAAGGTCACGACAGTCAAGGAAGCTAACAATCTCATAACATTGGACACCATAACATTCTTTGGTAAGATTAAAGAACATGAGCAAGAGCTCATAATTCTTGAGCAACATGAAAAGAGAGAAAAGAAAGAGAAATCAAAAGACACAGACAAGAAGTTTATTGCTCTAAAGGATTCTAGCTCAAAGTCCTCCACTAAAGAGCTTAGTGAAAGTGAGTCTAGTGATGATGATGGAGATTTGAATGATGAAATGGAGTTGTTTGTAAGAAGGTATAATAGATACATCAGAAAGAATGGAATCCAACATTCAGACACAAATCTCATTAACTTTAGACGTCAATCGAAATCCTCAAAGCAAGAAGGAAATAAGAATTCAAAGTCAAAGGGTTCATGCTATAATTGCGGAAAGGTCAGTCACTACAATCTTGATTGTCCCTTGATGAAGAAAGACAAAGGAAAAGACAAACATCGTCAATAAAAGAAATTGAGTAAGCCTAGAAGGGCATACATCACATGGGAGGGTGATAGTGAGTCCTCAAGCGAAAGAGATTCAAATGATGAAGATGAATTGGTTAATCTTTGTCTCGTGTCTCATTAAAAGAAGATAAAGGATGTAAGTTATTCTAAATATGAACATAGTGATAAAATGACTTATTCTGATTTGCAAAATGCTTTTGAAGCTCTACATCATCAGGTTAAAGATGGTTTCAAACACTTAGTCTCAAATAAGAAAATTTTCTCATGTTTAGAGAAAAATATTTCAGATTCCGAAAAAGAATTAGAAGCTCTTAAGCAATCAACGGTAGAAGCTACAAAACCTAGAACTGAGGATGACAAGTCCTCTTGGGTTGAATTGGGGTTGTGAAACTTGTCACATTTGGCAAAAGGAGGTTAGAACTCTTAAAGCCAAATTAGACAAGGCTTTAGAACCTAAAGTTACATTTGCGGTTGACCGCTCACATTTTAGAAGTAGTATGAATAAGGATTATCAGAAATATACATATGTGATAAGAGATCAAAGTTGCAAAAGTAACTCCAATTTAAACTTAACTTGTCTATATTGTTGCAAGAAAAGACACACAATTGCAAAATGTCGATTTAGAAGATTCTTGTTTCCTAAAGGCATTTTTCAATGGTTGCCCAAATGCAACCAAATATTCACTCACACACAAGGATCCAATGAGAATTGGATACCTATTTCCCTTGTTTGATTTTATAGGTGAAATGTATTGAATCTATCAAGAGAAGATGGTTTCTCGACAGTGGATGTTCAAGGCATATGACCAGTGACATTTCCTTGTTTATTGACTTTGTGACAAAGAAGAAAGGATTTGTAACCTGTGGTGATATCAACAAGAGTGCCATACTCGGAAAAGGTAGTGTGGGTAATCCTTCTTCTACTATATCTCAAATGTCTTTTTAGTTGAAGGTCTTAAGCACAATCTTATTGGCATTAATCAATTGTGCGGCAAAGGATATAAAGCTTCTTTTTCAAATGACTGTTGTATGATTGAACACAATGATAAGAAAGATAATGTGCTTAAGGACTTGAGGGTAATCAATGTCTATATCATGCATATAGAGTATGCAATAAAAGATTACTTATTTGGAAGAATCTGTGCATGTTACTTTTGATGTATCTTGTCCGAAAATTATCGGGAAAAGTATTCCTTCTCATGGTGCTGGTGTTTCTTCAGAAGACATGCTCAAAGACTCTGAAGAAGGGATTGATCAACCTGAATCAGAGAAAGTTGAGGAGGAGGAAGATCAAAAATCTGAAAAGATTGAGGAGAAACATCTAATTAGCCACGATGACCTTCCTTTGGCATGGAAATCCTATAAGGACCATCCAGTCGACAATATTCTCGAAGATATCACAAAAGGAGTAACTACACGGTCTAAGATAAGCAAATTTTGTTATCACTTTTCTTCCGTCTCTCAAATTGAACCTAAAAACCCCAAAGAGGCCTTACTTGATGAAAATTAGTTTTTGGCGATGCAAGAGGAATTGAATTAATTCAAAAGAAATGAGGTATGGGACCTTGTCCCCCCTCCGCGAGGCCATCGAGTAATTGGTACAAAATGGGTATTTAGGAACAAACTAGACGAGAATGGAAGGTTAGGTCAAGTGAGTAGCGATAATCGGAGGTTTGTTCGAAGTGTTTGATGCACTTGATTCAAGTGGAATCAAGGGGAAAGAAGTGCTTAGGTTCAACTTCAACAATTTGGTTAGATTGTTGGTTAACTAGGACTTCTCTTGTACTTAATTTTATAAATAGATATTATACATATCTCAATTCTAGTTTTAGAATTGGGGGCAGATTTACCCGAAGCGAGGACGAAAGGGGAACTCCCTAAACAAATCGGGTATCGTTCTCTCTCTCTCTCTCTCTCTCTCTCTCTCTCTCTCTCTCTCTCTCTCTCTCTCTCTCTCTCTATCTCTCTATCTCTCTATCTATCTCTATCTCTATCTATCTATCTATCTATCTATCTATCTATCTATCTATCTATCTCTATATCTATCTATCTATCTATCTATCTCTATCTCTTTACTTTACATTGTTGAAGTTTGTGTGGAATCAATTGTTAGAAATATTTCGATTGGTTTATAGTGTTTAAAACTGTTGTGAAAATCATTGAAATCACTTTGATTGCAAGTGTGAAAAATTCTGCACTACAAATCAAAAGAAATTTGACTTGGTGTGTTTTTCACGCCAAGTATTTGATATATTGATAACACACAAACTATTCGATACATTGTCAATTCAAATTTTATTCTCAATTAAGCATTAGAAATTGGTTCACCTTAGTGGTTTTCATTTGAATAATTGATTGTGAAACTTATTGATTCTTCTATCTCATTAAAATTATTGCATTCGGTTTCGCATATCCGATCTATCCAATAACGGTTCGTTTAGACGAGTTTCGATCTAAAATCGCTTTCGCACAATTTTTCAAAACAAATTTTTAACGCGCAAAATATTAAAAATTAGTGATTTATTCAACCCCTTTCTATATTAGTGTCATCGCGTAACAAAACAGGCCCATAAATATAATTAAGGAAAAAAAGGTATTTAGTTTAAAATTTACTTATTTGAATATAATAAATTAAAATATTTAAATATATATTTTTGTGTATAATAGGTACTAAGTTATCAATATCTACGCCCGCTGGTTATATCTATTTTAGCGGATTTTGTTCTTTTGATAGTAAGCTTTTTTTTTTTTGGGTAAACACTATGTATCCTTATATTCAGTTGAGTATCGGTAACATCCGCCAATAAAAACTTTACATTTAGTGTCATATCATCTTTTATATATATTTTATTTAAAAATAAATTAATATTTTAAATTAATTTACACTAAAATTATTGATATTTAACTATTTATTATGATACTTAAGAATTTATTTATTTTTGAGATATTTTTTATTATTTACTTCATTTTAAAGTAATATTTGATCAAAAAAGCAGTCGAATTTAAAATTTTGGTAGTACATTCAAAAAAAAAATATATGAGAGTTTATATAAGATATATCTATAAAATACATAGTTTACATTATTGAATTTTTGATAAATTGATATACTTTATATATTTTAAAATTTTGAAAAATTCAGTGATTTATATTCGATAGGGAAAACAACAAAGTTAACCCTACTTAATTTTTTTTGACAAATCCGGTATTTGTCTGTTTTGTATTTCTTTTTAGATTTTAACAAAAATTTATATAATTTTTTGAAAATTCGATAAAAACAGGTTCTCTAAAATCCAAAAATAATCATAAACTCTTAAAAAAAAATTCATGAAATTTCTCAAAATTCCAATAAATATTCATACTTTTTTCAAAATCCAGAAAAACACACGATATTTTTTTAAAATGTAAAAAACAGTATCTAAGACCCTTTAATTAACATATTGAACCATTGTTAGCAACTTCCAATCCAAACAACGGAAAATGTCATCTCCGGTCAATGCACTTTTTAGACTTTCGTGTTTGTGGATTAGGCGGTTGTTGATTTTGCGTTTAATAATATTGTTACATTGATTATGCGTTTAATATTATTAAGTTGTTGTTTAGGGACCAAATCAGAGTGTAATTTTTTATTATCTTTGTTTGTCTTATTAACATTTTTTTTACTAGAAGGAGCTTGGACTTCTTCATAATATTAACATTTACAGTGGCCTTGACTTGACTGCCATTTATTCATCATTTTTAATAGTCTTTCTGTTTTTTATTATAAATCATTTTTGATTTTTTAGACGTATTAAAAAATATAATAATTGTGGTATAAAAAAAAATTATGTAAAGTTTTACAAAATTGTTCTTTATTAATGATATTAGAAAGACAAATTTACATAATTGAAAAGAAAGAGAATAATAAATATTTAAGAGTATAATAAAAAAATAACATTAATAATTTATTGTATTATAAATTAACTTATATTGTGGTACAAAATATTTTCCTAAAATGACTTATAATAAAAAACGGAGATAGTATTAATATTATTAATGAGCTTGTCAATTATAGATATAAAACATTTCGTGTCTTTTTATTTTTTATTTTGTAAGTATTGGAAATTTTTTATCAAAATAACCTAATTTTTCAAAAAAAAATTCTAAAATAACCCCACATTTCAAATTATTTTTCAAAGTACCACAGTTTGGGGTACTGATTACATGGTGGCGCGAGATGGATTGGCGACCCTTCACAAGGGCTTGAAGGGTGGCGCCAATTGGGTTGGAGACACCTCATGGTGTCTCCAATCCAATTGGCGCCTGAGTCTAAAACTTATAAGGGAGTCACCAATTGAGACAAAGACAACCTTGAAAGTGAAATACACCTCTATAAATAGAGGTGTTCTGATCATTTGGTTCCACAGCTCATCTCATATCTTTATTCCACTGATAACATGTATCATCGTCGGTGGGAAAAAGTGGTATATTCGAGAGAGAAGCCTTCGATGGTCATGCTATTTTCAAACATTCAGAGTTTCAATCAACTTAAGAGGGAGCTGAATCAGTGGTTAGAAGGAGACATTGGTGAAGGGGAGAAATCGAAGTATCGAGAGACTTGATCGCCTGCGTGGATGGGTTCGCGTTAAGACTGACAAAGATGCGAGGGAATTCATGTTTGGACCGAATGAAATTAGTTTGATTGTTGTAATCAGTTAGAAATGTTTTATGTTTATTTTCTATTATCTATTTTATGTGTCGCACGTGTTGTCTTTTGTTAGTTCGCGGTATGTGTTGTTTGTTGTTAATATTGTTGTAACAAAGACTTATTAATATATGAAAATATTAGATTACAACAATTGAAAGGATAAACTAAATCATGATGCAGAGGTTACTCCGACATTGGGATAATTTTTTCGATTGTATCCGGGCTGACGACATATACTGCATAATCTTATCATTTTATCAGCTGTATCCATTTCAGTCCTTATACACTTGCTGTTTGGACGTCCTTTTTTCTTTCTTCGCATCTCATCGTTGTGTCAAACTATGTCCCCTTAGTATGGAGACCAATATTCCTACATTGGTAGCAATGTGAAGCCTTTGTTATAGGCATTCATAACATTAATCGCCTTGTAAACATCATATAGATGAGTATAAGCGTCCCGACGAGCATGTGCGCATGCCACAATGACATGTGAGCAAGGTACAGGGAAGGCCTGGTACTTGCCACAATCACACCAACATCTATTTAGTCTGACATCATAGGATAAATTTGGTCTCCCCTCATTATGGTCCATAGTTTCTTGTACACTAAAAGTTTGCCTATGACGGTCAAAGGTTGTAACTGCATGTGTGTCGGCTTTGATAGTATCCTCTTTCATCACCTTCATTATGCTTTCACTGAATACTTGACCCGATATTAACACTGCACTCCATATTTTGCCTCTTGTTGTGAAAAGTGATGCCAACCTATAATAGGTTAATCTCACCAAAGCGGTGATTGAAAGGTTTCTAATTCCTTTGAAGGCCCCATTCATGGATTCCACAAGGTTTGTCTTCATGTGGCCCCAACGACATCCACCATCAAAAGCCCTTGTCCATTTTTCCAGTGGAATGTTATCCAACCATCTTCATGCATCTGCGTTTGACATCCTAATTTCGTTAAGGTAGTATTGAAATGATGGTTGAGTTAGAGCATACCCGGCATTCATAACTTTTCTGCGAAGGTTCTTGTCTTTGATTGCACACATGAAGTTTTGTACAATATGTATAATGCAATATACATGGGTAAAATGAGGATTATGCCACCCGTTATCATGGTTATTGTAAGCACTCTCTATAGCAGCGTGCTTGTCTGAAATCAAACAGAAATTGGCTTGTGGAGCGACAAGTGTTATGAGATTCTTAAGGAAGAAACTCCAAGCAGAAGCGGTCTCACCCTCAACCAGAGTAAAGGCTATGGGAAAGACATTATTGTTGTCATCTTGTGCAACAGCCATAAGCAAGGTGCCCTTGTATTTTCCGTAGAGCCATGTTCCATCAATTTGAATAATAGGTTTTCAGAATGCAAAACCTTTTATGCATGGTTGAAACGACCAAAAGAGATGGTGAAATATGACATTTCCATCAACAATAGTTCCATCTGGCCTACATGTCGGCACTGTCTAAATGATTACAACATTTCCCGGTGTGTATGTCTTAAGTGCTACCAAAAATTACGGTAATTCTTTGTAAGAATCCTCCCAGTTGCCAAATACTTGTTCAACAGCTTTTGTCCTTGCAATCCACACCTTCTTGTATGAGGGAGTATAATTATACCGTGTAACGAAATAAGAGATTATTATACTCACCTTCACTGATGGATCCTTATTAATAAGCGGAAAAATGTCTTGACATATCAATTATGCGCTTAGCTTTCCGTGATCCTGAACAATATTTGTGGCAGTGCAACTGTAAGGTGACATATCAATTCTGCCCCTAGCTTTGGCTTAGCTTTTTGGATGCGTCGTTTTGTTCCAAGCATGAGGTTGGTCTAAATTTCCATCCCTAGCACTCGTCAACCACAACAACTTTTCCTTCCCGTATGCTCAAAAGTAAGTTACTAACTTAATCTTAGTTTATTTCACCTTACTAATTATTGTGCCTAACTAATTGAATTTGAACTTTTTATTGTTTAGATAGTCGGCTAAGGGTATGAGTTACAATAGATGCTCTAGACATTGTGTCATTCAATACCGCAATCTGTTGGATCACCTAACACCTGGAGATGTAAGGCCTCTAAACAAATCAATTTATTTTTTATATCAAAAATTTTATGATCTAATATTTTTCTATTCTTCAGTTTATTTGGCGTCCATATCTAAACATGGAACACCTACATGAAGTCAGAGAGGAAGATGTTGCCGTTTGGACTGCTTGCATGCTGATCATCAGATTCACCACTGTGGAGATGCACAATAGTTACAGTGTCAAACTAAATTTTGGAATACATTAAGGCATCCTAGATCCCTCTGTTGACCTTGTTAAATGGCATATCAAAAGAGTTAATAATCAATGGGACTATCCCGACCGGAAGGATTTTGCAAAATTTGAGTGTCGTAAATGGAGGAACCGCATCACCCATATCTTACGTGACCCAGTGATGGCAACCCCGTCTATACCAACTAATAATTATATGGCTTGGTATAGATCGGTTGCAACTGGGTTTGTCTTCAAAGAGACGTATCTATACGACCCACGACAAACCACGTACACATAAGAAGCTTCAGCGTCTAACCCACCGGGAAATTATCGGCCATGTTACTTACAACCCCCTACCCAATAGAATTACCAACCCACTAACACACAAATCCACCATCAAAACATGCCAAACACCCAACCACAATACCAATAGCGTCCCCCATACCATCTCTAACAAAATGACTATTATCAAGAAACCCAATATGGCTATGCCCCCAACACAACATCAAGATATAGGCAAAATGAGTGTACATCATACCATAGCCATAATGCCCAAACACATTTCCATAGCCAAAACGCTCAAACATCATACCCTAGCCTACACACACAAACATCTCAACAACCTTATGGCTTTTAAACACCACTACCATTTCAACCTTTCACCAACAAATCCTTCACACCAATGCCCCCCTTCAATCGTCCAGGCCGCATACCAACGACCCCTTCATCACATCCGAACTACTATTGCATGGGTCTCGTATTCAGTTTCAACATACAAGACCTCATGGAAATGCAAGAAATTCTTAGGGAATCAGCTAGGGATGTTTTTGGGACTTGAACTCCTCAAACAGTCGAACGAGGGGGACGAGTGCAATGAGTGAGGGTGCCTAGGGGATGTGGAACCGGTGGCCGGTATGACCAACCCGGTCGCCAATATTAATTTATGTAATATTATTTTTAATTAATGATTATGTAATATTATTTTTAATTAATGATTATTATTATTTATTTTTCTTTAGAAAAATTATATAATGCACCTTATCTCCATATCAATTGGCACCTCCCTTTTACTATTAACACTTAGTCGCCAATTAAATTGGTAGCACCATTAGGTGTCTCCAATCTAATTGACGACACCCCTAAAGCCCATAAAGTTGTCGCCAATTCATCTGGAGACAACTCTCCATCACACCCCCAAAGTGGGGTACTTTGGGATTTTTTTTGAAAAATTGAATTATTCTGGTAAAAAGTTCTAAGTATTGATCCTCCTTTCAAAAATCTGTTATTAAGTCCTCCATTTTAGTTTTTTTTTACCAAAAGAAAATTCTATAAAACAAAATCACAGTTATACAAAGAGATCAAACCAAATCAAAGATACCTCAAAAGAAAAGTCTTATCCTACGCGTACCAATCATGTCTAGCAAGTAATCCTTATCAATATCATTGTGAACATGAGCAAACCAAAATAAAGTTTTAGATTTTAAACCTAAGATAGCAAGCAAATCAGCACAATAATTTGCTTATTTATAAATATGAGTAGTTATGAAATCTATGGACTGAGTATAGGACAAACAATTGTGCCAACGAGACTTGATCTTCTAAGGAATCAAACTAGGATTAGAGAAAGCTTGACAACAATGTGACAATTTGATTCAACCCAAACTTTCTTCCAATTGAACTTCATCACCTTTTCAATAGAACTAGTTTTGAGTTGAAACTTGCAAGCACAATATAATTAACATAAACTAAAAGGATAACAAGTGATTCACAAGTTCTTTTTTAAAATAATGAGTGATCAACTGATGATTATATGAAGCCATATCGAATAACTGTTGTGGAAAACTTGTGATGCCATATCCTTGAAGCTTGCCTTAAACCATTAAGGGATTTATTGAGTTTATATACCATGTTCTCCCCCTCACTTGGATAACCAAGTGGCAGATCCATGTAGATTTCCTCAAATAGATCTCCATTTAAGAAGGCATTGTTTATGTCTAGTAGAGCTAGTTTCCATTTATGAGCAGCAGTTAGACTGAGTATGGCTCTAGCAGAGGTGAGCTTTGCCACTAGTGAAAATCTATCTATGAATCAAGGCAAGTTATTGAGTATACCTTTTGGCAACCAATCAGACATTGTACTTATCTAATGAACCATCAACATTGAACTTTGTTTTGTATAACCATCTACATCTAATAGAGTTCTTTCCATGAGGTAGAGGTTGTATTATCCAAGTTTTGTTTGCCTCTAGAGCAGTTATCTATTCACTCATGGCCTTGCACCATTCAGGGATTTTGGTTGCCTGATGATAGAACTAGGACTCATATATTGAGGAAACATGCATGACAAAGTCTTTGTATGAATAAGACAACTTATCATAAGATTGTGAGTTAGTAAGTAGATAAGGAACATGGCAAATAAAATATCTTAAGATAGTTGGAGCTCTATGAGTCCTACTAGACCTTCGGGAAATAGGAACACTTGGATCAATATACATGTTACAATTTTTGTTATGAATATGTAATGTAGAGTTTGGATTGTCATGTTATGGAATATCAGTGTCTGGTACATACTCATAAGATTCATGAGGAGAGTAATCACAAATGAGATTTGGCAAGACTGTTTGATGAAAAGGATCATTATGACTGTTATTATCAAACACTAACTGGAAAGGGAGGGCATCTTCATAAAATACAATGCCTCTAAAACATGAAATGTTTTGGAAACTATGTGATACGCTTTGAAGCCTTTGTAGCCAGCAGGATATCGAAGAAAAACACAAGGAATGGCTCCAGGTGTAAAAAAAATTCTATGTTGAAGAATAGTGAAAATGTAACATAAACATCCAAAAACTTTGAACTCGGAATATGCAGGAAGTTTATCATAAAGAAGTTCAAAGGGTGACTTACTCTTTAAGAATAATGATGGATTTCTACTTATGATGAAGGTGGTTGTTGTTATACACTCTCCCGAGAATTGGACTAGTAACTTGGCATGAAACATCAATGACATTGCTACATTAAGTAAATGTTGATGTTTTCTTTCCGCAACCAAGTTTTGCTGAGGTCTGTGAGGGCAAAAATATTGATGGATGGTGCCTTGTTCATGAAGAAACCGAATGTAGTTCCTTGGCATTTTCATTTCTCACACCTTTGATCACCTTACTAAATTGAGTCTTTACAAGTTTAAAGAAATGTTGTATCTTGCTAGGAGTATCTGATTTATTAGCTAGCAAATAAATCCTTGTGAAGCGACTGAAATCATCAACAATGGTTAGAAAGTAAGTTTTTCCATCACAAGTAGATTTTCCATAAGGACCCCATAAACCTTAATGTATAAGATCAAAAATGTTGGCAGAGAAATGATTAGCGAATTTAAAAGGAAGTATTTTCAATTTAGCAAGAGCATAAATAGTACACTTGTTTTAGTTAAAATCAGAAGGTACAATTATTTGAATTTTAGTGCTAGTAGTTCTTGACATTGAATTAGACAAATGTCCTAATCTATGGTGCCATAATTTGGTATTGCTTGTCTTAAAAATGTATACTCCTGAAAGCTAGAGTGAGGCTTGGTATTGCTTGTCTTAAAAATGTATACTCCTGAAATAAGATCACCCTTTCCAATCATCTTGGATTGATTAGTGTCCTGAATGGAAAAATGATTACTATCAAATATCATTTTGAGATGAGAAATGATAAGTAACTTTGCTACTGAAATAAGATTGACATGAAATGTGGGAATGAATAGGACATTCTGAAGAATCAAGGTATCATTGGTAACAACTTTACCTATGGCTTGAACACAAATTTGTATACCATTTAAATGAGTGAATTTTTTTATAGCAATGGTTTGTATGACTCAAAAAAGGAAATATTGCAACAAATGTGAGGGGTAGCACCTGAATCTATGATCCAATTAATAGAGGATTATGATTTATGAGAGTCAAGAGTGGAAAAACTCATACCTATGATTGGGTTGACTAATGAAGTAGCTTCAGATATCCCAGCCTTATACATTTAATTCTGCAGGTTTCTGGATAACTTGTTGGTTATTATGTGAGGTTATAATTTCCATTTCAGGAACCGATTCAATACTTGTGGTTCCATGCTCATGAACATTATTGTTTTCATTTTATGGCTTGTAACCTTAATTTTTCTTATATCCATGAGGATAACCATGAAGCTTGAAGCATTTTTCTTTAAAGTAGTCAATGATTCCACAATGAGCACAAGTTGGTCTTTCCTTAAAACTTACCTGAATAACACATGCCATTGGTGTCTCACTTGGAGTCAAGTTAGTTGTGACTTCCCTTTGTTTCACATCTTAAGTAACCATAGACAAAATAAAATTCATTGGAGGTAAGGGATCCATTAGTAAAATTTTACCACGAACCTAATCGAAAGATTCTATGAGGCCTATCAAGAATGTAAAAATGTGTTCATTTTAAAGATGATCAACAATTGGTTGCACTCCACCATAATGACATGTATGAACAAGTCTGTATTTGCCTAATTCCTCCCACAAAGACTATAATTGAGTATAATAGGAACTTACAGTGGAGGAACATTGTGTGCAAATTAGAAGATTATTTTTTTATTCGAAAAACATGAGGTTCATTCTTTTGCTAGAACTGAGCTTGAAGCTCTTTCTAGATTTCTGCAGCATTTGCTGCATATATGAAACTTGCATATATTTCCTTTGAAACTAAATCGAGCGACCGTGAAGAAACTGCATTATTTTTACGCATCCAAAAATGTTATTATGGTTAATTTTCTTCTGGTTTTGAAATTGTTCCATCCACAAGAACAGTCTTGTTCTTGCCATCAAAAGCGATTATCACCGTGTCGCCATGAGTTAAAGTTATCCCCGATTAATGATTGATGTAAGTTCTATTTTTTTGATTGGCTACATTTGGTAAAACAACATGTTGTTAGCAAGATGTTGAACCAGATGTTCTGCC
Organism: Lathyrus sativus; assembly: GCA_963859935.3. Classification (NCBI taxonomy): domain Eukaryota; kingdom Viridiplantae; phylum Streptophyta; class Magnoliopsida; order Fabales; family Fabaceae; genus Lathyrus; species Lathyrus sativus. The sequence continues at coordinate 636,135,103 of OZ012740.1, read as the reverse complement.
ATGATAGTCAGACATCATGTTCTGCATGATGTTGTGACATGTTACAGAACATGTTATACCAAAAAGTTAGGGCATGACTATTTTGGTATTTTTAGTGTGATTTTTGAGTGTCTTCTAATACACATGTGGGCGACTTTTATGGGAGTATATTGTGGGCAAAGGAACCAAGAAAACAAGCAAACAAACAGCAAGCTCACTAGGCGAAGATGCAGCGAGGAAAGGTAGTGAAGCACTCGCTAGGCGAAGGCATAACGAGTCTCCAGCGAACACTTCCAGTAGAAAAATTCTGTCAGCTCGCTAGCAGCTCGCCTACCGAGCAGGTAGCGAACGAGCCCAGAATTGAACAGATCTGAAAGTGCCAAAAGTTCAGTTCGCTAGTTGTTCGCCTAGCGAACGTGACAGATTCTGAACGTGTATTTAAGTGATTTTCTTGTATTTTTAGGTCATAACTCCATTTTTGGGAGAGAACTTGGTATTGTAACATTTTGGAACATCAGAACTCATCTCTCTTCATTTCTTGAGAGAGAGAAACACAAACCCTAAGAGGGAGGAGGTAAGATCTTCGATCTCTTGTTGGGGTTTGGATTGTAATCTTTTGATACCTTATGTATTCATCTAATTTATGTTTGTGAACTAGTTTGGATTCTCTATTGATTGATTATCTTTGGTTGCTTGTATGTGGGTCTTGACAAAACCATTTCACATCTTTAATCTCAGATTTTCTTCTATCAATGAACAAACTTTTGACATGACTTTGAAGTTGATATTCATTGTATCTTCCATGGTGTTGTGTTGATTAAGTAGCATGAGTAACATGGGTAGGATCAATATGATATTGTGTGGGTATGTGATAATAGTGGTGAAGAACAATGTTCACCGGCATTTGACAGATTTGATGAATACATGTAAAAAGGGTTAAGCGTGTGTACGTATTCTGATTATTGTATTTTATGCAAAATAATTATTTATCTGATATGATTTTCATTCTAGTTTACCTGTTAATATTTGATTTGAATCGTGATAGAGATATACTTTTCGGATCTGGATCTAGGATGATTGTCGGTTAGGTCCTAAACGCTAGAGATAGATTTAGGCTTAGCATTTGCGTGAGTATCAGATCTTAATGCTCTGTGTTGTGTTTTTGTTGGGTGAGAGATCACCAATGAGACAACATGGTTTTTCTCTCGACGCCGCGTTAGAGATAAGCTTTGTCGTGAGTGATACGTGATGATATTAGACGAATGATTGCGTTGTGTTTAATTTGTTCAGAAGAATGCATATGTTATCAATTGATGAAATCCAATCCCAACAAGGCTCCGTTTATATTTCAGTCTTTATTTTATAATTTATGTTTTTATTTATAGTTCCCTGAACCTTTTAAACCAAAACTTTTGAACAATAAGCTTAGAAATGTAGGAATCGTTAAACGGCGTTCAGATCGCACTAATCCCTGTGGAGACGACAAAACTGAGCACTTAATATTTTTTGCTTGCTGCTTTACCGCATCAAAGGGATAAGGCAAGAACAAGATGGGGTGGGATGAAGATCTTCAAGCTCATCCCAATGGATCTTAAAATCAACAAATTATTTTGAAAGTGTTCGATCACCTTGCTTGATGGCATGAAATTCGTGCAAGAGGTCAGAGAAGAGAAAATAGTTACTTTTGGTGAATTTTTCTTAAATATCATCCCAGAGTTCTAAAGCTGAATAAAACCATATTGTGCTCTAAGGAATTTGAGGAGATATGGTTCTTTTGATCTAAGAAACAACCATGTTGTTGGCTCGATCCCATAGCTCAACATTGGGATCAAATGAATCACGTTTGACTAGGGTTCCATTAATGAAAGAGTTTGTTCTTCGATGTGAGGGCACTATTTGTAGCCATGGTGAAGAAAGAGAGACGAGGAAGGGTTTTAAATGAACCCTAGATGCAAAATGGAGAAGATGAAATGGGAAAATATGAAAGAGGCTCAGGATTGATTTGTTCACTGATACCATATTACAAGTGGATATTAGATGAAATAGACCATTGGACTAATTGAATTAATGAATGGTAATCATCTAAATATACAAGAGGAAAGGCCAAGTGACTTATATATGCTCTTGGGCTGTAACAAAATGTCAGACTAAAATCCAACCGACTATTTAATCTTATCTAAAATAATAGGTAAGGATAGTCAAGTTTCTAATAAAAAGAATGATATAAAAATCATATTGTATTAAAAAAGGCATTATAAAATCATTTTGAAAAATTAGCATTAATGAGAAGAAATCTTAGAGGCCAAAGGTAAGTCTAAAACTCATCATCTTTTAATTAGACCAGATAGAGTATTGACCAAGCGACCTACTTAGAAGAGTCACCTTCTTTTTATGATGATTATGGTTTAATTGGTCTAGTCTGTTATACAATGCATTCTTCTGTATAGTCTTAGGATTTATGGATGACCAATAAATCTTCTTAACAAACTAAACTCTTGTATAAAAATTTTGTGTTAAAAGGCAGCATAGACAATTGAAATCTAGTTACTAAATCTTGGATGGTTATTTTCTCACATTTGTTTGAAAGAGGTCTTGGTCTGAAAGATATTAAACAATTAACAAAGCTGATTGTGTATCGTTTTGTTGAGATTTATTGACTATCAATAATCAACGGTCTTCTATGCTTATTAGTAGATAATCCAGGCACACAAAAATCAACCATGCATCATATTTCTTCTTTAATATGACTTGACATTAATCATTTATTTTTCTTTTTAGAGGAACATAATAGATTGTAGGTTGGCAATAAAAAGGACACTAAGTTATGGACTGAAAGTTGATTGGAGTAAAAATTAAAGATTTATACCTTGTACTATCATTGGATATTCAATTTATACAAATTGCTAAGGTCAATTCAATTATCTCGGAAATAAGTTGAAACATTCTTCATGACTTATCCGTATTGACTATTCAAATTATCGTAGACATTTTGAAGATCAACTTGTCATTTGATAATACTACTACTGAAGAACTAATTTATACATAATTTGCAAATGGTTGTCTAACTTTTAAAGATATCTACGACTGTATTAGAAGGCATCACATTGAGTTTTCTTAAACAAAATTCATTTAGTATCCTTACATATTTCCTACTAAGTCATCAATGACTTGGAAGCTAATACACAATTTTATTGCAACAGAAGACAACCTAATTAAAGGAGAATGCATGTAATTTTGAGGTGCTCTCTTTGTAATCATGATGTTAAAATTGCAGAATACTTATTTCTTATATGCATGTGCAATTTACTTTTTTGACAATGAATGAAGCGATTGTTTGATAATAACATTAATAAAACTAGTTATGAAAACTTATTAGACTTGATGGTAAAAGTTGGATTTTTCAAATTAAGAATCTAATCATGATATCAAATTCAAAATGGTACTAGGTTTCAAATTGATACACAATAAATGATATTAAGTTTTAAAATGGTAATATTGACTTTGATAGAGACATTTTTAATGTTAAATAATTAATCTATATGATATACGCTTCTTTCAAGTGTCATATGTATTCTTTAATTCACGAGTTTATAATTATTAAAGGTGTTGATATCAAATGTTAAGTTCCTCCCACACCAAAAATTGTGCAAGTTAAGTGGTGCTTTGCTAATTATAGTTAAATTTAATGCCATACAAATGGAATTTCAAAGAAGAAATTTTAAAATATCAAAATTTTTAAATTTAAGATATGTCACATTTTCTAAGACTAAAGTACACATTAATAGATGAATTTGACAGAAAAAACTGTAAATTTGTCATTAGAAAAACTAAAATTAAAATAATAATATTTAAAAAATATTAATTTAATTAAAATTGTAATAATTAAAACTAAAAATTTAATAAACATTAACTTATAATCTATACCTATATATATATAAAGGAAAAACATGATTTTGGTGTAATTTTTTTATTCTTTCAAATATACCATTTTTAATATTTATTTTAAATTTTAATTTTTTTTAACAAATGGTCTTTTATACTATTATTTATTATTATTATTTTAAATAATAAATAATAAAATAAAAAATAATTAAAAATAATAATATAATTTATATTTTATACGCGTGAATATTATAAAAATTAATAAAATTTTGATATAAATTGAAGCTGTTAAGATCGATTTGTTGAGATTTCGATAAGATGGTTACACCAATACCAAACACGGAGGGGCAATAACGTTATTCTTGCACTGTCCCAAAAAAAAGTATATGCATTATTTCTTGCACTGTCCCAAAAAAAAGTATATGCATTATTTCTACTTGTAGCTGCTAAGAGTGTATGGCTTTGCAATAGTCTCTTTGCTGGAGGATCTCCAATATTTAAGAGTGAATTACGACCTATTCGGACACGGCAATAGGTGGCTACCGCTTCTGATTCTTAGGTTCATGCTCAAAATTCAAATTTTCAACCATAGCTAGTAATGTTGATCTGAATTATTTATCTGGAATTTGCTTAGTCTTTGGTATTTCTGCTTTCTATTGCCTTTTAATGTTGGTAACTGCGGTTATAATCAACATTTACATTTGCTTTCTACTTTACACCCCACAACTGTTTGATAAAATGTCTCTTACAAACATGCACACAGATTTCGATAACTGATTTAGTAACGTTGCTTTTTCTGTTTAAGTTGTTGTCAATTTAAGAAAGATTTCCATACACCCATCAATACAATGGCTTGTTTTCAAACGTTCTATTTTGTATTCCCTGGCTTTGCCAATTATTTTTAGATTTGAACATGTAAATCTTCTCTAGTATATTCTATAATTTAACATTGTCTGTTTCCAAACGCTGGGAGATTTGTTCCAACTGTACTTTAGATTTCTAACAATAGATGATAATACTTATACAGTGAAGATTGTTTTCATCCATGTTTCAACGAGGAAAGAATTGAGTAATAGTGATTCCGTTGGTCGAATCACCAATATTGGCCGATTCTTTGTTGGGGGCCGTGTTTTCTTCATTTCCGCTACGCTTAAAATAGGGTGGTTCAAGAGGGGATGGCAAGTTGATTGAAGAGCTGTTCAGGTAGAATCCAATTGTTGCCATTGTAGGTCTTTCATCTGGATCTTCCTGAACACATAAAAGACCAATGTGGATGTACTTGATGACTTCTTCTTGGGAATAGGTTCCTTCAATACTAGAATCCATTAGTTCAAGTGGTGTTTGCAATGCCCATTTTATCCATGCCTGCAATATTCATTTGTTAATGAAGAAAATCATTCTTTCAACTCTATAAAGACAAGTTAAAGATGTTTGCTGCTTACATATCTCCGGATGTCATCGATACACTCTGATTCAGAAGAACAACCTTTCCGCTTTCCACTAATAATCTCTAGAACCATGATTCCAAAACTATACACGTCGGATTTCACAGAAAAGTATCCGTGCATCGCATATTCTGGAGATATATAACCACTATATATGAACAACAAAAAAGTTTGTTTAGTGGGCATCTATGATAGTGATTGCTAAGTAAAACAGGTATGTGAGAAATTGAGTAAAGTAAAGTAGGAATTATAAGCTTACTATGTCCCTACAATCGTGCATGTGCTTTCTTCAATTTGATCTATAGATACAATTCTAGCCATGCCAAAATCTGATATTTTTGGATTCATATTACTATCTAACAAGACATTGCTAGGTTTCAGATCGCGATGTATTATTTTGAGGCGAGAATCTTCATGGAGATATAGAATTCCACGGGCAATTCCTTTAATGATCTTCTGACGTTGAGACCAAGATAGTAGCTTTCTCTTCTGGGGATCTACATTATTAGTTTCTTTGAATGGTCAATCATCTAATTCGAATCATAATGGATCCATTAAGGTAATTCATTTATCAAGACATGCCTTTAGCTTAAAGTTTAGAAATGACATACCAAATAAAAAGTAATCAAGACTCTTGTTTGGCACATACTCGTAGATAAGTATCTTCTCCTCATCTTCCAAACAAAATCCTAGTAATCTCACTAGATTTCGGTGTTGAAGCTTGGCTATGACTTGAACCTCATTTTTAAACTCTACTGCACCTTGTCCAGAGCTTCTTGTAAGCCTCTTCACAGCAATTTCTTGTCCATCTGAAAGAATTCCCTAAACAACATATAAAAGAAATCAATTTGGAAAATAAATATAGTCGATATCGTCGTTCTATGTAGTACTAGTTGATGCATTTTTACCTTGTAGACTTCTCCAAATCCACCTTTGCCTATCCTGTTTGCTGCAGCAAATCTGTTTGTTGCTGCTTCAATTTGGGCAAATTCAAATTGCAGGGACTCCAAAGTGGTAATGTCATTTCCAACTACAAAAACAAGTTTGAATTCTGTAAGTTATATGGCTTAAGGAAAAGCGTGTTTTTGTTTGAAATAGAAGTATATTTTTTCATCTTACAGCTTTCTTTGAGAATATCATGCTTGCTCTTTCTTCCTTTTCTATATAGAAAGCAACAGTATCCCAAGACTAAAAGCACCATTAAAACAGTAGTTGGAACAGTGATCTCAAATATTGTTATTGTCTTCTGTTTTCCTGCGTCAATATCAGTACTTCGTGTTATTTTCTGTTTCCATTAAGAAAAACCAATAAGAAAATATGAATTTTAATTTTAGTGTCTTCTATGAATTAGCTTATTGTGCGTTCAGAAAGCTAATAATGATCCAAATGATCAGAGTAAAGCATATTATTACAGAAAATATGTCACTTGCTAGATATCGTAATCTTGGGTTAATAGTAATACATGGTATGATAATAACTTGATTGGTGTCTTAGTGTGTCAAAATTGATAGTAAAATTAAGAAAATGTATATCAGGGTTAGTTCAAAAGTTTTAACCTGGTGGAGCTAAAGAGCGAGGACTTATGGGTGACGTTGGCACCCAAGAAATACTGTCGTGTATCTTGTGGAATGGATATAATTCGAATCTAATACCACAACTGGGATACAATATTGTGCCTCCAGATTTTCCTCTACAGCAACTGGTTGGAACTTCTGCTATGGCATCGCTAAGACACCAGCCGCAGTTCTCTGCAGACAGGTATGGGAGGCACCAAGCATAGGCATATAGTTTTTGGTTTTCTGTGATATTCGCCGACTTGTCAGCCAACTTAGCAGAAGAGTTTGCTGCTGCATTTCTCAAATCGTTCAACATATCCCAAAGAATGTTGTTGAAGAGTCCCACCTGACCAACATAATCATTATCATTCATGAAAGAAATTTCTGGAGTTTTCTCAACGACGGAAAAGAAGCTATTATCAGAATAGCGCACATAGCACACTGTGTACCAAACTATGGCTTCTTTTGCAGTAGCGCACAGTGATGATATGAGTTTGGCTGCTTCTATCACACACATCTTGCAGATTTTGAGGTCAATGTCTCTAGTACAAAGGAAGAGACCGTAGACAGTGTCCACGTTGTTATCACTAACAACTGTGGCGTTGTAATATGTGGCATTAATGCTTTTGGAGGAGAGCAAATCCAGGAGTGTTTTGATGTTGGAACGGTAAGTGTTATAGGTTGCAGAAGTGCTGTTCTTTGTGCAGTTATAGTAAGCATGTGTGCTGTTATCAAGAGCAGCTTGCAAGACGGGAGAAGAAGAGCACTGGACAAAAAGGGAAGAGAAAGTTGCAAGTAGAAACAGCAAACCGAAGGAATCCATACTTTGCAGGGGAGGAATCAGGGGCTCAAATAATACACCAATAATGCATTACCATGTTGGTGGTGGTAGGTATGTGTTTTCTTCTAACAACTTTTAAGTATTTAGTTAAGTGATCCTATGACAAAATGATTCTGTTAAATGATACTTAATGTGATAGTCATGATTATATTATCCCCAACCCACTTTGTCTTTATTCATTTTCATTCTCTTGATTGAATTTTTATAGAAAACTTTTCTTTCCAATACATGATGCTATCTCCACTCAATAACTTAATACTCTACAGTTTGACACTACCTTCAGAAAGCAATCTGAAAACATCAAGTACCATCCCACTTCATTCATTCACTGCAATTATGAAAGTTCAACCTTGGCTGCTTTTGGTGTCGACATAAAGTATATATTTATATTTTTCACTCTAAAATAGGACACATGGCCTTAAACACGGTTGTTTATTTTAAAAACATAGGAGAGAATAGTGGAAGGAAATTATGAAATTGAAGGCTGTTGCCTGTTGGAAAACACATTAAATAAACTCCCTGTAGCATCTAAATTTTCTCTATTCTTAAGGTCTAATAGGTTTATTTAAATAAAAATTTGAATTACAACAGAGTTTTCTGCAGTTGACTTAAAGTTAGAGGATGAAGAAATTATATGCAACAAACAATCAGATACAATGAATCATAGAAAAGGGGTTAGTTTAATTTAGGGAATTTTTTTATCTCATTTCATATGATGGAAAAACACCCTATAAAAAACTCAAAATGTCCCTCAAATTTTAGAGATACTTATCTTAAGACAAAACGTTAACTGATCTGAAGATGCGTCTTAGTAAAATTTCAAAACACACCCCATAATGATCTATTTTACATGTTTCTTGTTCCGAAGATGCGTCTCCATTCAAGATTTACGAATATGCATCTTCATAACCATGTGAAGCACGGATACTCAATTTTAGATAAAGTATCGGTACCGGACACGTACTGGGTACCTGTACTCGTACGGTACGCGTACAACACGCACCGAAGCCCTATTTTATTTTATTTTTAAAGTTGGTACACTAACCGGTACACATTTGGTACCACGTACCCAAATTTTTTTAATTTTTTTCGGGTGGTATAATTTTGGCTTTTTTTATTAAGTAAAAATTAGGTACATTATTCTATTTATAAATAAAAAATTTCTTTCACAACCAAAATTTTCATCTTCTGCTGAGAGAAATTGGAGCACATGGATTTATTCATTCATTAAAAAGGAATAGACTCAATCCAAAGAGGACTGATAATTTAGTTTTTATTCATACAAATATCCTTAGTATGACACAATGTGAAGTTGATCACTCAGTGTTTTATCGTCACTCAGTTGTTGGGTGCATTTACTTAATTGTGTTTGTGGACGACATTGTCATTACAGGTAATGATCATCATGGAATCACACAGGTAAAACAACACCTTTGTGACCATTTCCAGACAAAAGCCCCCGACAGACTTCACTATTTCTTGGGCATAGAGATTGCCCAATCCTAATAGGGGGTTGTAATTTCACAAAGGAAGTATGCTATGGATATTTTAGAGGAGACAAGACTGTTAAATCTCAAGTCAGTTGACACTCCGATGGATCCCAATGCTAAACTTATGCCAGCTCAAGGGGAGCCACTCTCCGATCCTGAAAAATATAGAAGATTAATTGGAAAACTAAATTACCTCACAGTTACTCGCCCAGATATTCCATTTCCTGTTAGTGTGGTAAGTCAATTTTTTAACTCTCCTTGTGAAGGGCATTGGAAAGTTGTGATTCACATCTTAAAATATATTAAAGGAGCTTCGGAAAAAGGCTTACTTTATAAAGACAAGGGACACACTCGAGTTGTAGGATACTCAGATGCAGATTGGGCAGGTTTTCCTTCTGATAGGAGATCCACCTCACGTTATTGTGTTTTCTTGGGTGGTAACTTAATTTTCTGGAAGAGTAAGAAATAAATTGTAGTGACAAGGTCAAGTGCGGAAGCAGAATATCGAGCCATGGCAATAACAACCTGTGAGCTTATATGGCTCAAACAGTTGCTTCACGACCTGAGATTTGGGGATGTTTCACAGATGACACACTTATTTGTGACAATCAGGCAGCTCTGCATATTGCATCAAATCCAATGTTCCATGAGAGAACCAAACACATTGAGATTGATTGTCATTTCATCAGAGAGAAGATTTAATCTGGAGACGTCAGCACTAGTTTTGTCAATTCAAATGATCAGTTAGTTGATGTTTCCACTAAGTCTTTGAGAGGTCCTCGAATTAATTACATTTGTAACAAGCTTGGTGCATATGACATATATGCTCCAACTTGAGGGGGAATGCTAGATATTCGAATATTTTGTATTATGTAAATAGAATATTCTGTAAGTAATTAGGATATTGTTTAAATAGGAAATAGAATATTATGTAATTACTATGACATTTATTCCTCTTATTATATATAATAAGCTCTGCTGTGTAATTCACACACACATATTCAATCCAACTTTCCTCTTGTTCTCTCATTATTCAACAAAAAAAATGAAAGTTTAGTAAGTTTTATGGTTATTCAGATGAAAATGACGATTTATAAATGTTAAAGCACCTGTTATGTGATTAAAATTAAACCATATAATCGATATGCAAAAAATAAAATATATAAATCCAGATAGTCAAAATAAGTCATCAGCCGATACACAATGAAGTCGAAATACCTAATATAGTCGAAATAAATCAAAATAAAATACAATCGATAACAAATCCAAAGTACAAATACTATCTACTACTGCGTATGTCAGACTATAGCTCCTTGAACTCCTTGGCCTTCTCTACCCCCGTCCTCCGACGTCTCCGATAAATCAATGTCTCTCGTTCCTCCATCATAATCGCATGTAAGTGTTACCTCACGTCAGACCCGTCAGGGAAGATACTGTAGAAATTCTGTATTTGTTATCTTAGTTTGTACATATATATATATATATATATATATATATATATATATATATATATATATATATATATATATATATATATATATATATATATATATATATATATATATATATATGTATATATATATGTATGTATATTATATATATATATATATATATATATATATATATATATATATATATATATATATATATATATATATATATATATATATATATATATATATATATAATATACATATATATATATATATATATATATATATATATATATATATATATATATATATATATATATATATATATATATATATATATATATATATATATATATATATATATATATATATATATATATATATATATATATATAAAATAAACTAATTAAGTCCTAATTAACTCAAATTAATTCCTATATACAATAATGGAAATGTTCTATATGGCTGTGTAAATAAGTATAAATGTATTCATATAATACAACTATAAAATTTGCATTGATGTCCCTTACTAATGGATGCATATCTGTGCCTTAATGGTTTCAGATCAACAATCAACACTCTCCCTAAAGTTGGACCATAGATGTCTATCATGCCTAACTTGAATCTTAAGTTTTCATAGTTGGTTATAGAAAGTGCCTTGATCAATATATCAGCTATTTGATGACTTGAGGGTGTGTGCTGAAGAGAAATTAACACGTTGTCAATCTTCTCCTTGATAAAATATCTACCAATTTCTACATGCTTTGTCTTGTCGTGTTGCAAAGGATTTTTAGCAATACTTATAGTAGCTTTGCTGTCACACAATAGACTTACTTCATGGTAAGTATGAACTTGTAGTTCCGCAAGCATCCTTTGGAGCCACATCCCTTCACAAATTCCATGAGCCATTGACCTAAATTATGCTTTAGCACTGTTTCTTGCAACCATTGACTGTTTCTTGTTTCTCCATGTCACTAAGTTGCCCTATACAAATGACCAATACCCACTAGTTAATCTTCTATCACTTACTGAGCCAGCCCAATCTGCATCTGTGAATATTTTTATTTTCCTGCTTGTGTCCTTTTTGAAATGCAGCCCCTTCCCTGGTGCCTTTTTGAGATGCTGTAGAATACTGTTAAGTGCTTTCATGTGAGTCTTTGGGATTGTTCATGTAGCGACTAGCCATGCTGACAGAAAAACCAATGCCTGGCCGTGTATGGGTTAGGTAGATAAGTCTCTCAACCAGAAAATAAATTCCTTTGAGACAAATAAATTCCAAATTATGATCGTGTCACTTCCATTCCAAGAAAATACCTTAACTGACCAGGATCTTTAACTTCAAATTCCTTAGCTAGTAACAATTTTAACCCTTCAATTCCAATATAGTTATCACATGTAATAATAATGTCGTCTACGTAAACAATGAAGATGGTTACCTTGCCTTCCTCTGAATGCTTTAAGAACATTGTGTGGTCTATTTGGCATTGAGAGAAACCATGAATCCTAACCACTCGTGTAAGCCTATCAAACCAAGCCTGTGGGGATTGCTTTAACCCGTATAGTTTTGAGCTTACATACCTGTTCACACTCTCGTCCACATTATATTTCACCGAGAATATCCATTTGCATCCAACTGGCTTCTTTCCATCTGGAAGGTGACAGAGCTGTCATGTACCATTTTTTTCTAGTGCCTTGATTTCTTCCACAACTGCAGTCTTCCACTCTGGAACTAGGATAACTTCATGGAAATTTTGAGGAATGTGAGTGTTGTCCACTGAGTTGATGAAATTCTTGTACTCCTACGACAATTTTTCACTAGAAACATGGTTCCTAGTTGGATGTTTGGTACAAGACCCCACTCCCTTTCTTATGGAAATAGGTATGTTTAAGTTCTGGTCATAAGTTTCAGTATCCAATAAATTAGAAGATGAGTCAATGCATGGTAATTTACCTTTGTGAGTAGGTTCAGAATCTGAATTTTGGGCAGAGCCTTGGTTCTGCTTCGGAAGAGTGCATGTTTCTACTTCCTTAAGAGTTTGAAGCTTGTTTTTCTTCCTTGTGTATACTTGTACTTATTTTCTTCCATTTGTTGTCTTGATAACATCAAGAGTGGTTGCTTGCTGGTCCAATTCAGGTTCAACTATTATTTGGGCAGATTCTAAATTTGTAGTGGTTGAGCCAGGTTTCGGTGGGTTAGATTTTAGGACAGATTCTTGTGGGACAAATTCTGGTACAATATCTGGAACAGTTTCTAGGACAGATTCAGGTACATTTTTTTGGAATGGTTTCTAGGACAGATTGCGGGACATATTTTGGTATAATAATTTCCCAAGGTTGGTGTTCATCAATTGTCACTTTCTCCCCCTGAATGGCAACCTTGGAATAAAAGGCATTTCCTTCATAAAATGTGACATCTATAGTGTGATAGATTCGTCTTTTCTGAGGACAATAACATTTATATCCTTTCTTGGTAGGAGATTATCCCAAAAATATACATTTGATGGCTTTTGGGTTTAGCTTGTTGGATTTGGTTTTTGATCATGTACAAATGCAGTACATCCAAAAATCTTTGGTGGGAGATTTGTGATGAGTTTAGTCGAAGGATAAAAGGACAAGAGGGTTTGGTGAGGTGTGTTTAGGTTGGGTGTTTTGGAGGGCATTCTACTTATTAGGTATGATGGAGTAACAACCGCATCTCCCCAAAAATGGCTAGGTACATTCATGGACAACATAAGGGCTTGAGTGACTTCTAATATGTGTTTATTTTCCCTCTCTAATGTTCCATTTTATTGGGGAGAATATGGACATGAAGTTTGGTGTACAATCCCATTTTTGGCAAGGTATGTACTAAGGGTGTGGTGGAAGTACTTCCCTCCATTATCAGTTCTCAGGATTTGAATGTTGCTTTGAAATTGGGTTTGAACCATTTTATGGAAGTTCTCAAATATACCCCCTACCTCTAACTTTTCTTTCATGAGAAACACCCAAGTGATTTTTCTATGGTCATCAATAAAGGTGACAAACCACCTTGACCCAGTAATATTGCTCAAGCAATACAAAACACTAGTACTTCTTCCACTACTACTCTTGCCTAAAAAGATAATTTTTCTACTGCTCTTCATGTTAATCACCAGAAAACAAACCAATGGATTGTTGATTTCGGCGCATTGGATCACATGACTAGGGACATCAATGTATTTACCAAATACACTCCCTGTCAAGATGGATCTTTTGTTCGAATAGCAGATGGTACTACCTCTAAAGTGGCTGATAAAGGTTCAGTGATTATCACTGAAGATATTACTCTTGATTCAGTTTTACATGTTCCAAAATTAAATTGTAGTTTGTTGTCTATCTATAAATTAACCAAAAGTTTGGGATGTACTGCTAAGTTTTTACCAAATTTGTGCGAATTTCAGGATATGAATTCGGGGAAGATGATTGAAAATGCCGAGGAGAGTGCAGACCTTTACTACCTAAGAGTTGAAGAACAAAATAAAAAATCATACAAGACTGGCCTTACGTGTTCATCAAAGAATGAGAATGATGTAATGTTATGGCATTATCGCCTAGGACACCCAAATTTTATTTATTTGAAAAAGATGTTTCCATCATTATTTAATAAAGATTATGGTTTTTTCAAATGTGAAGTGAGCGAATTAGCCAAACACACAAGTCTCATTATTCCATACAACCTTATAAGCCATCTAAACCTTGCACCCTTATTCATAGTGACGTGTGGGGAGCTTCGATGTTTACACTTTGACTTTCCAGCATAACTTGTCTTCTACTTTCTTCCCTTCTTACTTCTGCAAATGCTTCACGAATGCTAGGGAGAGGTTTAGTTCCAAGAATCCTTCCCCTTACTTCATCTAAATTTTTATCCAGTCCCAATAAAAGCTGATAGATTCTATCTTTCTCGATCAATTTTTCGTAGACTTTTTCATCCTCTGGACACTTCCACTATGTGTCAACATAGATGTCGAGTTGCTGCTAATACTTTGTAAGAGTGTGATAGTATTCTGTTACTAAAGAGTCTCCTTGTTGAAGGTTATGTAAGAGACCTTTGATCTCAAATATGGCTGAAGTGTTATCCATATTTGAGTAGGTCCCCTTGGCTGCATTCCATATTTCTACAGCATTGCCATAATACATGAAATTTTCACCACACTCATTTGTCATGGAGTTGAGTAACCATGACATCACAAGACTGTTTTCAAGTTCCACTTTGCATGGTTTAAATCAGTCTTTGTTGACTGCTTAGCGTCGTCGGTGATGTAGTCTTCCTTTCCCTTTCCTTGGAGGAAGAGTCGAACAGATCTAGACCAGTGTGTATAATTCTAACCATTGAGCTTGTAACAAGTAATGAGTATTGTCTATTTATGACTGGTGGTGTTTCCAGTCGCTGCCTATGGATCAGCATCTGAGATGCTTGAGTTGTTTGTTTTTTTCTCCATGGCAAAACCCAACTTTTTTTCCAGGTCAGAATGGTAGCTCTGATACCATGTAGAAATTATGTATTTCTTATCTTAGTTTGTACATAATAGAATAATATATATATATATATATATATATATATATATATATATATATATATATATATATATATATATATATATATATATATATATATATATATATATATATATATATATATATATATATATATATATATATATATATATATATATATATATATATATATATATATATATATATATATATATATATATATATATATATATATAACCAAGGGAGTACAAGTAACTAAAGAAACTAATTAAATCCTAATTAACTCAAATTAATTCCTATATACAAGAATGGAAATATTCTATATGGTTGTGTAAATAAGTATTAAAATATTCATATAGTACATCTATAAAATCTACATTGATGTTCCTTATTAATGGCTGCATATCTGTGGCTTAATGGTTTCAGATCAGCAACCAACAGATACCTCTGTCAATGCCTGCTTGCAGAATCTCCATAACGTGACGGCATCTAGGCAAGACATCATGAGCACGATCTAATTGTGTATTCTCTTTATATAGTATCTCTTGATGAGCTGGCCTCGGCGGATCTCCTAGAGCAGCTTGCACCATATACGGATGTGACTCCCTGAAGAACCACCTAAAGTACCCGTCGACATAGCTTCAGTCGCTCTCAGCTATGGTACTCTGTGTCTCCTCTGGTACCAGATGACTAAGATAATCATCAAACATGACATCCATATCTATATGTGTCATAGCAGAAGGAGCTGAGACATCAAGGTGTTTGTGAATGGTTTAAGTGTAGCTGAACTACTGCATGACGCGCTCAGGAAGATAAGGAAATCTGAGACGTGCTTGCGAATAGTATAACATTATGTCGTCAAATGACTGCGTCTCACGGTGATCGACATAGCCGTTAAAGTGCATATCCCGGAAACCAAGTGGTCAAGTTACACTCTAAACGACTCTGTCATCTGATTCCATCTAAGCGGGACAAATGCATAAGCACGCGACATATTCTCAGTATAAGTCGGTACACACGACCAGTCAAAGATGTGCGGGAAATGCTGGAGGATCCAAGCCTGAAAAGTGTTGTAACACACAAATCATCAATAAGGGTGTTGCACAAATGTAATGAAAATGACACATAAACACTAAAAGACCAATGCATATTACCGTCAGTAATGTGACGCTTCCTGTCACTTGCTTCATCTTCCACCTACAACCCTCTGATAATTTCGAGAATAAGTAGACCAAATAAGCGGCCTCCAGTTGTACTTATAGATCTGCTCGAAGCCTTTGAAGTATTGTAGGTAGACAACATCCACATAAGTGAAACTCGTGTCCATAAAAATCGCAGTGTCAACCAAATATAGCAAGTATGCTCTCATAGCATGCGATCTATGGAGCCCCACCGACTCTTTGTTACTTTTATCCTGCTCTGCTATAAGGATCTCATATGTATATACCTTTTTCAAGAATTCAAACCTAGCGTGATCCCTTATGGGTTTTTCCATCTCCCTCATGGAATCCTCTGGGTCAACTCCTAGATAATCTACCATAAACTCGAGTGTCTCGTCTTTGCTAATTCTCCAATGATCTAGGAGTTTTCCCCTAAATAAAAGATGCATCAAACATGACACATAGTCGATTGTGAAAGCATCTTCCAAGTGGTAGATAGAATGATGATGCCTCAGTGTACCATATCTCCACGAATGCATTAAGCATCCTGTGGTTGATCGTAACATAACTGGTTTTGCACAAGTCCTTCATCCCACATTGGGACAAAACAACTTGAAACCACTCGTCATTAGGCTGAGGCAAGCCAATGATATTTCGTCCATGGTGTTGCGGTGAAAATAGGATATCAAACTATTAATTAATTTGAATCACATCTTTAGTTCACAACCACTCTTTGATTTATCAGAAGCAAAAGGTCAAAAGAGGGAAAACCTATTTTTGCATCGTAAGCACAATGCGGGGAAAGATCTAGGGTTCAGGGGTTAGTTAAGCTTAGGGAAGGTATTAGCATCCTAAACCTCTGTAGTATTCTACAGGAACCTTTTGTTAAAGTTGGCTATTTTTGCTTTATTATTTGCTTAAGGTATATACAAAGGAATTAAAAGTTAAAGAAAAGACCTAAGGGTTAATCCTAAGTTTACTCGGCAAGACATCGCATCTTGTGCCTACATATCCTGACGGGAATGGAATCAGAGTAATTGTAGTTCCCTTCGAAAGGGAGGTTAGAAACGTCTTGACTGTGGTCAAGGTTTCAATGGGAATAAACGTACCTTAAGAATACGCTTACGTGGAGTGCGGAGACTCCAATCTCTACGTTGAAATTGTAAGTTGAAATTAGGGTTAAAATTAGGGATTCCTCGGCGAGAAGCCCTAAAACAGAGTACGACAACTCTTTGACCTAATGCTAGGGTAAAGGGTAAAAATTGTCTGCGGCGGGACGCCTAGAAGTGTTGGGGTTTGAAAACGTCAAAGGTTAGGGTTATTGACTCGGCGATCAAATTGCTAGACCTAATCCTTCGGGATGTGAAATTACGATGAACGAAGAGTAACGCGAAATAAATAAATTACATGATGATGTTTGTAAAATAAAATACAATCGTGAATAAAATACGAATAATATCGCTAAATTAACTATAACCCTGAATAGAAATACAAAAATAAAATGTTAATGAACAATATCAACATAAAATTAATCGGGAGATCTTTGGAAGGTTTTACGATTAAGGTCAATTTCGAGATTCAAATGTTAGAACAAAATTCAAGTAAATATTAGGACTTGGGAGGAGCATTAATAATCACAACAATTTAAATATTATGAAAAAGAGATTTTTGTTTTAATTTAAAAATTTCATTTTAAAAAATTTTCTTTTAACTTGAAGAATAAGAATTAAAAAAAAAACTAGAGTTATTATAAAGAAAAACCAACAGTTTTAATATTAAACATTAAAATAAACGTAATAATGTAAACGAAAAAAGAACTTGGGTCGGTGGGTCACCACTTCCCAACCCAACCCGACTTGATGACATATAGGGCTTCTAAAACGAATTAGGGTTTGTGACCCCCCATTCTTCACAGCCGCGGCGCCGTCTCCTCTCTCTTCGTTCTCTCATCGTTCTCTCACGCATCCTTTTCGTTTCTGTTCATCGTGTTTTTCATTCACCATAATCTTCTTCTTCTTTCATTTCGACTTGCAAAATAAATGAGAAAATAAGATTGTTAGCGATTGAATTCTTACGGCGGCTATGCTACGATTCTGGCCAATGATGTGCGTTCTGAGGCCACGAAGGTTGATTGCCCGCCGTTTATGATGAACGGCGATGGCGGTCTTCGATTCGCTTTGTTGTTCGTAGTGGTGACGGTTTGGGTGAGATTTATGGCCGATGATGAGTATGGGACTCTGAGACCGTAGCTTTTGACGGTATTCACGTTTTGTGGTTCGCGGCTATTTTGGTGAGTTCGTTCTTGCTTTCGTGATTGGGGTTTGAGTTCTTGTAATTTGCGGCTTGCTGTGATTTTATTGTTGTCTGCCGCTTCTATCTGTTAGGGTTTTTTTCCTCCCTTCGGATTTGCTGACTCTTTGCGTTTTATATTCTTTCTGTTGGGCCTAGATATTGCGTTATTTTTATGTTTGAAAGGAACTGAGATTTGATTCCGTTTTTGCAGATTGGATTTACTTTCTGATATCGATTTGATTTGTTTTGGATTTTTCAGATGGACTGAATCTGGATCCGGTTTGAATTTGCTATCCGGATTTGGCTTTACATTCCTAGATATAGATTTGTTGTTATCTGGATGTGTAGATCCGCGGTTTACTTGATAGGAACGGATTTTGGATTTTCTGATATTTCCTGATATGGATTGATTTTGGATATCTGTATATTTACTTGATAGCAACGGATCTGGATTTGGATAGAAATCTGTTTGGCTGGAAAATCACTTCTTCAAAATAAGCGCTTATCCGGATAATCACTTTTTTGACCGAAAACACTTCTTTTTCTCTTCTTTTCGGCTGTCCCGAAAGAACAGATACTGCCTATTGGTAGCCGAGGTCGGGGGTCGTAATGGGAGCTGGTTTCGGCAATTGTCATGCCCTCCCGATACCCGATGATGAAATCGCTCTGAGGGTGTCGAATAATTTCTAACATTACTCTTTTTTTGTTGCTCTGTTTCTGTTTTGTCTGTGTCGTGCAGGTACGAAGAATCGAGTCACGAAAAATTACTCGGGAGAACCGAGCATGAAGAAACTTTTAGGAGATTTAGGAACTTTTTAGAATAAGAAATAAAAATGTAATTTAAATTCCTTTTTTCTTTTGTAAATTGTAATAAAAATATAAATATGAATAATATTCACATTAACTTTTATTCCAAAATACTTGTCCATTTCTTCTTTACAACTTAATTTTGTCGCAACCGAATAACCCACAAAAATATCCAGCTAAATCCAATTGATTAAGAGCCTCAGAATAAATCCAACTGATTAAAATTTAATCAATTAAACTTTCACGAATGGATTAGCTTCACCAAATAGAATCATACGAATAAACCCCACAACATTATCCGAATCAACTCTGTCATCCCGAAACGTGTTGCTCCCCTTAAAACATGATTCAATTTTCAAATCCAATCCAACATTTCCCAGATTAAATCGCGCCTGATGATAGAATTGATGATGACCATGAACGAAGTAGAACATAAAAGAAATAGAGAAATCCGATTAACAGTAAAGATAGAAATATACTCTGCCTCAAAAATTCAATTTGTGTCCCTGATAACTAAATCCAATATCCTAAACTTATTTGGCCCAAAAATCACAATTAAACAAAAATCAGTAAATCTGAACACGAACCGCCAATTCCATTGCTTTGACTTTTAAAAATAAACTGACAGATAGCAGAAGAAACAGAGAAATAACCGCCTGTTAAACAAACTCCGCGGAATGAATTCTTGCACTGATTTGAGCCGAACCAAATTGATATCTCAACATAATCAAACCCACATGACAAAATAAATGTCTCAGAAATCCATTGGCGACAGCTCATCTTCAAAAAAACTGTCAGCAAACAACGTGCAAATGACAATTTTGCCCTTTAACAGCTAAAGTGTACCAGATGTGATTCCTGCAAAATAAATAGACTACGTAACCCGTTAGTAGTTAGCGGATTCAAAAATGGGATGCCATGCGTCATGAATCGACTAATCTGAGGGTAAATTTTGGGGTATTACAGTTGCCCCTATTTAAATAGCTTCATCGGATGATTTGAGCGACAAAGACTCGAGGAATCACGGTGGAGGGATTTAAATACAGATGACCGAAAACTTTTCCCTTAGACGCAGTGATATGCAATGTTATGGACAAAACGAAACGAACTATAATGCTGACAATGCCATGAATACGGTATGATGCACATGTTGGGATGGTAAATGCACGAAATGCAGACGACACGACGACACAGGGGACAGACGCGACGAGTAACTGCACTGGGGAATACGACGTACTGGTGGAACAACACGACAATTGGGAAATTTCTAGAGTGAGGGATCAACCGGTGCAGGCACGACCAGTTGTCACTTTAGGATGAAACGAATATAGGATCCACGAGGGGGTAGGATCAGGTAAACAAAAAGTCCTGGAGTTTTCGGAGCAATCCTTTAAATGAAGAGATCGAACATGATCTTCAGGAATGGTCGGAAAATAAACAAGGAGAAACAAACATCAGAAACATCCGGAAGAACATCGAACGGATTCTGAAACATACCAGAGATATTCAGAAAAACATCGAATAAACTCGGGGACAAAGAAACACATTTCAGGGACATTCAGAAGAACATCGAATGAACTCTGAACATACCAAATATATTCGGAAAACCATCGAATAAACTCTGAGGCAGAGCAACCAATTTCAGGGACATTCAGAAGAACATCGAATGAACTCTGAAATATACCAGCGACACTCGGAAAACCATCGAATAACTCTGAGTTGCATCCAGAAACAAAAGAACAACATCTATAGGAGCATGAGATGAAGACAAGTCTCTGAAGGTAAATCCGAAACATTTAGGAAAACCATAAATGTCCGGAACAAAATGAAGACATATCTGGAAGAACATCAGATAAGCATTAAAGGAGTTCTGGAAGAACATCAGAACAAAAACTCAGTCTGGGAAAACATCAGAAAGAGATAGATCCAGAAAACCATCGGATAAGAAATGTCATATCTGGAAGAACATCAGATAGACACGACACAAAGTTGTTTGGTAGGTGCCAAGTAAATTGGACTTTGACCACAAGGTAAGAAGTGGATAAAACACAACCTCAGGAGAAATGTGAATGAGGATGAAACACTCATTATATGCATATGTATAAGAATAATGCTATGATATATGATCCAATGCAAATGCAGATGCCGACGACAAGGCTCAACTCTTCTGGTAAGATTAAAAGACCGGAAGACTGATTCCTCAACACGGAAATCGCTGCCACTTGTTCGGGGACTAAAGGTGCCACTGTTGGGAATCCTTCAATTAAACTGCCCCATATTAAACGGTCTGCTGTAGATGAACTGATAATTGCTTCAGCTTGTCTGATTCTAAAAATGATTGTTTTACTGTACTCTCGGAAGCTTGCCCCAGTCTGAGTCTTAAAAAAACTTATGGGTAAACCAAATCTGAGAAAACCTGCCTTGCACAAATCTTGAACTGATTCTTAGACGGGATATAGAAGGAACTTGCCCCTGATATGATCACCTGACCAAGTTTCTCGATGTTTGAAAATTCCTTAGAGGAAAGTCAGTTTGCAAACAAAAAATATTCATACAAACATGGTAATGCAAAGTTCATGCAACTTTTGAAATCAAAATTGTTTTTTTTGAAAGATGGAAACGTAAATGAGTCGTTGGTCAGAACACGATGGTTCAAGACACTCAAAATTTAAAACAAAAGTGTACTGCCAAAATAAATGATTCGCAAAAATCTCTTGGAGTCAGCTTACGCAACCTTGTTGTAGTATGCTTTCAAAATAACCTTGCTTCAATTAGGTCTTTTGAGGGTTGTAACGTGGTCTGGTTCACGGTTTATGAAACAAAGGATAAAGGCTCAAAATTTATTTGTACCCACCCAATCTACGTGATGATCTTCAGTCCTACGCTAAGTTAACTCATGTTATGCATTCAGGTCCCCATAGGTTAGGAATCACACTGATAATAATGACGTTGGTTCAGAAGTCAATGGACCTATGGAAAGGCAACCACTATTTCCTTATAACATTTGGTTATTTTGACATTGAGGATTTACAGAGTGAATATTTAAAGATCTCCTCTTTTTATTATTCCTAACTTTTGCCTGAACTGTTTCTGTTAAAGCTTACAGTCAGCGGGATGCCCCATTTTTGCCTAAGTCTCCTTCATAGGTTTTGACTTAGCGGGCCTTTTCTTTTGATTGATTTTTTTTTGGAAGAAAGAAAGTGACTGCTTGGCGTAATGATCACGGTGAACCATCATCGGCGTTTTGACATTGGAAAACATCTTCGACACTTATTTGTTGTGTATGAAGGAAAATTGTGAATGTAACCTTTATATGAAAGGTGTATTGCAAGAACACACAACCAAGTTAACTGAGAACTACCCATGCCCCAGGTTAAGATTGCGGGTTTTTTTGTAAAGAAAGCAACTCCAACTTCTAGGCTCGAAGGGGGTGACAAGGGATTAACTTCCTTATTTCTCCTGTGTTTGAGAGTTGAAATAATGCCTTACATCGTCAACAAGGTTTTGATTGAAAGCATACTGACAGCAGTTATGGGTATAACGTTTTCGTCATCCTCCTTCCAATCTTTGCATATCAAAAATTTGGACAAGAAATAAATGTTTGAAAGATAAAATGTAAAGATGCAAATAATAGATAAAATGAATTAAATCAAAAGTTGCAATGCTCAGTTCATTAATGTAAAAGTACAAACATAGTTTCGAAAGCAAACAACTAATAAAATAAGGAAAGTACAAACTACGAGAAACAAAAGGCCTAATGACTAAATCAGAACTGGCTAAAACTTCACTTCTGATGCGCTGGCAAAGGATTCTTCTGGACATTGGGAGGATTATGCGCAAAATCAAGTATTCCTTCTCGTATCAACTCACGCACTCTAGCCTTCAGTGCAAAATAATGCTCCAAGTCGTGGCCTATGACACCCTCATGAAAATCACAATGGAGATCAACCCTAAATCCAGCTGGAGGAGGATTAGAAGGAGGTGGAAAAGCCTTTGTAGTGATCAGTCCTTGTCGAACTAGGTCAGGATATAGCTCTGTGTAAGTCATGGTAATAGGATCAAATTGGTTCCTATTTTGAGACTGGTCTGGTCTAACAACTGGATGTTGAGGAGTCTGAGCTGGCTGTGGAACAACAACAGGTTGAGATCCCCGGCGAGGCTTTCTTGACTCAAACATAACAGCATTGGTTTGCTCCTCTTTCTTCTTCTGGAAATTCCAATAGGATTTCTTTGCCCCATTAGAAGATTCGGCAGCTTTGGATACCTTACCATTTTTCAAACCTTCTTCCAGCCTTTGGCCGATAGTTACCAGATCTGTAAAGCTTGAAGAGACACTTCCAATCATCTTTTCCCAATAGAAAGGAGACAAAGTATCCATGAACATTCCTGTTAGTTCCTTCTCTTCTATAGGGGGTTCAAATTGAGAAGCTAACTCCCTCCAACGCTGAGCATATTCCTTGAACGACTCCTTTTCTTTCTGTGACATACTTTGAACTTGACGATGATCGGGAGCCATTTCCAGATTGTATTTGTACTATTTCATAAAAGAATTGGCAAGATCCTGGAAGCAATGGACGCTGTTATGCTTTAAGTTCATATACCATTTAAGAGAAGCACCACTCAAACTGTCTTGAAAGCAATGGATGAGCAACTTCTGATTGTTGGTGTAAGCTGCCATCTTTCAGAAGTACATGACTAAATGAGCTCTTGGACATGAGTGACCCTTATATTTCACAAACTCGGGAGTCTTAAATTTGGCGGGCATAACAAGACCAGAAACTAGGTACATATTGTCTGCATCAACATTGAAGAAATCAGTACCCTCGACTGCCTTGAGTCTCTTATCTATGATCTGAAACTGTTCACGGGTAAACTCAGGCTCGAAAAAATCTTCACGGTCTTCCTCATGAATGTTGGCAACATTGTGCTCGTACAGAGGATTGTCAAAGGGAGCTCGGCCAGTCTGGCTAACAGTGTGGACCATAGGTCTGGGCTTGATGAGGACAGGTGTTTGAAAAATCGGTCCGACAGTCTGACCAATCAAAGCAGTAGATGCAAGAGATGGAAAGTAGTTAGGAGGTAAACCAAACTCTGGCCAAGTAGATGGTGGCATCTGAATAGGAGGTGAATCAGCACTTGAAACCTCTTGAATGACAGTCTTCTGAGATGACTCTCCTCTGGAAATCAGTACTTGAAGCATCTCGGTGAGCTTAGACATGCCTGATTTCAACTCATCGATCTCCATTTGGATTTCTGCGTTATATGCTTCTTGTTCTACCATCTTGCGTCTATAGTTAGCTCCGGTCTGATATCTGTGTCGAGGAACCAACTTGACGACTCAAAGGGACACTAGAAGACGAGAGAACCGGGAATGAGAAACCGGGGGGAAAATGCAATGCAAAAATGTGATGCTAATGCCATGCAATGGTTTCAAGAATTTCAACAGTCAATTGCAAGTATTCTTTTTTTGGAAAGCTGGAAAAGTTTTTAGACTTTAAAATGTAGGACTTTTTTGAATTTTCAAAGGACAGTTGAATTCCTTGAAACTAGGAATGATATGATGCTTTATGGATGCAATGCACAACCACAAACAACAAAAGGTCCTAGGTTAGAGGAACAATGAGCGGAGTCAAGGTCTACCCTTCCCAAAAGGTATGTACTATAGGGTAGTTGTACCTGCAGTACAAGGTTCTAAAAAAAGTGCCCAAAGCCATTAGTCTATCCTTCGGATATTATCAAGCTTCCGACTGACTCGGGGGGCGATAATATTATCAAGAGAACCTCTTTTGAGTGTAGTATCGCATAGCAACCATTGTAGGACTATTCCCATATAGTTCCCGCACTACGTCCTAAATAAGGCCAAGGTGGTGTTAAGGTACTACGGTCCTCAATATCATAAACACCAATATAAAATAGTAAAAGTTTTCACGACTACACTCGTTCAACCGAACCATTTTCGAAAAGGTCTCAACTGAGCGGTGATTCTCAAGTCAGCTTGGTCGGGACTCACCCCCTATAAGCCTCGTCGAATATATCACCATCCTATAATAATGTCACTCAAGTCCGGGTGTAGGACTTATCTCACAACACATGGAACCAAACCCCAATCAAGGTACGATACATATACATCCAAATAAATAATAAAGCAAAGTAATTAAACATGAACAAATTAGGGGTAACCCTTAAAACATAGAAACAGTCCCCAGTGAAGTCGCCATTTTCTGTTACGGTGGAAATAGGATATCAAGCTATAAATTAATTTGAATCATATCTTTAGTTCACAACCACTCTTTGATTTATCCGAAATAAAAATGTCAAAAGAGGGAAAACCTATTTTTGCATCGTAAACACAATGCAGGGAAAGATCTAGGGTTCGGGGGTTGGTTAAGCTTAGGGAAGGTATTAGCATCCTAAACCTCTGTAGTACTCTATAGGAACCTTTTGTTCAAGTTGGCTATTTTTGCTTTATTATTTGCTTAAGGTATATACAAAGGGATTAAAAGTTAAAGAAAAGACCTAAGGATTAATCCTAAGTTTACTCGGCAAGACATCGCATCTTGTGCCTACATATCCTGACGGGAATGGAATCAGAGTAATTGTAGTTCCCCTTGAAAGGGAGGTTAGAAACGTCTTGACTGTGGTCAAGGTTTCAATGGGAATAAACGTACCTTAAGGATACACTTACGTGGAGTGCGGAGACTCCAATCTCTATGTTGAAATTGTAAGTTGAAATTAGGGATTCCTCGACAGAAAACCCTAAAACAGAGTACGATGAATCTTTGACCTAATGCTAGGGTAAAGGGTAAAAATTGTCCGCGGCGAGACGCCTAGAAGTGTTAGGGTTTGAAAACGTCAAAGGTTAGGGTTATTGACTCGGTGGTCAAATTGCTAGACCTAATCCTTCGGGATGTGAAACTACGATGAACAAAGAGTAACGCGAAATAAATAAATTACATGATGATGTTTGTAAAATAAAATGCAACCGTGAATAAAATAAGAATAATATCGCTAAATTAATTATAACCCTGAAAAGAAATACAAAAATAAAATGTTAATGAACAATATCAACATAAAATTAATCGGGAGATCTTTGGAAGGTTTTACGATTAAGGTCAATTTCGAGATTCAAATGTTAGAACAAAATTCAAGTAAATATTAGGACTTGGGAGAAGCATTAATAATCACAACATTTTAAATATTATGAAAAAGAAATTTTTGTTTTAATTTAAAATTTTCATTTTAAAAAATTTTGTTTTAACTTAAAGAATAAGCATTAAAAAAAACTAGAGTTATTATAAAGAAAAACCAACAGTTTTAATATTAAACATTAAAATAAACGTAATAATGTAAACAAAAAAAGAACTTGGGTGGGTGGGTCACCACTTCCCAACCCGACCCGACCTGATGACATAAAGGGCTTCTAAAACGAATTCAGGTTTGTGACCCCCCATTCTTCACAGCCGCGGCACCGTCTCCTCTCTCTTCGTTCTCTCATCGTTCTCTCACGCATCCTTTTCGTTTCTGTTCATCGTGTTTTTCGTTCACCATAATGTTATTCTTCTTCTTTCATTTCGACTTGCAAAATAAATGAGAAAATAAGATTGTTAGCGGTTGAATTCTTACGGTGGCTATGCTACGATTCTGGCCGATGATGTGCATTATGAGGCGACGAAGGTTGATTGCCCGCTGTTTGTAATGAACGACGATGACGGTCTTCGATTCGCTTTGTTGTTCGTAGTGGTGACGGTTTGGGTGAGATTAATGGCCGATGATGAGTATGAGACTCTGAGGCCGTAGATTTTGACGGTATTCACGTTTTGTGGTTCGCGGCTATTTTGGTGAGTTCGTTCTTGCTTTCGTGATTGGGGTTTGAGTTCTTGTAATTTGCGGCTTGCTGTGATTTTATTGTTGTCCGCCGCTTCTATCTGTTATGGTTTTTTTCCTCCCTTCGGATTTGCTGACTCTTTGCGTTTTATATTCTCTCTGTTGGGCCTGGATATTGCGTTATTTTTATGTTTGAAAGGAACTGAGATTTGATTCTGTTTTTGCAGATTGGATTTACTTTCTGATATCGATTTGATTTGTTTTGGATTTTTCAGATGGACTGAATCTGGATCCGGTTTGGATTTGCTATCCGGATTTGGCTTGGCATTTCTGGATACGGATTTGTTGTTATCTGGGTGTGTAGATCCGTGGTTTACTTGATAGGAATGGATTTTGGATTTTCTGATATTTCCTGATATGGATTGATTTTGGATAATCACTTCTTCAAAATAAGCGCTTATCTGGATAATCACTTTTTTGGCCGAAAACACTTCTTTTTCTCTTCTTCTCGGCTGTCCCGAAAGAACAGATACTGCCTATTGGTAGCCGAGGTCGGGGATCATAATGGGAGCTGGTTTCGGCAATTGTCATGCCCTCCCGACACCCGATGATGAAATCGCTCTGAGGGTGTCGAATAATTTCTAACATTACTCTTTTTTTTTGCTCTGTTTCTGTTTTGTCTGTGTCGTGCAGGTACGAAGAATCGAGTCGTGAAAAATTACTCGGGAGAATCGAGCATGAAGAAACTTTTAGGAGATTTAGGAACTTTTTAGAATAAGAAATAAAAATGTAATTTAATTTCCTTTTTTCTTTCGTAAATTGTAATAAAAATATAAATATGAATAATATTCACATTAACTTTCATTCCAAAATACTTGTCCATTTCTTCTTTCCAACTTAATTTTGTCGCAACCGAATAACCCACAAAAATATCCGGTTAAATCCAATTGATTAAGAGCCTCCGAATAAATCCAACTGAATAAAATTTAATCAATTAAACTTTCACGAATGGATTAGCTTCACCAAATAGAATCATACGAATAAACCCCATAACATTATCCGAATCAAGTCTGTCATCCCGAAACGTGTTGCTCCCCTTAAAACATGATAAAATCTTCAAATCCAATCCAACATTTTCCAGATTAAATTGCGCCTAATGATAGAATCGATGATGACCATGAACAAAGTAGAACAGAAAAGAAACAGAGAAATCTGATTAACAGTGAAGACATAACTATACTCCGCCTCAAAAATTCAATTTGTGTCCCTGATAACTAAATCCAATATCCTGAACTTATTCGGCCCAAAAATCACAATTAAACAAAAATCAGTAAACCTGAACACGAACCGCCAATTCCACTGCTTTGACTTTTGAAAATAAACTGACAGATAGCAGAAGAAATAGAGAAATAACCGCCTGTTAAACAGACTTCGCGAAATGAATTCTTGCACTGATTTGAGCCGAACCAAATTGATATCTCAACATAATCAAACCCACATGACAAAATAAATGTCTCAAAAATCCACTGGCGACAGCTCATCTTCAAAAAAACTGTCAGCAAACAACGTACAAATGACAATTTTACCCTTTAACAGCTAAAGTGTACCAGATGTGATTCCTGCAAAATAAATAGACTACGTAACCCGTTAGTAGTTAGCGGATGCAAAAATGGAATGCCATGCATCATGAATCAACTAATATGAGGGTAAATTTTGGGGTATTACACATGGTTAATGAGTTTTAGCAGATCATGGTCCAGTAAATAAATAAATCTATGTTAGAAACTTGTAATATAATAATAAACATAATTTTAAAATAAATGAATCCAACTAATTTTACCTCTCTGTTCCAAACATGTCTAGAAGTATGGCCCGATATAGAGGCAACAATGACATCTCTACAGAGGTTCCTCCAAATGCCTGAGGTGGCATTGACTCATCAGCCTTAACAGCTTGAGATGACCCTGGCTCACTAGCCTCATCAGTCGAAGGTGCACTAGCTCATCAACATGAGGTCCCTTGGTGTCTGGGTTGCATTGGTGTCTCAAGTACCACCAGTGACTCGAGTACCTCTGGCGCTTGAACATGTGAAACATGTCTCATTTAGGAAGATAGAGGCAATGATATGGCAGAAGGTGATACACGTCTCTTACAGGAAGAAGAAGATGGAGAAGTATGAGCCCTAGAAATCGATGCCTCCGCATGAACCGGGTTAGAGTGAGCATGATCCTGGAAACTTGACTCTTCTCCCTTCGGACTGATGCATGTTGTGCAATCCTCCTATGCCTCAGTATGTCGTCTCTATCATTCATAATCTTTGTAAGTAAACCAGACAAGTGTCTGACAATTACTACAAATAAGAAAAACAAATAAAAAGCAGACAAATAAATTTCGGAGATGCATCTCTGGTTCTTGGGAATCTAAACGTTGAAAAATTTCAGAGATGCGTCTTCGGAATTTCCAGCAACTTTTAGCTTCGTCAATGGCGGTAATGCAGACCACAATCCTCCAAAAATAATTCTTTGGTCGTTATTTTTAACTATCAAACACATTTTTCAATATGTATAAACTATCATTCATGCAAAAACTATATATTTTCTAATAATTAATTTCTACACATTTATACAAAAACTCAAAAAAGTTTACCAAAATAAAAAACTTACAAATTGAGAGTTTACTGTATTGAATGATGTCTTTGATGTACTTGATGTTGATGGAAAAAACTTTGAATTTGATTGATTGATTTTGAGAGAATGGGAGTTGAGAGAGTTTGAGAAAAATTTTAAAATGTGTTTTTAGAAGTGATGAAAGAAAAGGGTTTTGGCGCTTTTAAAAACAATATTGCTTAGAGATATATCTCTAGAATGTACACAAAAATACATTTCTAGAGTTTATTAATGTTAAGTCAGAATTTTATTTATTCAAAATATTTACAAAAATACATCTCTAAAAATTTAATATTTTTATATTTTTAGGTGGTGTCATAATATTACTCAGGAGATTCTTGTCAACAAAATCACACAAGAATGTAGCTTGTGATCTCTTTAAGGATCACATCTATCATTCCAATTCTCATCAATATACTGAATCTTAATCATACCCCAAGAAAGGTAGCCGCCTATGCACATTGAACATGTGCTAGTAGTAGTTGGGAAGTTAAATTGTTATTTAGGATGTTTTATTATCTATACTTTTAACATTGTGCAAGCAGAGTTTCAGACTCTTTTGCAGTTGGGGTGCAAAGAATCGCCCATATACAAAGGACAAGTTGAGAGATAATATTCTTATTATTGAATAAAGCGAATGGTTTTAAATAACTTTTACACAAACTAGAGAAAAAATAGTCAACTAAACAAATTCTAAAAACAGGGTATAATGGCTAAAGAATAAAGAATAAGTGGTCTTAGGTATAATGGCTAAATAATAAGTAAAAACACCCACTTGATTTTATTTTAATTAATAAATTAAGACATAAAACAAAAACAAGTTTAATGTCCTCCCTTAAACAAATAGCTACTAGTGATTTTATTTCACATGGTGTACTCTAAATTAACATTATTTGTTTCCTCATGCCTTTTATCCCAATTCCTACTTTTTCTTTTTCAAACACAACATCTCTACTCATGATAATCTTACTTCAAGTAGAACACAACTCATAATATAGCTATCTAACTTTGTTCTTTTTATTCAGGGTATGTGGACATGAGACACACATCAATAAAATCCAAAGTATTCAATTGATGGCTTAAAACCACTTCAAGTTTTTCTTTAGAAGTCTTGGTGTTTACAACAACTATTGGACACCGATTCAGCATATGACAATCAAATTGACAACTTCAGACTAAAAAATTAGGAATATTTTTCTCATAAAACATGTGTTGCTCGAAAGGGTGAGGTGGCACATGCAAGTGGATGTGTTCTTTAAATTAGCAAGTTATATAATAGTAAAGATATCGAACCCACAAAAAGTGGAAATAACTTACATTTATTTGTAAAACTATCTTTTGTAAATTAGTATGAGAAAAAAATATGGGATTAGAGTAAACAATAATAGGAATAATGTTGGTAAAATAAGTGAAATTAGTGATGAAGAACATGTTAAGAAATGATCCATTAATATAACTTGTCTATTATGTGTATATGATGTGCTATGTCATGCCATATGGGATTAGAATGTGATCTAAGGGGGTATTCCGACAACATCGTAAACATATACAATAAAGAAAGGAGACAAATTTCTAAGCCTCACAATTAAATTTAATGCATGTTAGGTTTCAAATTTCCTCTACGGTTGTTGCTTTTTATTTCTAAAGTATCTAATCTAGTGAATATTCATATCCTACTATTTTCAATCACATTTATCATGAGTCCCACTTGTTGGATTCCTCACAACAACAGGTTTACATCTTGTAAGTTGATCAACGAAAGAATCATATTTATAATAGTATACTGCATGATAAAATAAAGCACTAATAACACATCATTTAACACAAAAGACTAATTTACATTAACTTCTTAAGTTAAACATTCTTAAACACATAATGAAAAAGAAATGAAAACATAAGAACAACTTCTTCATCTTCTTGCAATCTTCAATCATCAAGAGACAAATCATGCCATGCTAGATACTGATAGCATACACTTGAGATAAAGAGACAAGAGGCTCCCAAATCTGATTCAGCTTGCTTTCATACCAATTTCTACCAATTATTTCTCTGAGTCTCTTAGTTGTTGAACCTCTTTTGCATTTCCTCCAAGAGTTCATTTTATAGTAAGTTTCATATAGGATTCTTGTAGAGTCTTGGATTATGAATCTTTAAATATTCATTATGCTTGGCGCATAAGAATATGCAAGTTTCCTTCAAATTCTCCCTTTTCTCCCCATTGTTGAGCAAGGTACAACAACATGCGGGAGACAAATCATCTTGTGGCAGGCTGGTGGTGCAGGAAAGTAGTGGTGAGGCTTTGCAACAGTCTTTTGTATCAGGGGGATAAGCTTTTCCTATAGTGATTGTACTATTGTGTAGAGTTTTATCTTCTAGAGCCTTGATATTATCTCTTTTCCAATTTATTCCAATGTACTCCATTCTGCTTTTTGGTGCCAAGTATGCCCTAAAATTGTGAATGTCACTCTTTGTAACTTCCATTGCATCATGTTCCTTGGATTTAGTCTCTTGAAAAGGGTGATGAAAATGCTTCACTTGTTGGAAAGCATTCTCAAAGGACTCCGAAGAAACGATGGCACTAGCAGTACAGCACTCAATTAAATGTTCATCCAAGGAAGCACTTTAAAGTCTAGAGCCTCTAGATCTCTTTGAACCACCTAAAGAGATGACTGAGTAGATGTTAAAGTAGCTCGAATAAAATATAAAGATTTGTCCTTCCTCGATGCACCCTTCACCAAAAGAGTTACCTGGTTGATAAGAGAGCCAGGAAGATTGAGAAGGTGAAAAACATCACCTATCTCAGTAAGAGTAGCAAAACCTTTATGTATTTATTACATATACGTGTCCCGCTGGAGCGTTAAGCCATAAACACTTTCCTATAGCTGTTATTTCTCTTTGCGATACTGGTTGGACAAAAAAGTATCCCATTGTCAGGCCCCACTGATGGCTAGAGCAATGAATTCACACCGAGTATAACGCGCCAAAGTAGATAGTTCTTCCTTAAGGTCATGCCTAACCAGGTTGGATAAGTAAGAACAACCTTTCTATGAAGGAGATGCCCGACGTTGGGCGATGCCCCGACCCTGTCAACTATGCAATAATTGGGGGACCCATCACACATAGTGGTCACTGGAGAGCATTCAAAATAGCAACATTTGCAACAATCCTTAAGAGAAAAGAAGCAATGACTAACCCTGAAGTAGTTGAACGCCCCACTGTAGTTAGCGCTGGCCAGAATCATCTTCTTAAAAGACAGAGTGCCTCATCATTCTTCATTAAATCCATAGACAATTATTACAAACGTAAACACATTATATATAAATGTGTTTGTGACGAAGAAGCCAAGAGCATCTGAGATGTACCAAAAGTAATCTTTCTTTCCTCCTTGGTATGAGCATCCAACAAAAGGTAGATGTCGATAATCCACTTCAAGCGTTTCTATGAAGCTTCGTCTGGGGTAACCCAACTCTTTGACAAAACCCATCAGCCTCTTCTTCAGATACAAGTCCTCTTAGGAAAGTTCGTCCCTTTTATAGACACACAAGCCATTCTCCATCAGAAAATGACCCTCGCTCGAGTACTTGGGGAACAACTCGGCTCATCTATACCCTACTCTATCCTCGATGGAGTACACCTTTTCACGAGAATGCAAGCACATGGTGGTAATTAAGAAGAATCGATTTTTGAAATGCTTTAAGTTATAAAAAAACCCTGAAACCACTGATAGTTGGCATGAGGTGAGTCAAACCATAACTCCGCTTCTGAGTCACAAAGTCACGTTGAACTTTGAAGAGGTGGAAAAATAGGGCTAGAGAAGGTTTCCCATTTAAATATTCACACTAATAGTGGAAGACTTCCACATAATCCAAACTCAAATGGTGCAACTGCAACAATGCATCCATCAAATATTTTAGGACTTCTATTTATAAACTATTAAAGGTAGTTGAAAACCTAGGATCGAGAAAATGCACTCATTGAAAGGGATGACACAATCACCATACTCACTGCAGATTCTTTCAATCTCACCAGGGGTTAAGACACTCCAATTCCAACATGGGCCAACATCCAAAAAGGCTCCATCAAGACTACCCTTTCGAGCATATAAAAAAGTAGTTAAGGAATAGACAAAATCCATCTAGAAAGCACATACATTTTCTTTTGACTTTTGAGTCATGGTGAGTACTACTTTCTCCCAAGTACAAGGAAAGGAAAATGTCAAAGGAATAGAAATGAAACCTAAAAGAAATGAGAATATGACTCCTCAAGAACCGTATGATAAAACGCCAGGGGAATAAACCCTATAAATGATTCAAATTGCCTACATGAAACACTCAAGTATTTTAGCTTTTGAAGATCATTATAAGGGTGCCTCTAAAAAGACATTTGAAGCACGAGCCTCATTAAATGCGCGAATTCCAAAAATAAAATAACATATTCTTTTTATTTTCCATGTAAGTTGAAAGAATAGATGGTAAGCGAAACAAATACAACAAATCCCTACACTGCCACATAAAAACAGGGGCTTAGGGGATAATAGTTCTAGGGCGACCATAAAGGTTATCGATCGACCATTCAGAAGGAGTCATAATTCATCTAGAGTGCTAGAAGAATAGGGGAATTATCCTATGCAAGAATACTTGTAATCTAGAGTCAAGATATATCCAACGGCTTTCTGTATCACACACATAGCAAATAATGGATTGTTATAATTATCCCATTATATAAAACATATGCGTAAAGAATTTTGGTACACAATTTTAAATTCCATTTTCAGTCACTCTTATTATTCATATATTGACTTGAGTGTTAGAGTGATATTCTTGTAAGTCAGTCTCTTTTTCTTCGTATCGGAAGCTCTGATTCGTCGTTATCCAATACAATCACATATTCTCCACCAATTATATATATATATATATATATATATATATATATATATATATATATATATATATATATATATATATATATATATATATATATATATAGAGAGAGAGAGAGAGAGAGAGAATAAGAGAGTAACAGCCTCTCTAAAAGCTTTTTCATATTGTTAATGTATGAAAGAATGACTTCAATACTTCCTTTTATAAAAGATCAATAATTAAGGTTCATAAAAGATAAATTTTTGGAAAAGGCCAAGTCTAATCCATAATCAATAATAATCAATTATAGCAAGGTCATTATTGATTATGCACTTGTAGATACGAATTCTTTTGGCACAAATCATACCCTAATTAATAACACTAATTCCATATCGAGTAACACCTCATAATTAATTACATTTCAACCATAGTCAATTATGCAGCAAATAAAACTCTTCAAAATCGATTACCAAAGAGTCATAATTGACTACCAATGAGCCGTAAGCGATTAGGCTTGAGCAAATGAGTTTTCAAGCTTTTTCAAAGGTTTTTTCAGAACATTTAGAGGTGTTTTTTAAGCATAAGTAATATAAACCAAATTTATTCTAATCGTAAATTTAAGATTGATAAAAAGGGTTATTGATTAGTGTGTTGACATAGGATAAAAAAGCAAACGATTTTTCTCTTCTAATTAGTTTGTATTAAGGTTCAATCTTAAGCTTTATTTTTTTATCTTAATTTTGGATGTACTCACGAAATACATCTAAGAAGTAGCATTGAGATACATGCTTTTTGCAGATGATATAGTTCTTTTTAGAGAGTCAAAAGAGAATTTAAATGAGAGGTTGGAAAATTAGAGACGAGCTTTAGAAACGTGTGATTTTCATCTAAGCAGAGATGAGGACATTGCGGTGGATGTGTGGTAAGACTTGACAAGATAAAATTAGAAATGAAAATATTAGAGAGAGAGAGAGAGAGAGAGATGAGGACATTACGATGGATGCGTACGTGTGCGTGTGCGTGATACCCAATTCTTATAAATGTTAATCCTAATAAGATAAGACATTCACACAACAAATTAGAGGCAAACGTTTAACAGTTAGGTTTACTTTTGGATATTGTTTATTTGCATTTAATCTTGTAAACCAAATATCAGAAACTTCTCATTGTTTGGTTTAAGTTATACTTTCTTCATTCTTTGATGGTGTTTATGATAAAGTAGTTTGTTCCCCTTTGGCATCATAAAAACATGTTAAGCACATAAAACCACACTCTTTCTATTTGTGTTGGCAAAACATCTCTCTCTTTGAGTGTATAATTCTCCTCTTTAACTTTATCAAAAATGGGAAAATTATGTTACCAGATAGAAGTACAACTTTGAGAACCACATATGTAATTGTCAAACTGTATAGGTGTACATGTCACCCCTGGAAAGGGCTAAGATGCTCATAAGCATTAATAGGTATATTACACTGTATAGAGGTTAGGACTATCCCACGGCAGCGAGAAGCCTTCTACGACATTGTTTTGTGGTGGTTTTAAGGATCTGCTCATGTGAGGTGAGAGACCTTATATATGTGTTGGCTGCTTGTGTATAAGCGTATGTAGGGTGTGATTTGTTGTAGTTAAGATCTGTCTTTTTCACGTTGAAAGAGAGCTATTTATCGAGGCTTTGGGACTAGGATTTCCTTGAGAAAGGTCACCACCCACCTAGTCAATTATGGACCGTTGAATCCCTATTTCAAAGGAGGACGTAGATCAATTATTGACCCTGACTTCTCTATTCCCTAAAAGCGTCTTATCACAAGTTTCCCATGAGTGAGGGAAATGGAAACTATGAGACCGATGGGGTACCTATTTGAGGGTGACATATAATCATCGTCTCTCTTGGGGGGTGACCTATAGTTATAGCTTTAACGGGGTCCTTTATGAATATGGCACTACATAGTTCTTCAAGCACGAGGCCTTTGATAGAGGGAAAATGTTTTTAGACTGTAGTACGGGGGAGTATCTTGAGACCTTGAGTTTCTCGATGACCTCTCAGGGCAGAAAGGATCTTTTCTATGAAGTCTAGCACATTAAAATTTCCTCTAAGGGGAGAAAGGATTTTCTCTATGATGTTTGGTAGATGTTTCCTTATAGAGGCGGCATAGAAATTCTCTATGAAGTCCAACACATAAACAATACCTCGAAGGGCGACAAGGATCTTCACTAAGAATTCCAGTAGATGTTAACTCATATGGGAAGCAATGATCTTCATTATGAAGTTCAACACATAAACATTGCCTCGAAGGTCGACAAGGATCTTTGATATAAAGTCCAACAGATGTTGCTCAAAGGGGCGAAAATGATCTTCGCTAAAAATTCGAGCACATAAACATTGCCTCAAAGGGTGGTAAGGATATTCACTATGAAGTTTGACAGATGTTTCCTCATAGAGGTGGCAAGGATCTTTATTATAAAATCCAACAAATGTTTCCTCCTAGGGGTGGCAAGGATCTTCTCTATGAAGTCTAACACATAAACATATTTAAAAAATATTTCTGTTAGTCATAAACAGTCAAGGTATTATTCATAGGCACATAATCATGGTGTTTATTAGGAGATTGCAATAAATAAATTTATCAAACAATTTAATTGTAATAGTATTTGCGATGAAGAGCGTTACAAGTTCTGGGAAAGAGCGGTCCTTTTAACTCCTGCAACTTGTATGCCCCGTGATGGAGCTTTTGGAATATGCGATATGGAACCTACTAATTAGGTTGTTGTTTTTCTTATTTTATAGGCATAACCATTTCCTTTAATACCGAGTCGCTCATTTGCATCTCTCTTGGCCTGACTTATGAGTTATATCATATTGGTGATCTATGTTTGGTTGCAAATTCTCAGATATGGGAGACTTCTCTCAATTCATCAATTAGGTTCATTGCATATTCCATTCCATCTTTGTTTCCCTCCTTATTAAACTAGACCATCGCCTCGAGGGTGTGTTGATCTCCACGGGCAACATGTCGTCCACTTCATATACCACGGTGAAGGAAGTTTCCTTGGTGGTTGTGTGTAGAGTGGTATGATATGACCATAATATTTCATGGAGAAATATTTCCTATAATCCCTTGTCATCATCCATCTTCTTTTTTAGTGCCTTTAGGAATACTTTGTTTACTTATTTTGCCTGCCCATTGGCATGCAGGTGCACAACGGATACAAACTTCGTATGCATTCCCAAATATCTACAAAATTCAGTGACTATAGTACTGGAGAATTGGGTTCCATTGTCGGAGACGATAGCTCCGGGAAGCCCTTACCTGCATATAATTTCTGCCAATTGAAATGGTAGACTCTCTCATCGGTCATTTTAGTGACAGCTTCAACATCTATCCATTTGATGTGATAGTCAATTCCTACTATCAAAATTTTTTGTTGACTCGGGGTTAGGGGGAATAAACCGAGGATGTCCATGCTCCATTGGCAAAAAGACCAGGGTAAATTCATCGACATAAGAAGTTCAACTGTGGTATGGTGAAAGTCATTATGTCTCTGACACTTGTTGCACTTGTTGACAAAGGCGATTCTATTCTTCATTAATGTAGGCCAATAATATTCCACCCTCGACATCTTATGGGTGAGGATTTTTCTATCAATACGACTATTGCAGGCTCCCTTGTGTACTTCTGCAAGCACCAGGGCGGTTTCATGTTTTCCTATACAGTATATCATGGGAGAATTCCTCCTCATTTTATAAAGTTTTCGAGAGAGAAGGGTGTACTTGGCGACCTGTTTTTGAATCTTCCTTGATTCCCCCTCATCTAGTGTAAGTTCATCCGTCTGTAGGTAGCACAATATAAGAGACATCCAACTAGACTCATGGAAAAATTTCAGGGAGTATACCTCGCCTAACTCAATGTTGGGGGAGGCGAGGGTGTTTTAGATAACTGTCATGTTAAACCCGACTGCCTTCGTTATGGCAAGCTTGAACAGAAGGATAAACTTAATACCTTTTGCAGATATTTTATCAGTTGGGGTTATTTTGTCTGGTACTTCCCGGAGACTTGGCTGATCACTTATTGGAAGTCGCTTTTGGCCTTCAATTTGGAGGTTCCCATATCTAAGGCGAGATCTATGTTGACAATACGAGGCCTCTTACTCCGCCTAATTATTGTTCGCTATGAACTTAAACTTCAATCTTGCGTAATGAGTATGTCACCGGGCCCTTCCAAGACTATCCTAGTGCAATTTCCTGTCTTGTTGGTGGTTTCGTCTATAAATAACACTCATTATGGGGGTGTCTCCTCTCTACAGATGAGTTGAATTCTGCCACGAAGTCCACCATAACTTATAATTTTATGCTTCCTTTCGGGATGTACTGTATGTTGTACTCTTGAAATAAGGTCTCAGTTTCCTCCCCGCGATGATGATGGCTCTCACTAGCTTCTCAATCTTCTAATAACTTTCTTCGATAACTCTAAATACCTTGCTCATGAAATACACCGGTATTTCCATTTTGTCTGTCTCTTGGACAATGATTGAGCTCATCTCCATATCTGTGACCAAGAGATAGAGAAGTATCGATAAGTCCTCCCTCGGACGCGTGAGAATGAGGGTTGTGATGCGAGGAAGGCATTCACCTTGGAGAAACCTCTTCTCACTCGGAGGTCCGTTAGAATATATCTTTCTTCTTTAAAGCGACAAAGAAAAGGAAATCCTTATCGCCCGCGTACGAGAGGAAGTGAGATAGGGCGGCAAGGCAACCTATAAGCTAATTCACTTCCATAAAATTGATGGAGTTTCTCATGGTGATAACTGCTTGGAATTTATCGGGATTGGCCTTAACGCCTCTCCTCGTCAACATAAACCTTAGGAATTTTCCATCCTGAACCCCGAAAGAACACATGGTTGGATTTAGGCGTATATCGTATTTCCTGACTGAATGCAAGACATCTTCCAAATCTTCGATATGGTTGAGCCCCTCGATAGTTTTCATTATCATGTCGTCGATGTAGAACTCTAGGTCCCGCCTTATTTTATGGGCGAACACAACATCCATAAGTTGATGGTAAGTGGCACCAACATTCTTGAGGCCGAAAGACATGACATTATATTAGTAGTTCCCATGGTTCAGCAAAAAGGCAGTTTTTGGGGCGTCCAAGGAGTTCATATGAATCAGGTTACACCCAGATTATACATCTATGAAGCTTAACGTATGGTATCTTAAGGATCCATCGATAAGGTGATCGATGTCTGGTGTAACACCCAAGGTTGACGAGGGCAGGGAGTGGTCATCAGTGCAAAAGGAATGACAATGAGCGACTCCTGGAAGTTTATAGGAAAAAAACCCGAATTCACATTGGAATGAAAGGGATCCTAAGGTTGTGCATGTATGAGACTGCATGAATAAAGGAAGATTTATAAGGATTGATTGGTACTACTTATACCAACAAGATGCATCTTCTTTTCGGTCACCTAACAAATAAGAACTCCATAGTTAGTGTGTTTGACTTGGAGTAGTATTTAGCTGAGTGACCTTCTGGGAAGTTTTCCAGAAAGCGTGTGAGTGAGGATAAAATATGTTAAAAAGACCCGTTTTGGTTTGTGGGATTTGTTAGTAATCCTAAAAGTCGTATAAGGTGTTACAAATGATATCGGAGCAAACCTCTCCCAGCATAATGTGGTTCGAGGATGAACCAAGGAGAAGTTGGTGGAGATGTAACACCCGAGGCCTACGAGGGTGGGGAGTAGTCTCCGGTGTACAAGGCACGACAATGACCGGCTCCTGAAAGCTTCTAGGAAAAACCGAATTTACATGGGAATGAGAGGATCCTGAGACTGCACATGTATACATATGAATGGATAAAGGAAAGCCTATAAGGATTAATTCATACTATCTATACCAATAAAATACATCTTCATTTCGGTAGCCTAACAAACAAGATGCACTATTGCAGAACAATGGTCAGACGGCCATATGCTTTTCAAATGGCAGTGCAGTCCGAGTTAGTTTTATCGCACCCTATAGCAGGTGCCAACTGTACTTTTTGTGAGTATAATAAATGATACTTAACCTGTTATTATGTACGTAAGAGGGCTCAAATTTCAAGTATGTGAAAAAAGTGTACAACTCTACTCAACTTTCTTTCGAAGTATTTATAGATGGAAACTCTAAGGAAAGAGCCAGTGGGCGTTGAATGCCAAATATCACTTAAAATGAATCATCTTTCTTGGAATTTTTCAACTCATTTCTTAAGTCTTAATTGATTTATTCCATGTTATTGTGTGATTCTTTAATATAATTGATTTTACCTTTGGATTCCTTGATATGTGTGTTATTATGTAGGAATTATGCTTGATTATCAAAGAACAATACACAAATGAATGGATAAGGAAGTCAAAGAAATGATTAAGAATCCAACAAGTTTTTAGTGAGAACAAGTACCAAAGTGAAGATGAGCTCGCAGTGCAAGCTCATAGCGAGACCAAGGAAAGCTGGAAATTTTGGATAGCAGTAGCTAAACGCCTCACTGAACACAGTGCGAAGCCTAGGTAAAGAGGTTTGCAGTGTGAACATGAGTTCGCAATGAGAAATCAAAAGAATCCTCAGAGGCGGTTTAACTGTTCAGAGGCACTTCATGTTCTTAAAAGTGAAGTTCGTAGTGCGATCGAGTCAGATTTTGTAAAGATATTTATGTACTTTTTGGGGATAATAACCTCATAACCTTATTTTTTGAAAATAGACACATTGGCTTAAAGAGAAAAACCCTAAGTTCTTCATTTCTTCATCAAGAAGTGATATTTTACAAGTGGAAGCTGGATTCGCAACCTAGTTCGATTATTCATCTTGGATGCACATTCATTTTCTATTTTTCCTTGTGAAGCAAGCTACCATTGTGATGGGTAGCTAAAACCTTTGTATCAAAGGTAGATGTAGTTTATCTTAG
Source organism: Lathyrus sativus (assembly GCA_963859935.3). NCBI lineage: Eukaryota > Viridiplantae > Streptophyta > Magnoliopsida > Fabales > Fabaceae > Lathyrus > Lathyrus sativus. The sequence continues at coordinate 636,093,422 of OZ012740.1, read as the reverse complement.
CTTGTATGTATTTCTTTTGATCTCTTTGTATGTGAATAAGTGGATGATTAATATATGGTGAATGGTTTTGTTCTTAAAGATCTATTTTTGATTTGTATCACTATAGACATAGATTTTATAAAACTTGATCTAAGATATTCATCTATCAAAAAACAAACTCTTGATATAGATTTGTGAGTTGATATTTGATTTGTGTTGATCATAAAGATTATTGTATTGGTTGTTAGCATGAGACATTATCTAATGAAGGATACAATAATACTCATGATACCGCTCTAGACATAGACAGTATTGAGAGGATACGTGATTATAGTAATCGGAAACGAATTCACATGCTTGATTAATGGAATATATACAAGTTAGGTTGATGAAATCTATCTTTGATATGTCTTATTAAACAAACATCTTTTAGAATTTAATTTTTGCTACTAAACTTGTGATAAACTTATGATCCAAAACAAACAATCTTTGAAAACCCTACTTAAAACTCTTTGAACTATAGAATGATAAGTGATATCACTACAATCCATGTGGAGAAAATTTTCAAAACCCTCTGTAATACCCCAAATTTTGCCCTAAGATTTGTCATTTCATCTGGCATTCCATTGCATTTAGCCAGTCACTAACAGGTTTGTGTAGTTGGTTGATTTTTGCAGGAAAAGTCGCATTTGTGCGCTCTTTAGTTCATGAAGGGTAACATGGTCATTTGTTTTCAGTCGGCTGTCAATTTGTGAATTGGAGCTGTAGTCATGGAAATTTGAGCCGTTTGATATTGTGATCTGAATCGAGGTTGAGGGGGTTAATTGGAAAGTTTGATTGTGGAGGATTTGAGTTGTTCAAAATTAAATCGATTCAAGTTAGTGGATTGAAGTTGGCTGGAGAATATGATCATTTGAGTTTAATCAGACGGTTGGGATTTATTCGGATAAGGTTTCCTTCAAATTGCCGGAAGGTTTAATCGAAAGTTATGTCGAAGACGGGGTGATCGGATAAATTGGAGGAATTAGAAATTATTAGAAAAGTATGGAATTTCATTTCATTTTCATTTTCATTTTAAATCAATTATATTTCATTTTATTTTTTTCAAATAAATTTTCATTTCTTCATTTTATTTTCATTTCATTTTAAAACAATTCATTTCATTTTTTAATATTTATTTTCATTTCATAACCTTGTTTTATTTCCATTTCTTTTTTATTATTTTAGATCTTGGTTCATTTCCATTTTTAAATGACAATTTTGTTACATTTTAATAATAGTTTTCATTTTGTATATCAAAAAACAAATAATAATAATAACGTTTTTACATTAGTTTAAAATAAAGATTTTTTATTAATAATATTGGTTCTTTACAAAAAAAATAAATAAATAAAATTACAAAAAGAAAATAAATTACATTTTTCTAAAAACATTTCCTAATTGCCTAATTTCCTAAGTCTTCCTCCCGATTCTCCAAGCTTCCGATTTTTCTTTCGAACCTGCAAAAATAAGCAAAGCTAACGGCAATTTAATCAGTTAGAATTTTATCCGACATCCTCAGAGCATTGTCAACATCGGGTGCGTCGGGAGGGCAACGAATTACTCCAAAGCTGGCTCCCGACTTTATTTCCAACCAACGGCTAAAACCGGCAATAAGTCGTTCTTATGTTAAGGTAACCGGAGAGAAAAAGAAAAAGTGTTTTTGGGAAAAAGTTGGTTTGCAGAAAAGTGCTTTTGAAAAAAGAACTTATTTTTCAAAAAGCGTTTTTTGCCAAACACAGCTCAAATAGAAATTTCCATAAAATTCTCAACTGAATAGATCAAACGATATTTTCGTAAACCGTGGATCTAGCAACTTCTTGGGACAAGTCAAAGTTCAGCCAACAATCAACAAACACAAGAACAAATCAAACCCAACAAGTTTAAAGATCCACTAAATGATGGATCTAGTCAACAAGTTTGCAACAAACAAAATCCGTTCAAATTAAACAAACGCAAACCAACAGTTTCCAAAATCAACCACGAACAAATCGCGGAAAAGTCACAGTCAACAAAACAACAAAGAGCAACAATTTTTCCGAAAGAGACGCCATTAAAATCTCCAACAAAATCTCCGCCTAGAACGCACTGAATCCGTCATGAGTTAAAGCCCACAAATCAACAAAAAAAACCATATATAAGGCATCAACAAGGAACCCAAAACTGCAAGAACCATAAAAAACTCAGAGTCAGAAACCTTTAAGGTTTCATCATTCTCATCACGTTCAAAAAATCATAAGTGAACCAAAGCAGTAAACGACTCAGATTCAGAAGCAATGCTTCTTCGTCATCATCGCCGGAAGAAGAAGAGGAGATTTTCGAAACAACCAAAGCTCACACATTCGAAGTCGCAGGGCCGCCGCCAACGCTGTCCGGCGGGCAACGAACCAAAAAACCTCAGATTCACGCATCATTGATACCACCGGCCGCGAATTGAAGGGTAAGGTTCGTTTGAAAGCTCACGGTTCTGTTGGTTTTTCTGTTTTCAGTGAATATAAGAGCGGACGAAACAGACATGCAAGTAAAAAAGTGAGAACGAAAAGCGTCCAAATGGGTCATCAATGGCTGCCGCCGCTGGCGGGTTGGGGAGAAAGACAAAGGGGTTAAATAAAACCCTAATGAGGCCATGAGCGGACCATATACCCCATTTTATTCAGTTGTTATTTTTTTATTTCTTCTTTTTTTATTTATAATTAGTTATTATTTAATTATTTCATTAGTTTAGGTGTTAATTATAATAACTAACATGACCTCCTTGTTTAATTAAGTAATGGGTTGTTCTTTAATCAATGAAAATGGAAAAAAAAACATAAGATTTTAAAAAACAAAAATGTAAAAGTCCTTCATCAGTTTTTTTTTTATAGAATTCAAGTTTGATTAAATTATTAAATGAAAAAAATTAAAATATATTATCTTAAAAGAGTCTAAGTAAGATTAAAATAACTTTTTGGTTTTGTTTTAACATTAACATAAGACATTTTTAATTAATTACAACAAAAAAATATTTTTACATTTAAAACAGTTTTTCTTTAAATTAAATGAAAACAAATTTTTGAGTAAGAATATTAAATTTAAAATGGTTTCTCCTAAAAAATGCAAAAATTAACTTTTCTTTTAAATAAAAATTCAAAAATAAAACTCTTGATGTAGCAGTTTCAGTTTCTGCCCCCACCCTACTCATTTTGTGTTTTAGCTTACAAACCCTTCATTTGTTCATACTGTCTTTGTTTCAAATTGTAATTATGCGAGGATATCGCCGCAGTTATTTATTCTTGCATTTTTTTGGGATTTGTAATTTACACGAGTGATCGTCGCGATGCTTTTGCTTTACCGCTTTCTTTATTTTCGTACTTTAATTCGGCCATGTAATAATTCATCATCTGCATAATTCATTGTCAAAACTTCCGAAGGATTAGGTCTAAACTGGTTGAAGCCGAGTCAATAGTCCTAACCTTGGACCGTTTCAAAAACTCTATTAGCCTAGGCGTCCCGCCGTGGACGAAAATGCCCTTTACCTTAGCATTAGGTCAAAGAGTCGCCGCACTCCGTTTTAGAGTTTCCCGCCGTGAAATATTTAGTTAACCCTAATTTCAAATTAACTATTACAACTTAGAAATAGGAGTCTCCACACTCCACGCAAGCGCTTCCTTAATAAATGCTTACTCTCCATTTGTCGCGGTGAAATTTGGATACCAAACTATTAATTAGTTTGAATCTTTTATTCATTTGCAACCGAACTTTGATTTGTCCAAAGGAAGGGATAAAGATCGAAATTCCCACAATGCAATGCATATGAAAGCTATAGATTGTTTTAGGTTCGGGGGTTGGTTAAACTTAGGGAAGGTATTAGCATCCTAAGTTTCTGTAGTACTCTACAGGAACCTCTTGTTTTATATTGTTTATTGCTAAGTGTTTATCTGCTTACTGGTTGAAAGACCTAGGTGTTATTTCTAAGTATACTCGATAAGATATCACATCTTATGCCTACATATCCTTACGGGGAGTGGAATCAAAGTATTTTGTAGTTCACCCTAAAGGGTTTGAGGAGTTCTTTGACTGTGGTCAAAGTTCCTACGGGTTTAGGGTAGTTGATTGATTGATTTTAGGAGAAGAGGTGTGTCTTCATTTTAAGGGAGATTTAACCGCCACAAGGTGTAGGAAAATAGTCTTTGCATCGTCTTAAGAAAAGGGCTTAAGTACTCGGGTTGTTTGACGAGTATGCCTTTTATTTCTCTTAAGGCAAAGTCCCTACGACTTGATTGTATTGTTGTGGGGTGGAGATTCTATCTCGCTTAAGATGATTTGGCATCTTTCTCTAATGTGTTTGCATAATTATTTTGAATTGATTGTTTGAATATTGTTGTAGTATTGAGTGAGTTTGTTTGTCTAAGTTGTGAAGATAAAGGTCTTTCCTATGGGTAGGTCCTAAACTAAAGATCGACTTGAATGGGATCAGGGATCATAGGGAATATGATGCAAATGAGATGCATACGCACGATTGTTGAGATCATGCGCAGATTCTTCCTTTGGACGGAATGCGATGCAAGAAAGATAAATTGCAATAATATTAGGTTGCGGAAGATAAATTGCGGAAAAGTAAATCATACACGTACGCATGAAAGCGCTAAGTGAGTGTGTGAGTTGTGGATAAATAAAAAGCGGAAATGATAAAGCATACGCATGAAAGCGCTAAGTGTAAGTGTAAGTGAATGTGTAAGGTATAAGCGTGCGCGATTGGGTTGTGTTATTTTTTGTACAATGTGAGTTGATTTTAATTGATTGATTAAATATTAAGGTGAAATTGATTGAAAAAGATTGGATTAGTTTGATGAGAAAATGTTTTACTTTGATGAGGTTTGGTTTTAAGCGAGCGTGTTGGGTTAATTTTCGAGAGGTTGATTTAAGAAAGTTGGATTTAATAATAAAAGAATTAAATCAATTGATGCAGTTGATTTTTAGAAAAATATTAATTTATTATTATTTTTTATTAGTAAAAGTTTTAGACGATTGATTTTAACTAAATAGGGTTAGATAGATAGTATCCTACGGGAAAGAAATTAATTTAGATCATATAAAAAACTCTATTATAATTTATTTTGAAAGTTATTTTAAGTGTGAAATAGTTTTAAAGCAAAAAAAAAAAGATATGCTATTATTTATTTAAAAGGTTTATTAGGAAAAAAATACTTTTTTTTATATTAAATAGGTACAAGTTATTATTTTATGAAAATGATTAGAAAACAAGTTATGTAATTATTTTAAAAGTTATTAAGTTATAGTGCAACAGATTAATTATAAGTTGATTAAAAGATTAGTTAAAACGAATTATTGGCTGCTTGTGTGTGTGATTAGTGGGGTGTGGTGTTAGTGAGCGTTAGTACATACTAATTACATCAAAAGAGAAAAAAAACGAAATAAACAAAACAAAGCAAGATGAAAAACCCTAATTCCCCAAATCAATCCCGCCCCTCTCGATCACTCTCCTCCTTCACGATCGCGGTCCAGTTCCCTTATCTGTTTATCGCTAGTTTGGACCTGAAACCACAAACAGAACATCAATCGTGCAATAGCATGGATAAAGGATGAGGGATTACCGAAAGTTTGAATAATAGCGGCGGCGGGTGATGAAGCTCCGTCGATTGGCGTTTGCGGCAGCGTCAAAAGCGGTTTCGCTGGTGGAAGAAAGATAAGTTCCCTCTCCTCGATTTCACGATAGCTTCTTGTTCTCTCCCTCTTGCGTTTTTTCCGATCCCTCTTCTCTTCTCAACCCTCTCTTTATATAGGCTTCAATACGAGATTTTGGTGTGAGGATCTGATTTAAATTGCTTTGAATGGTTGATTAGGATTTTCCACTTTGGGTTTAACCGGATTTGAAAACCTTCCTATTTCGTGTAGACAATATTTGAAAACCTTCTCTTTTCAAATATTCTTGTTAAATGCTTTGTTTAAGTGAAAAGACAATCTTTGATACCGTATCTGATTTGTTGAAACCTAACTGTCCAAGTTCAATGTTTCTGAGGGTTTGGATAGGATCTCCTTGGAATCTTTTTCTTTCCATACGGGCATATTCTTTCGGTTTGCTAACTTGGATTTGGAATTTTGACAGGTGTGGATAGTGAAGGATTTGGGCCAGATGACGAACAGCCCAGGGTGAGTTCAGTTAGCTAGTGCAAAGGGTTTGGTGAGTCCAAAATCAATCATTGGTGACAACCCTGAGTATGCGAACTTCTCCGCGTTGAAGTCAAAGGTTTCTAACTCTGTTCCTCTTTGTGCTAGGATGGTGAATCGCGCATACCAGATGGGAGGTATTGAGCATTCTTGAAACAACCCTTGGACATGCTTTATCGGAACTAACTTTTGTATGTGAACCTTTTCAGGAACATTTAAATTGAGAATTTCCAAGATGTTTAAATCCAGGTTGTGTCTTCGTCTTGGTGGTTGAAACTGATTCGTTGTGAATCCTGATGAGAAACCTCTTAGAGGAGACCGTTGTTTTGGCTTGAAGAAGAGGTTGTACCTGGAACTTCTTGAAGAGGGTTGGCGTATGGAATTCAATGAGTGTCTTGGGAAAGTTTACAAGTTCTGGCGTAAATGCGTTATCGGTTGTGAAAATGGAATTCTGGTTTGGCACAAAGGCGCCAGCATGAAGGTGTTGTGATGGAAAACTATCAGAATCAGAAGATGGGGAAAATAGTGCTGCTTAGTGCTGAAGTTAAGTCTTGCTCTGTTTTTGTTATTCTCATGTTTTCCTCGATTAATTTGATTATGCTTTGCCTGTTGTTGAGTTACTTCATAGACTTATTGACTTCATCCACTTCTCTTGACAGGGTTGAATGGAGTGTTTCATGTTGACAAAGGCGTGGTATCGCTCTACACTTGCTGCGAGCTTTAGTTTACTGAGATTACTGTCAAGATTTCAAATAACTGATGTGAGCCTCAATTTATATTTTCAAAGGTCTGTTATGTTTCCTGTGTGAGCATAGTTTCTTGGTAATGTCTGCGTCTCGTAACACTTAACAATTGCTGTGGATTAAAATGCAGGTCACTGCTAATTCATACTTCAGGTAGTCAAGGCTCATGGACAATGTCATATCTTCTTCCATTAACTCGTCTACAAGCAGAATGAAACTCCTCAGCAAGTTCCTCCACATGAGTCTTCAAACTGAGCTCTGGTAACGGTTATAATAACATCTGGCGTAATTGAAAACCTTGTGCACTTCAGATAAGTGAGTTCTAGACAACTGATAGAAGAGGAGTCCATCAAAGCTTCTGCAAGGCGTTCTTTAGATATATGCAGAAGGTCTGAATCCTGCTGCTGCTGTTTTTTTCATTCGATTCAAAAGTGATATCTGCAACCATTTTCTCCAATTTCTTTGAAGGCTTTCATTGTGCAACTGGTTTTGCAGGGAACACAGGTTGGCCTCACAATCTCTTGAGTAAAATCATGATTTTGGAATAAAGTTGTTGATGTTCAGCTTCCACTGATCAAGATTGAAAAACGAGTCGAAGTGTTGCTGAGAGTGTACTTCTTACGACCGGTCCTGATCCATCTGCTGAAGTTCACGCTCAAACTTCTGTTTCAAGATTAGAGTAACTGAATCTGCTGTGTTAAAACTAACTGATCTTATGTGCAGGCCTCAACATGACAGGTTTTAATTGGAGCATGTTTACTAACATCAAAGTTGCTTTTTCTTGACTTATTGCGTGCAGGAGTTCTTCTGCAGGTACAGACTTCTTAAGGCACAAATCTTCCTTGGCATGGGAGCAATATCATGAACTTAACGGTTATGTAGAATTTATCCTCTTGTAAAAACATTGTGGAATGCTGATGAAGTTGAAGGAGGTAAATGATCGGGCATAAGGATTGAGTTTTCAACAGAATCTCCTACGAGAGTAGTCTCAGTAGTGAAACTGGTTTTGATCTTTGCCAACATAAGATTGTGACAACTTCTGAACTACCATATGCGTGAAGAACACCAACTGGTTGTGGTTTTCCCCGGGCATCATAGAAAGCCAAACGTCCATTGCTAGTTCCAGCTGCCAGCATCCAACCAACATCTTTGAAGGCTACAAAAGAAAAAAGGAAGAGCTTCGCAGAAGAGTTTGCGAAAGTGAAGTTAGCATCTGGTTATTTACTCGCGGTCTGTTCGCTGGCACAAAATTAGGAGCATCATAGTTGTTTGTTAGTTGACTGTTACACCTGGTAGAGATTCTAAGAGCTGTGAAAGTCTGATCTTTAGAAGTACTTGTAGGCTCTTGACCAATGACTGCATCCTGATTTCCAGTGTCCTATGAGGCGAGCCCTTCTCTTTTCGTGACAGAACCGACATCCCTTCCTTTAGGCATCAGTCTGTTTTGTATTAACGGATGATTTCCTTTCATAATTAGAGCTTGATTGATACTGAACTGTTATTTTCTTGTACCTTTTCTAATAAAATATTTTATTGTTGCATGTGTTGATGAGGGAGCTTGTGAGAGCTGTCGTGAGATTGTCTTCTTGCTGTTGCACATCACAACATCCTACCGACAATGAAATGGTATCTCTAGAAATGGAGGAAACTTGTGCAAGCCATCTCCGTACTGTCCATTTCAGACGCTCAGGAACCCTTGAATTTTGGTGGAGTTGTTGACGGCTTGAGATTTCCTCCGGCTTCTAACACTTCCCCCTTTGTGGCTTTCTTGAAGGGCAAACCAAATTGGGATGCTCATTGTTGTCACTCGAACGCATCAATTTGGAGGATTTCCTGTCTTTTCTAGTAGGCATCCTAGTTATAGTATTCTTGTATTGTTATGACAATAATCTCATGTTTAGTCATCTAGAAGCCCGACTTTTTAAGCTTTGTTGAAGATTACGATAATAATAACAATGATGATTTTCCAGTGTCAAGAGTTGTAGAAATCAAATGTTTTACCAATAACCTTGCGTAATGATTACTCTAATACAAAGTTAGTTTAGATGAATGGACATAATGCATTGCGAGACTGCATTATCTAACCGTATGTTATCGTTAAACAATTCCAGTTGTATTCAATGTAAGAACCCACTTAAAATGCGTTTCCAATTCTTTCAATTGTATCATACGAATCCTTGAGACGTGACTACACGAGTCCGACTTGTGTATTTCTGAATGTCAAGGCAAGAAAAATGGTGTTTGATCTTGTACCCGTTTAACAAATGATATGAACTCGTACTCAGACTTTGTTTACTTCAACATAAACCTTAGGAGGAACTCAATCTCATAGTTTGTATTTCAAAATTTTAAGGCCTAGCGCTCTCATGGCAGCTTGGATTCTTGATTGATGAACTTTGGACTCGAATATACTGGTTATGTTCCTCTGATGCTTGGTTGTAAGAGTTTATATCTTGCCATTCATATACCTACACAAACTGATTAGCTGTAATAAACATACATACAAAAGTAAAATAAAACAAGCAAAACAAAAACAAGGAGGCGGGATCTTGTGGTCAAAAATTAGGGTGTGACACCATTGAAACCTTGACCATAGTCAAGAAGTTTCTAACCTCCCTTTCGAGGGGAACTACGATTACTCTGATTCATCCCCTACCCCGGATACGTAGGCACAAGATGTGAATCTTGGCGAGTAAACTTAGGACTAACCCTTAGGTATTTGTCACTTTTAACCCTTTGCAATATACCCTTAAACAAATAATAAAGCAAAATAGAAAACTTAAACAAAAAGTTCCTGTAGAGTACTACAGAAGTTTAGGGTGCTAATACCTTTCCTAAGCTTAACCAACCCCTTACCTAGGTCTCTCCCCGCATTGTTTATGATGCAAAAATTAGGTTTTCCTTCTTTTGACCTTTTTCCTTTGGATAAATCAAAGATCGGTTGTGAACTAAAGATGTGATTCAAATTAATTAATAATTTGATATCCTATTCTCACCGCAACAGAAAATGGCGACTTCACTGGGGAATGTAGACCGTCGGGAGTAAAATCTATCGGGTGTATGAAGAATGTTGTGAAACCGGGTAGTTTTGATCTCAATGGACTTTGTAGTAGTCGCCATTTTGAAAAACATAATGCCCCAGAGTACCTGCTTTATGAGGGAGAGTCATCTCAAGAGGGTTTTACAGAGAACATGGAGTTCAACTGCCCCAATGTCTTCAAACTCTTGGAGAGATTTGGTCGGATCTCGATATAACTGGCTCAGATCGATAGTGTCATGACCGAGTCTTCTAAGATATTCGGCAAAACCAACCTGCGTGAAATGCTAATCCTGAAACTATCAGTGCAACATATATATTTGTCTTGAAGTTTTTGTTTTTGTTTTCTTTTGAAAAAGATATCACAGTAACTTGTGACCGAAATCACTAGTTAGGATATGAATTTAATTTATAATGCCAACATTAAATTGAGCATAGCTCATAGGAGTCAGGAAACATCATCTTGTCGAGTATGCTTTCAAAAGAAATCCTACTTCAATTAGATCTTTTAAAGGTTGTATTGTGGCTTGGTTCATGATTAGGGCTGGAAATGAGTCGAGTCGAGTCGAACTCACCTCAGCTCGACTTGACTCGTTAAGAATTGTTCGAATTCGAGTTCGAGTTCGACACGAACTTTTTTTTAAGCTCAAACTCGACTCGTTATAAGTTCACGAACAGTTCGGTTCGACTCGTTAGGTTCATCTCATTAGGTTCAGCTCACATGGTTCACGGACTTAAAAACTATTTTTTTAAATATATATATTTTTTTAGTATATTTGACATTTTAAATAAATATATATATTTTAAATAAAATATTAAAATAAAATAAAAGTTATCATATTGAAATTTAACTTTATCTTCGAAATCTACTAATTCAAAACCTACACAACTTTCAAGAGATACATTTGAGAGTCTAATTCAAAAACTACTAAATTGAAGATTAAATTTGTCTAAGATTTGAAGTAAATATTTAAACCTAATCTTAAAGACAGTATAATTCTTTTCATATGTAATCGAGTTGACTCATGAACCTAACGAGTCGAACTATGTATAGTTCAAGTTCAGCTCATTTAGTTAACGAACTTAATTTTTCGCTCATACTCAACTCATTTGGTTCATGAACCTAGTTCAACGATTTAATTGTCGAGTCGAATTCCGAACTATCTTCGAGTTGGTTTGCTTCATTGCTAGCCCTATTCATGATTTAAGAAATAAAGGATAAAGGCTCAAAATTATTTGAACCCACCCATTCTTCGTGATGTTCTCCAATCCTAACTCAGTTAACCGGATACGAGCACTCATATCTCAATCGGATTTTGATATGGTCAAAAGCTTATTAAGGCTTTGGACATGACACTCACCTAGTTTCATAATCATAAAAAAAAATGGCGCTGTTGTCAGAGATTGTTGATTGACATTACAAGCATTGCAATAGTTTATCTTGCTTTAAGCTTTGTATTATTATCTCTCACCTCAGTTAATATTCCATGTTTGTTAATTTGTTTGGTTAAGTGTGTCAGATATCTATTTATGGGAGGAAGTGTTCCTGCAAATCAACTTCTATTTGATCTTGAGATTGATAGAACTGTGCGGAAACTTAATAGAAAAACTAGAAGACGAAGGCAACTAGCTAAAGAAAGAAGGGAGCGCAAAGGAACTTCTTCAAGTAATCCACCAACTACACCCATTGTTATGCAAATTATGGCAGAAGTACCACTTCCACCACCTCCCAGAGGTCCATGCACTAATAGTCCGTAACACAATGCTCAGTTTGCTCACAATGAAATCAATGGAAGGCACACATAGATGAAAATGGGGATTCTTCAAATCTTGTATTCAAATCCCTTTACCAGGCTAAATCATGAAGACTCGTTCACTATCTTATGAATTTCTATGAAATTGCGGGAGCAACGGAAGCGGAAGTAGAATCATCGTTCAAGATACTATTCTCACACTCATTGATAGGTAAATCTAAGGAATGGTATCTTGATCAATATACTCTTGTGATGACGGATTGCAATTTGTTGGAGGAGAAGTTTCTTGAAAGATTCTTTCCTCACAATAGATTCATGGAAGCTAAGACGACAATTTCCGTATTTGCTTAAGGTGGTAATAAATATCTTAATGAAGCTTGGGAGAGGTTCAAATCTATGTTGTGAAAATGTAAAGGCCATAGGTTTGATGATCTTACACAAGTGCATATATTTCAGAATAGACTCTAACCGGTTCATAAAGCTCTCTTAGATGCTACCTCGGGTGGATATTTAGTGTCAAAGAGTGCGGAGGACGTAATTGCTATCATTGCTAGGATGGAACTCAATAACCATCAATGTCAACATAATCGTGGTACGCCTCAAAGGAAGCCGGGAGTGCTTGAATTGGGTACTAATGACGTTATTCTTGTATACAATAAGTTTCTTTCACAACAAGTGGAGTTGTTGACACAAAAAAAACATCAAAACTTCCACAACTAATCAAGGAGATGCAAGAAATTTCCAACAAGAATCAACAAGTTACAAGTTTGAAATTATGCAAGGGAGACCATCCTACCAGGTATTGTCCTCCGGGTGTAGAGGAAGCAAATTACATGTGAAACCAAAATCAAAATCAAGGCTATCAACCGAGACAACCTCTGTATCAACAAGGCAACAAAGATTACCAACCAATAAGTATTAACCAAGGTTATCAATAAGGATGGAGGAAAGATGCCAGAACTTCAAATTGTCAAAATCAATATCAAAACTACACTCAACCTCCACAACCTCAAGGTGGAAATTCAAAATTGGAAGACACATTCACTCAATTTATGCAAATGTCGATTTCCAAGGAATAATGCTCAGTTTGCATGAAACACCAACAACGAGAGGTATTCAGAGATGAATATGGGAATTCTTGCGCTTCTATAAAAAAAAAATACTTTTACTGGTATGGACCACGAGGATCCGTTCACACATCTCACCAAATTCTATGAAATTGCGGGTGCAACAGGAGCGCCTGAACCTGAAGAAGAATTCTTGTTTAAGAGAGTATTTCCGCATTCCCTAATCAGGAAGGCTAAAGAATGATATCTTGATCAATCAACTTTGGTAATGACAAATTGTAATTTATTGGAAGAAAAATTCCTTGAACAGTTTTTTTCCACACAATAGATTCATGAAAGTGAAGACAACAATATCGGTGTTTGCTCAAGGTGACAATGAATCTCTCAATGAAACTTGAGAGAGGTTTAAATCTATGTTACGAGAATGTAAATGACATAATTTTGACGAATTAACTCAAGTGCACATCTTCTGAAATGGGCTCCAATCGGTTCACAAGACTTTGTTGGATGCTACTTCGGGTGGATCGTTAATGTCCAAAAGAGCCAAAGACGCAATTATTATTATTGATAGGATGACACTCAATGATCACAAAGGAAATCACAACCGTGACACATCTCAGCAGAAACCGGGCATGACAGAGTTGGGAACAAATGATGCGATCCTTGCGCAAAACAAATTGCTTTCACAACAAGTGGAGTTGTTGACTCAACAAATGTCAAAACCTTCACAACAAATAAAAGAAATGCAAGAAATTCCCAACAACAACAACAACAACAAACAAGTGGCGAGTTGTAAGATTTGTAAAAGAGATCACCCAACCGGGTATTTTCCTCCAGTAGTAGACGTGGTTAACTATGCGGGAAATCAAAACCAAGGGTATCAACCTTGACCACCATACCAACAAGGCAACCAAGGTTACCAACAAAGAGGTAACCAATGTTATCAATAACAATGGAGGCCTCAATATGTCGAAACTTCCAATCGTCAATAACAATATCAAAACTACACTCAACCTCCACAAGCTCCAAGTGGAAATTCAAAGATGGAAGACACTCTCACTCAATTTATGCAAATGTCAATGTCAAATCAAAAGAACATCGATGCGGCTATAAAAAATCTTGAGACGCAAGTGGGGCAATTATCAAAACAATTGGCCGACCAACACAAAGGAAGTTTTTTGGTAAACACTCAAGTGAATCCAAAAGAGCATTGCAAGGCTATTCTTACTAGATGTGGTGAAAATGTTAGATGCCAGAATGATCTACTTGATTTCCGATAGACCTTGGGTTAGCCTAGTGCAAATGGTACCGAAGAAATATGGGAAGACGGTTATCCAAAATGAGAAAAATGAGTTGATCCCTACAAGAACCATGACCAGATGGAGGATGTGCATTGATTATCGTAGGCTAAATCGAGCTACGAGGAAAGATCATTTTCCTCTTCCTTTCATGGATCAAATGCTCGAGAGACTTTCCGGACAATAAATCTATTGTTTTTTGGATGGTTATTCAGGTTACAATCAAATTATTCTTAACCCAGAAGACCATGAGAAAACTGATTTCACATGCCCTTTTGGAATCTTCGCTTATAGGAGGATGCCTTTTGGGTTATGTAATGCACCATCCATTTTTCAACTGTGTATGCAAGCAATCTTCTCGGATTTGATTAAATAGAAAATTGAGGTTTTTATGGACGACTTTTTGGTTTTTAGACCGTTGTTTGATCTTTGCTTGAAAAACTTGGATGTTGTTTTGGAAAGGTGTGTGGAAACAAATTTGGTGCTCAATTGGGAAAAATATAATTTTATGGTAACAGAGGGAATTGTGATCGACCACAAAGTTTCTTTAAAAGGCCTTGAAGTTGATCAAGTCAAGGTGGACGTCATTGAAGAATTTCCACTACCTTTGAATGTAAAGGGAATAAGAAGCTTCCTTGGTCATGCGAACTTCTATCAGAAGTTCATCAAAGATTTCGCAAAAATCGCAAAGCCTTTGAGCAAATTGCTCAACAAAGATAAGTCTTTTGAATTTGACGAGTCTTGCATGATAACTTTTAATTCTTTAAAACAAAGTTTGACAACCACACCCATAATCATCGCTCCTAGTTGGAAAATTGATTTTGAACTCATGTATGATGCGAGTGATTATGCGGTTGGTGTGGTGCTTAGTCAAAGGAGGACAAACATTTTTCATACTATACATTATGTGAGTAAGATTTTAAGTGAAGTTCAAATAAATTATTCCACAACAGAAAAAGAGCTTCTTGCTATAATTATGTATTGGAAAAATTTTGGTCATACCATTGGTTCAAAAGTTGTGATATCACTACAATTTTTGTGGAGACGATTTTCGAAATCCCCTTGTATATTCACAAGTGTAATAGAGGGAAAGCCTATTCTTATGCCTAAAAAATTGGATACACATCTCTCGGATTTAACTCATTAAAAGAATGAGTAAAGTGAGACATCCTATTATGTTGAAAATGAAGTCAATCCAATGAATACTTCAAGAATTCTTTAAAAGAGTCTTATTCTACTAGCTTAACATGAGATTTACTATGACCTTCGGCAAGAGCAAATAAGTTTGGTTAAATCACATACTCGATGACCTCGTCATTTATTATCTAAATATTTGTAGGTTAATCGAAGATATCATAGTCCATCACTTGTTTCAAATTTGATGCCGACAATACCACCTCATTTTTCACAATTTTTTTTTGGGTATAATTTTCTTCCGCATATTTTCTCCGAGAATTTGTTAAGAGGAAAAGACAAACATGTTGTTCATACTTTAACGGGAGTAGTTAGGCAGTTAAGATAGTTATAATAATAAATAACAAATGATAGTTACATTGGTGCCATGCAATATAGTTCTTACAAACTAGTAAACTCCAACATATAAAAATCATGAAGATAATTAAATAACAGAAACAAACAACATAATTACAAACCTCAACAACAATGAATTATTTGAAAATAAATAAAATAATAAAATCAATATTAAAAATAGTTTGAAAAAAATGGTAGACAAAGAAAAAAAGTTAATCAAATTAAAAAAAGCAAATTAGTGAAATTATAATCCCATTAAAATGCTTAATCAAAGTAAACTGGACACCTCTTGTCTTTGTAAATATGTAAGAGAGAACCATTGGCTGCGACACCCACATCACAGTTAGCATGCATCTTGTGGCGCTGGCTTTCCCACGAGGATATCTTAAATTTAATCACAGACGTCAATTCCAAACTAAACATCACACTACCATCAGCCCTATCGTTCTGGATTTCCGTCCAACCTTGATTGCTGACAGTCAAGGTTGGACCGGTAAAAACTGCATTAATTTTTGTCGTGTTCTTTGGACCCTGATAAGACGGAAATGGTATCGGTGTTGAGCCGATAACGTTCTTTCGATAATAAACCGTCCCAGTCATAGACTCGTAGTAAACCCCAATATTTAGGTTGGAGTTCCGTGCGTCTACTTTGAAGGCTAGTTGGGCTGTTTGGACTCCGGATTGGGCCTGAAGGCCCGCAATGGTGACGTCACGGAGAAAGAACCTGGGCCGGTGTGGACGTAGGCTGAGCCAGACGATGAAGGTGATGAGCCCGATGATTGCGAGGAGGCTTAAGAAGATGGTGCAGACCATTTTGGAGACACGGGTTGTGAGGCTGTCTTGGACACGTTGGAGGTAGTATTTGGTGGAATGATGGCGCTTTATGGGCTTCGGGTGTGGGTTTGGGCCTGAGCCCGTGACGTGGTGAACGGGTATGTGGTCGTTTCCGTACATTTTGTTGTTTTTGTGAGGTGATGAACGGTGGAGTTTGAGAAATGTGTTATGGTTGTTGTTTTGATTTTGTAGTGAAGTTGCAAAGAGAAGAAAATATAAAAATATAGGAAGGATATTATGAGGTTTGAGTATGGTGCATGGAAGAAGGAAAGAATAAGCTTTATGTGTTAAAGTTGTATGTCAAGTCCTAGTTTATAAGAAAAACCACATTCTTTTGCTCTGTTATGCCTTTTCTATCACGTTTGAATCTTTGAGGAATTATAACTTATAACGTTTGCTACATGAACATTGAAGACTACATTAAGGTGGGAACTTTTCATATAAACAATTTTTTTTTAAAAATTTTCTTTTATGGATGATTATAGACAAGGTTGTTAATTTAAATCCTGAATTAACTCAAGGAACCTAATTCTAAAGTTTAAATTCCAATTTTAATTTAACTCAGATGTAAATTCAAATTTTAACAAAGTCCAAAATAAAATTGAATTTATTTGACTGGACTCTCAGTCAAATTGATAGACTATGACTAAATTCTTAGAAGTTTTTTACAAAGTTTTTATTTTTATTTTTTTAATACAAAATTTTCTTTGTTTATTCTCTTTTTTCTCTAGATCGAATTTGTCCACGTCAATTTATTTGACAACTCTAGACTCACATCCCAAATTTAGAGACATGATAATAACAGCTTCGACACACACGGTCCATTGCATTTAGCTTACCCAAACTGAGACAAGGTTCAAAGACTCTTCTCATAATGTTCTGAGGAGGGTGGAAATCATTATGACGCATACAAAAATCAATTCCTCCCTCTTGAAGGGTGGATATCGCATCGTCAAAATGAATTAAATATTTTGGATAGATTGCATATTGAGTGCTAGCATAGAAATACTCCTATAATCAGGACGCTTATGTGTCTAAAACCTAATATGCGGTGAACAAAAAATAGACACAGACGAATCAAGTTAAAATAATTTATCCATAGGTTGAGGCATTCCTTGAGACCATCTGAGAGGGTTCCTAGGCGTGTTTGTTGTTAATCTAGGACTAGTACTGACTAATGTCATGCACGTAGTGTCATTTTCAATTATGACAACATTAAAAAATATAGTTGTTAGAGCCTTAGAGGATGGTCAAAAGTCTGGATAGAGAATAACTTTTAATGAGATCTTCATTGCATTGCATCAGATATGATGCCATGGGAACTCGCGAACAAATTAGCTAATTGCAAGAATCTGAGTATAGTTACGGTGTTCATTCATATTTATAAAGAAAGTTACATGTGTGATGATAAGTTCATTAATTAGGATATCTCAAACTTTTATAATGGGGTTTATTGAATATATATATATATATATATATATATATATATATATATATATATATATATATATATATATATATATATATATATATATATATATATATATATATATATATATATATATATATATATATATATATATATATATATATATATATATATATATATATATATATATATATCAAAAATGTTTCACATCACTTAGTTTTGTAAATAAAAAGAGAGTCATGTTGGCGCAACAATCAGGAAGAGTGTTAAGCGAAACACATTTTAAATGGTAGGATATCCTTCTTAGAGCAACACACCTTTCTGAGAGACACACCACATATTTATCCAAAACTTTAATATGATAAGTGTGTGGGCTCTCCCACTTATAAATGCTCAAATCTCCACATTTCTAGCTAATGTAGGACTATTACTCATACTACTCACACTTGATATACTCAACACTCTCCCTCAAATGTGAGTCTATCCATAATGCTCCCCCTTAAGCGAAATTTCTTCTTGCTTCTACATACACTTGTACAACCATTGACACTCTTCAGTGAGACACTCAACCCACCACTTGTGGGGATACTTTTGGTACAAATAAGCTGATCATTCACTCGAAGCAAATGCTCATGATACCACTCTTGGGAGAGTTTTTCACTAGGGAACATTGAACATTGTGGATATACTCACACTTGAGGGGGAATGTTAAGTATTACAAGTGTGACTAGTGTGGATAATAGTCTAACATTGAATAGGAATGTGGTGACCTGATCATTTATAAGTGAGAGAACTCACCCACTTATCAGCTTAAGATTTTGGGTGAGTATGCAGTGTGTCTCTCACAAAGGTGTTGCTAAAAAAAGAGGTTCCACAATGTTCAATGCTCCTTAGTAAAAAAAAAATTCACAATGTTCAATGCAAGTCTTTGGTTCGAGTGAAGGATCGACTTACTTGTATTGAAAGTATACTCACAGGCGGTGGGTTGAGTGTCCCGTTGATATCGAAAGTATCTCCACAAGCGGTGAAAGGTTATATATAAAATACAAGTTCTTTGAAATTCCATGTCGCTTTGTGAAGGAAGAGGGAGTGCGGGTGTCTCTGGTTGTCATTTAACAAATGTTGTGGTTTTTTCTCTGATTTTGAAGTTTTCACGTTAACTCATTGTGTTATAATAATTTCCATACAATATTATTTTCTAGTTGTCATTTGACAACTGCTGTAGATTTTTCTTAGATTTTGAAATTTTCACATTAGTTTATTGTATTGCTATTGTGTTCTATTTTTTCTCTATGTTTTAAATGACAAATAAACTTTTTTTACTTTCTTCAAAACAAATTAGTAATCTTGTCAGGTTGTGAGTCGGTTGATTCTACTTCCTATTTGATGTTATCCCAACTTTTAGTTGGTAGTCCGGTTTTGTGGATGTTATCCCAATTTTTGGTTGGTAGTCATATTTTTTTATGTTATCCCAACTTTTGGTTGGTAGTCCTCTGTTGTTCCAACTCTTGGTTGGTATTGTTTCCCCTGCAGAGTCGTCATCCCAACTTTTGGTTGGTAGTCTTCATTGTGGTGAGTTTGCCTTCGTTCGACGTTCCGACGATCCTAACTTTTGGTTATTAGTCTTTCATCCCAACTTTTAGTTGGTATGTTTTGTGGATGTTATCCCGACTTTTGGTTGGTAATCCAGTTTTGTAGATATTATCCCAACTTTTAGTTGATAGTCCTGTTTTTTGGATGTTATCTCAACTTTTGATTGGTAGTCCTCTGTTGTTCCAACTCTTGATTGGTAGTCGTCATCCCAACTTTTTTTACTTTCTTCAATATAAATTTGTAATCTTAATTTAATAAACTTTTTTACTTTCTTTAAAACTAATTTAAATTAAGGTTATTGATGTAATATTTCTTTTTTTTTTATATTTTCTTTTCTTATTTATATTAATGATATTTGTAAAACACTTTGCGTGTATGATTTTTTGGCATCGTAATACAACATAATTTTTTTAAAACAACTTAATAATATCATTGATAAACAAAAGTTATAAAAAGGAAAGACTTTTATTATTATTTTTTCTTAAAACACAACACACAGAAATTTATTTTCATTTTTTAATGAAACAACTTTCTAGACAAATTTATTAAACCCAAGTAATATCCTTAAAATTTTAATTATCAGAATGAAAAAATAATTGATTATTAAAATATTAAAATATAAAGTATTTTTCTTCCATTTTGCTACAGTAGTCATTAATATGGATAACGAGAGAAAAAATACATTAATTAACTTAAATTTAATTACTTATAAAAAGAGAGAAAAGTTTTTATTAGTCTAAATAAAGAAGTGTATCAGACTAATGTGCATCTTTTAATTTTTAAGTGAGTGGAAGGAAGAATTTATATAGAAGAGGAAGGAACACAATTGACATTGTTAATTCTTCTCCAACATTCCATACTCATACTCACAAAGCAAGTCAAACTTCTTCTGATTTTCTGAAATCTCAAGTTTACTTTTCAAGTTTCTTCTCATTTGTGCATAAATGCTTCTGATATATAACATTTCTATATCAGCTGTGAAGATGTGTATAAATTTTGACGAACTTTGTGGGCATTTTTAACCAAGGACTTAGAATTGCCCCACCTGCAGCTGGCTTTATGGAACTATATTATTTTAGTTAATTATGTAAGCGGAAATATTCATGGATATTATATGAGATTAAAACACCAATACTTACTTGTTGAAGTCATGATTCGGAATTCCGAATGGATGAATGACCGGATCTTCCTCTGTATCTCACACTCCCCCGTTCACAACTTTCAATGGGGCAAGTTATGGAGCCGTCAGTTATGTTTCTGATTCTTTTTGTGATTACAGAGGGGACCTAGCCATATAATATATATAACCCTAGTCCCTACCCATTATGGGCCCAAGGTTAAAGCCCACACTTTTACCCACACCAATCAGGTTTCAAATACTCAGCCATTAGTTAAAAATTGATCACTTAATTAATTAAAAGGCTTATATATGCACCCCATCAGAATCACGATTAACCCGTTTTTTTTACAAATTAAACCACAATTGATTGTAGCCCATAAAATATTAGATAAATCTAACATTCTCCCACTTGAGCAAAATCAATTGTATGATTTTTATTTTAAAATACATTTTGAAAACGACTCTCGGGTTAATGACTAATTCCTTAAAATGCGGCCGCATCCATGATTCCAGGTACAGTATCTGAATATGACTCCATCCAACAAAAGTTAAGCAGTATTGAATCACGACGATTATTATGTCCTTCATTGACATAAAATCTTTCGTGGTTACAAATACTACATACTCCGTCAACTAGTCGTCAGTGTGGAGTGTGGCAAGAAAATAACATGCTAATGTGATCCAACAACCATTTGCTATTTTCTTCGTCAGTCCTTAACAATTTCCCTCAAATGCATTAAACACAAAGAAATTGTATGGTTTTACAAACCATAATGCCTCAGCTCCAATATAGCGTCGACCACCGGCACAGTGGTCCTGACAACGCCGAGCTCAAAATCATACTTCAGCTCCAATATGGCATCAACCACCGGTATAGTGGTCCCGAAGACACCGAGCTCAAAATAATAACCATGCCTTGAACTCCAAACTAGTGTCGACCATAGGCACAATGGTTTCGATGACACTGAGTCCCAAATTTAGCAATTTACGTGTAAATAAACAATGACAAATGATAATAATAATAATAATAATCATTGTAATATCAATTGCTTAAAATAGAAAATACTCGACAATCCAACATTTAAAGTGTCTAAAATAAAATATAACATGATAAAAGAAAATGACATAAAGAACAAACTCCCACTAACCAAGTACATCAAAAGAACTCACAATGCCCATGTTCTCTTCATAGCACACAAACTAAGTCGATCACTCCTCTCCCACTTAGCTAATTTTTCTTTCTCTTCGGGTGTACTCTGATCATTGATCACAGGTTTGGTTTCACACAATGTCATGTCAAGGTCATCAATCCCTAACGAAAACTCTAAGTCTTTCTTCCATTTTTTAAAATAGACCCATTCAGGATCTCAATAGAAGCAGAACAATTGTTCATAGAGAAGGTCATTGTTTAGACAAAATAGGAATGCATTAGAACAAATAATAAAGGCAAGATATAGCTTTAGTGAACATAAGCTATCACTAAGAGGCCAACATTATCACACAATCCCCTTTGGGTGGAATGCGTAAAACCCAGGTTAGAACCAAGGTCAGAACCTCAAATGAGTCGCTTAATGAGCATACATTGGGTTCGAAAATCTATCTCCTTTGGGTAGATAAATTCTCTAAACCAAAACACCTCCAACAACTTCATCTACAAATTTCAAGAATAAGCTACTCAATGAGCATACATTGAGTTTAGAAATTTATTTCCTTTGGGTAAATAAATCTCTTAGACCAAAGCATCTCCAATAGTTATATCCTTAATCAACCACAATCTTTACATACAATTGTCCACCTTTGGGAAGACAATCACAGTAATGACTTAAAACCATTCCTCAAACTACAAAGAGACTTTTACAAATTAAAATGAGCGATCTCACTTTGGTGGTAATCACACACAATAATTTATAGAATTTCTTGCATAGGAATTAAAAAAATTCTTGCCAAAATAAAATCATGAACCAATCATGAATTTAAACCATATAACATTCCTAATAAATTTTGTCAGTATCAATCTCAATATTATAGAGATATTATATAATATTTTAAAATACTTGACAAAACAAATATATTACAAATTTATATAAACTAACATTTATTTAATAAAATTTCCGAAGAGAAAATTATAATAATTTAACATTAGATTTATATATACGAGATCAATAAGAATACACGAGATCAATAATTGTTAATGACTTTTAATTTTAATGGCTTTACAATTTCACGTAATGACTAACCATTATATTAAATCATAATTATATATTAAGAATAATAAATTGAGTCCTAATTCATATAATTTAAGCTCTGATACCAAATGTAAGCGGAAATATTCATGGATATTATATGAGATTAAAACATCAATACTTACTTGTTGAAGTCATGATTCGGAATTCTGAATGGATGAACGACCGGATCTTCCTCTGTATCTCACACTCCCGTTCACAACTTTCAATGGGGCAAGTTATGGAGTCGTCAGTTATGTTTCTGATTCTTTTTGTGATTACAGAGGGGACCTAGCCATATAATATATATAACCCTAGTCCCTACCCATTATGGGCCCAAGGTTAAAGCCCACACTTTTACCCACACCAATCAGGTTTCAAATACTCAGCCATTAGTTAAAAATTGATCACTTAATTAATTAAAAGGCTTATATATGCACCCCCATCAGAATCACGATTAACCCGTTTTTTTTACAAATTAAACCACAGTTGATTGTAGCCCATAAAATATTAGATAAATCTAACAAATTAATGTTCCAATTTTACTAGCTTGAATTATAAGACTGTACGGAGGCACGAAGTATAATAAGCAATCCCTAAAATTGGTTAATCAAATCCATTTTAGATATAAGTTATTTTGCACAAATGAATAAGGATGATATTGGAGAATTGAAGCGAATAATAATTTTCATTATTAATATTTGTTTATAACACACAAGCTTAGAAATCATACACAGTAGAGAATCATAGTCAAAGAAATGTTATATAAGGAATGAAAGAGTATTTTTTGATCGTTTGAGCTACTTTGATTATAAAAGATTTTATCCAATAAAATGTTATTATCATCAAAACTAAATTGTTGGTGTTGCCATTTTATTATTAGGATTATTTTAACTAGTATAACATACAAGTACAAAGATCCACAAGATTTACGGTCAATATAAGCTATCAGATATTAATCCTGTTAAATTGGTTTACTGAGTGAGAAATTGAAAGTTAAGAAGTTCAATAAATTTCATGTCATTTGAAGGGATTAAAAATATGTGTTGAGTGATAAGTGGAATTATACCTAAAAATAGCCTTATACACGAGTTCGGTTGGATTGAGTTTGATATAATCTCTTACCTAAGCCATTCAAATTTTGATGGATTGATTCTTTGTATCCTTTGAAATTTCATTGTCAAAACTAAATTGGAAAAACCCAATTATTTATGAATTGGATTTAGTTGAATTTGCAGTTGTGCATGAAATGAAAAATAGTTTTTAATATTTTTTTTCATTTCTAAAAAAAATTATAACACAATTCAATAAAATTACACACATTTTTAACACTTAAATTAGATTAAAGGCATCAAATATTGCCTAGTAAATCCACCCCTATACCATAACACTTAGTAATATTAGTGAAGAATTAAGAGAAAATAATGATTAATAGTCCTATCTAAAGTTTTCCTTTTCATTTAAAACAATAGTAGTAAATAAAATATTACTAATGTCACGTTAATGGGTTGAAAAACTCAAACCCAACCTATGTGAGATGTAACGAATTGGTCAATTACACTCGTTAATAAACAAGTTTATATAAGAATTTTTTATAGCACTTTTAATACTTCTAAGACACCATGTGAAATTTTATAAATGTTCTCTGTTTTTGAAGATATATTTTCGGACACACCCAAATGTAGGTGAACATTGAAATATTTCAAAGATATATCTCTAAAATATTTTAGAGTATAAGTCGCATTAGGCTCTTCTCCTTCCTCATTTCACACTTTTCTTCAAACTCAACACAACCTTCTTCTCAATACAATCCCCTACACTAAATCAAATTTCATCAAATAAAGGACAAAGGAACTCAAAGGAACATCAAAGATTATCGCTAATATTGGAAACAACATCTGAATCATCAATTTCAAGTAAGTTTTTTGAATTTTTGGTAAATGTCTGAGTTTTACTGTAAACGAGTAGGAATCAATAAATAGGGTTAGAAATGTGTAGAAATCACATGTAACATAGTTTAGACTTGGTGTATAACTTGTTTGTTGAGTGAAAATGGCGATCATAACATTTTTTCTTCAACTTTCATGAGGTACATTCGCCATTGACGCGACCTCTGTGTTGCAGAACATTTTGGAAATGCATCTCCAGAATTGTTCAGTGTTTCATATACTTTGGGAAATTTCGGAGATGTATCTCTATAATTGTTCAACGTTATAGTTTTATGTTGTTTTTGTAGATGCATCTTCGAAATTTTCTGTAGTATATATATATATATATATATATATATATATATATATATATATATATATATATATATATATATATATATATATATATATATATATATATATATATATATATATATATATATATATATATATATATATATATATATTAAACTTTTCTTGCTTGTGTGTGTTGTTTGTGTGCACTAATGATATGCCTTACTTTATTTTACAGACATAATGGCTGACAAAGTTGACAGACTGAGACATGGAAGGATTGCTCAGCTCGCATCTGTTTAGCGGGAGCGAAGTCAGCAGGTTCCGGAGGCTCCAGGTACATTTGGTCAGGAAGACATGTCTACTTCTGGGGCTTGTGCTTCACCTCCGGCCACTCCACCTTCTTCTTCTTCTTCCCGTAGGAGATCGGATTCACCATCTGACGTGTGACTTCTCCCATCCTCCCGCAGGCATCAGGATTCACCAGTGCCACCTCCTACAAATGATAATGTTGCTGATTCAATGCCACCTCAAGAGGGTAAGGCTGTTGAGGATGCCGAGCCAAAAGGTTTTGGAGAAGGTCCATATGATTTGTCGTTACTTCCTCTGTATCTAGACCACACTTCCAGACATATCTGGGACGAAGAGGCATCATTAGTTGGATTCTTTATTTTTTATTATGCGTTAATTTTAATTTCTGACCATCCAAAGTATAACACTATATTGTCAAATGGCCACGTCTAACGGTAATCCAGATGATTAATAAACGAGTGAAAAAATAGGCTAAGAGTAATGATGCTAAAACAAAGGCTTTAAGACTCACTCAAAAATCATGGTTATATTAAAAGCCTTTTTTTTCATAAAAATTCAAATAAAAATAGAAATATAGTAAAGTTTCACTACAAGAAAAACCGTTAATAATTAGGGGCTTTTGTTAGGGGTAAAGCCCCTCACTAAAAAAACAGAGTTACTTGGTGTTAAACCCCTCGCAATGCATAAAATAGAAAATAAATGTAAAGCAAAACTGCAGGGAGACCCCTCGCAAATATGAAGGGAAAATTTTTTGAGATTTGAAACTGGATTTTGCTAGGGGTCACCGCTCGCAATAAGGAAAGAGCGCCAACATAGGCTGACAAAGGTTTTCATTTGCGAGGGGACATCCCTCACCAATTTAATAAATGCATTTTGCAAGGGGTTCCCCCTCAGTAATGAAAAGGCTGTAGTCAAATCAACATGCAAAATCATTTATTCTTGTGTCAAAGTCTGCTACGTGACAGAAAAGTGGTATGCAACACGTCAACACTGGTTAGGGAAGCCCTTCGTAAATGTTATCCTCATTTATTGCTTGGGGTAGCCCCTCGCTAATTGCGTACACGTGCTCTCATAACGTTACACATCTGACATGTTAATATGTTGCTAGGGGTGGCTCCTCGCAAAATATTACCATTATGACACACGTGGAGACGCTCCTCGCAAAAAGCGTACAATAAATCCCAAAATCTTCCTCATTCTAGACACACTTTCCGTACTTCTTTTCTCTCAATTTTCTTATGTTTTCTCTCATTTTTCTTCCACCCTTCTTCTTTCATTTTTCATTGTAACAACATCATCAAACATATATTTCTTCTTCTTTCAAGTATTCTACAAATATTTGATAAATATTTTTGTTTTATTATAATTTCTTTGTTGCATGTATTTTTTAATTAATTTTATTTATTAGATTAACTAATTAAATTTTTTTTTTCTGTGTTCATATAGAGGTCTCAAATTTCATCTAAGAGGAGCTTCAAATTTAAGTGAGCATCAAAAGGTACACATATATTTTTTTTCTTCAACATTCTCAGTGTAATTGATATTAATATATGTTGATTTTGGTGTGATGTTGTTATATATATATATATATATATATATATATATATATATATATATATATATATATATATATATATATATATATATATATATATATATATATATATATATATATATATATATATATATATATATATATATATATATATATATATATATATATATATATATATATATATATATATATATATATATTTGAAATATTATTTTTATTTCTTAAATTTTTAAGATTTATATTATAATATTTGTAAAATATTTGTTAGAAAAAACATGAAACATGAAACAGTTTATGACCTTGCATATGAATCAAGATTTTGAGGGAAGAGATGAGAAAAATGAGGAGGATGATGAAGAAGTTGATTAAATTGGTTGAAATATGAAAC
Source organism: Lathyrus sativus (assembly GCA_963859935.3). Taxonomy (NCBI): domain Eukaryota; kingdom Viridiplantae; phylum Streptophyta; class Magnoliopsida; order Fabales; family Fabaceae; genus Lathyrus; species Lathyrus sativus. The sequence continues at coordinate 636,066,132 of OZ012740.1, read as the reverse complement.
TTTTAATATGTATTTTTATATTTTATATTTATTTTATCTTTGTCATGAATTATTTTTATTTTGACGATGGATATGAATATAATTTATTTTTATTGCACTTTCAATTATAAATTATTTTATTTTACAAAATTTTAAAATGTCATAATATATTTTATCTTTGTCATAAATTATTTTTATTTTGATGATGGATATGGATATAATTTATTTTTATTGCACTTTCAATTATAAATTATTTTATTTTACAAAATTATAAATGCATTATTCTAATTATAATAATATAATTTAAATAATATAATTATAATTTTTAATATTAATATTATATACATTAATTAGGGGTTAAACCCTCACATATTCCAAAACGTATGTTAATTTGGTAGGGGTTTTACCCCTCGCAAAAAATCTGACAGAGACACCTGGAGGCTTTACCCCTCACAAAATGCATAACACAGATGTATTAGCTAGAAGGTTATTCTCTAACAAATTACTTGACATATTTATGTCTCTTTGTGGCACTAGTCTGTGTCTATGCCAGCAGTGAAGCAAACTGAATTTTTTAATGTTAATGTGTGAGGGGATTATGCTCTACCTATATCAGCGAGGGGTTTATTCCCTAGTTATAAATTTGCAATACCCTGAATAGCTCGGGGTCATATCTTGCAAATTTATGTTTTGTAATGATTTTTTTTTTTTTTTTTTTGCATTATGAGGGGTTAAACCCCTAACTAAATATATTTTTTATAGTGATTACTCGAATAATAATATACTGTTTAAATTTCAATTTTTTTAAAATTTAATAGTTATCGAAAATGCAATGTTTATATTTTTTAAGCATTTCTTTTAATTGCAAATATAAGAAAATGTTTTATTAAAAAAAATACTTAAGCTAAAGTTTACATATTTTTTTGGAAAATTTCTTTCTATTATTTTTTTATATAAATAATTTAGTGGCTAGAGTTAAACATACACCTTAAAGTCTTTCGTATTTAACTAATAATATATTGTATAATATTTTATTTTCTTTACATAAAATTTTCATTTATCAATGTTTAACTCATAAAGATTAAGTTGTATAACCACATGAAAACAAACATTATGTTTATAACCACATGAAAATAACAAATACATGTCCAACCTAAATTTATATTTTATTATTTCTTTTATAACACTCACAAAATTTAGTCACGTATACTAGTTATAGATTGTGTACAAAAATGTAAGAATTATGAACTTCTCCCATAGATAACGTACGTACAATTTGTGTTATATAAATATTTTCTCAGATTTTGAATATTATGTTGAATTTTATTTACTTACATTTCACAAGAAAAAAAATATTTCTACAAATAGCACACATTCTATCTCAACTTTTTCATTTTAAAAAAAAAAATAATAATAACTTATTTCAATATATTCTTTTGTTGGAGCGGAGAAATTAAGGTCATTTTAAATAATTTAGAGGTTTTATTCTAATTTTTAAAATTGAAGTTAATACAAATAAATAAAAAAATTCATAAAAATAATATTTTATTTAAATTGTAAATAAAATAAAAAAATATAAAAAATAATAAATAAGTTATAAAAAAATTTGGATCATACAAATACGATTTTCTTATATTTTATACTCTTAGATTTTCTTATATTTTATACTCTTAAAAATCTACTGAATATATAATAATTTATATAAATTGGTGAAGAAAAATAGTTTCTGAACGCGTCTCAAACAAATTGAAAGTCCTATTCAAATTAAAAAATTGCATCTAATATAAAGAAAAATATAAAATAATTTAATATATTTAAAATTAAAAAAAAGTAATCCATAAATATTTCGATAGAATTTGACTAATAGAAATATGTCTTTTTATCTGCAATGTTAATACCGAGGTGTTTCAATTAATAAACAACTAAATATTAAAATTGTAAAATATGAGAATATCTACTGACATTTTGATTTTTAAAATAAACATTCAAAAAATAATACTTTAAAAATATATTTAAAATTATGTAACTTTCAATACTTTGAGACATTATAATATGAGCCTCAATATTTTATTTTATTAGAATTGACATATAAATATGAATGAAGCTAAACTAGTTAAATTGTTCAAACAAAATTTAATTATAACAATTTAATTTATTATCTATTTAATCATATTGATTTAATTAAAAATAATACTAAATTACTTAACTGTTTAATTTATTATTATAAAATAAATAGATTTAGAGACAAATAATAATGAATTATATTCTATTATATAAACTTAATAATAAAACAGTTAGTTATAAGATTAATTTTTTAATATAATTTGTATATAAATTGATTAACGTACTATTAATTGGGAGATTCGACAATAATACTAAAAAGAGTTTAAGTGAATTAAAAAAATCATCCTATTTAACAATAATGGAAAAGTATTATAATGGAAAAGTATTATAAGCACAGTAAAAAAACATTAAAAATCATGATACCCTGGAACAGAAATAGTTTAAATGAATTAAAAAAATATTGTAAACTGAAAATTGAGCTGATTAACTTTTTGGAATGTAATATTTATATGAAAATGAAAAATAGTGTAATTTCTCATATTTAAAGTGATCTTATTTATCTTTAATGAACTGTATGTTTTTTATTCTTTAATAATCTCTCTTTAGATTGATGTTAGTTTGAATGTCTAGTAAACTTACAATCAAAAAGTCTTTTTGGCACCGTGCGAATGTGCATCGGTGTCGTTTTTAATAGAGAGGGAAGGATGTTCAATGATGTAGTTTATATGAATTAAAAAAATATTGTAATCTGAAAATTGAGCTGATTAACTTTTTGGAATGTAATATTTATATGAAAATGAGAAATAGTTTAATTTCTCATATTTGAAGGGATCTTGTTTATCTTTAATTAACTGTATGCTTTTTATTCTTTAATAATCACTCCTTAAATTGGTGTTAGTTTGAATGTCTAGTAAGCTTACAATAAAAAAGTCTTCTTGGCGTGCTGGGCGGATGATGCATATTTTAATGTAGTAAAACACTTAGAAGAATGAAACAGTCTTTTAAACAGCAGAGTTAACATAGAAATGTTGGAATTTTCTGACTTTATTGTAGAGTTAAAGAGCTGCCTGTTATAGGTAGTAAACTCACGTGGAGAAATACTGGCGGAAGCATTTGCAGTAGACTAGATTGCTTCCTTTCTCAATAGGTTTGGTGAATTCTTGGAAAATTTTAGGTGCGGAACCTGGTCTCTTCGAGATATTTCTGATCACTGTCCAGTTTGGTTGAAGTGCGATTCCATCGATTGGGGTCCAAACCCTTCATATTCATTTGGGGTTGGTTTGATCATAAAGAGTTTAATTGTTTTGTTGAGGAAGAGTGGGGCAAGTTTAATATCAAGGGCAAAAAGGCTTTTATTGTTAAAGAGAAACTCAAAATGTTGAAAGCTAGGCTCAAGGTTTGAAACTTTGAAGTTTTCGGTAAGGTGGATATGGAATAAGAGAAGGCGGTCGACGAGATCAATATATTAGAAATCAAACGGTCAGAAGGGAATATTTCAAATTATGCTGAAGAATTATTAAATCAGAAATCCCTGAACAATTTGTTTTGGAACCTTTTACTCAGAAGAGAGAGTTTGCTGAGGCAAAAGTCTAGGATCAAATGGATCAAGGAAGGCGATCAGAATACGAGATTCTTCCCCCAACATCATGAGGGCCCCACAGAAGAAACCATAATATTCTCCATATTGATACTGCAGAGGGTAGAATTGAAGGAGTGTCTGAGGTTAAATCCTTCATCAAGAATCATTTTGAAAAGTCCTATTTTGAATCCTACGTCAACAAACCGCAATCTCTATCTGTTGCAGATAATCTCATACCGGAGAAGTCCCTTTCTATAGAAGAATTGAACTCTGCCATCTAGTAGTGCGATGGAGAAAAGACGTCAGGACCTAACAGTTTCTCCTTAGAATTCTTTAAAAGGAATTGGGATCTTTTGAAATCTGACCTTATGATATTTCTTAATGATTTTTTTATTTCAGGTACTCTTCCTAAAGCTTTGACGGATGCATTCATAGCTCTTTTCCCTAAGGTTGTGATTCCCCAATCTTTGGGAGGTTATCGTCCGATTTGTCTTATCTCAACCATATACAAGATTCTTTCTAAAATTCTCGCGGGAAGGTTGAAGAAGGTGATTGGCAAAGTTATCTTCCATACACAAACTGGTTTTATTCTTAACAGACAGATTTTCAATGGGGTGGTGGCGGTTAACGAGCTTATCGACTATGCAAAAAGATTTAAGAAAGAGAGTATTTTTCTGAAAGTTGACTTCGATAAAACACTACTAAAAATAAGACATTTGGTTAAATGATTTTACATCAGGTTTCAAGATATATAATGTAAAAAATATTTGTCAAAGAATTATACATCACGTTACATAACAATTTAAAGTGAAAAATATTTGATTTAGAGATTTTACATAAGACATTTATTTCCACTGATGTAAAAAAAATGTGGTGGCAGTTTCGTAAATAATATGAAATTTTGTTATAAAAGATTTTACATCGGACCTGACTTTGCACCGATGTTATTAAATCCTCTGATGGAAAAAATAAGTAGGTGACAATTTCGTAAATAATATGAAGTTTTGTTATAAAAAATTTCACACCGGTCATTGATTTGAACCCGAGGTGAATCGTGAGCCTTTACATCGGGCCTAGTAGCAACCGATGTAAAAAGTCAATTTTCACTTACAAACCCAAGTATCATTTCTTTTTGTTTCCTCACGTCTCACTAAAATTCTAGCGGTCGTGATCTCAAATCTTCATCTTTGTCTCCATCACCTTAAATCTTCATCTTCGTCTCCATCACCGTAAATTTTTATCTTCGTTTCCATTACCATAAATCTTCATCTCCATCACATCCTGTGGGGAGGGGGACGACTGAGGTCGGAACAACGTTGACGGACCGCGTCCAGTGGAGAGCGGCGGTGCTCCAGTGCAATGTGACTCTTGGGTTCTGAAGTAAGTTCATTTCAAAATCTGCTTTTATTTTCCATTGGTGGATGAGATGGTTTGAGAAGCCTGCCATGTTTCAAGTTGTCAAACAAAGGTAAGTATTTTTCTGGACACCCATGAATTTCAAACTCGATAGTATTTTTTATTGTTTCTTCAAGTTGTTGTTTCAGCTGGTGATTATTAGTTGTGTTGCCATCTCTATTATGCTTTTGATGTGTGATAATCGCATTTCATTATTCGTCACGTTAGACCTGGCTTACACAGTAGGCGAACTAGGCAAGTGCCTAGAGCCTCCAAAAAGTTTTTCTTATTCAATAGCATACATGCTGGAAATAAAAACTAGTATTTAATAATTAATTTTTAATTTTAATTATTTTTCTTACTATCATTATTATGTTCCCTTTCAACAATCTGATAATAAATAATATTAAATGAAAATTGAAAATTTAAACTATTAATAACTATATCATTTTATTTTATGGTAGAGAAATTATACAACATGCAAAATTTTATAATTAATTTTTTTATCAATTGTTACGGTGAATCCGATTGTTTGTTCAAAATCAAAAGGACAAAATTAAATTTATTTATGTAATTTTCTTTTAATTAGTTTTAATTAAAAAATTATATTTTTTTAATTGTTTTATTTGTTAAAAAGATCTTTTCATTTGTATTTGTTTAATTTTTTTTGTTTTATTTAAAGGAATGTCAATTCAAATATTTAAATAAAAAAAATGAAACTAAAAGAAAAAATTAAAATTTTAGTTGAATTATAAAATAAAACATTAAATAAATATATCAAAGTGAACAAATATATTCACTGTCAGTGTAAAATCATTTTACATCTGTCAAATCACATTCAAATTTTAAAAGTATTTTAATAATTTGATAATTTATTAATTTTTTTATTGAATGACAGCGTAAAACTATTTTATATTATCATTACATATTTACTATATTCTTTATCATCATAAATAAAAACAATTTAAATGTAAAAAATTTCAAAGATATAAATGCAACTTAGGTGCGATGAATAGTAATTAATTAATAAAAATAATTTGATGTTATATGTATCACTAAAAAGGCAAAATACCCTTTTTCGTCCCTTAACTTTATCTCGGGGTCCATGTTGGTCCTTTATCTTTAAAAAGTGGCAAGTTGGTCCTTTAACTTTTAAAATAGTGTCATTTTAGTCCGAATCGTCAGTTGCCCCCAAACGTCCGTTTATTTTGCATATCTGACAAATGACCTGGCAAACATGAAATCCCTAATTTTGTTCATGATGTTGCTTCCTTCTCCTTCCTTCTTCCGTTCAAATCCCTAAAAAATAATTTGAACCTCAAATCCCAAACCACAAATCTCAAATCCCTATCTCAAATCCCTAACTTAATTTAGGGTTTTTTTTATTTGGCAAGCATGAAATCCGGATGTTCCTCCTCCATTTCAAAATTAAAAAGTCAGAATTCGGATGTTTATAGTCGGTCACGATGGAAGCCCATGTGCCATTGTGGAGACATGGTTGTTCTTCAAAGGGCAACTACTGTTAAGAATATGGGAAAACTTTTTTGGGGTTGTCCAAATTATAAGGTATGCAAGATGGTTTTGTTCTCTATTGAAGTTTTGTTTTTGATTAAGTTATGTTTCTGTTTCTGTTTCTGTCCAAATTATAAGTTATATTTTTGTTTAATTTTAAATTCATTATCCATCATCCTCTAAACAATGAAACTTACAGGGAGGTATGCAAGCTGGTTGTGGCTTCTTTGATTGATTTTATGAGGAGATGGGTGATGAGAAGGAGCAATTTTGGATGCATAGGCTGCGTGTGGTAGCTAAGGGACTTGCTGAAGCAAAAAAGGACATTGAAAAAGCGACAATGGAGAATGAAGAATTAGGAAAAAAGCTGATGAAACTTGAAAGTGAAATGAAGAATATCATGAAGTGGAAAAAGATTTTGAATTTGATGTTTGTGGTGATTATCATTGTATTAGTTGTTAGGGGTAGTTAGGGTATTAAAGTTTGTTTGGAAGTAATATGTTATGGTTTGTTTGTAAGAATTAAGTTAAGTTTTGGTTGTAAGAATTATATTTTTATGTTTAGTTAATGTTTGTATCAGTTTTGGATTGTATCACTTCAACATGAATGTAATAGTTGGATTTTAATATATGGATTCTATCAGTTTAGTTAATTTCAGTTTTTGCAGTTCAACATGAATGAATCAGTTTTAGTTTTAGATTGTATTAGTTCCACATGAATATAACAGTTAAAGATAATGTTAACTTGGTATGCAACAATTAAAGTGTTTTAATTTGGTATGTCAAAGCATAATTCACATGAATATAACAGTTTTGGATTCTATCATGTCAAAGTGTTTTTAATTTGGTCTGTCAAAGCATAACCAACAGTTAAAGATTATGTTAATTTGGCTTGTCAATGATATATTTGGTATGTTATGTTTTTTATGTTTACAACAGCAACAACAGGATACATATAAGTTGGTTCTACTTTTAGGTTCATTTCATAGTACCTATAAACAACAACAGCATGATACATAAACCTGTAATACTTTCCACAAAATATACTTGTTCCAAAACAACAGCAGAATACACAAAATATACTTGTTCATGACAACAGTAGAATACACAAAATATACTTGTTCCAAAACAACAGCAGTAGAACACATAAACTTGTTCATGACAGCAGTAGAATACACAAAATATACTTGTTCCAGAACAATAGTAGTAGAACACATAAACTTGTTCATGACAACAACAGTAGAATAAATAAACTTGTTCCAAAACGACAACAGTAGAATACATAAACTTGTTCTAGGTAACTAAATACACGTGTTCCACAACTTAGAGTTTCTTCTTTGGCGTGATCCTCTTTGTTGGAGTAGAACTCCTTTTTACTGGGCCAACAACATTCTTCGTAGCACTCAACCTAGTTGTAGGTCCAGGTGGCACAAAAGGTCTTGTTGGCTTCCTTACAGGCAGCTTTTGTATCTTGCCCTTAGCAGCCTTTCCATTAGAAGTCTGAGATGCTTGGCTAGATTGTTGAGTAGGCTGAGTTGTTGAAGTAGGTGTGTGTTGGCTAGTTTGTTGAGTAGTCTGAGTTGGAGTATGATTGAGTTGGGCTGATTGTTGGCTAGGTTGTTGAGCAGTCTGAGTTGGAGTATGATTGAGTTGGGCTGATTGTTAGCTAGGTTGTTGAGTTGTTGTGTCCTTACAAGTAGATTTGTAATGTCCTGCTTTCTTACACCTACTACACTTCACCAGAAAACCTGCTCTTCTCAGTTTGCGAGCAGACCCATCAATTTCACCTTGTTCTAGGTTCCTTCTCTTTTTAGGTCTACCAGGCATCTTCCTGAACTTGGGTGGTTGCACATCTGGGTATGGTGTCTTAACCCACAAGTTTGCTCCATTAACAGGGTAGATCACATGCTTATAAACTGCCTTGTACCTTGAAACCCTATAATAATCTGGAATGTAAGTGTACATTTTGAAATTCCTACTCTTCATAGCAGAATGAGCATGAACACATGGGAGCCCTGTGAGTTCCCATCTTCTGCATGAACATATCTGATCTTTCAGGTTCACAACAAACTTGTCAGCTTGATTTTCTATGTGCCTTACTTCAAATATATGTTCATCAGACATCCTAAATTATTAAACAAACAAAATACATTAGTCACATGTATGACATAAACAAACAAAATACATTAGTCACATGTTGTGACATACCTTACTAGCCAGTTGTTGGTGTATGTGCTTGTGACATCAAGTTTCTTTCTAATATTGGGCAAAATATCATTCTCATCCAAAGTTCCAAATCTCATTATGTTAATTTCCCATCTCTCCATCATGTATGTTCTGATGTCTTCTAACATAGTAATTAGAGGTTTTGCCCTTGCTTCAAGAATGACACTATTAAAGGACTCAGACATGTTGTTGAGAAAAACATCACATTTGCTTTCAGTCCTAAAGTAAGGTCTACTCCAAAACCTTGGTGGGGTCTTCATCATATGTTTAAATGCTTCTTCATTGATGGACCTCATTCCCTTCATCTCTTTTTCCCATGCATGTGGGTATGTTGACTTGGCAGCCTTCCATATTATGTCCTTCAACATCTTTCCAGGAAACTTTTTCCTAAAATTATTATAGAGGTGCCTAACACAAAACCTGTGCTCCACCCTTGGCAATAGCTCATCCATAGTAGGTAGCAGACCCTGCAATAACATACAATGTAGCATTACAATATAGCATAACAGAAATAACATAACATAAACACATAAAACCATAAGAATAAATGAAAACTTGCCTTTTGTTAGTCTGAGATGAAGGTGTAAGTCAGGCATTCATCTTTGCCTCCAAGGTCATCAATTAACAGCTCTAAAAACCAAGTCCATCTATCCTTGTTTTCACTCTCCACAACTGCATATGCTATGGGAAGCATCTGATCATTAGGATCCCTCCCAATGGCAGCTAGTATCTGCCCTCTGAAGGTGTGAAAAATACACAAGAAAGGGGGGGTTTGAATTGGGTATTTGGTTACTTAAAAACTTTTGCCATCTTCTTCTGTGTTGTTTCTAGATGTAGCAATGCGGAAGCATAAACAATAAACTAAACAAGTAAAGAACACAAGATATATCCTGGTTCACTTGAGCAACTCTCAAGCTAATCCAGTCCACCCTTCCAAGGTGATTTCGCCTTACTCACTGCAAGGACTTAATCCACTATAACCAAACAGATTACAGATGCACAAGCTAACTGCAAGTGACTAACAACTTGACAATGACACGTTCAGGGATCCCCAAGGATATAACGTTCATTGACACCTTAATAGAATCCGATCACTAAAGATCTCCTATTAGGATTTCCACAAATGACAACTGTCACTTGTCATCTCAAGTATACTGATCTTCACAAGATCACTTGAGGAACCACTTAATTCTAAAAAGAATTTGTGTTGCCGGAGATTACATAAGTGCTTCTCAAATAAGCAGATTACTCCTAATTAAGTTCCTAGCAAGTATTGAGCAACAGCTCCTTGCTTTCTAATATAGAAACTAATCTAATAATAAATCTCTAAGAGATTATTGAGTACAGTTTCCATATTGCTTAAAAGCTTTTCTGTGTGTGAGCACTAAGGCTTTTTTTCATTTTAAGCTTTTCTTCTTTTTGCAACAGTAGCAACAGAGCAACAGCTCTAGCCACCTAGTAACCACTTCAGCTCACCAAGCAGCATTTGAATAATCAAATGATTCTGCCTTTATAGTGCTTCCAAGAATGACGTTGTGAGGATAGAAAAGTCCTTTCTATTTCCAACGGTCATATTCCAACGGATAGAATGAGCACGTGTTGGATGACATCACTTTCTTGTCCTTTTCCATAAGCACATGATTTATCATATTTGAACAGCAACAACTTATCTGATGTAACATGTCTTGCATCTGGATGAATCTTCTTCTGACACAATCTTCCACTTCAGAATCCAGTCTTCAGCATTCCAAGAACTAAGTTTCCTCTGAAACAATCTTGAGAATCTTCATGACTAATTCTTCAGAAACCATGTCTTAAGAATCTTCAGAGCCTTGACCTTCAGAACACTTCTTCAGAGTCTTGACCTTCAGAACACTTCTTCAGAGTCTTGTTCTTCAGAACACTTCTTCAGAGTCTTGTTCTTCAGAACCTGTCTTCAGAGTCTTGACCTTCAGAACCTGTCTTCAGAGTCTTCAGAGTCTTCAGAGTCTTGACCTTCAGAACCAGTCTTCAGAGTCTTGACGCACTTGGTCTTCAGAGCCTTCAGCCTTCAGAACTTCAAGTCATCAGAGTCTTCAGCACTTTGTTCTTTATAGGACTCACTCTTCAGAGACGCTCGTTAGCTTCCAGATCAGATGCATAACTCATATCAGAATCCACAGATGCATTGCAACTGCAATATCCAGCATCCTTGATTCTTTACTGAACATGATCAGATGCAGAAACAAACTTGCTTCTTTACTGAGCTTCATTTGCTTTTAGATCAGATGCACTTCTTCAGATCATAAACCACAGGAGCATTGCAACTGCAATATACAGCATCCTTGGTTCTTTACTGATGGTGATCAGATACATAAGCAAACTAGCTTCTCACATGCGCTTCATGACGTCACACTAAGTAACTCCATAAGTTACTAGCTGCACACGTTGCTTCTGTTTGTTTGGTCTAATATATTTCATTTAATATGACCTGCACATAACAAACATTAAACCATAAAATGGTTCTTTCACAAATACTCAATTGTTATCATCAAAACATAGAGATTATCCTGTAGAGACAAATCTTGCTCTTACAATCTCCCCCTTTTTGATGATGACAAAAACATGTATTTTGATAGAACATTTTATACAGGGTAATCACCAAGCATTAACCTATTCAGAGTTCTAAGCAACTGCTCCCCCTGAATGTGTTAACCTTTAAAACATTTTTATGCTTGTTTAGAGACATACTCTGATCCCAAGACTTACAAAAAATAAATTTGATAAAACACAATCAAATAGAATAGAATAGAAGGAATACTTCCCTACAATATAAGAGAGCATGAGTCTTCAGCATCTGGACTAGTTCAATCAGAACTTCCATCTTCAAATCTTTAGAACTTATCTTCTCTAAGCATTGTATCAGGGTCATATAACTTCAGAATCTTCTAAAGCATTTTCTCTTATTCCTTAGAACATCCTTCAGATGAGAAACTCCCCCTGAGTTTCAGACTGGGTGAAAATCAAATATCCTGACTTGTGAACCTTCCTGGGAGAACTCCCCCTGATTACAATATGTCAGATATTTGGATCTTCTGATCTTGATACAGTCTTGATTCTGCTTTCTCAGATTTGCTTTCATCTATGATTCTTGGTCTTATCAGAGCTCAATGCATTGATCAGATTCACTTCTTGATCTTTTGAAGCATAGTCTGATCCCAATTAGCAAGCTTCTAAATCTGATACCAATGTTGGTTCTAAGACAGATACCAATACATGATACTCATGATTCTGAGTCTGAATCCAAATCTTGCTCTATGAAGATTTCTGATTCTTATGCTCTGACTGTCATTTTCACAGACAATTTACATCTTCTGAACATCATGATTCCAGATGACTTTAACTTTCAGATCTCTGAACAGTATTGGGTCCATCTGATTCTGAATCTATGTTCACGAAGTGTATAACTTCTATTATATGAACACCAGTTCATTTGAACTCAGATTTCTTTCATTTATCCTGTTTAGAATGCCTAGTGAACTTGTTCAGAGTTCCTTGGAAAACATCAAACAGATAATTAGTAATAAACGCAGTTTATATGTTATTGCATTCTCTTTCAGGTTATAGAATATATCAAAGTTATATTCTATTTCTCAAAAACATTTTCCATTTCTCCCCAAGTTATATTCTATTCTTCCAGATAATATCAAAATCATCTTTCATTTCTCCCCCTTTTTGACATCATCAAAAAGTTTGAGTTTTTCATCAAAACAGATTTTTTTTTTTTAAAATTTCTCTTTTTAAAGTCAGAAATTAAAAAGATAAGAGTTGAGAGATAGCACCTGGGAACTTAATCATCTTTCATTTCTCCCCTTGAGAACTTAATTCTTACAGGTTGATACCAATTAAAGTAGGTTGATATCTTTTCTTAGATTTCATCTTCTATATCTCCCCCTGTTTCTTTGAGAGTGACAATTCTTCAGAATTTGTAGAAGCATGCTCTGACGAGGATTGTTGACAGGTTTCTATTCAGCAGACCTTTCTCTGACAACTTGTTGTATATCCTTCATAGCTTGTTGATCTCCTCTCAACTTACTAATGTCACGTTCTCAACGTACAAAAGTAGTTTCACAAGAGAATCCAACTACAACATTTTCCTTAGTCTTCTTAGCATCTTCAGCTTCTTGTACTAATCTGGATGTTTCGTTTCTGAAATCTTCCTTTGCTAGATTTAGACAAGAAGGTTGAAAATTATTCTTCCTTTTGGCTTGATCTTGATACCAATAATTCCAGTCCTTAGAACAACTTGAAATGCATCCAATTTCAGAGTCTAATTACTTCTGAAAAATATCTCAAGAAGTCTCAGGTTCCAGAGTTGAAGTGCTTGTTTTTGCTTTGATTCTTGATTCTGCGCCCAGAACCTTCTGTATCTTTACTCAAACATCTTCTGAAGTTTTGTTCAGAGTTATCTGACGCTTTGCTTCTGATTGGATGTCAGAGACATGATACCAATTTAAGATGTAAGTTACCAATTGAAGGTGTGAAATAATATTGAAGGTGTGAAATAATGAAATTATTTCAGCTCGTTTCTTCAACATCAAAACACTATACTACAGAAGTATCAATGTTTGATTTAACAAACCATCTTCTAATAGAATCTTTTATCCAGAGTTCCAGATAATCCAAATCTTCTGATAGTCTACGACTTCAGATTTGCTCAGATCTTCAGATATCATCTGATATCAATTGAAGGTGATGTGCCATTTGATCCTTCAATCATCTGTACAACAATGTCCTTCATTTGACACTTCATCCAGAGCATCTGATACTTCAATTAGCATCTGATGTATTTTGCTTCTTTAAGGGATAGTGCTAACCAGAGGTACTTTTGCAACTAACTCTGACTTCAGTATCATCAGCATAACAAAAACCTACTAAAAATAGTTATCTGGTTTTCTGCAACACAGAGTCACGTTAGTAGTACCTTTCAGATACCTCAGAAATCTCTTAACAACTGTTAAATGAGATTCTTTAGGATCTGATTGGAATCAAGCACATACACATATACTGAAAAGAATGTCAGGACTAGAAACAGTAAAATACAGAAGAGTACAACTCATACCTTTGTAGAGCTTCTGATCTACCATTTTACTAACCTCTTTCTTTCTCAGAGTGTACGTTAAAAACATGAGAGTCTTAGATGGCTACTCTCTAACAGATTATCCTTCTATCTGCTACATTCTTTATCTGATTCCTCCTTTGGTCTTCATCTTCTGATCATCCATCTTTGGATGCCGATGATCATGCTTCTTTATCTTCAAGATGACTTGTTTCCAGATGAAAGCTATATCTTCTTGCACCAAGAATTTATCCTTTGGACAGACGTGGTTGATCATCATAAATTATCATCAAACCAAGATGAATTTCTTGAACTGATTTGAATGACAATCTTGTTCTTATCAATCAATATCTGAGGGTGACTTCTTCTTCTAGAATTCTCGTACCAACTGAAGGTGTGAGAACTTCTGAGTACCAATAGAAGGAGTAGGATCTTCTGCTAAATCACCTTAGGTTTCTCCACCTTTGGTTTCTGATTCCAAGCTTGTTATCAAAACTTGAATCTTAGCATCAGTGCTTCATTAGATAATACCTTATACCAATTGAGACAATCTTTCCTTTCTGAATTAGCTTCAGAAATCTTCAAAGCTTCTGCTCTAATCTTCTGAAGAGATTCTCTACACCATAACTATTTCTGTTATGTTAGTAAGTTCTTCTGATCATCAACAATCAGCCTTTGCCCAAAAGCGCTTCATCAACAGATGTTAGCTCAATTAATAACATCAAACCCATAAGTGCTTCTTCAGAAGGTTGGAGACTGATAAGAGTCTGATACCAACTTTATGATATCCAAAGTAGACTCTTCTGACAGTGAAGTTGCAACCCAACTTATCTTGATCAACATCTATTAAGTGAACAACTGTGGAAATGATTCCTTGCATTAGATCCTCTGCTTCAGATCTATGCAGCTTAGCTCTAGAGAATGATTTAACCAACCGTTCATCCAGAGGTATGCTTCAGATCAAACCAGATCTTCATTCTTCAGGTGTCCTTATTATCCAGAAGTGAGCTATGTTGCTGACATATCAACCAACTACTCAGAGTCTTCTGTAGAGTTGCTTCTCAACAAACTTTCAGAGTCTCCTTTTAGCGTTGCTTCATCACATTCTTCTGTAAATTTTCCTCTGTAGCTTTTCTTCTGAGTCTATACTGATACCAACTGAAAGTGTCTTCAGTATCCTGCCTCAGTTGCGTTACTTCTGATGCTTTGAACTATCTTCTATAGCTTTGCTTCAGAATAACCAACAATTGAAGGCGAGATGTCTTGATTGACAGAGCCTCTTCAGAATCAGTGTTACAGAACCTTCTGTACAGCTGCTGATCTGACTTCACTAGCCTCTTTTAGAATGCTAGTTTTAGCTACTGCCTGCATACACTCAGCAAACTCCTTTCCAAGTGAAGTATATGGTTCTAAATAGAAGTATCATCAATTTAAATAAATCTGACAGATTTAAAATATCTTTCTTAATAGTCTTTAAGAAGAAGAGTAGTAACAACTTTACTTTTGACAAAATAATTTTCAAAAAGAAAACTGGGAAGTTGATGAACATATACTTCTTCTTCAATAAAACCATTTAAAAGTATTTTTAATATTCATCTGATTTATATTGATGTTATACTGATCAACGAACGAGATTGAAAAGAATATGAATTCTAACCTTGTCACAAAAGCATATGTCTTCTGTATAGTCAAGAGTTTCTTGCTGACAATCTTTGAGAAGAAAGAATCTTGTTCTTCTGGAATCATCCTTCTTTCCAATGAACGTCTCTTCTGGAAAAGAAGATTTGATTCTGGGGGGAAACTTCTCAGAGCTGATTCTTCAGAAATAGCTAATTGAATAGCATCTGGAGTAGCTCCTGATTCTTCAGCTGGAACACATTCTGCTTCTGATTCTCCAACATCTTGTGAGACAAACCAGTAACAGCAACTAAAGTAGAATATTCTGAATAACTCTTCTTGAACAGATCTCAATTCCTTTGTTAGCATTCTGCAGCATCTTCATCAACACAACAACATCCATTTGATTCTTGAGAGACATCCTCAGAGCACAGATAATCTGATCTTCATGTGTAGAGAGCATCTAGCTTCCATCAGGCTTCATCTTCTGAATTTTTCTGCTTGAAACAAATACAGATCCAATCTAGATACAGTTATCATCAAACTTAGATGCATCAAAAGACACAGTCTGACTGACAATTTTGCTCTTACAATGCTGAGCTAACATGTAAGGAGTTAATTTATCAGAGTTGACATAACATCTGCTCTTGAAAAAGAATGTTTACTGACTTATTCAAATTGAATAACCCCAGAAACTTAAATCCTTTTTACATTTGACAGAATGACTACTGTCATTGTATCTTTCCTCATATCTTTATTTCTCAAAACATTCATTATGAATTTCTGAAAAATAATGTCTGATAGCATCTGACCAATTTCAGTTTGTTCAACATCTCGAGTTAATAGAACTTAATTGTCCATGCTACTTCTAATGAGATCTTCTGAATTCATCATATCATCATAATCCAGATGAGTTAGAAACACTGCCTTTCTAGAAACCTCTGCAGAATTCTTTGAAGCTCTTCAAGGAGAGAAACTTTCAAATGTTTTGGATCTGAAGAATCATTTCTTCCAGATTTGAATATTTTTCTAAACTTACCCTTTTCTGCAGACTTCATTCTGGCGTTCTGATGAATAGGATTCATTAGCCAACAATATATCTTTTCTTACTTAAGATAAATCCCAATGAGTTGTCATGAGAAAGTCAAGTGTGGACTAATCCGTTTCTTGAAAACATCTCATACTCACCAGAATTAATCTTTAGAGATCAAGAATTATTGCTTGCAGAAGATTTATCTTTGAGCAAATATGTTGTAAATCCAAACGTATTTTCAGATCAGCATTCAACAGATATATCTTCTTATCTGATGAATCTATCCTGTCAACTGATTCTTCATTCTTCTTTCAGAATCTTCTGGAGGAGATTTGCTGTTGAAGGCTTCAACACTTCAAATTTCAAACTTCATAGAATCAGTGACTTGCTAAAGGTAACTCCATAGATTACAATTTTAGTACTCATTATCCTCAGAAACTGATATGAGACTGAAATTGTAAGAACGGTGAAATATCCCCAAAAGTATTTCTTCACACAGCCTATGGATCTTTATCTGACACTGTTAGGTGTTTGATATCTATCAATAACAGAACCAGGCTCTGATACCAATTGAAGGTGTGAAAAATACACAAGAAAGGGGGGGTTTGAATTGGGTATTTGGTTACTTAAAAACTTTTGCCATCTTCTTCTGTGTTGTTTCTAGATGTAGCAATGCGGAAGCATAAACAATAAACTAAACAAGTAAAGAACACAAGATATATCCTGGTTCACTTGAGCAACTCTCAAGCTAATCCAGTCCACCCTTCCAAGGTGATTTCGCCTTACTCACTGCAAGGACTTAATCCACTATAACCAAACAGATTACAGATGCACAAGCTAACTGCAAGTGACTAACAACTTGACAATGACACGTTCAGGGATCCCCAAGGATATAACGTTCATTGACACCTTAATAGAATCCGATCACTAAAGATCTCCTATTAGGATTTCCACAAATGACAACTGTCACTTGTCATCTCAAGTATACTGATCTTCACAAGATCACTTGAGGAACCACTTAATTCTAAAAAGAATTTGTGTTGCCGGAGATTACATAAGTGCTTCTCAAATAAGCAGATTACTCCTAATTAAGTTCCTAGCAAGTATTGAGCAACAGCTCCTTGCTTTCTAATATAGAAACTAATCTAATAATAAATCTCTAAGAGATTATTGAGTACAGTTTCCATATTGCTTAAAAGCTTTTCTGTGTGTGAGCACTAAGGCTTTTTTTCATTTTAAGCTTTTCTTCTTTTTGCAACAGTAGCAACAGAGCAACAGCTCTAGCCACCTAGTAACCACTTCAGCTCACCAAGCAGCATTTGAATAATCAAATGATTCTGCCTTTATAGTGCTTCCAAGAATGACGTTGTGAGGATAGAAAAGTCCTTTCTATTTCCAACGGTCATATTCCAACGGATAGAATGAGCACGTGTTGGATGACATCACTTTCTTGTCCTTTTCCATAAGCACATGATTTATCATATTTGAACAGCAACAACTTATCTGATGTAACATGTCTTGCATCTGGATGAATCTTCTTCTGACACAATCTTCCACTTCAGAATCCAGTCTTCAGCATTCCAAGAACTAAGTTTCCTCTGAAACAATCTTGAGAATCTTCATGACTAATTCTTCAGAAACCATGTCTTAAGAATCTTCAGAGCCTTGACCTTCAGAACACTTCTTCAGAGTCTTGACCTTCAGAACACTTCTTCAGAGTCTTGTTCTTCAGAACACTTCTTCAGAGTCTTGTTCTTCAGAACCTGTCTTCAGAGTCTTGACCTTCAGAACCTGTCTTCAGAGTCTTCAGAGTCTTCAGAGTCTTGACCTTCAGAACCAGTCTTCAGAGTCTTGACGCACTTGGTCTTCAGAGCCTTCAGCCTTCAGAACTTCAAGTCATCAGAGTCTTCAGCACTTTGTTCTTTATAGGACTCACTCTTCAGAGACGCTCGTTAGCTTCCAGATCAGATGCATAACTCATATCAGAATCCACAGATGCATTGCAACTGCAATATCCAGCATCCTTGATTCTTTACTGAACATGATCAGATGCAGAAACAAACTTGCTTCTTTACTGAGCTTCATTTGCTTTTAGATCAGATGCACTTCTTCAGATCATAAACCACAGGAGCATTGCAACTGCAATATACAGCATCCTTGGTTCTTTACTGATGGTGATCAGATACATAAGCAAACTAGCTTCTCACATGCGCTTCATGACGTCACACTAAGTAACTCCATAAGTTACTAGCTGCACACGTTGCTTCTGTTTGTTTGGTCTAATATATTTCATTTAATATGACCTGCACATAACAAACATTAAACCATAAAATGGTTCTTTCACAAATACTCAATTGTTATCATCAAAACATAGAGATTATCCTGTAGAGACAAATCTTGCTCTTACACCCTCGACACAACCCCTTAAGAAAACACCCATCTAGACCTATTACATGCTTGCACAACTTAAAGCTTTCCTTACACGCAACATAACATATGTAAAGCCTTTTAAAATATGGTCTTTCATCCTTAACACCTACTTGTATAGGCTCAACATTGAGCTTAACTGTTGACCCTAGATTGGCTCTTAACAGTTCATGACAGTAGTCATAGACCCTTGTGTAATATCCCAAAAAGGAACCATCTACATAGTCTCTAGTTGCAAATCTTGCTCTTATAGATTTGGTTTTGTTGACCCCAACATTCCATTTTTTTGTGCCTTCTCCTTGATATCCTTTATACTCAACCTTGATTGTTTTTCAAGCTATTTTGAATTCTTTTACTCAACTACTTTGTACTCATCAGCTTCACATTATACTTTCTACTGCAACTGTGTTTGTCAATTACTTTCCTGAGTTGCCAAGTGTCTTCATTTGACAACTTGCTACAATAAGCCTCCTACTCACAACCAACTTTACATCTAACCCTTACCCTAACTCTGTCATTTTTTACAAACCTTAGGTCTCTACCATTTTGCACAGCATAAGTTGTTATTGCTTCCCTAAAATCACCCTTTGAACTAAAGTACATTCCCACATCCCACTTGTAATCTGACATGTCTTTTGGCTGTCTGAAAATTGGATGTTTTTTTCTTACAACTCCACTGTTATCATCACTTTCACAACCACTTTGCATTTCCTCACTGTCATTGTCACTCCCTTTACCATCATTTTCTACAACTTCTCCATTACCATCATTTTCATGACCAACTAGGGCATCAAGTTCATCCTCCTTAATCTCATCACATCCATCAGACTCATCCTCAAAAGCAACATCTTGTGCGCTATCATAATTGTAGTCCTCATCTACACTATCATCAGACGATAGACTTAAGTCATCATACACTATAGCTTTATCTTTTCCAACTCCAACATTACCTTGTTCCCCTGTAGCACTCCCTTTTTCAACTCCAACATTACCTTGTTCCCCTGTAGCACTCCCTTTTTCAACTCAAACATTACCTTCTTCCCCTGCAACACTCCCTTTCTCAACTCCAACAGTATGTTCATCCACTGCAGGATCCTCACCAACTCTAACATCCCCTGCAGGATTCCCTTCCTCCAACCTAGTAGTGGCTTCATCAACTCTAACTCCACCTTCCTCCAACCCAACAGTGGCTTCATCAACCCTAACGTCACCTTCCTCCAAACCAACAATGGTTTGTTCAACTTCCACAACTTCTTCATGCGGTTGACTAAGTAACTCCTCTACCTCATCTACAATTTCAGCAGGGTCCTCATCAACTTCATCAACAACAACATCACAATAGTCAGGTTGAGACAATATGTGTTCAATATAAATATCAACATTTTGGTGCACCCTATACAGATCTGCAATTTCTAAAGTACCATTGTCATCAACAAGTGGATTCATCCCAAATTGAGGGTCCTTGTAAAATATTTTTTCAAACTCCCTATAACCTAAGTCTTTCAATACACCAACTAGCTCAAAATAACTCCATTTGTCTACATCTACCCTCAAATCATCTACTACTCCATTCTCATATACAGTACGACCTTCATCTGTGAACTCACCACTATGATGAGTTTTGAGAGTTATGTATTCATCCATGATACCTAATCATATCATGTAAGTAATTAACGTTTACACCAAAAATTTACATAAACCCTAAATCTGAACCTCTACCAGAAAACCCTAAATCAGAGAGAAATGAACTAACCTTTTGATTATGTCTCTTGAATCGTCTTCAATCCTCAATCAGAAAACCCTAAATCAGAAAACCCTCAATCCTTCGCGTCTTGAACCTTCGCGTCTGCAAACCTTGAATCGTCTTCAATGACTCAATGAATTCTCCAAGACTCCAAAATATGATTACACTTTTCCAAGCTTGTCGTGCCTTCTTCTTCTGGGTAATGGTGGGTAATGGAAACGTTAGTCTGAGTTTTTCTTCCTCTAAGACACTTCATATCCACGTCAGCAACTCCACCTAGACAAACGTGGTAATTTTTTCAAAGTTTGACTAACGGCAACTCACGGAAGGATAAATGTGGGACCAATTTAAAAGTTAAAGGACCAACTTGTCACTTTTTAAAGATAAAGAACCAACATGAACACCAAACAAAAGTTAAGAGACGAAAAATGTTATTTCGCCCACTAAAAACTATATAAGATCCGACAATATAATATAAGTTTTATAAATTATTCTTAAAAAATTATATTCTTTTTAATTAATTGTATAAAAATAAATTTTAGTAAAATACTATTTTAAATTAATAATGTCTCAATACGATGAGATATATTGTTTTTATTATCGATTAAAAAAAACTAAACAAAATTAAATATGATAATTTAGTAAATAATTTTTCATTTAAAATATTTTGATTTTTTAAAAAATGTTTATAGTCCTATAATTATCTCAAATTTTGTTTTTAGTACTTCTACTCTCATTTTTTAGGTTCTTCAAATTACAAATTTATAAAAATATGTACTTTTGGAATTTGTAAAGATTAAAAAGATATTAAGAGACTAAAAACTAATTTAATGATTTTTTTAATATTTAAACCTTATCAACTTAATTTCTATCATGGTCATTTATGCATTTTATTAATTTTAACTATACATTAATGACATATTACTTTTGTACTAAGACTAACAATTTGATGAACATACATATACGAAGCTTTTGCCAAAGGACTCATTGGTTTCAACCACTTCAAATCAAGATTTTTGGAGCCAATTCATAAAAGGCCTAGATTTGCAAAAGTTGTATTCAACAAACTGTCTTTAGAAGAGAGTTCTAGCCTCGAAGCGTCGTTCTCCTCTGTTAATGGAGGAACATGCAGTACTAGGAATGAGTTTATAAAGAAAACATAGGAAGTGGTTGAAACTTGATTTAAAGAGAGAGAGAGAGAGAGAGAGAGAGGTTATTTGTTATTCTTGTATACTTGTAATCTTGTTTGATAGATAAAGAAAAGATTAGCAGTTTATAACCAATTCTTGTTGTTTCTTCTTGTTCTTCTTGCTTGTTTTCTTTGTTAACCCTAACCCTTGTGTGTTTCTTGAATATAAAGAAACCGTTTAAGTTTTATTTCAAGGCATTCTATTCACAACAAATTTGTGCGATGAGCGTGTAGAAGATGCCTTCAACAAAGTATGAGATTGAGAAGTTCATCGGAGTGAACGACTTCGGTCTGTGACGCTTAAAGATGAAAGCCCTACTGGTTCAGCAGGGTTGTTTGGAAGCATTGAAGGGAAAGACAACCATGGACGTTGCGTTAACGGAAAAATAAAAGACAACCATGATTGAGAAAGCCCACGACGCAATATTGTTTAGCCTTGGTGATAAGGTTCTTCGACAGGTATCAAAGGAGACTACAACATCAGGGTTATGGGTGAAACTTGAAAGTTTGTACATGACCAAATCTCTGGTGAATCGACTCTACCTGAAGCAAGCTTTGTATTCATTCAAGATGAGTGAAGACAAAGTATTGGCTGAGCAGTTGCATATGTTCAACAAGCTTATTCTTGATCTTGAAAATATTGATGTGAAGATCGATGATAAAGATCAAGCACTGTTGTTGTTGTGTGCTTTGCCCAAAATACATGCTCACTTCAAAGAAACTCTTTTGTATGAAATGGAGTCCTTGAGCTTTGAAGAAGTTTAATCATCCTTGTATTATAAGGATGGTAAGTTTGACAAGAAGAAAGGTAAAAGTCAACAAAAGTCTTATAGTGGCGAAACATCTGGTATTCAATGTTATCACTATAAGAAGGAGGGTCACACAAGAAAGGTGTGCCCTGAACGCCTGAAATATCATGGAGGTAAGGATAATGGCAACACAACTATTATTCAAGATGACTTCGACTTATTTGATGTTCTTGTGGTTTCAAGTGGCGACTCAAGAAAATGATGGTAAGTTCGACAAGAAGAAAGGTAAAAGTTAGTAGAAGTCTTATAGTGGCAAAAAATTTGGTATTTGATGTTATCATTGTAAGAAGGAGGGTCACACAAGAAAGTTGTGCCCTGAACGCCTAAAAGATCATGGAGGTAAGGATAACGGCAATGCAGCCATTGTTCAAGATGACTTCGACTCATCTAATGTTCTTGTGGTTTCAAGTGGCGACTCAAGAAAAGAGTGGATTATGGATTCAGGTTGCACTTGACACTTGACTCCAAACAAAGAATTGTTCAAGGGGCTATGTGATCAAGATGGTGAATCAGTGCTGCTGGGAAACAAAAAATCTTGCAAAATTGCAGGTATTGGATTTGTGAGATTCAAGCTCTATGATAAGTCAATAAGGTTATTGACTGAAGTCAGGTATGTACCTGATTTGAAGAGAAATTTGATTTCTCTTGATGAATTCAATAGGAAGGGATGTGTTTTTCAAGGAGAGAAAAGTATCCTAAGAGTCATGAAGGGGTCAAAGGAGGTCTTGAGAGACATGAAGAAACAAGGGTTGTATACCCTTGAGGCTGAGGTTGTAAGTGGTACGACAAATGTTGGAGTTTTGTGAATCTTGTGTATTTAGTAAATCCTGTAGGGC
Source organism: Lathyrus sativus (assembly GCA_963859935.3). Lineage (NCBI taxonomy): Eukaryota > Viridiplantae > Streptophyta > Magnoliopsida > Fabales > Fabaceae > Lathyrus > Lathyrus sativus. The sequence goes on along the minus strand of OZ012740.1, from coordinate 636,042,625 downwards.
GGAGTTTAACAAAGGAAAGCAAAGAACACATAGATCTCTAGATTACATTCATACTGATCTTTGGGGGCCTGCAAGGAATCCTTCACACTCAGACGCAAGGTATTTTTTATCCATCGTTGATGACTATTTCAGAAAGCTATGGGTATTCATCCAGAAGACGAAGGATGAAACTTTTGAGAATTTAAAAATTGGGAAGGTTTTGGTTGAAACTCAAACTGGAAGAAAGGTTAAGAGGTTGAGAATAGACAATGGCCTTGAGTTCTGGAACGAAGCGTTTGAGAGTTACTGTGTTGAGTCTGGGATTGCAAGGCATAAGACTATAGTAGGTACTCCTCAACAAAATGGCTTAGCTGAGAGATTCAATCAAACAATCCTTGAAAGGGTTATATTCATGTTTGTTAGTGCTGGATTGAAGAAGGTGTTTTAGGCGGAGGTTGTTTCAACAACAGCCTATATGATAAAGATGTTCCTCAACTGCCTTAGGAATGAAGACACCTGAAGAAGTTTGGTCAGGACATCCTCCTAATCTCGACAGACTGAGAATATTTGGTTGCGTGGCCTATGCTCATATTAGGCAAGACAAGGTCGAACCTAGAGCTCTGAAATGCATGTTCATGGGATACCCTGAAGGAGTCAAAGCTTATAGGCTATGGTGCCTAGAGCCAGGTTACAAGATGTGTATCACCAGTCGAGATGTAGTTTTCAATGAAGCAGAAATGGCTTTCAAGAAAACCAATGATGCTGACGAAGAGCTGGAACAGGGAGAGATTCATGTTTAGGTGGAGCATGTTGATGTTGAATTGTGTATCCCAAATGAATTCAAAGAAGACGCAGAAGATGGTGTCGAAGATGAGGAGGCTGATAATGACTACCTGCTAGCAAGAGATAGGTCAAGGAGAGTCATCAAGCCACCTCAGAGACTTGGGTATGAAGATCTTAAAGCTTACGCCTTAATCTCTACAAGTGAGGTTCTAGACGAAGAACCTAGAGACTATAAGGAAGTTATGAGGATTCGAAAGAAGACTGAATGGTTAAAGGCCATGGATGATAGGATGAAATATCTTCATGATAACAACACCTGAGAACTGATTAAGAAACCTGCTGGAGCCAGGTTAGTAAGCTGTAAATGGATTTTCAAAGTTCAGGAAGGGATCAAAGGAGTGGCGTCGAAGAGATACAATGGAAGATTGGTCGCTAGAGGGTTCACTCAAAAAGAAGGTTTCGACTTCAATGATGTGTTCTCTCCTGTTATGAAGCATAAATCCATTCGAATGTTGCTTGCCATAGTGGCCCAGTTTGACCTTGAACTAGAATAGATGGATGTGAAGACTGCGTTCTTGTATGGTGATCTAGATGAAACAATCCTTATGAGGCAACCTGAAGGGTATGTCGAAAAAGGGAAGGAAGATTATGTGTGTAAGCTGAATAGATTCTTATATGGACTGAATCAATCTCCTCGACGGTGGAATAGGAGATTCAACATGTTCATGCCACGCATAAGTTTCATTAGAAGTTTGTTCGACCACTGTGTTTACTTCAGATTTTGACCTGGTAATTCATTTGTTATTTTGTTGCTTTATGTGGATGATATTCTAATAGCAAGCAACAATGTCGAAGATGTAATAAGGGTAAAGGATGAACTCAATAAGGAGTTCAACTTAAAGGATCTGGGAGCTGCGTCCAGGATTCTTGGGATTGACATCTGAAAAGATACAAAGCAGTCAAAATTTATGTTATCTAAAGAGGCATACCTATAGAAGACTCTCGAAATGTTTGGTATGTCGAATTCAAAGCCTGTTGTGACTCTGACAAACCCTCATTTCAAGCTAAGTATAGATCAGTGTCCCAATATTGATGTCGAAAGAGCTTATATGAATAGAATTCCATATGCTAATATATTGGGTTCTTTGATGCATGATATGGTCTGTATTAGACCCGACATAGCATATGTAGTAAGTCTTGTAAGAAAGAACATGGCGAATCTTGGAAAGGCTCACTGGCAAGCATTGAAGTGGATTCTAAGGTACATAAATGGGTCTCTGAATAGAGTCCTATTTTATGGTGGAGCCTTGGGTGAAGATAGTAAAGCAGCAATTGAAGGATATGTCGACTCTAATTATGCAGGTTGTATGGATTCCAGAAAATCTATTTCTGGATATGTGTTCACTATGTTTTGGTGAACAATCAGTTAGAAAGCTACACTTCAAAAGGTCTTTGCCTTATCAACCACTGAAGCGGAATATATCGCTCTAACTGAAGCTGTAAAGGAAGCATTGTGGCTTGAAGGTTTTGCAAAAGAGCTGAAACTTCAAGGTTGAGTTATCATTGTTAAATGTGATAGTCAAAGTGAAATACATCTGTCGAAGAATTCAGTCTATCATGAGCTAATCAAACACATAGATGTGAGGCTGCATTTCATCAGAGGGGTAATCGAGCGTGAAGAAGTCCAAGTGTTGAAGGTTTCGACAGATCATAATACTGCTGGTATGATCACCAAGACGTTACTCAGTTGCAAGTTTTTCCACTGTATGCATTTGATAAAGTTGCATGAAGAAATCTAGTTTCTTGATGTTATAGAGTTAGATCCAAGGTGGAGATTTGTGAGATATTGGATCGAACTCTAGTATGTTGTCAGAGTAATGCGTGTTTGTAGTCGAAGTTTGTTCTAACATGCATTAGTCAATATTGCTAGGTTTGTTAGCATGTTGAATTGGGCCTTACTTGTAAGCTCAATTGTTTAAGTTAGCTTGTACCCTAAGTTAGCTTGTAATGAGTAATTGTTAAAAAATCTCATTAGGTTAGTGTGTTATTTTTCTTATAAATAGCATGCTATTCTCTCATCTTTTATAAGGAAACATAGGAAGATAAAATCATAATTCAAGAGAGAGAGGTTATTTTTTAGTCTTGTATACTTGTAATCTTATTTGATAGATAAAGGAAAGAATAACAATTTATAATCAATCCTTGTTGTTTCTTCTTGTTCTTCTTGCTTGTTTTCTTTGTTAATCCTAACCCTTGTGTGTTTCTTGAATATAAAAAAACCGTTTATATTTTGTTTCAAGGCATTCTATTAACAACAATAAGAAATGTATATGTTCTGAAATTTTTTAATTTGTCCTTAATGTTTATGTGTCACTCAATAATACCTTCTAATTTGAACTCTTTTTTATTTGTCAAAACTCTCTCTCTCATAATAAATACACGTCTTCTATTTTTTTCTTCCATATATTTCCAACTTTTTTTCTCTATCACTTCACCTTTTTCTTCAACTGAAATTTCTCTCTCATATCAAATTCTCTCTCTTTCTTTTTTCTCTTTCTCATCACCATGTATTCTCTTTTACCACTCAATGTTTTCTTCTTTTTTCTACTCTCTTTCTCATCTTCAACTTTTTTCTTTTCTGATTTCTTATACTGTATTTTGTGTTTTACAGATCTATTAAAAGTTGTTCATCTTCATCGAGAAAAAAATATAAAACAAGAATAGGTAAAAATATAGAACTCCAATAGTTATTCTTATTTGTATAGATATGTCTTTCACCATTTTATTTTATTTTGTTGATTTGTCATATTATGTTTTGTGTTTTGCAGATCTATTAAAAGTTGTTCATCTTCATGAAGAAAAAATAAAGAATAAGAGTAGGTAAAAATATAGAACTCCAATAATTATTTTTTATTTGTATAGATTTGTCTTCACCGTTTTTTTATGTTTCCTTTTTCCTTTTTTTGATTTCAATTGTAAATAAATTTTTTCTCTAAAAATTATGCAGGTTGTGTGTGGTGTAGAAGTTAGGACTTGAAGTTGAAGATATATTCCATTTAAAAAATATATTCAATTATATTTTTAATTTTATCAACACTCTGTTATGATTTTTCATGATTTCGATTTTACTTATTTGATCCTATAATTCTTTTTAAGTTAAAAAATTTGTGTTTGACATTTATTTTATGCTTCAATGGTTGTTTAGTTGAATTGTTCATAGAAAAGAAATAGAAAGAAGAGAGTTCTTTAATTGCAATGCATTGAATAAAAAAACTCAGAAACTTGTTTCTCAATCTGTAAGATAAAAAGAAATTTTGTAAAAGTAAAATAATTTTGATGAAGGTGGAGCATGTGAGTACTGCAGAGTAGGTACACTTTCTGGGTCTCAAAATATTGAAGAAATCTTATGGGTTCAACAAATCTATCTGTCGCTACTGCGAAAATCGGCGCCGGCTATGACAGAAGAGTCGCCACCGTGCGTTATTTATCCCACAAGAGGGAAAGGAAACACTCAGAGTAAACCTAACGCAAAGAGGGAAAGGAATGGTCATTGCAACCAAATCCTAGATTCGGGAGTCGGTTACGCGAGGGGAAGGTATTAGCACCCCTCACGTCCGTTGTACTCGACGGGATCCACGCTTGTTGGTTTGTCTAAAGGAGGAAAAAACGATCTATCTACGGCTTCTAAGTCTAAACGGAAGGAAACTGACTCGGTAGAGCGTCGCTGCTCTATGCCTACGTATTCTCGAGAGAGAAAGTCAGAGTCAACGTAGTTCGGGAAACTACGGGGAAAGGTTGCTCGCCAAGACGTCGCGTCTTGTGCCTACGTATTCTCGTCCGATGCGAGAAATCAGAGCATGTCGTAGTTCAGGTTAACTACGAGTAATCAAAGGGTGTTCTCGGTCACACAGGAGTGAGAGATGAAGTTGACTTTAGAGGTACGGGAACCTACGGAACATAGAACTACGGTCTAGTCTCAAATGCGCTAGGGAAAGAGAAAGGGATAACAGACGTTAGCGGGAAAGTCTCATTCGCACAACAGCGAGAGAAAAATAGCAGTTAGTTGTTAGTGTGCTCGCTAGGATATCGCATCCTATGCCTACATATTCTCATTCGATATGAGAAATCAGAGCAGCTGTAGTTCAGCCTACTACAGCAAAACGGGGAACGGTCTCGATTGCATGAAAGCAAGAGAAAAGGCACTCAATCGCCAAGAGGCGAGGGAAAGGTTCGAAACAGGACGCACACGCTAAATCCTAAACGTAGGAGCGAACGCGTCGCATATCACCCAAAGGGTGCTATACTGAACATCCAGGTTACGTGAGGGAAACCCTCCCGCAACCATTTCCCACGTATCTAACGCTCTCACAACACTCGAAGATTGCTAAGGGGAAATGAAAGACAGGGAATGGAAATAATGTTGCTGAACGGAAATGGTTCCGTTGATCTTTGACTTGTTGCGTGAAAGCTTCGTCTTCGTGTTCGTCTTCTTTATAATTTTTATGATTTTCTTTGATGCTGGATGGTGGTCTTCTTGGATCTTTTCTTTGACCTTTTCTTCTTTCAGGAGAAACAGAAGTGAAATAGTCCCCTAACAAATGGACTTTTAAAATCTACCTCTACAAAGTGTAAAATAAACCCCTATGAAAAAACTAAATCCTAAAAAGAAAAGTTACAAGAGTTTGCAATAAAAACAATACAATGATAAAGTCCTAAACAAAATAAGAACTAAAATAATCCTAAAAGAAATTAGATTCTAAATTCCCTAAAAGAAATTAAATTCTAAATTCTATTCTAAGCATTAAAATATTCTAAAAAATTAAACTATTCCTAAAAGAATTACAAAATAAAAGTCATACAAAATATTAAAAGAAAAATGCAGGGGAGGGGAATTAGTAATACAAGGGTACATGCCAGCAAAAACAAAGACAGGTCCATCCCAATAAGCAAACACAGAAAAAACGGGGAGGGGGGCGAATAGTTACTGATCTGACCTGATCAGAAGGGGATCACGGGCTGGTCACACGCTGCTGGACTGCTACCTGTTCACCGGTGATGGAGAGGAGAAAGGGGGGGGTGTACCTGCAAAACACTCCGATGCCAAAGTAAGAAATCGGGCAGAGTGAGAGCAAAGTACAGAAAGGGCAAGATGTGAATTACCTGACCCTCTTGAGGAAGAGGGTATTTATAGAGAGACCCCAGCGCTGGGCCAACGGTCATTTGAGATGGGCTGGATGACCAGGCCCAACCCTAATGACTGCTAGGGCTTACGTGGCGTAGTGAAGACCATGACGTGGTCTTCGCCCTAGTCCAACTGCTCCTAGATCTCTGGAAAGTGGGTTTGACCTGCCCTTTCGGAGGTGGGCAGTTGGTTGATGACGTGTCCCCGCGGAGGGGAGCACGTGGAGAACGTGCGCCGGGCACGTTGTTCTCCCCGTGGAGGGGAGCTCGGGAGGTTCCCCGGAGCGCGTTGTTCTCCCCGCGGAGGGGAGGAACTCAGGCCGCGCTTTGGTGGGCCGGGTTTGGTTCTGCTCGGCTGGTAAGATGGATGACGAGCTGCTGTTGGATGCGCTGCTCGTGTCCGACGGCATTCTCCGCTCGTCTCGTGGGACGCACGTGCCCGGCGTATCCGATTCGCCTGTTGGGCCGAACGTGGTATTGGGCCTGCCGAGGTCGGGCCCAGACCGGAACAGGAGCCCCCCAAGTCGAAGCTCTGGGGATAAAGCGAGGACTTAAGATCGGGAGGTTCGTCGGGATCCGTGCACGATGGAACGGCAACACACGCATCGGCGGCGATGGGGTGACAGAAGACGAAGGGGTGCGACTGTCAGGTTACCGCCATGTGTCGTGTGTTGAGCGGTCATAGGGGCGGCTACCCTATGTCATTAATGAGCCTAGCGTCTCTTCGAATCCCGCTCCGGATTATAAATACGGGGTCCCCGCTCATTTTATTATTTTTCAATCTGCTGTTGTGTCTACGAAGCTCTGTCATCGCTGCTCGTCCGCCGCTTGCCGCCGATCGCCGCCGCATCGTTTAGTTCCTTCCTCCGTTCGCCGCCGTTACAAGTAAGTTCTCACTTCTCTCCTCTTTTCTTTCTGTCATTTAAATGGAATGTGTGGTCGGGGCATGATGAATGCCCTGAGGAGGGACGCGAGGCCCGCCGCATCTGGCGAACTTTCCGATGAGTGTAACGGGGAGAATTGGCTGATTCTGATGAATGTCCCGAGGACGAGGACTTTCTCCGATGAATGCCCCGTGGACGCGTGCCTTTTCCGGTGAATGCCCCGGGAAGGCGCGCTTTTCTGGTGACCGTCCCGAGGAGGGATGGTGGGTTGGCTTTAGACGCCCCGAGGAGGGTAGACGGGGAGCGAATGTTTGCTCGTCGTTTTCCGGCCTTTGTCGCCCTTTCACTTAACCTACGGTGGAAGGGTGGATTTGATCCTGGCTATCGAATTCACCGTCGTCCTCTGCTTTTCAGGTGTAGATGTCGGCTCTGGTACCGGGGATAATGGTCGAAGACAACAAACCCGAGATTCCGGACTTTGACGACGAGCGAATTGCCCCGTCTGAGGAATGGGCAGCCGAGGAGCCGCTCTCTACCCCGTCCTGTTTTGTGGCCGATGCGTCCGACGTGTACGCCACGGTCGAGGACACGCCTATAGGGGAGCCCCAACACTGGCAGGTGTACCGACCAAAAGAACACCATCGTATCTGCTCGCGATATGGGCGGCGGATGTTTCCGATGCATGAGTTCTACTTTAAAGAAGCTCGGCTCTGGTTACCGTTCTCCAACTTTCATCTGGGGCTCTTTGATTGGCTGCGCCTGGCCCCGTCTCAATTGCACCCCAACGCCTTGGCTTTTATCCGGGCTTTCGAGGTGGTGTGCTTCTACCTCTCGGTGGAGCCGACGGTACCGTTATTTTTCTGCATCTTCCACCTACAGCGGCAGACGGTGAATGGCTGCCACGGATGGGTTTCTTTTAAGCATTCGACCAAGCTTTTCAAAGCGTATAGCAATTCTGTCAAAGATTTCAAAAGCCGGTTCTACCTCGTCAAACCGATCACGCAGCAGGGCTCGGACACTCTCTTCGACGAGGGCGAGCGAACGGTAGATGGCCAGCGGTTCCTCGCGTGGCTTCCTAAGATACATCTACTGTGGACTGCGGAGCATTTCAGCCGAGGGACGGATAGGTATATCGTCCGGGCGGGGACCCTCGAGGAGAAGGACATGGCCGCTTATTTGAAAATAGTCGCCTTTGTGCGGTCTCTCCCTCCGTCGAAGCTGGTGACGCCCGATGGTCGGTATATCCTCGACGCGCAGGGGAATGTGCGTACTAAGAAGCGTTTGATTAATACCAAGACCCTGCTCGGTTGTGCGACCTGGGCGGCCGCTCTGGATTATCTAGGTAGGAATGTTCGTTTTTCTCCCCGTGGTCGGGGCTTTGACCGTCGCTAACTCTTTTCTTTATTTTTGCAGCGAACATGTCTTCCGTCGAGGAGCGGGTGAAGCAGTTGCGTGCTATCAGGAATGCTGCGATCCCGAGGACGAGGGTGAGCCAGCTGGTCGGACAGGAGGTCGCGACGCCGGGGGGGGGGGGGGGGGGGGGCAAAGTTCATCCTCTTCGCCTCAAGAGAGCCAATCTCCTGCGTCTCAAGGATCATCGAAGAGGCAGAGGTCCGAGGAGCCCCGAGGTGTGGTAGATCTGACGGTCGGCACCGCTAAGGAAGGTTATGTCGTCCCGCCCTGCCATCAGCATCCGGGCTATTTTCATGGTGCCTGTTCTCCCACTGTCTCCGCTGGGGAGGTGAAGGTTGTTCGCCAGGCCGATCGAGAGACTCGTCGACGTGTTCTGGCTGAGGACTTGGCTGCAATGATGCGGACGTTCACGACGGCTCTTGTGCTGAACGAGGAGGGCTGCTCCGCTGCTGAGTTGTCCAAACTGCAGGGGGATCTTACTTTCATGCAGTCGCGATTGGCCAAGCTCACTGAGGAGTTGGAGAAGATCCAAAAGGATGTTGCTGAGCAGCGAAAACGGGCAGAGGGTGCTGAGGAGAAGGTGACTTCGCTGGAGGAGAAGCTGGGGAAAGCGACGACCGAGGTGCAGGCGCTGAAGGTTCACACGGAAGTTTTGGACAGCGCAGTCCGTCCGGCCGAGGACGAGACAGATGGAGATCGACGGTTAATCACTCGCGCTGACGTGATTGCCCGTATCCGGGTGTTGGAAAGCGACTGTCTGGAGGCTGTTGAGGTCGGATTCAAGAGTGTTGTTGAGCAGGTTTAGGTCGCCAATCCTGGTATCGTGCTGGCCGTGGATGGGATCGGGCCGTACCACGAGATTGTTGACGGGAAGGTGGTCGATCCCTATCTTGTTATTCCCGAGGAGGATCCCGCGACTGCTGACCGGGCGGACGAGGTAGCATAGGTTGTCGGGCCTGCGTGCTCGTTGTTTTTATGGCCTGCGTGCCGATGTTTGTAATATCTTTCTTTGGGCCTGCGTGCTCTGTTTTTGTACCATTGACTACTGGGCTGGTGCCCGTCTTTTGTTTAATATATTTTTCGTGGATTTTCTAAGTGTGCGCTCGTTATTTGCATGTCGTTTATGCTCGTTTTTCGTGTTTGTTTATTTGAATGCTTTTGAATGCCTTTGATGTGTATGATATTTCTTGTAAATTTTCTAAGTGTGCGCTCGGTGTGTTCGGGTGTTAGCTCGACGATTTGTTATCGGTAGTGCAGGGAACCAGCCGGTTTGGCCGGCGACGTAGCCGGGCCGTTTCGGGGGTAGTTCTCCCCGGGGCGTGGACGTCCCATCGCGAGCTGGGTGTCCTGCCTCTTTTGGTACGGCGGCGGGGAATCTCGGTCGAGGTGTTCCCTGCCGAGCAAGGCCTTCTGCCCGCGCACACGAGAGGCAGGGCTTGCTTTTCTTTGGTCGCTAGTGGACGCGGGGGTGTGCGGTGGTACCATGTCGCCCCCCCGGTGGTCGGGACGATGGGTCGTCGTGGGCAATGTTCTAACTGTAGTACCGCTTAAGCTTCGCGGCGTTCCATGGTCGAACTAGTTGTTCACCGTGCAGGTTTTCGAGGTAATAGGCCCCGTGCTCCGTTTTGTCCCGGACTCGGTACGGGCCTTCCCAGTTCGCAGCCAGTTTGCCCTCGTGGGAGTCTTTCTGGTTTCTGCGTAGAACTAAGTCGCCTGTTTGAAAATCGCGTTTTAGGACTTTGTTGTTATGGCGAAGTGTGACTTGTTGCTTCAGCCGGGCTTCACGGAGGGCTGCCCCTGAGCGGATTTCTTCGACGAGGTCGAGCTCTTCTCGGAGGGAGCCGTCGTTGTCGTCGGTGTCTAGGGGAGCTTCCGTTCGTCGGGACGGTTCGCGAATTTCGACCGGTATCACGGCCTCGGTTCCGTACGTGAGGCGAAATGGGGTTTCCCCGTGGTTGAGTGGGGAGTGGTGCGGTATGCCCAGAGGACGCTGTGGAGTTCTTCGACCCATGCTCGTTTGGCGTCGCCGAGTCGTCGTCTGAGTCCTCTGAGTATGACTCTCTTCGCCGACTCCGCCTGGCCGTTTATCTGAGGGTGTTCGACCGAGGCGAAGTGGTGTTTGGTTCCGAGTTTGGTGACGAAGTCGCGGAAGTTTTTGTCTGTGAATTGTGTGCCGTTGTCGGTGACGATGGCGAGAGGGACCCCGAATCTGGCGAGGATGTTGCGTTTGTAGAATCGGAGTATGTTGTGGGCGGTGATTTTGGCCAGAGCTTCGACCTCGATCCACTTGGTGAAGTAGTCAACGCCCACGATGAGGTACTTGTTCTGGTATGAACCTAGGGGGAAGGGCCCGAGGATGTCCAGCCCCCACCAAGCGAATGGCCACGGAGATGAGAGGGACGTGAGGTCGGTCGGGGGGGCGAGGTGCATGTCCCCGTGTCGTTGACATTTATCACATTGTTTGACGTGTTCCTTCGCGTCAGACTGCATTGATGGCCAGTAGTAGCCTGTGCGTAGGGCCTTCTGTGCTAGGGATCTTCCACCGAGGTGCTGTGCGTTGATGCCTTCGTGGATTTCTTCTAGAACGGCTGTACTCTAGGACTTATCTATGCATTTGAGGAGTGGGATTGCGAAGCCTCGACGGTACATTCGTCCTTCGAGGAGGACGTACGAGCAGGCGCGTCGTTTCGTTGCGCTGGCCTCTCCAGAGTTGGCCGGAAGGTGGCCGATGCTGAGATAGGTGTGGAGCGGGGTCATCCAGCAGTCAGTGTCTCCGACGGCGTTGATGTCGAGGGGCGTGGTGGTCGCGCTGGTACTTGGTTGCGACAAGATTTCTTGAATGATTGACTTGTGGCCGCCTCGCTTTTTGGTGCTTGCCAGTTTGGAGAGGATGTCGGCGCGGGTGTTCTGCTCGCGGGGGACGTGCTGAATCTCTGCTGAGTCAAAACCTCTCAGTTTTTCAGTGATGAGTGCGAGGTATCCAGCGAGGGTGTCGTTTTTTGCTTGATATTCGCCTCGGACTTGTGAAGCGACTAGCTGGGAATCCGTGTAGATTCGGATGTCCCTGGCTCCCAGGTCGGATGCCAGGCGAAGGCCGGCGAGAAACGCTTCGTACTCGGCCTGGTTGTTAGTCGTCGGGAAGGCCAGGGTGAGGGAGACTTCGATGACCGTACCCTCGTCGTTGTCGAGGACGATGCCAGCGCCGCTTCCCGTGGAGTTGGAGGAGCCATCCACAAAGATGGTCCAGAGGTGGTTCCCGGCGGTAGGGTCGGGTGGTGTGGTCATCTCGGCTACAAAATCGGCCAAGGCTTGAGCCTTGATGGCGTGCCGGCTCTCGTAGGTGATGTCGAACTCGGAGAGTTCTAGCGACCATTTCAGCATGCGTCCGGCCATGTCGGGGCGGCCGAGTAGCTGGCGGATGGGCTGATCGGTGCGGAGCACGATGGCGTGTGCGAGAAAATAATGTCGGAGTCGGCGTGCCGCTGTTACGAGGGCCAGGGCGACTTTCTCGATCAGCTGGTATCGGACTTCCGGGCCGTGGAGAGCTTTGCTAGTAAAGTATATGGGCTTTTGGCCCTCCCTGGTTTCGCTTACGAGGACGGCGCTAACGGCTTCGTTGGACACAGCCAGATATAAGTATAGGGTTTCGCCCGTCGCGGAGCGCGTCAGCACTGGTGGTTCAGATAAGACGCGTTTGAGGTGGCAAAGGGCTTTCTCACATTCGTCCGTCCATTCGAATTTGGACTCCTTCCTGAGCAGTTTGAAAAATGGGAGGGCGTGTTGAGCCGACTTCGCAATGAATCGTGAGAGGGAGGCAAGCACGCCGTTGAGGGACTGGATGGCCTTCTTCATGGTCGGCGTGGTGATATTGGAGAAGGCGTGGCATTTGTCCGGATTGGCTTCGATCCCCCGTTCGGTCAAGTAGTAGCCGAGGAATTTACCGGCGCAGACGCCGAAGGTGCACTTCTCCGGGTTAAAACGCATGCGGCATGACCTCGCGGTCTTGAAGACCTTCTGGAGATGTGCCGCATGGTCGTCCTCCGCGCCGGATTTGACGATCATGTCGTCCATGTATACTTCGAGCATGTCTCCGATTTCGTCGTGGAAGACACGGTTCATCATCCGCTGGTATGTGGCCCCGGCGTTTTTGAGGCCGAAGGGCATCACGTTGTAATAGTAATTGCCCGACGCCGTCATGAAGGCTGTGGCTTGTTTATCGTATTCGGCCATCGGGATCTGGTTGTATCCCGAGTACGCGTCCATGAAGGACAAGAGCTTGAAGCCCGCGGAGTTGTCGACGAGCTTGTCGATATTGGGGAGGGGGTAGGCGTCCTTAGGACATGCCCGGTTGAGATCAGTGTAGTCAACACACATGCGCCATTTTCCATTATTCTTTTTAACGAGTACAACATTGGACAACCAGGTTGAATACCGGGCTTCCGAAATAAAATTTGCCTCTAAGAGGTCTTTTACAGCTGGTTCGGCCGCTGTCGATTTTTCAGGGGACTGGCGACGCCGGTGTTGTACAACGGCCTTTGCGGTCGGGTTGATGGACAGCTGGTGGCAGGCGACTTCGGGGTCGAGTCCCGGCATTTCCGCGGCGCTCCAGGCGAAGAGGCCGGCATTCTCACGGAGGCAGGCTTGGAGCTGACGTTTCGCGAGGTCTGGGAGCCCTGCGCCTATCCTCACGGTTCTGCTCGTGTCTTCCCCGAGGGGAACGAGTTTGAACTCTCCGTCCGGGATGGGGTGCACTGGGTGTGAGGGCTGCCCGTTGACTTCGTTGGTCTTTGTTTCATGGTCGAGCTCTTCGGTGAAGTGACTGTCGAGCTCAACGGATCCGACCAGCTCCGTTGGTTTGCCCTTTGGCGTAGCGCTTGACGTTTTCTTTTTGGACGCTGGAGCGATGGAGTCTAGGCCTTTCAGCGCGGCTTCGAAACATCTTCGGGCGGCCTCGATGTCTCCGTTGAGGGTTACCACGGCTCCCCTTCTCGTGTAGTATTTCATCTTCAGGTGGACGGTGGAGGGTACCGCGGTGAGTTCTGCTATCGTCGTCCTGCCCAGGATGCAGTTATAGAGGGATGGGCATTCGATGACTAAGAAGCGGACGCTGATGTCCGTGGCTGTTTCTTCTTCTCCGAAGGTGACTTTCAATTCCACGTATCCCCAAGGTCTCATCGTCGTCCCGTTGAACCCCTGCAGGTCAGAGCCTACGTAGGGAGAAAGGTTGGATTCGTCGAGCTGGAGAGTAGTGAACAGATGTGAGTACATGATGTCAACCGAGCTCCCGCCGTCAACGAGGAGGCGCCTGACGTCGAAGTTTGCCATTCGGGCACGTATGAGCAAGGGTATGTTGGAATTGGGAGATCCCCTGGGTAGTTCCTCGAGGTAAAATGTGATCGGGTTGGAGCGGCCTCGGAATTTGTCGAGCGTGCTCATTTTGCCGGAGTTGTTCGCGATGAGTTCGTCGAATTTCCTTTTCACAGATCCTATGGATAGACTCCTTGTGGCTCCATCAGAGATGACCATGGCTTTGGGGAAGTATTCCCATCGGCTGGTTGGTCGGATTGGCTCGTCGACTAGGTTGGGTCCTTCTGGGATACCGAATTCTCTGCCCGCGAACCAATCCTCGGGGCGGCTGACGCACAACGCGACCTGGAGCCTGCTGCTGTCCTCTGGAGAGGGAAGTTCCTCGATTTTCTTGGCTTCTGGAGCCTCTGGCCTAGGTGGTTCGCCTCCTCGGGTGTATCGCTTCAGGTGTCCGTCTTTGATTAGAATTTCGATCGCATCTTTGAGATGGATGCAGTCTTCTGTCACGTGCCTGTGGGTCCTGTGGAATCGGCAGTATTTTGACTTGTCCACGTTGGGTTTGGGCGGCGTTGGTCGCGGAAAACGGACACCTCCCTGTACGAACTCGGTTTTAGCGCATTCGGCTAGTATGCGTTCGCGCGAAGCGACCAAGACCGTGTACTCTGTGAATCTTCCTGCCGGGCCGCGTGGTTCGCGTGGTTCGCGGGGGCGGTCCTCCCGACGGCGGTCTCCTCCTCGTCGATGGCTCGAAGCTCCGTCGTCTCGGTGCCCGCGGGGGGCCTCTCTGTCTCGAGTGTCACGGGCGGAGTTGGCCGCCTGTGTTTCCTCGAATCGGATGTAATGCGCGGCCCTGTCGAGGAAATCTTGGAGGGATGTTGGCCGGTGTATGCCTACGGCCTCGTAGAATTTGGAGTCGTGGCGCAGGCCTTGTTCCATTAAGTAGCGTTTCATTTCGTCGGACGTTGTCACCTGCACTGCTTCCCGAGTGAACCTTTCGATGTACTTTCGGAGAGGTTCGCCGGGGCCTTGGATGATTGCCCCGAGGACTGCTTCCGTCTTTGGGTGACGTCGGGACGCCGTAAATTGTTTGGAGAACAGGTCCTTCAAGACCCTCCACGACGTAACCGATTCGGGCTCCAGACTTTTGTATCAGGTCATAGCACCTTTCCTCAGAGTCGTTGGGAAGAGTCTGCACTTGATGGCTCCTCGGACGTTTCGGTAGTCGAGCATAGCCTCGATGTCTTCCAGGTGATCGTCCGGGTCGGAGGTGCCGTCGTATGTCGACAGCGTCGGTGGTTTCTCCATCCCCTGGGGTATGGGGGCAGCCATGATCTCCCGTGACAGCGGGGTGCGGTAATCATCCTCGTCGCTGTGCGCCGGGGATCTTTGGGGAGATGAGTCGTTCAAGGTATGCCCCTGGTTTCGGGTTCTCGATCTCCTGCCTGAGTTCTCGCCTCGGGGGTCCTCGGTTGGGATCGCCGCGGCGCTTTGGTTCCTCACGCGAACGTGTCTTGCTGGGGATCTGGTGCGTTCTCGTGTCACCCGCGGGCGGTGTCTCTCCAGCCGCGGCCGGCGGTTTCTGGATCGAGGCGAGGGACTCCTCGAACCTCCATTCTGGTCTTCCCGCGGGGGGTACCTCGGAGGGCCGACGCGTTCTAATGCTCCAATCCTCGCATTTTGTTGGAACAACAGCTGGTTCGTCTGGTTGATGGCCGTAAAGAGAGCGGCCACCGTTGGGTCCGCTCCCGCCGGGATGGGAACGGGGTGGAATGCTGGCGGGCTCGGGGGCCGGTGATCGGCCTGAAGGGGCCGTTTCGCGGATGACGGTGAAGCAGTTTGACCGTCCCTTTCGTCGGTTTCCGCCGGACGCGTCGTTCCTGCCTGCTTGTTCCCGTTGGTGGCGACGTTGAGCACAAGGTCGTGCGGAGTGTCGTCGCGGTGTGGACTAGCCATGATCGTGGAGGTTTGGTGAAACTTTTGGTTTTCTGCTCGGAGTAACGGGGAAGTTTCAGTTCCCACAGACGGCGCCACTTATCTGACCTGATCAGAAGGGGATCACGGGCTGGTCACACGCTGCTGGACTGCTACCTGTTCACCGGTGATGGAGAGGAGAAAGGGGGGGTGTACCTGCAAAACACTCTGATGCCAAAGTAAGAAATCGGGCAGAGTGAGAGCAAAGTACAGAAAGGGCAAGATGTGAATTACCTGACCCTCTTGAGGAAGAGGGTATTTATAGAGAGACCCCAGCGCTGGGCCAACGGTCATTTGAGATGGGCTGGATGACCAGGCCCAACCCTAATGACTGCTAGGGCTTACGTGGCGTAGTGAAGACCAGGACGTGGTCTTCGCCCTAGTCCAACTGCTCCTAGATCTCTGGAAAGTGGGTTTGACCTGCTCTTTCGGAGGTGGGCAGTTGGTTGATGATGTGTCCCCGCGGAGGGGAGCACGTGGAGAACGTGCGCCGGGCACGTTGTTCTCCCCGCGGAGGGGAGGAACTCAGGCCGCGCTTTGGTGGGCCGGGTTTGGTTCTGCTCGGCTGGTAAGATGGATGACGAGCTGCTGTTGGATGCGCTGCTCGTGTCCGACGGCATTCTCCGCTCGTCTCGTGGGACGCACGTGCCCGGCGTATCCGATTCGCCTGTTGGGCTGAACGTGGTATTGGGCCTGCCGAGGTCGGGCCCAGACCGGAACAGTTACAATGGGGAGTGTGGACTCAGCAACTCGTTGGGCTTAGAGGCCCAACGACCAAACACAGCCTCTATTCTCTTTTCCCTTTTGTAACCCTAGTTCTCTCAATTTCACTGTTCACCTTTATCTGCCGTTCTCCCTCTCAAACTTCCGTCCCTCTCATAACACTTCAATTCTATCATCTCAAAATCATCCTCGTTTCAAAGCCTACAAAACAAATGAATAAACTAAAACAACAAACTATTGCAAATATCCGAAAACAACTTAATCTGTCCTTTGATGTCCTCGAAGACAAGTAGTCATTGATGAAGATTTCTGGAAAGAGTTCTGGAGATTATCAACTTCGAAGATCCACGGGAGGTTGTGTGTAGAAGCTTACTGAAGATCTGGATGAAGTTGCATGTTGATGATGAAGTTGTTCATGATGAGGATCAGAGATCTAGATGACAATTCTGGTGATGAATCATGAAGTGATGTTGGAGTTTGAGTCGGTTTAAGCTTGGATCTGAGGAATCTGGAAAATCTGTTGGAGGTTGATGAAGTTGGATCTGAGTTCGCTGAAGATCTTGAAGTTGAATGAATGTTCCTATGAAGATCGATGAATACCTCTGAGTTTCTGGAGATTCCTGTGCTGATGATGAACATTACGTTGAATCATATCAAGATCTGGAAAATGCGAATGAACTGATGATGAAGGATGTAATGAATCTTTGAAGAATCTGAAGGATCTGGAAATTTGGATGAAGATCGGATGAAGATATTGATGAACATTGAAGGTTTTAGGTGATAATTGATGAACACGAAGGATCCTATTGCAGATCTGGAAACAGTTGGACAGATGAAGGTGTTTGAAGATTCGTTGATGAATCTGAAAAAACTCGTGATGAACACATATTCAGATTGATGACGGAAACTGGATATGACGATGAATCTTGATGAACACATCAAGATCTGAAAAATCTTTACGATTATGATGATGAACGATGAAGTTTTATGATGTTGATGCAGGTTCTGGCGAGGTTTGGCCGTGAGAACCACCGCTTGATTTTGCTGGTGATGTTCTCCCAGTGTTTAGCATGGCCGGCGGTGGTCTCCGGCGAGTTTGACCGGTTATTGCATGCGGTGTCTGTGGAGAGGACACCTGGCTCCATGCAGCGAGTGGGAGGGGACAAGTGGCAGGGGAAAATGTAGTGGATTGTGAGGTGGCGCATGCAGAGTGTGAGGGATGGACAAATGGCCAACTCCCCGAGAGAGAAAGAAACGGTGGCACTTTATACTGTGGACACATGGCAAGGACTGGGCCCCCAAAACCTGACACGCGGCCCATTATCAGACTCAATGGATTTGAAAAAAGGACTTAATTAAATGAAGACTTCAATTAATGCCTAAAACGAAAATGAAAGATGACTATAGGACTCAATTAATGAGGACTAATGGAATAAAGACTTCAATTAATGGTTAATGAAATGATTAAACTAAAAAACAATATTAAGGCTAATTAATGAAGTAAAACGAAAATGACTTAAACTCAGTTAATGGCCTAATAATTAAGTGCTAATTAATACGAAATGAAATAAAACTGGCTCTAATTAATGAAACTAAATCTAACCAAACCTAATTAACATCTAAAGTGAACATTGATTAATAAAAGCTAATTAATAAAACTAACTCTTATTAATACTATTTGATTAAACTAATCTAAAGAAACCCTAATAAATTATAATAAAAGAAAAACCTATTAAACTAAACAAATCAATTAAACTAATACCTATTTAAAAATAAAATCTAGAAATTCTAGAAATAAAATCTATTAAAAATCTATAAAAACTATTCAATTAATCTAAAAATATCTATTTGAATTCTAAAACTTATACTAAAATCTATTTAAAACTATATTATTCTATTTAAAAAAAAGAATCTATATTCCAATATCCTAAAGATCTATTAATTCTAGAGAACTAATATAAACCTAAAATCTATTAATTCTAAAAAGGTTATTAAGGCAATTAATTCAATTAAAAGAGAACGCGAGACCAAAACGAAATAAACGGCAAAAACTGGACACCGAGATATCCTCAAAAATAACAGGGTAAGCTGAAAACACCGGGAAGAGCACAACTTCCCAAAAATGAGAATTCGCTTATCCGAACTGGTCTGAAACGCCTGAACTATGAACATAGGGCTGTAATCCCGATAAAATCAATATGGCTGAAAAAATGCAATGTATGCAGTATGCAAATGCGAGTGCAAAATGTGTCGAAACATAAACCAGGTGTGGGAATCGGTTGGTCAAATTTTGGGGTGCAACAGTTGCCCCTATTCAAACGGCTTGGATCTGAAGGGTTGAAGAGCGTACGGCTTTCAAACATTCAAAGGTAGAAGGCGGTTGAATACCAAAGAAACTCAGAAATTTGCCAACCGCGGAGATAAACTGCAAAAACTGCTTGAGAAACAACGTCCAATGAACTGAATCTGATTGTTACGGCAACAACTGATCAATCATCTGATAAAAACTATGATTCTAACATTAATCACATGTGTGACGCCACAAGCATTAAATCAACTTTCAAACTTCAACACATGTTACAAAAGCAAACACAATTACTCCCACCTTGCCATGGGGTCTAATCTTGTCAATACAAAATACAACTTCTCTGCCTATCATTGCAGTAACTGAATCTAACAACTCAACATATACAACTTCTCTGTCTAATCACAGTCCCTCTGTCTAATCACAGTTTCTTTTTTTATTGCTATCTCCAGTTTTTTCTTTAATGCTGACATTCTAAGGAAAACTCTACTGGGGAGATTCTGAAATCAATTGCCGGACACCTGTTTCGACAATAGGCGGTGTCGCACCTCGAAAAATCACGGAGACATTTCGGAGAGAACGACCCTCGCACGAAAGGCGCGGAAATGCGGTTCGACAGAGTCGCCACCGAACTTTATTTTTCCCGAATGAACGAGAGAGGGAAATATCGAGAAAACCTCATAGACGCGGAAGGAACACGGTCGTCGCAACCATATTCCTGGGTTCGGGAGTCGGTTACGCGAGGGGAAGGTATTAGCACCCCTCACGTCCGTCGTACTCGATGGGAACCTCTTAATTCGAGTTAATGGATGTTAGCTAAACTTAATTCTTCTCTTCTCGCTACTAAATGCTAAAGGATACTATAAAGGGATAAAGACACTAAAGGGAGAGGGGATGGTTAGAGGATAGGATGCTCGCCAAGGATTGGGGCCCTTGTGCCTACGTATGCTCATTCGGACGAGAATGAGAAATCAGAGCGTCGTAGTTCGACTACGGTAAAGGATGGGGGAAATGGAATATGGAGGGGATTGAGCTCGCCAAGATCATCGCAATCTTGTGCCTACGTATCTTACATCCAAGAGTGAATGAAGAATCAGAGCGTTCGTAGTTCGTGGTAACAACCACGAAAGAAACTGGATTTGAATTGAGTTTGAAGGGGTACGGATGACGATTACTCGAAGTTTAAGAAAGACTTCTCGGACCTAAGTAATCGGGAGAGCGAACCAAAGACTTGGAACACTATCTTTTTCATCATGAAGGAATGATGTGTTTGAAAGGATAAGGTTGAAATGATGACGATCACTTGAAGCCTAAGAAAGACTTCACAGACCCCAAATAATCGGGAAAGCGAACCAAAGACTTGGAACACTCTCTTTTTCATCGTAAAAGAAGGTTGTCTGAATTTGAAATGGTGTATAAAAGGATGAGATTGGTCGGATGACGACTACTCGAAGTTTAAGAAAGACTTCTCGGATCCAAGTAATCGGGAGAGCGAACCAAAGACTTGGGACACTCTCTTTTTCATCGTAAAAGAAGTTGTTTGAAAGGTGAGGTTGATTGGATGACGACTACTTGAAGCTTAAGAAGAGGGGTTGTGAATAGAAAGAAAAAAAGTGAACAAGACGGAAGGGTCATAAAACTTAAATAAGCCCGTCTCCCTTTATGTACAAAAAACAAGAAAATCTGGCAAAATGATGAGGATCCAGATGGGCCCAAAGCCCCTTGTTCCTAAAAAAAAACACGGTCTAACAAAACAGAAACCAACTTGCTTCCATTCATTTCCCCTCTTTTTTTTAAAAAAACATTCAGAAGGAAAAGAAATACTCAAAGCATGTTAAACCTCCCTTTGAACAACAATCAGTTATCAAATCCTCACCAACATCCACGCGCTGGAATAGGGGAAAAATGCGACAACGTTTCACACCGACCCTTTAGCTCGTCTCATTCTCAATCGATCCAGTTGTTTCCGGTTGCTTTTCCGCCTCAAATCACGCCTTTTCTTCTAATCTCGTTATTTTCTAGGTTTTAAGATGGTAGTTAGGGATCGAGAGTTCTCTGGGTATCTTTTGGAGAAATAATGGAGTTTATGGATTTCGCGGGATGAGATGGGTTAAAGTTTGATGAATGGATCATTTGAAGAATGTCGTGGAGAGTTTCATGAGGTTTTTAGTTCCAGTTTATTTAAATTGAAGATTGGTGTTTTTTTTGGGTAGATTGATTTTGAAGAGGGTTTGAGTTTGAGAGGATTGGAGATTGTGGATTTGTGAGGGTTTTTTCGGATGGGAATTTGGGGTCGTTGCGGCAAGAAAGGGGAAGCGATCGGTTGGATTAAAAGGTTGCCGGCATTTTCGACGAAAGGGGTTTGAAAACAGAACCGGGTTGATGAAGATAGAGATTTGGAGGAAAAGTTATGTTTCAGGTTTCGTTAATGGTGATTGTTTGTTTTAAACTTCTGATATGGGTTGAAGAATTGTGGTTGGTTCGACACAGAAGGAGAAAAGTGGGTTATGGTGTTCCGAAGAAAAGAGGAGAAATTTAATGTTATTTGAAGAAGAGGGTTTAGTGGTTAGGGTCGTTTGATTTTGAAGTTGAATTTTGGGTTTGCTGAAGGTTAGAGACAGATTGAAACGAGGTTTTTTGGTTCTGTTTCAAGAGTGTTGTTGTTCTTACTGTGGAGTTTTGAGGTTGAGATTTGGAAAAAAGGGAGAAATGGAAGCTGGTTCTGAGAAGAGGAAGTTGAAGGGGTTCATGGAATAGTGTGGCTAGTCTTTTTTGTTGGAGCTTCTTTTTCAAGGGATGTTGAGATTCAGAACTTTCTTGTTCAGTTTTTTGAGTTCCAACAATGTTCTTGTGCTGATATTTGATGGGTGTTTTGTGTTAAGTTGAGGTTGAGAGCATGTAATGAAGGAAAAGATGGAAAGAAAAAGGAAAAAGAAAAGAAAGTTTTCTGGTGAGAAGGTGTTTTTTCTTGAGGCGTGATGATAGTGTATTGGTCTTCAAGGAGAAAAAGAATTTTCTTCACCTCTTGTATGAATTTCGTTTTGTTGTTGTTGTCGGCCTTGCAGGCTTGGTGTGGAGCAAGTCTGTAGGTTTTGTGTGGGGGAACAAAAACATGTGTTGCTGCTGTGTTACAGTGGTCATGGGGTCTGTGAACTTTTGTCTTATGCAGGTTGTGGGCAGGCTATAGCAGTGCGTGAGAAAGTGGCAATACCTCTTTCTTGTATGGTTTGATGCGAGGTGCCTTATGAATGTTTTGTGTCTTTTGTCTTATGCAGGTTAGAGGCAATTTTCATACAGCCCCGGATACCAACAACAATGTTTGGTTATTTTAGGCACTTGTGTGGGGGTCCAGTTGGTGTGGGTGAATAGCCTTTGTAGTCTTGTTCGCGTGGGGATTAAAGAGGATAAGGTATATGGTGATGGTGTCGCGGTTCTGCAGCTGTCGTGAGTGTGCTGCTGTGTGGTTTCTGGTACGGTTTGCAGCAGGTTGTGTACCAGCACTTTAGACATAACAAGCTGTTTTTTATTTTATTTTGGCATGTAACTCAATTGTATGAAGCTATTGAGTCCTTCAAGGTGTGAGTTATGTGGGCTTGGATGAGCTGATATATGACTTGAAAGAAATGGACTTAGTGCAGGAAGTGCGCAGGATTTCTTTGCCACTTATTTTGAGAGTTTTGCAATACTTTTGTGTTTGTTCTTGAAATTTCTCTCATGAAGTGGACCGGGTAGCACATGTTGTATGATGAATACAACGTTGGTGATACTGAGACAATTTGTTTGTTGTTTTGTAAATAGACTTCCATGAATTTTTCTGTAATAAAAAGGATGTGGCAGGCACGTGTGTACATTGATGTGTATTAAAAGCTGCTCAAAAATGGATTCTTATTTCACTTCTTTTGTGTCTTTGTAATGAGATGGTTTTGGATGGTGGTGGACTCAAAAAAATCCTAAATGGACCCTTTTGTAAATAGGCTTATGATGAGTATTGTACTTGGAATTTGATTAAGGAAAAACATAATAGCTAACATTTGAATTTCCATGTTAATCCAACATCTTCGATTGCCCAAATTATACCCTCCTTGAAGTACAAACCATCACTGAATTATTCTTCTTGAAATAAGAATAAACATAAATCAAACTCAGATCTTGAATGAATTAGAGTTTTGAACCACATATAGATCCTTGAAATATAGGAACGTGACTTGAAAAACTTAAAACTCTGATTGCAAAAATATTGAAATCTCATGATCTTCAGGAATGACCCACCTACACTTACCATAACGTGATAGCCTGAATCATGCACAGACGACTCGAATAGGTAAAAACCTAATTGAAAGCTCCAACAAACCACTTGAATTATAATCAACCCGTGCCTCAAACAACTTAGAAGACTAAACAATAAACCAAGGCAATGCATATATATTTTTTTTAGATTTTTTTTCTCTAAGTAATGATTGATGGGCACATGTACAAAACAAGGTAGGACAAATTTGGGGTATGACAGGCGGCAGCTTCAGAAGTTTTATCTATGCAATCTTTTAGTGTCGGCGTAACAACTAAATATGAAGAAACACTCCGCTGGGGGTGAGAGAAACATAACTAAGCAACTCTGCAGGGGAACATACTCTAAAGCAAAGAGGTAACCCACCTGGCATATGTTTTGAAATGCGTATGTTTGAAAATGATGCAATGCCCCATACGGCATGGAAATGCTACATGTTTGGATAGATGCAAATATGATGATATATGCAAATGCAAATGCAGGCTCGAGCTGCCGGAGAAAAACTGGGTTTAAAACCGTCCTGGAAAAATAAATGTCGAAGGCAAAGTCAACTCCACTGAGGGGGTAACCGGGTACCACAAAATCATTCCAGCAAAATAAATGCTAGAAAAGTGAGACCAACTTCCGTTGGGGAAGAAATAATCCTGCTGAGGGATGGCTCACAAATTCATCGTTACGAATTCTGCAGAGTATGATCAACCTGATGGAGAAAAGGCAACCTGCTGTAGAAAGGAAAGGACGGCCCTGCACGGGGATGATCCTTCTAAACCACTGACAACCTGATTGTACTCTATGGGGATTAACCAAACTGGGGATTGATCATGTACTGCTCAACTACTGGGAATGCCCCTTTTGTCAGGGATATTAATCTTGACCTGCTGAGGATACTCCTGTCCCTACTCTGAGGAGGGATACAATGCAATTTCAACTCTTATGGGTATAATATGTGACTTCCATATGCTGAGGAGGAGTAATCCTGATTTAACAACATCCACAAGGAATACAGAACATTAATCAGGTAACTGGTATTAATCGAGCTTTGTATCGGGGAACGTGACAACATATGAGTTACTGGGAATTATCGTATCAGATATTTTTTAGGCTTTTTCTAGTTTAGGGATGAGAATAGGTTATTAACAAAATGGATTTTAAAGGGAAAATACTAGACGGGGCTAGCATTCAAGGATAGAATACCAAACGAGAATTGATAGCAAAATAGGTTAGGTTGTCTCACGAGAACTAGTTTATGGTTTGAACGTCAGACGGAGCTGATTAAATAATAGGTTAAAGAAAATATGACCAGACGGGGCTGGTTTGGAACAATAGGTTAAAGCAAAGGTGACCAGACGGGGCTGGTTGAAAGCTGACATGCGCCAGACGAGGACTGATGTTTACGGAAGGTTGGCCAGACGAGAACTGGTTAAAAGATGACAGGTACCAGACGAGGACTGGTATTTACAGAAATGTGGACCAGACGAGAACTGGTTACTGGTTTGCCAGGCGAGAACTGGGCTTTGGAAGTAACAGGTTTAAACTGTAGGATAATGATCCAATGACAGCAAGGTCTTTTTCGAAGGTTCAGGTTATTTGATAAGGGTAATGACACGATTCCCCGATACTCAGTTCTTGCTGGGGTGAACAAACTCGCGTGAACAACTTGCCCCAGCGCAATTCAACTTGCCCCAATCCGATTCTTGAGAACACCCACTCTGAACAGAAAGCAGCTTGCTATGAGACAACCTCGAGATGGCTTACCCCGACATCTGTACGACGAAAAGATTCATCCTCAATTAACTAACTCTCCGCATGGGTGGTTTCAACATCTCTGAAGTAGCTTGCCCCTGAATGAGCGTTGAGCGACTTAACCTGCCCTGATTGAACACTGGAGGGATCTGTCCTCAACTTACAGAAACTCTGGTGGATTACCCTGAATGGGTCTCAAGAAGATTCACTTCTGATCAACTGCTTCTTGAATAAACTGCCCATGATCAACCGATGCTTCGGGACTTGTCCTTAGACCAACTGATTCCAAACTCACTGGAAGTTAATGCCCCAAATTCACTGGGCTTCGCAATATACCATTCTGATCCAGACTGCTAACGATTCAGTCCTGACTGACTATTCCCTGTTGGAATTCCTTCATATCAACTACTGACCTGCAATTAAAATTGTCTATTCACGAATGGTAATTTTAATGCAGTGTTCCTGCAAATTTTGAAAAAAAATGTTGTCACTCATTTACGCGTCATGATAGTGAGTGACGAATGAACCAAAGAGTTCAAACGTAGTGCTGATTTGATCAGTGAAAAATACAACAAGGATATGATTAGCAAATCATGTAGGAGTCAGGTTACTCAACCTTATCATAATGCGCTTTCAGAATAAACCCTGCCTCAATTAGGTCTTTTAAGGGTTGTATCGTGGCCGGGTTCACGGTTCGTGAAACAAAGGATATTTGGCTCGAATTTTGATTTGTACCCACCCCTTCTACGTGATGATCTCCGATCCTAAGGTTCAGTTAACCTGGCACGAGCGCTCGCCTCTTCTAGAGGTATATTGAATATTGGGAACAATGATTAAAGAATTCACAAGGTTTTCAGAGTGACAGTTGCCCCTTCTTCGTTTTCGGTGTTTGTATCTTCACGACTTTGTCCTTGTTCGGGGACCTTTCTTTTTCATTCTTTTGATTCCCTAATTTTTGCCTAGACTGACTCCTTTTGAGTTTTTTTCGATTTTTTGAAGTCCAGCGGGATGCCCTGATTTTTGCCTAAGTATTAGCTTTCCAGCTATTCTCTTTTCTTTTTTACTTAGCGGGCTCTCTCTTTTTTCTTTTCCCTTTTCGAACAAGTCGTGTGACACTGATTGTCTTGATTGCTCCGAAAGGGTTGTAACTGTCTCACTCCTGGTTGGTGAGATTTAACCATTGTGGTTGACGAGGTACGACCTCTTGAGAGGCATAAACTGTGATTGGTCCTCGAATGGGAACACTCCTCTGTAAGACTTGAACGCTCGGTCAAGCTAGCTGACAACTACCCTACCCCGGGTTAAGATGTGAGGGTTTAAAAGTCTGAAAGAAACTTCTACTTCTTGGCTCGAAGTGGTTAACAAGGGACTAACTCCTTATATCTCCAGTGTTTAGGGGATTTGAAACAATGCCTTGTACGTCATAGGCAGGATTTTACCCGAAAGCATACGATCATCGGTTATGAGCATTCAGTTTCGTCATCTTCCCTCCAATCTTTACTAATCATAGTGATGAAGTGGAGTAAATAAAATGCAAGTGTCAGTGCAATGCAATAAATGAGTGATAACGACATGATTAATCCAGAAAAATGCATAGTCACTTTATCAATATTACCATTCAAAACAAACAATGTTTAACAGCAAGTAGTAACTAACAGAAAGGAAACTACAAATGCAAATGATAAAAAGTCTGAGGACTGCCAATGTTGAGGACGTCTACCTGTCTAGACCACTGGCCTCTGGAAATAATCCTCTGAATCTGCGAGCTTAGACAACTGAGAGGTTGTCATGCACAACCAAAACTCCTTCTAGAAAGGAAATGCACCCTTTGTCGATCAACTGTTGCACTTTTGCCTGAAAAGTTTTGCAATCTTCAGTTGAATGCCCCGAGGATCCACCATGGTATCCACACTGAGCATGGGGATTGTACCCAGAAGGGTAAGGCTCTGGCACGGGCTTAAGATCTTTGGGTTCCACCAAATAATTCTTGATCAAATGTGGCAGAATTTGGCTATACGGCACATGCACTGGGTGAGAAGGAGCACTCCTTCGTTCCAAGTTGTTACGAGGCCTGTTCTGATTTGGACGCTGATTCTGATAACCTCGGCCACGAGTTCGGTGATTTGCAAAAGAAGCGACATAAAGTTCTCTATATGGTACCCTAGGCACAGTTGTCTGTCCAGCATAACAAAACACAGGGGATACTGACCGCTGAGAAGATGAAGAACCAACAGATTTCGCCGATTCATCTCGAGGATACTCAACATCTGTCATGATTGCATTGATCATAACTCCTTCTTCAGTTTGGTAGCTACAGAGAGATTCAGTTTCACTATCCTGACCGCCCGAAACGTTCTGAATTTTCCCAATTTTCACGGCATGCTCAATGCGTTCTCCTGTTCTGACCAATTCCGAGAAATTTGGCGCATTTCCAAGCATTCTTTCGAAGTACGAACTCTGCAGGGAGTCTACAAACATGCCCATTAACTCTCGGTCTAGGAGCGGTGGTTGCACTCTGGCAGCAAATTCTCTCCATCTCTGAACATACTTCCTGAAAGGTTAATCATTCCCTTGAGACAATTCTTGCAACTGCATGCGACTAGGAGCCATGTCTAGGTTATAATCGTACTGTTTCAGAAAAGCTCTGGCTAAATCCACCCATGATCGGATCTGATTACTCTCTAACTGCATATACCAACTCAGAGATGCCCCAGTCAGACTATCTTGAAAGCAGTGAATCATCAACTTGTCATTTTGCACAAACGAAGTCATCCTTCTGCAGAACATCACTAAATGTTGCTTCGGACAGCTATCTCCTATGTACTTCTCAAATCTCGGCGCTTTGAACTTCGGAGGTAACACCAGGCCAGGAACCAAACACATGTCTGCAGCATTGAGGTTAACAACATCTTTAACTTTCAAGGCTTTAACTCTTTCTTCCAACACTCGGAGCCTTCTAACATACTCAAGAGCTCTTGGGTCTTCGGTCTTGGCTACCGGGACCTCTCTTCGGGAATTTGGCACAGGGAAAACCACACCTTGATTGTTAATAGGAGGAGCGCGTCTGTTTCGGATAACAAACTGCTCACGTAGATCTCGGTCCCTAACAGAAGGTTGTACAAGTTGGTCTGCAGCATGGTTGTTCACTTGCGGAAAGTCTTCATCAGACATAGAACCGTACAGAGGATTGGACGTTATAGTGAAACCTGACAAGGTGTTAACAGACTGGAATTTACTCTCAGACATAGCTACCGATAACTTTCAACTGACTTCACTGTTTGATTCTGCTCAAATATGCTTCAACCCCTTGGTCGTCTTCTACCAATCAACAGTTGCTCAGGCCAACCACCGAAGAATCACCTTTAGAATCAAAACAACGGCTGGATAAGAACTCTGGCTAGCTGGAGAATGATATGCAATATGATGCAAAAATGTTTATGCAAATGCAATGCAAGATGCAGCAAACACGAGATCACAACCCCCACAAATCTCTGAATACTGCTGCGCTGCTGACTGAGTAAGTTCGCTCTGAAGAGAAGACCAAAATATAGGGTTGGCTGGAAGTTAAGTTTCCTGCAAAAACCCTCCCACTCACGGGTATGGACCTAATCGGACAATGTACAACATCCTATGCGT
This sequence comes from Lathyrus sativus, assembly GCA_963859935.3. Classification (NCBI taxonomy): domain Eukaryota; kingdom Viridiplantae; phylum Streptophyta; class Magnoliopsida; order Fabales; family Fabaceae; genus Lathyrus; species Lathyrus sativus. The sequence continues at coordinate 636,014,415 of OZ012740.1, read as the reverse complement.
TTCCCAGCGTCACAGACTTTCAAGAAATGACGATACGATACCCAGGAGGTGTGGCATCATCATCTCTTGAAGCGGCCTCACTTAGCGGGTCACAAATGATCGGTTCCCAGAGTCGACAATCCTCGGGTCAAACAACCTGTCAAGCCCAAAGGGCCAGGCAATATGCCATCAAAGAGAATCTCGTCTGAGCGTAAATTTCGTAGCTAGCTGGTGCGAGCAAAGCAAGAAGGCTAACCACTACTCTCTACTTCTAAGTCTATGTGTGTACTCAAGCCTGGGTTTTGGCTTCTCTCTCAAAGGAACAACCACCCAACAACATAACAACAACAGATAATAACAAAGGTGCGGAAACAGTAAATACAGTAAAATACAACATACAACGCACAAGAGTAAACATCCAAAGACAAGAAAACAAGCGCTAGGATTGACTCGCATAGGGGACGATGGATCCCCAGCAGAGTCGCCAGCTGTCGCTACTGCGAAAATCGGCGCCGGCTATGACAGAAGAGTCGCCACCGTGCGTTATTTATCCCACAAGAGGGAAAGGAAACGCTCAGAGTAAACCTAACGCCAAGAGGGAAAGGAATGGTCATCGCAACCAAATCCTAGATTCAGGAGTCGGTTACGCGAGGGGAAGGTATTAGCACCCCTCACGTCCGTCGTACTCGACGGGATCCACGCTTTATGGTTTGTCTAAAGGAGGAAAAAACAATCTATCTACGGCTTCTAAGTCTAAACGGAAGGAAACTGACTCGGTAGAGCGTCGTTGCTCTATGCCTACGTATTCTCGAGAGAGAAAGTCAGAGTCAACTTAGTTCAGGCAACTACGGGGAAAGGTTGCTCGCCAAGACGTCGCGTCTTGTGCCTACGTATTCTCGTCCGTTGCGAGAAATCAGAGCACGTCGTAGTTCAGGCTAACTACGGGTAATCAAAGGGTGTTCTCGGTCACACGGGAGTGAGAGATGAAGTTGACTTTAGAGGTACGGGAACCTACGGAACTTAGAACTACGGTCTAGTCTCAAATGCACTAGGGCAAGAGAAAGGGATAACAAGCGTTAGCGGGAAAGTCTCATTCACACAGCAGCGAGAGAAAAATAGCAGTTAGTTGTTAGGGTGCTCGCTAGGATATCGCATCCTATGCCTACATATTCTCATTCGATATGAGAAATCAGAGCAGCTGTAGTTCAGCCTACTACAGCAAAACGGGGAACGGTCTCGATTGCATTAAAGCAAGAGAAAAGGCACTCAATCGCCAAGAGGCGAGGGAAAGGTTCGAAACGGGACGCACACGCTAAATCCTAAACGTAGGAGCGAACGCGTCGCATATCACCCAAAGGGTGCTATACTAAACATCCAGGTTACGTGAGGGAAACCCTCCCGCAACCATTTCCCACGTATCTAACGCTCTCACAACACTCGAAGGTCGCTAAGGGGAAATGAAAGACAGGGAATGGAAATAATGTTGCTGAACGGAAATGGTTTCGTTGATCTTTGACTTGTTGCGTGCAAGCTTCGTCTTCGTGTTCGTCTTCTTTATGATTTTTATGATTTTCTTTGATGCTGGATGGTGGTCTTCTTGGATCTTTTCTTTGACCTTTTCTTCTTTCAGGAGAAACAGAAGTGGAATAGTCCCCTAACAAATGGACTTTTAAAGTCTACCTCTACAAAGTGTAAAATAAACCCCTATGAAAAAACTAAATCCTAAAAAGAAAAGTTATAAGAGTTTGCAATAAAAACAATACAATGATAAAGTCCTAAACAAAATAAGAACTAAAATAATCCTAAAAGAAATTAGATTCTAAATTCCCTAAAAGAAATTAAATTCTAAATTCTATTCTAAGCATTAAAATATTCTAAAAAATTAAACTATTCCTAAAAGAATTACAAAATAAAAGTCATACAAAATATTAAAAGAAAAATGCAGGGGAGGGGAATTAGTAATACAAGGGTACAGGCCAGCAAAAACAAAGACAGGCCCAGCCCAATAAGCAAACACAGAAAAAACGGGGAGGGGGGCGAATAGTTACAATGGGGAGTATGGACTCAGCAACTCGTTGGGCTTAGAGGCCCAACGACCAAACACAACCTCTATTCTCTTTTCCCTTTTATAACCCTAGTTCTCTCACTCTCAATTTCGCTGTTCACCTTTCTCTGTCGTTCTCCCTCTCAAACTTTCGTCCCTCTCACAACACTTCTATTCTATCATCTCAAAATCATCCTCGTTTCAAAGCCTACAAAACAAATGAATAAACTAAAACAACAAACTATCGCAAATATCCGGAAACAACTTAATCCGTCCTTTGATGTCCTCGAAGACAAGTAGTCGTTGATGAAGATTTCTGGAAAGAGTTCTGGAGATTATCAACTTCTAAGATCCACGGGAGGTTGTGTGTAGAAGCTTACTGAAGATCTGGATGAAGTTGCATGTTGATGATGAAGTTGTTCATGATGAGGATCAGAGATCTAGATGACGATTCTGGTGATGAATCCTGAAGTGATGTTGGAGTTTGAGTCGGTTTAAGCTTGGATCTGAGGAATCTGGAAAATCTGTTGGAGGTTGATGAAGTTGGATCTGAGTTCGCTAAAGATCTTGAAGTTGAATGAATGTTCCTATGAAGATCGATGAATACCTCTGAGTTTCTGGAGATTCCTGTGCTGATGATGAACATTGCGTTGAATCATATCAAGATATAGAAAATGCGAATGAACTGATGATGAAGGATGTGATGAATCTTTGAAGAATCTGAAGGATCTGGAAATTTGGATGAAGACCGAATGAAGATATTGATGAACATTGAAGGTTTTAGGTGATAATTGATGAACACGAAGGATCTTATTGTAGATCTGGAAACAATTGGACAGATGAAGGTGTTTGAAGATTCGTTGATGAATCTGAAAAAACTCGTGATGAACACATATTCAGATTGATGACGGAAACTGGATATGACGATGAATCTTGATGAACACAACAAGATCTGAAAAATCTTTAGGGTTATGATGATGAACGATGAAGTTTTGTGATGTTGATGCAGGTTCCAGCGAGGTTTGGCCGTGAGAACCACCGCTTGATTTTGCTGGTGATGTTCTCCCAGTGTTTAGCATGGCCGGCGGTGGTCTCCGGCGAGTTTGACCGGTTATTGCATGCGGTGTCTGTGGAGAGGACACCTGGCTCCATGCAGCGAGTAGGAGGGGACAAGTGGCAGGGGAGAATGTAGTGGATTGTGAGGTGGCGCATGCAGAGTGTGAGGGATGGACAAATGGCCAACTCCCCGAGAGAGAAAGAAACGGTGGCACTTTATACTGTGGACACATGGCAAGGACTGGGCCCCCAAAACCTGACACGCGGCCCATTATCAGACTCAATGGATTTGAAAAAATGACTTAATTAAATGAAGACTTCAATTAATGCCTAAAACGAAAATGAAAGATGACTATGGGACTCAATTAATGAGGACTAATGGAATAAAGACTTCAATTAATGGTTAATGAAATGATTAAACAAAAAAACAATATTAAGGCTAATTAGTGAAGTAAAACGAAAATGACTTAAACTCAGTTAATGGCATAATGATTAAGTGCTAATTAATACGAAATGAAATAAAACTGGCTCTAATTAATGAAACTAAATCTAACCAAACCTAATTAACATCTAAAATGAACATTGATTAATAAAAGCTAATTAATAAAACTAACTCTAATTAATACTATTTGATTAAACTAATCTAAACAAACCCTAATAAATTCTAATAAAAGAAAAACCTATTAAACTAAACAAATCAATTAAACTAATACCTATTTAAAAATAAATTCTAGAAATTCTAGAAATAAAATATATTAAAAATCTATAAAAACTATTCAATTAATCTAAAAATATCTATTTGAATTCTAAAACTTATACTAAAATCTATTTAAAACTATATTATTCTATTTAAAAAAAAGAATCTATATTCCAATATCCTAAAAATCTATTAATTCTAGAGAACTAATATAAACCTAAAATCTATTAATTCTAAAAAGGTTATTAAGGCAATTAATTCAATTAAAAGAGAACGCGAGACCAAAACGAAATAAACGGCAAAAACCGGACACCGAGATATCCTAAAAAATAACAGCGTAAGCTGAAAACACTGGGAAGAGCACAACTTCCCAAAAATGAGACTTCGCTTATCCGAACTGGTCTGAAACGCCTGAACTGTGAACATAGGGCTGTAATCCCGATAAAATCAATATGGCTGAAAAAATGCAATGTATGCAGTATGCAAATGCGAGTGCAAAATGTGTCGAAACATAAACCAGGTGTGGGAATCGGTTGGTCAAATTTTGGGGTGCAACACTATCCACCACTACTTTTATGAGTTTAACTTATATAATCTTACAAGTCTTTTAGTAACACAGTGACGAGACAAGTCATAGCATTTTCACTGCAACAAATAATAGTTATATTCAGGCTTTTGAAAGAAAATATCACACTTTAGTAGTTATATATAGAATGTGTCGAAATTTTCACCCAAATAACCAACTTTACCCCCCCTAATATTCAAACTACCCTACTTTCCCTCATATTTCCCAATCTACCCAACTTTCGTTTTTTTTTATTACAAGGGGGCACGTGGGGTATGGCTCCTCCCTTATAATTTATATGGAGGCGCCATCCAGGATGGAGGCACCCTATAAATTATAAAGGGGGCGTCATCCCCTTTGCCTCCTCCCTTAAATCCGAATTTTTAAAATAATTTTAAATGTATAATTAGTTTAAAAATATTTAATAAATAATATTTAATAATTAAAAATATTTAAAAAATAATAATTATATAATAATAATTTCTGAATAATTTTTATATATTTTACAAATAATAAATAAATAATAATTAATAATATCATTAAAAAATTCTAAATAATAAATAAAAATCAAATTGTATTTAATAAATTTAATATTAAATAATAATTACAATAATTATTTAATCACAAATGGGTACATATGAAAGATATTATACACTAGTTTCTACGTCGTGTTCGGTTTAAATGTTTGTCTGTACCGCATCCCCGATCACGTACGTTTCTTTGTGGTCTTTGTTGTGGAGTCGGGTCCGTTGTGTCGTCTTCAAGCAATTGCATCACTTCGGCCCATGAAGACGGGTCCATATCCGTAAAGTCATCCAAATCAAAAGGGTTGCCCATGCCTTCATAATTATTTTGGGGTGGTTGGCTAGATGAGGCAATGTTAGGACGATAGCCTGCCTGATCGTAGGGTGGGATGGGTGTAAATGATTGGGTGGATATGGGTTGATTGGGTGTTTGAAACTGGGTGTTTATTTGGTTTGTAGTATCCATGGAGTATGTGTGGTATTGTGTGGATTGTGAATGAGTTTGTGTGAATGGAGTGAATTGGTTAGGGGTATGTTCATATTGTTGTGATTGTGTGAGTGGGGGTTGAAAATAGGGTTGGGTTGGCGGTTGGAAATGGGGTTAGGATGGTGGTTGGAAATGGGGTTGGGTTGATGGTTGGAAATGGGGTTGGGTTGGCGGTTGGAAATGGTATTGGGTTGATGGTTGGCAATGAGGTTGGGTTGGCGGTTGGAAATGGTATTGGGTTGATGGTTGGAAATGGGGTTGGGTTGGCGGTTGGAAATGGGGTTGTGTTGGCGGTTGGAAATAGGGTTGGGTTGTTTGTTGGGGCCTTGATGATGAATTTTGTTGGCGTGGGTCAACAAGATACCTTGGATGTGAAATGAAACCAATTGATATAGACCTATACCAAGTCATGTATTGTATTGATTGTTTCATCTCGTATGGAAACACAGTGTCGGACAAAACATAGTTGTTGCGATGCCTCCATTCACGACACTCGTGTTTTGCATACTTGGTCCACGGATTATATTCCCATTGGTCGGAGACTTTACCGGTGTGATATTTGTCGGGGATGCACTTTGGCGGACATGGAATATCTTGAAGCATTCCAAATTGAAGTTTCACACGATCACTGTTGTGCATTTCCACGGTGGTGAAGTTGATAATCGGCACCTTTGCACTCCACACCGCAGAGTCTTATCGTTCAACTTCATGAAAGGCTTCTAGACCAAGATACGGCCGTCAAATGAACTGTAGGAGAAAAAAAATAATATTAAGTATTTTCTAATGATATTGAAGTAGAGAATAACATAAATAGTTAGGTTTGTGAGTATACATCATCTTGACCCAAGTGATCAATAAGATTTCTGTACTGCGTGATACTGTAATGTGGACAGTTGTCATAATTCATTCCAAGCGAAGACCACCTACAAATCGAAAAGAAAACATTTATTAATAATATGATTAATTAATTGAAATACTATGATAGATAAGTGAGAATTGGGAAAAATAATTACCTTTTAGCAAATGGGAATTCAAAATTATTTTGTTGGATAGGTGCTAGATTGGTCATTCTTGACCAACCCCATGCTTGAAGAAGAACACCACATCCGGTCCAGTTTCCCGAATTTGCTATTGAGTTGTTACATAAAGACCGATATAGGTGCGCTAGTGTTGCGGACCCCCAACTATATGTTTTTATTTTATTTACATCTTCTAATAAAGGTAAGTACATAGAGTGAACAGCGTTTCCACTTGTATCCGGACATAAAAATAACCCTATTAATAACATAATATAAATTCGAGTTTTTCTAGTTTTTAATATTTCAGAAGAATCTCGAGTTAATCTCAAGTCTCTATAAATTGTTTTGAGCCATGACATTAAATTTTTTTGGCCCCTCATATCTCGTGGGGTTGGTTCAGCCCCTAAGAGTTCTCCTATGACACTACCTCTAGGATTGGTTATACTGTTTACCGCCTTACCATCTATGGGTAAACCCAATAACATATATGTGTCCTCGAGTGTAACTGCACATTCACCTATTGGAAGATGAAATGTGTGCGTCTCGGGACGCCACCTTTCTTGCAGAGCCAAGATAAACTTGGTATCAAGGAGATGATTTGTAATGTTAATGACTTCTCCAAATCCCGCGTGCTCCATAAAAGGTTGAATTAACGGGTCATGTGGGAAATTTTTATGCCCATGAGTACGAAAGTCATGAGTATTCTACAAAAAAAAAAAAAAAACAAGAACTTAGAACATTGTATTTGTAAAAACATTATAATGCTACGAATAAAGACAACATTGTGAATTATCAAGTACAACTACTTACATAAGACGCGATGTTGCTTGGTGTTCCTCTATGCGTTTCACCCAATGTTAACAGAGACATGACTTCTATAGTGTGGATATATAAGGAAAATATTGGGAGAATTTGAATTGTTGGATATATTTGATGTGTTTTTTGGAATGAGGAGGAGTAGTATTTATAGTAAAAATTTTGAATTTGAAATTTGAATTTATGGTTGTAGAGGTAAAAATTAAATTTGCGTAGTTAAAATATTGATTGATGTGTAGAGAAGTTATTGAGATAGATGAATTTGTGTAGAAAAGAGATTGATGTGTAGAAAATTTCGTACACTTGTCATGCTGCATGCATGCAAAAAGTGAATTTTCTTACACATGTCACAGAGGAGTCATACCCCACGGTGCCCCCCTTATGTCTTAAGGAAGGGGAGCCATACCCCACGACGCCCCCCTTATGTATTAATGAAGGGGAGCCATACCCCATGGTGCCTCCCTTATGTTTTTAATAATATTAAATTCGTGGCCATTTCATCTATATGTATACATTCAAGACAAAATATTATACATCTCATTGTAGACTAACACATCCCTTAAACTATCATTCAACTATGTCTAGAAAAACAAATTATATTGTTCATGCCCATTTTAATGGAGAGACTTTCATCTCTGAGAATTCGGGTTTTGTGTTTCAAAATACAGATCTTACCCGATTAACAATGAGTAGAAAAGCAAATTTTGTGCATTTCAAAGAGCGCATACAGTCAAAGATTTTGTCTGGTCAAATCTCTCAGATCATTTACAGAAGTCCTGTTTTTTTACAACAATCAGGTCAAGTATTTTCAAGAGAAAATACAAGACGACGGTGATGTTGATCAAATGTTTGATAGTCATGAACACTCTGGGTTCGACTATATCGAGGTTTATCTGTTACTCTGTCAAACTGAACATGAGGTTGGCGAAACAACGGATATAGATGAAATTGATGTTGTGGACGAGGAGGAAGAAGATCCAGAGGCCATGGTTGATCAAATGGTTAATTTGTTCGGGATTGGGGACTACACTACAATGACTCCCCTGCAAGACATAGATGAAGAGGCCCTACCATTAAATCAAGTGTATTGTCCTCCCCAACACATGACGAACTTGCAATTCAGTGGAGACGATACTTCCTCAAATTATTTCTGCAATCCTTCTCAACAAATTGAAGGTGTCTTGAAAGTCGGAAACCAGTACCGCACAAAAGAGGAGTGCATGAAAGCCATAAGTTTCATATGGATAACTTTGTTGATTTTTACATAATCGGAACGACTCAAAACGTTATGTCGTAGTTTGTCGTAACGCAAGTTGCAAGTTTCGGTTAGCAGCGTCCTATCGGAAAAGAAGTGATTGTTGGGAGATAGGTTCGATGGATCCACCTCAGAGTTGCACAACCAACATCAATCGGCAAGATCATGGAAAACTAAGCTCTCAATTTATATCCCAATAGATTTTGCATCTTGTGGGCGTAGATCCATCTGTGAAGGTGAGCACAATTATCTCTCATGTTGTTGCATGGTTCAACTATACCCCATCGTATAGGAAAGCTTGGATAGGTAGAATAAAAGTGGTGGAACATGTATATGGGAATTGGGAGCATTCTTACCATCAACTTCCACAGTATCTAATAGCACTTCAAAAATATGTTCCTGGTACGGTTGTAATATTGGAGTCACTACCAGCATACACTCCTGAAGGAACATGTGTTGATGGAAGTAGGATATTTTCTCGTCTCTTTTGGGCATTTCAACCATGTATCAAAGGTTTTGCGTTCTGCAAACCAGTTATACAAGTCGATGGAACATGGTTGTATGGAAAATACAAAGGAACATTGTTGATGGCGGTAGCACAAGACGGAAATAATAATATATTTCCGATTGCCTTTGCCCTGGTCGAGGGTGAGACAGGCGAAGCTTGGAGTTTCTTCCTCAGAAATCTCAGAACACATGTCACACCTCAACCCAACTTATGTCTGATTTCTGACAGACATGCTTCTATTGTGAGCGCCTACAACAATCCTGCTAATGGTTGGCACAATCCTCCTTCTGTCCATGTCTTTTGCATAAGACACATTGCTCAGAATTTTATGCGGGAAATTAAAGACAGAAATCTCCGTAAAAAAGTTGTGAACGCTGGGTATGCCTTAAACCAACCATCGTTCATGTATTACCGAGAAGAAATAAGGTTGTCAAGCGCAGAAGCATTAAGGTGGGTGGATAATATTCCAGTCGAGAAATGGACAAGGTCATTTGATGGAGGGTGTAGATGGGGTCACATGACCACAAATCTTGTAGAATCCCTAAACGGCGTATTTAAGGGAACTAGGAACCTCCCCATCACTGCGTTGGTAAGGGAAACGTATTACAGATTGGGGTCACTTTTTGCGGCAAGAGGCAAAAAATGGAGTGTTGTACTGCAATCAGGGAAAATATTCAGCGAATCAAGCATGAAGTATATGAGGGATGAAACTTCTAAGGCGGCCTCACATCGAGTTAGACCATTTGATCGTCACGATTACAGCTTCATTGTTGATGAGACAACAGATCACAACGAGGGTCGGCCAATGGGACAGGGTGGAACTTCATAAAAATTGGTGCGACTGCGGAAAGTTTCAAACCTTCCGCATGCCTTGTTCACATGTCATTGCCGCATGTTCAACTGCTCGTCAGGATCCATTCTTGCAGCTATCAGAAGTTTACAAGGTCGTGAACTTATTTGGTATCTACAGTAACAGTTTTCCAGTGGTAGCTAGTGAGGACTATTGGCCAACCTATCATGGAGACACAATCTACCACAACGAAAATATGAGAAGAAACAAAAAGGGCCGCCCCAAAAGCACCCGAATTACAACTGAAATGGATACAACTGAGAAAATGGAAAGATTGTGCGAAATATGTCGTCTTCCCGGGCATACGAGGAAAAACTGTCCAAATGTTGGAACAAGTTCTAGGTAGATTTAATTTGGTCATTAAAAATTGTGTAACCGTGGAATTTAATATTTATATCAACTTTTCATTACCACAAAAACGAATTGAAATACTTCTACAGCAACAACGCAAATCATTAAAAATACAATAATTATTACAACATAAACTAAGATATAACAACAATCAAAGTAATATCATCAGTTCCGAACATCATAGACATAACTTCGTTGTCATCTCTAATTCGCACCCAGTCCCGCCGTATGTTTCCGTCTTCAACAGAGAAGTACGAGACAAGTCTTTCAATACTCCTAATTCTTTCACCATTTGGAATGTCTCCTTCTAGCCACCGATTCAAATTTCTTCGTAGTTGTTCTAAACTCTGGATGTTCCAAAACAACATCCTTATCGGAGGCTTCGTCGGTGAAAAAATTACATGCCCATATCTTCTAAGGTACATGACTCACTCTTCTAAATTTGGATGAAACAATGTTAACAACAAGTCTACCTATTTATAAAAAAAAATTTGGAATAACATAATATAATATATTAATTATAATATATTTGAAAAATTATATTCATTTAAAGGGAGCTCCATAGGGGATGGCGCCCCCCTTTAAGTCATTTAAGGGAGGAGCCAAAGGGGATGACGCCCCCTTTATAATTTATAGGGTGCCTCCATCCTGGATGGCGCCCCCATATAAATTATAAGGGAGGAGCCATACCCCACGGCGCCCCCTTGTAATAATAAAACAAAAATACGAAAGTTGGGTAGATTGGGAAATATGAGGGAAAGTAGGGTAGTTTGGATATTAGGGGGGGTAAAGTTGGTTATTTGGGTGAAATTTTCGAATGTGTCTATTATTTCAATATATATCACGTTACTTAAGCCTATTAAAATGTGTTCATTTTAATAGTTGAGAAATAGATATTGGTAATAAAGTGTATATGAACCTAAATTAATTGATTTTTATTATCATAATACAGTGTGTCTATTTTCATTTTCAGGAGGGAGAAGATGAACTGAAAACGGAAGGTGGGAGCGAAAATGAGGTTGGAGAAGAAGAAAACAGAGAGTATTGAGGGATGACGTTGGTGAAAGAGAAGAACGACAAAAAGGCTTTTATGAGAGGAAAGAAGAAGAGGCGTTGATGATGAAGATGGTGATGGTGGCCAAGGAGAAATCGACGGCGGAGGGGAAAGGGTGAAGGAGAGAAAATGGATTGGTGGCGGCTAGGGATTTTGTCCTTAGGAAGAAGAAGGGTCCGTCCCTCTTTATTCCTTTCCTCTGCGTTTCCCTTTCCTTTAATTTTATTTTTATTATATTAATTAATTAATTATATTATATTAAATCATTAGAACATTATTATTATTATAAAATGAAATTATAGAAACAAAATAATAATAATAATAATAACCTAAATGCCATGTGTCGCATTTCCATTGGGCAGGATGGCAAAATTTTGAAAACCCATCACTTAGGAATGACCATGTGGCTTAATGACATGAAAAATACTTATACATAATTTTCTGATTTTATTATCAATTAATTCAAAATAAAACAAAATGCTAAAATTTGATTGGTTAATGGCAAAAAGTGAGGATCACACATGTGCACCCTTGATTAAATTTCGATCTGACGATCCATATTTAATCAAAGAAGCACACCTAAATAAAAATGTCAAAATTCCCCTTTCTAGAAGCCTTAATTAATTTAATAGAATTAAATAAATTAAAAACCACTAGAAAATTCACAACTTATTAAATAAATATGCTAAAAATGAAATGCAAGCATGAAAAATTCAAAATAATTATTCTGGACATTTGGATGAAAATAAACAGAAATCGGGCGGCGGAGATGCCTGAAAAATTAAATCGACTGCACACAAAAGATTAACATGAAATAAATAACCTGGAAAGACGCAGCACTTAGTCAACTTTGAGAATTGACCGGGATCGGTGAAAAGGCTCATATTGATCAAAAGTGATTAAAAATTCATCGAGAGATAAAATGAGCACGCTAGGTCAAGCTTCGATGGAAAGTAGGTCAATATCACTAGCGCCTGCAAACTTAAATTTGAAACTTTTCAATCGTTGATTTTTCTCGTATATTTGAGATATAAACCAACCAATCCATCCACATACCTAAGATATTTATTCTGACTAATCATTTTGTGAATTATTTACGGTAACATGCACGTTATGATGTACAAGCGATGCAAATTGAAAATAAAGTCAGGCGAGTGAAAATTTAAAATAGGTATGACAAATTTGGGGTATGACAGATACCCTTATCTAATTCCCTTGAACCTGACAGAATGAACAACTGCATGGCGTTCATTTTAGGGTGGAAGTCAATTAGATACAAGAAGACCCCAAAATTTGTCCGACAAGAAAGTAAAATGCAAAGAGATAAGATACACTAGAACGGGATAGCAGGATGTACAAGATGAACAAGATAACCTGAGATTCTCTGGGTGGTCAAAGCAGTCCCTTATCCAACAAGGTTCTTCGTGATACCAAAGCAATACAAACGAGCTTCTTTAGGTGGTCGAAGCAGTCCCTTATCCATTAAGGTCCTTGGTGATACCAAAGCAGTATCTCAGAACACAAACAAGATTTCTTCGAGTGTTCGAAGCAGTCCCTTATCCATTAAAGTCCTTCACGATACCAAAGCAGTATCTCGGAACACAAAACGAGGTTTCTTCGGGTGGTCGAAGTAGTCCCTTATCCATTAAGGTCCTTTGCGATACCAAAGTAATACAAACGAGCTTCTTTAGGTGATCTAAATAGTCCCTTATCCATTAAGGTCCTTCACGATACCAAAGCAGTATCTCGAAACACAAACGATATTTCTTCGGGTGGTCGAAGCAGTCCCTTATCCATTAAGGTTCTTCGTGATACTAAAGCAGTATCTCTAAACACATAAGATTCTTCGGGTGGTCGAAGCAGTCCCTTATCCAATAAGATTCTTCATGATACCAAAGCAGTATCTCTAAACACATGAGATTCTTTGGGTGGTCGAAGCAGTCCCTTATCCAATAAGGTTCTTCGCGATACCAAAGCAGTATCTCTAAACATATGAGATTCTTCGGGTGGTCGAAGCAGTCTCTTATCTAATAAGGTTCTTCGTGATACCAAAGCAGTATCTCTAAACATATGAGATTCTTCGGGTGGTCGAAGCAGTCCCTTATCCAATAAGGTTCTTTGCAATACCAAAGCAGTATCTCTAAACATATGAGATTCTTCGGGTTGTAGAAGCAATACCTTATCTTTGATGACACCAAAGCAGTATCTCGAACAAAACTTGAGATTCTTCGGGTTGTCGAAGCAGTATCTCGAACAAAACTTGAGATTCTTCGGGTTGTCGAAGCAGTATCTCGAGTGATAAATTCGATGGGGAATAGTTAAGAGAAATTCCTATCAGAGTAAAAGTGTTGTCTAAACTCTATAGGGGAAAAGCCTTCAAGAAACATTTTAAAATAACCTCTGCTTGGGGAGCCACAAAAATCCACAGCTGCTGGGGACTATCATTATCAAGTGCATGGTTGAAGAATGACTTGCTGGGGAGTAGAGTTCCTTGAAAACGTGCGAGTATCGACTCCTTTCAGAGCTATACTGCCAACTCTTATGGAGGACTGGCCAAGATTCTTGTGAACTGATCCTGGATCCTGCTATGCGATTATGTCATGTTTATGAGGACATCGATGTTATGCATTATGATGCACAAACATGCAACTAAGATGAAACTGCTAGAGAATCTAATGCACATGTAAATGTAAATGATGTTCTAATGTTTGATATGGTTATGATATTATCCTATATGCCATGCTTATGATAATGTAGATGATCAGGTATGCTGGGGATAAATTTCCTATTGGAGGATATCACCAGGGACTGGATTTGGTAGTTTCCAAGTGAATTGGATTTTGGTTTTATGGGGATGACAACGAGGGTGGACTTTTAGTGGCTGCCAATAAAGACTGGACTCTAGAGGGTAAATTGAAGATGCCAACTAGAGTGGCTTTTATGTAGTTGCCAATAAAAGATTGAACTTTGAGGATGTGTCAAGCGCTATTGGACTTTATTTGGTAGAAGGATTTGACTTCCCGACACATAGTATCTGACAGTGCCATAATCAGAGGATAGATTTGAATGCTCTCGATGCACCAAGTTGGATCCTTTGCAGAAGTGGTCTACTTGTTCTTGTAAGAAACCTCACTTCTAGCAGATATGTCATGATGGCTCATGAGTGATGGTATAAGCGTTGCGACATGACCAAAGCATTTTGACTGTGCGAGCGTAGCGACTTATCCAAAGTATATTGACTACGCGAGCGTAGCGACTTAACCAAAGCATGTTGACTGCGCAAGCGTAGCGACTTAACCAATGCGTGTTAATCATGCGAGCGTAGCAACTTAACCAATGCATGTGGATTGTGTTTTTACTTTGCCCCAAAGCTTTTGACGTTTGTTGACCTCAACAATTACTGGTGTCTGGCATGGTCAACTTGACCAACTTTGAACGCAAGGAGGGAAACTGCCCCTTTTCAACTAGTCTGCCCCAGTTCAGTTAGTCTGCCCCAGTCTTCCGGGTACTTGAAGGATTTCTTCTAGGATGAGAACTTTGGGAGTGATTATACCAAGACGGGGCTTGAGCCCATTTTCCCCAGTGTCTGAATCTTATAGTGATCTTCCCCTGTTTGAACCTTAGAAGGACTTGCCCCAGGTTCACAAGGTCATGAGAAAGTTTTGATTCAAGCCAATATCAGTGAATGATCAAGTTCTTCTTTGATTACTCTTTGTTAGGATTTCCATTATGTCAAGTACTGATTTGCAGTTTAAAATTTTTCATTCAAAAATGGTAATTTTAATGTGACATTCATGCAGGTTTTGAAAATATCATTTATTAGAGACGGTGTGTGACTAATGGAATATTAGTCCAAACATAGTGCTGATTTAGATGGTGTGAAAGATATAGCAAGAATACGACATCAATATAGAAGATTAGCAAATATGTAGGAGTTAGTTTATGCAACCTTGCTATAGTATGCTTTCAGAATAAACCCCGCCTCAATTAGGTCTTTTGAGGGTTGTAACTGAAGGTGAGAAAATACTTAGAAAAGGGGGGGGGGGGGTTGAATAAGTATAGAGAAAATATCATGGCAATAAAAAACTCAAAGATTTTTATCCTGGTTCGTTGAACTCAACTACTCCAGTCCACCCTATCAAGAGTGATTTTCCTTTCTCCACAAGGACTTAATCCACTATTAATCAAACTGATTACAATAGCAAGCACTAAGAGCAACTGTTCTTAGTCTTCTCAAGAACTACTGACCACAACTGGGTCTTCTCAAAGAACTTTTACAATCAAATGTAAAACTAAAACAAGTGTTTGAATGCTTCTAAAAAAAGCTATATCACAACTGTGATTTACACTTAAGTTTTAAGAACGTATTAAATAAATTCAGCAAAGAGAATAAATTGTATGAGAGCTTTTCAAAGAATTTCTTTCAATAATCGTCAACTGAAGAAGAGTGTTGGAGACTTGCTTTTATAGGCACAGAAGTCTAAGACGTTTGCACTTTGAAGACCATGTACTGAAAAGAGTTGTAGCCTTTTTGTCTTCACATCACTTGACCTTTCCTAGAAGTAGAACGTTCAGAGAAATCATTTTTGCCTGTGTTCTAGTGTCTAGCATAAATGAGGAAAGAGTCGTTTGGCCTATCCAACGGACATAACTTTGAATTCTTCTTCAACAAGTTTCTAATACTCAGCAGTTAACATCAGAGCCTTGAGTGATCAGAGTCTTTGATGTTCATCAGAGTTTGTTGTATCAGAGCATTGCAGCAAGTGTGCTTCAGTGTGTAATTTCATTAAAGCAGAGTTTTAGGAATCAGATCCTCAGTACTTGCAGCGTAGTACTATCAGAGTCTTCTGAGAAACTAAGCTTCAAACTCTTCATACAAAGTCTTCAATGCTTCAGATGCTTCTGTAGCTTCTGCTTCAGATCCTTCTGTAGTTTCTGCTTCAGATCCTTTTGTAGGCAGCGCTCAGAATCTTCTGTAGGCAGCGTTCAGATTCTTCTAAGAGATGCTTTTGACGCTTCAGAGCCTTGCATAATTCCATGTTCAGATCTAATTTTCTTTTAGAATAATATTCACTTTAATATCTGCAGCAAACATACTTGAACAAATTTTAGAGTATATAATTTCTTAATACAAAATTTCGTAAGAGTTATCATCAAAACATAGAGATATAATTAAGAACCAATCTGTGTTCTAACAGTAACATGGTTTGGTTCACGGTTATAGAAACAAAGAATATAAGGCTCAAAAATTTTAATTTTAACCCATCCATTCTTCGTGGTGATTCTCCAGTCCTACGTTCAGTTAATTTTAGATTTGAAGGTGTAAGAGTGAAGATGATGATTCAAGATTTTCTTGGAATGGCAGTCATTTTATTTTGCTTTTGTCGTGATGTCAATGACCCTTTTGATTCTGACATAGTGGCCATCTATTTTTTTTTTGAGGATTTTAGGATCTCTTTTGTTTTTGCTTTTGATCCCTAACTTTTGCATGGACTGATTTTGCTATTCAGGTCCATCGGGATTGCCTTGATTTTTGCCTAAGTCCTCTTTTAAGGTGTTCGACTTAGCAGGCTTTTTTTATTTTGAAAGGCTTGTGACTGCTAAGTCATCGGTCATTGATGAACAACCGTCATGTATTGGATTTTGTCTCGTGATTCGAGTGCGTAATCGGGTTAACTGAACACTACCCATGCCCTAAGTTAAGTGTAAGGGTTTAGACATTCGAAGGAAGCTCCTACTTCTAGGCTCAAAGTGGTTAAATATGGATTAACCCCTTATCTCTCCAGTGTATGAGGGATTGAAACCATGCATGTACATCATCAGCGAGATTTTATCCGAAAGCATACTATCAGCAATTATGGGTATTCAGCTTTCGTCATCCTCCCTCAAATATTTCCTAAACAACAGTGTGATAAAAGAAGTAAAACTTTTGTGATTTTTGCGATAAAAGAGAAAACATGAGTGAATACGAATGGATTTGATCAAAAGATGCATAAATATTATATTAAGAATACCACTAATAAACAATAATGTCTAGAAATAAATAGCACTTAACAGAAGAAAAAAAACTACAAATGCGAAGAAATAACATGATCTGAAAACTGCCAGTATTGAGGAACTGGGCTTTTCTCTCCCGACTCGTTGTCTTGAGAAGATGCATCTTGGAATTTTTAAACCCATTCGGGTGCGAGGCTGATACTCACCACCAAACTCCCTTCATGAAAGGATATGTACTTCTCGTTAATCAATTGTTGCACCCTGACTTGGAAGGCTTTACAATCTTCTGTTGAATGCCCCATTGATCCAATGTGATATCCACAATGCGCCTTGGGATCGTACCTATGAGGGTATGGTTCTGGCACCGGCTTGAGAAACTTAGGCTCCACTAGTGAATTTTGAATCAAATGTGGTAAAAGCTGAGTGTAAGACACATGAACTGGATGGAGATGAGTGTCCCTTCTTCCCAAATTATTGTTAGGCCTATGTTGATTATGGCTTGGATTCTGATCTCCTAGGCCATAAGCTCGTTGATTTTCATATGGGGCAGCCCAAGGTTTCTGACAGGGTTCCCTAGGTATTGTTGGTTGTCTTTTTGGGACCCAAATGTTGATGTTATCATCGTCATTAACATCAATGGGATGCTCTCTAAAGCGTTTTTTCGAGGCCATGGTTTCAATATGATTATCAAAGGATAAAGATATCTCATCTGACATCAACTCGATCTTTTCCTTGTGGTATAGGATTTTGATTGGTCCACAAAACTCTTGCGCTTTCTCTTTGCCAAATCTTTGAGTTGAACCATTTATGCTAGAGTCTTCTTTTCTGGTCAATCTTCGCAACTTGTTTCGAAAGCTTTTGCACTCTTCAACAGCATGCCCTATGGTTCCAGTGTCATACCCACATTCTTCCCCAGGGTTGTCTTTCTCGAAGACTAAGTGTTTGTTGTTAATTAGCTCTCGAACTTTATTCTTGAATGACCAACAACCTTCAACATAATGCCTTTTCGCCCCTTTATGGTATTCACACTGCGCATTAGGATCGTATCCAGGTGGAAGAGGAGTACGAGTTGGCCCGAGGGATACGAGTACCACCAATGAACTCTGAATCAAGTATGATAGCGGTTTTCCACACGTTATAGGAATAGGGTCGAGAACAGGGCATTGTCATACCCCAAATTTGCCCTACCCATGTATAGCTTTCATCCTGTACATTCACTCATCATCTATGATTCAGAAAGTTCAAAAGATATGTTTTGTCCTGCTGCTTAAGTCTATGTTTTGTTTTGAATGCATTTAGTTAGGTGTGTGTGTGGGCTCAGTAAGAGTTAAAAATCAGTTAAGTCTGACCTAATCTTGGTCGGACAAATTTCGTTTCAAGATCAATCAAGGTTACGGTGTGCAATTCAATTAATGTGTATTTAGGATTGCAATTAGGGCTGGTGTGTCAATTTAGACCAGTTATATGTGGATCGGGTTGTCAGGCTATGACAAGGCAAGTATTCCATCAATGATTGGTTCATGGTTTTTATGCAGTGTATTGCAGTCCATATAACGATTCATTATCTTTTGATTTCTATGCACTTGTTGTTCATCGGGTTCGTAGTAAAATTTTGGTTTATCAGTGCAAAGGAGATTAATTCAGAATTTTTATCTTATTCATATTGAGTTCAAGATGAAGCAAAGGCCTAACGCATTCAACATTCAAGGATTTATGCAGTGGTGGTTTGTTACAAGTCTAGGAGGGATTCATGACCAATTCTACTTTCAAGATCGATTTAAGTTTTGAAAAATGGAATTTGGTGGTTCAAAAAAATTCAAGAGTTAAAGTGGAGGTTTGTACGTGATTCAAACTCACAAAGTTTTACAAAGGCCCAAATTCAAATCACCAAGACTCCTTCATTGTTTTCTCTTCATTACCTCTTTTTCTTGAATATATACAAAAAGTCACAAATGGCCCATATAATCATAAATATAAGGCCACATTTACTTTACAAATCCCATTATCAGTCAAAACCATGACTTCATAGATTCATGACCTTTTCATAACAAGTGTACATATGCAAGTTTTTATTTAAGTCCATTATTTACACGTCATTACAAGTTGACCAAAATCCAAAAATAAAGTTCATTAAAACAAAATACAAAAAATAAACAATGCTACAGGCCAAGTGTATTCACACCATGTCCAGTTTCAACGTGCTACCATGTTCAACTTTTCACCATCATTTGTTCCAATACGAGTCACAACATGTCCTGCAAGTTACACAATGCCATGAACAACATAAACACACTGAACCATTTAACAGTGACACCACAAAAATAAAAAATCAGAGAATGAAATATGGTTGGTCTTGGTGTAGTCCTAGAAGAAGCTGAATCGACAAAAGTAACAACACTCAAAATCCGTTCAGCAACAACCATGCCACATAACGCACATCATGACCATTCCAAATGAATCCTTGCAACCCAACGACACAACACACAGTACAATTCTCACGCAGAAAGTAGGTGCACCCTTGGTGCACAATCTGGTAACCGAACAGCACATCCAACGTCATATGCAGCACCGAATTGAAGAAATTGAACCAACAAATCATTCTCGTCACAGTTCTAATTCTTTCCGTTTTTTACCCTCAGACGCAGAAGAAAGAGAGATTGAAGAAAAGAGGTAAAACCTAGAGTCAGAACAGAGAGAGGAATAAACTCGAGACAAAACACGAACCTAAATCGGGAGATTGAAAGATTTCAAATCAATTTGGGAAGAGGAGAACAAACTTGAATCAACTATTGTTTTCGTCACGGGCTTATGCGGGGTATTGCTTGATTTGATTTTGGTTACTGTTGTTGTTTTACTTCGATTTCATGAGCCTACTTTTATGTTCTAAGCGTTTCGGGTTAATGAAGTCGTTTTTTTAGCTTTTGTGTTAGGTTAGATCTGGAAATATGAGGCTCTTGTTTTCCTAGCATATCTCCATTGCCTTGGTAGATCTTGGACTAAAAGGCTCGTTTGCACTGACCCATCTTTTATTGTTGTTGTTTGTTGACCGTTTTTGTAGATGAATGGGCTTCAAGCCCATAGTGATTCTACTCTTCCCACACACCCCTTCAGCTTTCAAACCCCCACCGTTTTTTATCTCTTTTTTTTTTTAAAACTTGTTCTTGGTTAATTTTTGATTTGGGTTTTAAGGACCATAATTTAATTTAACTTTCCATTAGTTTGTTCATAATTTATTTCTTTTTAACTTAATTTTTTTTTCATTGTTGACTCCAATTTTTTTCGGTCGATGAAAAGACCTCAAAATTGTTGTTCATTAATTTTTGAAGAGACCTCATTATTGATGAAGAGACCAAACTTCTTTTCACCTTTTCATTTTGGATTTTATTCATTTTTATCATTTTTTGTTCGATGACTAAACTTCAAAAATTGTTATTGGTCAAATTATTGATAAATAACGGTTTATTCGAGACCACCTTCTTTTTCCTCTTCCATTTCTTCTTCATTTTTCGTTTTTATTTAATTTTGCGATCTATGAAGTCTTTCGATTCGCGAACGTTGGTTTTCAAGGTTGATAGCCTTCATTATTCCAAATCTGTAGAAAATGATCATTTGGATCATTTTTCTATACTTTGGGATCGTGAGAGGTTTCCCTTGATTAATTAACATGAGTTTGTGATTAAGACGAGATCCCACCCTTCTTTTGTCTGTGCGACACGATTAAATCGGAGAATGATCCTCAATATCATTTCTCCATCTTTTTTTAGCACGGATATCAATTTACATGACCTCCTATAGTTTTACTTTCATCATAAGTCGAGCTACAACGGTTTAGCGTAATATTTCACCCCGATTCAATTCATAACAAACTAACCACTAACTTTACTTTCCGTCAATATACAACTGTTTTATTTTTAGTCAAATATACTCTTGTTTTATTTTCAGTTATTATATCTCGATTATATTATCTTGTTCATATTATTGTGGATATTATCTTAATTATATTGTTATATATCTTGTCATATTATTCATAATTGTTCATATTCGTATTCATTTTATTCATCTTATTCACCCATATTCGAAAACACCTAATAAATGATTGAAATGCTAAAAGTCTAAATTGGTGGACTGTTGGATCATTGGACTTTATCAAGTACCATAGCTTGAAATTTTGTCCGACTTTCGCTCAAGGCTTAGTTTAGGACACATTGCACACATACGGCTTCCTCTTGGGCTACCTGACAACGAGACCTTTTATTTCGTGCAATCCCGTGTAATTTGCATGTACCCCTCTCACATTTCGATGTATGTTTCGTATTTCTTTGACTGTGGTTTATCTTCTAGGAGCACCCTTAGGGACTAGCGTAGATTAAACTGTTTTCGAACTAATTCTCGATTCGTCATCGAGCCATTTTCAAACACCCCTCTGTAAGTCGAGTGCTCGTCCGCATTCGCCATCAAGCTATTGCACACACTTCATCATGGTTTCGATATTGGGAGCACCCTCAGGGACTAGTATCGCTTGTCACAACCTAACCCTTGATTTTTCATCCAGCCGGTTCCATTTTCAATCAAAATCCTCGACTCGTCGTCGAGCCATTTTCAAACCCATCTCCATTTCAACACGTTTTACACGCAAATATAAGTCAAACCCTTGATCCAACTTCATGTGGATTTTCTCAATCAAACTATTCAAATCAATTAATAACTATTCAAATCTTTTCAAGGTGAAAAGAGGGGGATTGAGCCTTTGATTTCCTTTCAGTTGTTTGGATGTGAGTTATCTTACTCATGTGCGAGCAAGTGACGCCTCTAATAACATTTCCAACTCAACAACGTTCAACCATCTTCCAACCATTCATAATTTCAAACATCATTCAGACATAACCTCCTTTTCAAGGTGAAAAAGAGAGACAGCCAAGTCTTTGACTCTTTCTCCAGATTACTTGGGCCCGAAGAGCCTTTCTTAAGCTTTGAGTAATCGTCATCCGTACCCACTTCAACCAATTCAACCCTTGCCTCTTTTCGTGGTTGTTACCATGAACTACAGATGCTTTGATTCTTCATTCTCGTTTGAATGTAAGATACATAGGCACAAGATTGCGATGATCTTGGCGAGCACAAATCCCTCCATCTTCTATTTCCCTTATCCTTTCCCGTAGTCGAACTACGAGGGCTCTGATTTCTCATTCTTGTCTGAATGAGTATACGTAGGCACAAGGGCCTCAACCCTTGGCGAGCGCCCTATCCTTTAACCACCAATTTCCTCTTATCGTCTCTATCCTTTTATCGTATCATATCACATTTAGTATTGAGAAGAAAATAAATAAGCTTAGCTAATGTTCATCACAATTTGAATTGAGAGGTTCCCGTTGAGTACAACGGACGTGAGGGGTGTTAATACCTTCCCCTTGCGTAACCGACTCTCGAACCCGGAACATCAGGTTGCGGTGGCCGTGTTCCTTTCGTATTAAAAGGTTTTCTCAATATTTTCCTTTCCTGTTTATTCGGGATAAATAAAGTTCGGTGGCAACTCTGTCGAACTGCATTTTCCGCGCCTTTAGCGCAAGGGTCGCATTTCTCGATTTATGATATTTCGAGGTGCAACAGGCATGACTGAGACATCTTACTGCCTCTCTAATTTAGATTCCCATGTTCCTGAGATAGAACAGGTGATGACCGTTAATTTTGAGGCTTTAGAAGAAATGGTTGGGGATAAAACCCAAGAGGAACAACACATAATCGGCTATTCACTGCAGGCTGTGGAGTGAATGGAACTATGGGAGTAAAACGCCTAGTTGTGGTACCTTCTTGAAGCTTTTCCCCTCTTCTCCCCACAGTTATTATAGCTTTTGGAAGCTGCTTCATCTTTCCTTTCATGTTGTTCTCATCTTTTCTCAGCTCAACTTGATTCTACTTCAAGCACTCCATGGTCTTCCAGCACTAATTCAAGTCCAATACGTGTGTCGAGAAATCAACTGCAGATTATGGGCTAAGGATGGATAAGCTTTAGGTTTAGAGAAAGATATGTCATGCAAATGAAATGAAAAATGCAATGGTATGCAAATGCAATGCAGGCAAAAACAGGATCCAGGATAACATAAGCAGGTCAAAGCTCCTTAACAGGTGTTCTATACTAGGAAAGTTCTAGATTCTTTACCCACAGACCCACTCACGGGATAGTTTCTATGTTGACAGATAAGGTTCGCACGGTCACGGACACCAATCACATCAACATCATGCAATAAGCTAGCTGCCTTATGACGAGAGTACGAGAAGGTCTCTCCTGAGCGAAGTCCTCATGTCAGGCACACGAGAAGAAGGTCATCGGAGACCAACACTACACGACCACTAATATAGATACTGGTTTTAAGAGTGGTTCCCATAGTCACTGACCTTTCATGAATCAAGTCGTGTAACAGTCTAGTTGCGTTACAACAAGATCTACGAAAAGGTGTACTCTTAGCGGAAACTTTCATGCTAGGCACACAAGGAGCGAGCCCTTGGGGACTAACACTAATTACTTTCAAAATCTAAACTAAGTGTTCTCTCTGATAGTTTGAGTTGCACCTAAGAGGGGGGTGAATTAGGTTCTTTGAAATTTTATGGTTTTATCGAATGAAGTTATTACTTTCTTTGAAATATGAAGGGGTTATGAAAGCAGTAAAGTGCAGAAAGTAAATAACACAGAGAAGTATCCTGGTTCCCTTCACACTCCGAAGGTACTCCAGTCCCCTTTCACACCGAAAGAGATTTCACTATAGTTAGACTGAGTGTACAACTTACTTTCTAACCTATAGGTAGATTAAAGGCTCTTAACACCTTTAAAATCTGAACACTAAGTGTAAGAAGAACAATCCTCTTCAATGCACACACTTGCTTCAACAATCCTGAATAGCAAGGAATTAATACAATTTGATTTACAATAAGTTTGAAACTGTGTATACAAAGTTTATCAATGATGTGATTGATCTTCTCTTTCAATGATAATTTGCACAAAGATTTAAGACTTTGTTGCTCAAGAATTTTCTTTCAAAAGATATGAAAATATGCAGAAAATTCTTTATGAAAAATGACTTGATTCAAGATGTGGAAAGATGAAAATATTGGTAAAGATTTTGAAAGAGGATGATTTTGAAAATTGAAAGTTTTTGGTATTTATATTACACAAGCACCCCTTTGAAATGTCATGTAAATCTTCAGAAAATATGATGAACAATTGTCATGATTCAATGGAATCAATTCATAGAAGAATGGTTGAAGAGGTGCAATTTTTCAGAACAATTTTTCAAAAATGTTCAGTGAGCAATCGATTGCACTACATGACTAATCGATTGCACCTTCACAAAAAGCACTTGAAGTTCAAATTTTGAACTGAGCAATCGATTGCACCAAAGCAACAATCAACTGCGCACTAAAACAGTAGCAAAAATAAGAAGATTTTTCAAGCATGCAATCGATTGCACCAATGCAGCAATCAATTGCATACAAAAACAATAGCCAAAATGAAGTAAACATTTGATCATGCAATCGATTGCTCCAAGAGTGCAATCGATTGCACTGGCAAAACTTAGAAAAATTCTTGTTTCAAAAAGCTTGTGATAATGTACAAAAGTAATGCACATGATTTTTATTGTTTGAGCAACTAGGACTTAAATACTCGATGGAGATTTTCATTATACCTTCCAATGAGCTTATTATTCATGTCAAGTCTTTGTCCTGATTCTTTGCTTTAGCATGATGTCTTGAAAATGATTAAACATCTTTGCTTTCTTATCAAGCGGTTTGTCTTCATCAAAACATAAGTTGATCTTGCAAATCTTGATTTCACATTCTCCCCCTTTGTGATGATGACAAAGTATTCTCTTTTGTTGCGATGTTGTTTCTGACGAGTTTCTCCCCCTGAGATATAGATCTCCCCCTCAATGTGTGAAGTTTTGAGAGAATATGATTTTGTTTTGAGTAAGCTTGCATTTGTACCTTAAAGATCAAGGAAAGAAAACAAGCAAAGAAAGAGTAACACCCTTCTCCCCCTTTTGACATTATCAAAAAGAAGGGAAATATGGATTAAAAGAAAACATATATATATATATATATATATATATATATATATATATATATATATATATATATATATATATATATATATATATATATATATATATATATATATATATATATATATATATATATATATATATATATATATATATATATATATATATATATATATATATATATATATATATATATATATATATATATATATATATATATATATATATATATATATATATATATATATATATATATATATATATATATATATATATATATATATATATATATATATATATATATAGACAAGAGACAATAATTCAAGTATCATAACACTTAGTCATAGATTGAAAAGGCAAAGTACAATAATTAAGAGAAAGTGCAGAATTCAAAAGTACATAGATAATAAAAAGTGTCGAATTAAAAAGTACATAGATATGAAAGATAAACATAAAAACATGTAAACAAATTAGGAAAGGTCCATGTTGGGGTCAAAGGACTGTTGGTTCGGAAAAGTTTGTTGGAGTGGTGATGGACGAGATGGGGGAACAACTGGGTTGGACGGATCATATGGTGGAATGTAAAGGTGAGAATAGAGATATGAGAACTGTTGATTAACTGCCTCTTGAAAGTTGTTGATCCTAGTGGTGATTGACTCATTAATGATTGTTAATGATTGTTGACTCCTAGTGGTGGTTGACTCATTAATAATGTGGAAGTTGAGTAGTTGATGGTTATTGATGATTAAGGACTTTGGAACTATGAGAATTGATGGTCAAAGTCTTGAAACTAGGGCTAAGGGGTAGAGACATCATTCAATGATCATAGGTATAGTTGATAGGATAGTTGGAAGGATTAAAGACCCATGGACCATTTAAAAATATGAAAAATATTGATTTCATAGTAGGTGCAATCGATTGGCATTGCGGTGCAATCGATTGCTCTACAAAACAGAAGCGAAATAAATTAAAACTTACAGGGCGCAATCGATTGGCACTGAGGTGCAATCGATTGCAAGCAGTGAAAAATGGAAAAAATCAAAAGATATACCTGTGCAATGTACCATAGTTGATGATCTTTCATGCTTAAACATCATTTTCATCCAAGATTCTGAGTTCTCTCCAAATTTTGAAGAAAGGTTCCTTTGCCAATGGTTTTGTGAATATATCTGCAAGCTGATTATGAGTATCCACGAAGGTTATCTCGACATCTCCTTGAAGTACATGATCTCGCAGAAAGTGATGTCGTATGTTGATATGCTTGGTTCTTGAATGCATGACTGGATTCTTATTAATGTTGATTGCACTTGTGTTGTCACACCGTAGAGGAATGCATCCAGGATCGAGTCCGTAGTCACGAAGTTGTTGCTTGAGCCAAAGAATCTGTGCACAATAACTACCTGCTGCTATGTATTCTACTTCGGCCGTACTAAGTGCTACGCATGCTTGCTTCTTGCATGCCCACGATACCAATGCATTTCCCAAGATGTGACATGTTCCGCTTGTGCTTTTTCTATCTGTTTTACCGCCTGCATAATCCGCGTTAGAATATCCAATTAAATTGCAAATACTACCTTTAGGGTATCATAAGCCGACATTTGTTGTCCCTTTTAGATACTTCATGATCCGCTTGACTTCCATTAAGTGAGATTCCTTTGGGTTTGCTTGAAAGCGAGCACATAGACAGACACTGAACATAATGTCAGGGCGACTTGCTGTCAAATATAGTAAGGAACCAATCATACCTCTGTATTTTGTGATATCAACCGACACACCGGATTCATCTTGATCTATATGTACCAGATCCCATAGGTGTAAACAAAGTCTTGCAATTGTCCATATCAAATTTCTTCAATAATTCTTTACGATACTTGGATTGATTGATAAATATCCCATTTTTGAGTTGCTTGATCTGCAGTCCTAGAAAGTAATTCATTTTTCCCATCATAGACATTTCAAATTCTCCTTGCATCATGGATGATAATTCTTCACATAGATTTGTGTTGGTTGATCCGAAGATTATGTCATCAACGTATACTTGTACCAAAAGAGTATCTTCTTTACTTTTCTTGATGAACAGAGTTTTGTCAACTTTTCCTTTTTCAAAACCTTTGTCACATAAGAAGTTGTTGAGACGATCGTATCATGCTCTTGGTGCTTGTTTCAATCCATAGAGAGCTTTCTTTAATTTGAAGACATGAGAAGGATTTTTGTAATCTTCAAATCCAGGGGGTTGCTTGACATAAACTTCTTCATTTATGAATCCATTCAAAAATGCACTCTTGACGTCCATCTGGAAAAGCTGAAAATTCATAGAGCAATCATAAGCCAATAAAAGTCTAATTGCTTCTAACCTTGCAATCGGAGCGAATGTTTCGTCAAAATAGATTCCTTCTTTTTGGTTGTATCCTTGTGCGACTAATCTTGCTTTATTTAGAACTATTATTCCATTCTCATCAAGTTTGTTTTTGAAGACCCATCTTGTTCCTATGATGTGCTTATTGCTCGGCCTAGGGACAAGACTTCAAACTTGATTTCTTTCAAACTGATTTAGTTCTTCTTGCATATCTATTATCCATTGATCATCCCCTAAGGCTTCTTCGATCTTGGCTGGTTCAATTTGCGAAACAAATGCCTTGTTCAGACAAGCATCCTTGAATTCAATCTTGTTGCTACACCTTGACTAATATCACCAATGACTTTATCGATCAAGTGATCTCTATGAGTCCTCCATTATTTAGGTAGATCATTTTGTTCTTCATTGTGTTTTGAATCATCTTGTTGTTGTTTCGGTTGATTACTTGCAACACCATTGAGAGTATTATCTTGAGAGGTTTCTACTACATCATCATCATCATTAACAATAATATTATCCTCCTTTGAGGGGTTAGATTCATCAAAAGATACATGCATAGATTCTTCAATAGTTAAAGTTATTTTGTTAGAAATTCTAAATGCCTTACTTGAGAGAGAGAGAGAGAGAGAGAGAGAGAGAGAGAGAGAGAGAGAGAGAGTGATAGAGAGAGAGAGAGAGAGAGAGAGTAGTCGAGAAAAATACCTTCATCGGATTTCTCGTCAAACTTACCAAGGTTATCTTTGTCATTATTCAAGATAAAGCATTTGCACCAAAGATGTGAAAGAATGATATGTTTGGTTTTCTCCCTTTGAAGAGCTCATAAGGGGTTTTCTTGAGAATAGATCTAATATTGACACGATTACTCACAAAACAAGTCGCGCTTACTGTATCTGCCCAAAAATATAAAGGTAGGTTTGAATCGCTAAGCATGTTTCTTGCAAGTTCTACCAATGACCTATTTTTCCTTTCTACGACACCATTTTTTTGTGGAGTTCTTAGTGCGGGGAAGTTGTTTGAGATTCCATTTTCTTCACAAAATTCTTCAAATAAAGCATTTTGGAATTCTCCACCATGGTCACTTCTAATGGACACAATTGAAAGTGACTTCTCATTCTGAATTTGTTTTGCATACTTCTTGAATGCCTTGAAAGCTTCACTTTTTTACACTAATAAGAAAGTCCATGTATATCTAGAGAAGTCATCAACAATTACTAATGCATAAACATTACCTCTAAAACTTTTTGTTCTTGATGGTCCGAAGAGATCCATGTGTAGCAATTGTAGCGGCCTTGTTGTGGACACCACATTCTTGGATATGAAAGTTGATTTGGTTTGTTTCCCTTTTTGGCAAGTGCCACACAATCTATCTTTGATGAATTTGATCTTTGGAAGACTGACAACTAAGTCATGTTTGATCAATTTGTTCAAATGCTCCATATTAATATGAGCAAACCTTTTGTGCCATAACCAAGAGTCGTTGTTGTTCGCCATAAGACACTTAACCTTCAAAGATATGTTATCAAGGGAAATCACAAAAATGTTGTTAATTCTATTACCTTTTAACATTACCTCATGAGTGACTTCATTTTCTATCAAACATTCATCTTTGGTGAAGTTGATTTTGAAACCTTTGTCACAAAGTTGGCTAATGCTAAGTAGGTTATGCTTTAGGCCTTCTACATAGAGGACATCTTTTATGGTTGTGAAAGGTGGTGCACCAATTCTGCCTATGCCAAGGATCTTTCCTTTGTTGTTATCACCATAGGTTACAAATCCTTTGGCCTTAAGCGTTAGATGTGAAAATTTGGTAAGGTCACCCGTCATATGCCTTGAACACCCACTATCAAGATACCACTGATATGAAGAGGTCTTTAAGCATACCTACAAAATAAGTTTAATTTTCATTAGGTACCCAAATTGCCTTGGGTCCTTCATAGTTAGTGCCTTTCTTGACCCACACATAATGCCCTTTTGCAACACTGAAGTTTCTTACATAACAGACATTAGGTGTATGGCCTTTGATACCACAATAAAAACAGGTGGGCTCAAAATTAATTTTGTATCTAGGAGGATAAGACTTCTTTTTACTAAATACTTTCTTCTTAGGGTATTGATGAACCACTTTAGGCTTAATCACATTCTCTTTAGGAGTTTGTTCGCTAGCCTTAACAAAGATGGTTTTATTGGAACTTGGTTTAGAAAATTTTGAGAAACCAATACCACTCTTACCATTTGAGAACCTTTGTTGACTAAGAACAACCTCCAATCCAATTTTTCCTTTTTCATACCTTCCAAGGACTCTTTTTAATTGGACAATTTGAAACGATAGTGACTCACACTTTGTGCATACAAAATTCTATTTTTGATCACTAATTAATTTTTTTTTCATCTTTGAAATTATTTTCCATTGTCTCAACATTTTCTTCCAAAGTTGAGATTTGATTCTTTGATGATGAAATAGTTTTGTACAGAATTTTGCATTCACTCAGAAGTTCATAAATTGCCCCTTGAGCATCATTATCATAAATTGAAAAATTATTACTAACCTCATTGTCTTCATCGTCAAAGTGATGTGAGGCCATCAATGCTAGATTTGCGCTTTGATCACTATCTAAGTCTGATGAGGAACTTATCTCGTTATCCTCCCATGCTACATTGGCCTTATTCTTCTTGAAGCCCTTTTTGCTTTTATAGGCATCGTCCTTGGAGAGCTTAGGACAGTTTGGTTTGATGTGTCCTTCATTTCCACATTCATAGCGTTTGACATCTTGTGTGGATGTTGATGCCTCCTTTTCTTTGTTCTTTGAAAACTTCTTCCTTTTGATATAGTCAAAATTTCCAATATTATTCTTAGAACCAAAATATTTTCCTAACCTTTTTACAAGAAGCATGAAGTTTTCATCTTCAACCGGATCGTCTTCCTTTTCTACTTCTTTGGAATCAACCTTTAATGCGATGCTTTTAGATTTTTTTTCTTGATTCTCATGTTTTTCTAATTGCCCAAGCTCCGTCTCATATTCTTGAAGTTTTCCAAACAGTGTAGCGGATGTCATCATGGATAGACTTTTCTTTTCAGAAATTGTTGTCACCTTGGGTTGCCATTCTCTGGACAAAGATCTAAGCACTTTAAGATTTAATTCATCGTTATTTAATGTCTTACCAAGTGCTCTTAGATGATTTGTCAAGGGCCCAAATCTTTTCTATAAATCAAGAATTGATTCTTCTGGCTGCATTCTGAATAACTCATATTCCTGACTCAACGTATTTGTGAATACTCGCCTTTGTGTTATGTATGCATCATCACATCATCTCACCATAAGCATATCATGTCGCAACTGGTTTTGTGTAACTCAGTCGGCTGTTTTTTTTTGTTTTTTTAAGTTGTAACTTTTCCCAACAATTAATGAAATGAGGGTTTGACCTAATCGATTTTCTGAGTTTTGAAAAACCATTTGCTTTTTGCATTGCATTTGCATTATGCATTTTCTTTTCTCAGCCTTCCGTCTCTTTGTCTCCCTCTTGTTCAGAGAGAGAGGATACCTAACACATACCCAGGATAAATGGCAAGAACGGATGAACTTTTAAGAGCTCAAGAAAATCTGAAAAAGGACATTAAAATTCTCAAGTATCAGATGAATTGGGTTCTAGAGACATTGCAGAACATGATGAAGAAAGAAGACCACTCTGACCATGTTGCGTTCAGAGAAACTAGGGATGCATTATCTCCGATGATTCCTCCAACTCAAGGACATCCAAGGTATCAACGACTAAATAACCGTCAATCGCGTCAGCACGCCCGACAAAGACCAAGGAAACCAGAGAGACACTTCAGTCTGTTTCCAATGTCATACAGTCAGATACTGCCAGACTTGATCCAAGGCGGATTGATAATACCAAAGGAGCTAAAACCGGTGATTCCTCCTTGCCCTCTGGGCTTTGATACCAACGCCAGATGCGACTATCATACTGGGGCATTGGGGCATTCAATTGAAGACTATAAAGCATTCATAAACGAGGTTAAAGATTTGCTCAACTCCAAAATGATCTCTTTCACGCCTCAAGATGTTCAAGTCAACAAAACTTCACCACCTCTCATGTCTCCTCCGCAGCAAGAACATACACCCGGAGAAATTTCACACAAGTCAGTATCTGATCAAATGGTCAAATATCAGACGATTACCAGAAAAGTCTCTCACCAATCGGTGTTTGTTCCTCCTCAAGGTTCTCAAATCCAGAGCTTGAACAAGAAGAATCATGTCAGGAAAAATAAGACTTGCGGTAAACCAACTCCAGTACCGCTAAGTAAACTTTACCCTCTATTGATTCAGAACTCGCTAGTGACTCCACGACTAGCCAATCCTGTTCTAGGACCATGGCATAATGCGAACCTGACCTGTGAATTTCACAAAGGAGCCGAAGGACACAACTTAGACGCATGTCTGGCATTAGGTTTTTTGTAAGAGTTGATCATTGATAAAAACTTGATTCTCGAAGAAGACCGCCTAGAAGTGGAATGCGGATATCATACTGGGACAACAGGACACCTAGTTGA
Organism: Lathyrus sativus; assembly: GCA_963859935.3. Lineage (NCBI taxonomy): Eukaryota > Viridiplantae > Streptophyta > Magnoliopsida > Fabales > Fabaceae > Lathyrus > Lathyrus sativus. The sequence continues at coordinate 635,982,251 of OZ012740.1, read as the reverse complement.
AGAGTGTAAAGGTTTTAAACTGAGACTGCAAGAGTTGCTGAAACCTTAAAAGGATAAATCAAATGACAGTGCCGCGACTCTTAAATCCAAAAGCAAAGGATCCGTGAGACCTCTCATAATTCTATACCACAAAGAGCAAGTGGTTGTTGAAAGTGTTTCCACGCTTGGGCCTGAAATCTGAAGTCTGTCGAAAGTTTAATCCCCTAAGACTGGCAACTGTAGACTATTTCAGCATTTTTGTTGTATTTTCTTTGTATTTGAATTGTTCGTAAGCTGTTGTTCACTTTGAATTGACAAAATTAATGAAATGTTTGTGCATCTTTTGATTAAGTCCATTCATTTCACTCTTTCTCTTTCCTTTCATTGTTATAAGAAAAATGCAAAATTTTCTTTTCTTTATCAAACTGTTGTTTAAAGCAAAGATTGGGGAGGATGATGAAAACTATATTCATAACTGCTGTTGATATGCTTTCAATTTAACTTTGCCGATGATGTAAGACATTGTTTCAATCCCTAAACACCGGAGTAATAAGGAAGATAATACCTCGTTAACCCCTTCGAGCCTAGAAGTACGAGTTTTCTTTCTTTACGAAAAATAAAACCTTAAATCTCAAACCTGGGGCGAATAGTTCTCAGTTAACTTAAAGATATGTACATACAGGACACTTTTCATATAAAAGTGGTGCACTCAGGTTTTCCTTCGCACACAACAAGCAAGTGTTGTAGATGCTTTCCCAGCTTAAAAGTCGATGACGGTTCACCATAGCCATTAAACTAGATAGTCACCTTCTTTCTCAAAAAAGGAAGATTTTAAAAGAAAAAAGCCTGCTAAGTCAAAACCTATGAAGGAGACTTAGGCAAAAGTGGGGCATCCCGTTGACTGTATATTCGAACGAAGCAGTTCAAATTCAGGGATAATAAAGAGAGGAATTCTTTAAAAGCCTTCACTCTTAAAAATCCTCAAATAGCAAAAAGCTATCAAATACTGCAAGGGAGTAGTGACTATCCTAGGTTTGTAAGCCATCACCAACTATCATCAGTTCAATTCTTAAGCATGTGAGAACCTGAATGTATAGTTTGAGTTAACTGAGCGTAGGATTAGAGTTCATCATGGAGAGTGGGTGGGAACAAATAACTTTGAGCCTTTATCCTTTGTTTCATGAACTGTGAACCGAGCCACGTTACAACCCTTAAAAGACCTAATTGAGGCAAGGTTGTTTTTGAAAGCATATTACAGCAAGGTTAGATAACCTGACTCCTAATTATCTTTGATGTTTGTGTGTGTTAATCACTTTATCCATCATTTATAAAATGATTGGATCACTTTCACTTTGATCACTCCGCCGTGTGTGTTTCATCAAAGATTTATTTTCAAAAGTTTGCATGAATTTTGCATTGAAAATTGCCAACTTTTAATGAACAACATTGTGTGTAAAACAATCCAATATCAAAGGAATCCTAACAAAGGCTGCCAACTAAGGGGTTTGACTTGGTAAAGGAGGCAACCAATTTGAAAGATTTGTTAATCATTTTTCATAATGTTCAGCTAATTAGAAGCGATCAGGTCAAGATCAGATGAAGCTCTCAAAGAATAGTTTAGGCTGGGGCAACTCTGTTGCAGTTACCACCTAGCAGGGGCAAGTTTGTTCCCCATCTGTTATTTCCATAGTCTGGGGACTTTGTTGTGCAAACACAGTTAAACTGGGGTAGTCACGTCGAGATTTGTGAATCTCTCTAAGATTTTGAAGACATTGAAGCATCTTTATGCCAATTCTTTTATAAAATTATCTTGATGGTTTCTTCTCGCAGACCATATAATTTGGGGGAAAAAGGTTTGAAGATTGTTTGTCGCAAGAGGCGTTGCTCAATTGAAGAGGGTTATCGTAGCATCATGGGGCAGAAATGTTTTGTTCTCATGGTACCTTTTGCCAGCTCTCCAATTAAGTTGTTACTTCGGTTAATCTGGGCATTTCTCTGTGTGATTTTCCTTCAACAAAGAATTCAAACTCATGATGGAAATTCGAGTGAAGTCATGATGTTATGGCCTAAGTAGATTACTCTCTCCCAGATAAGGTTGTAATCTTGAAGTGGAACTGTTGTTCTTTATAATCATCCCCGTTGAGGTCCAACTTAATGAAGTTTTCTGGGTACCCCTGTCGAGATGTTTATTTCATCTCCTGTTTTGTTTTGTCTATTTTGTCGGCATAAACATAAGCAGTGGCATAAAGCATATGCATAACATCTGTACATTTTTGCTATCTCTGGTTGTTACATGTTTTGTTTCACTTTGGTGTTTTCTCCAAGTGACTGGGTATGTAGTCTCTCTCCAATAGAGTTGTCAGCCTTTAAGCATAAAACATCCATCCTTTCTCAATTCCCCACAGAGTTTAATCCTCGTGGACGATGGTTGCTTCAGTTATCTTTTTTCATGTTTGGATAAGATGCGTCCCCATTCGAGTTCATTCCTCAATGGTTGGATTCTTGTTTGACAGTTTCTTTCTAGCTTGATTCTAGATTGAACTTCGGTACCTGTCGGTCGCCGAACCTACCTGGACGTGCATTTATTTTGCACTATCTGTCAAGAACTTTTTGCATTTCCTTTCACATAAGTCGCAATCTCTATCGAGAAGCTTATCCATCTTCAACGATAAGTGGTAATCTCTTTCGAGAAGCTTATCCATCTTCAACGATAATTGGCAATCTCTTTCGAGAAGCTTATCCATCTTCAACGATAAGTGGAAATCTCTTTCGAGAAGCTTATCCATCTTCAACGATAAGTGGCAATCTCTTTCGAGAAGCTTATCCATCTTCAACGATAAGCGACAATCTCTTTCGAGAAGCTTATCCATCTTCAACGATAAGTGGCAATCTCTTTCGAGAAGCTTATCCATCTTCAACGATATATGGCAATCTCTTTTAATAAGTTTATCCATCTTCAACATAAGTGGAAATCTCTGTCGAGAAGCTTATCCATCTTCAACGATAAGTGGCAATCTCTTTCGAGAAGCTTATCCATCTTCAATGTTAAGTGGCAACCTCTATCGAGAAGCTTATCCATCTTCAACGATAAGTGGAAATCTCTTTCGAGAAGCTTATCCATCTTCAAGGATAAGTGGCAATCTCTGTCGAGAAGCTTATCCATCTTCAGCGATAAGTGGCAATTGTTGCGGTGGAAATAGGATATCAAACTATTAATTAGTTTGAATCATAATTCTTAATTCACAACCACTCTTTGATTTATCTGAAAGAAAAGGTCAAAAGAGGGAAAACCTATTTTTGCATCATAAACACAATGCGGGGAGAAACCTAGGTAAGGGGTTGGTTAAGCTTAGGGAAGGTACTAGCACCCTAAACCTCTGTAGTACTCTACAAGAACTTTTTGTTTATTGTATGCTTTTTTTTATTATCTACTTTAATATATATTGAGCTAAGGGATGGAGTTACCTAAAGAGACCTAAGGGTTAGTCCTAAGTTTACTCGGCAAGACGTCGCATCTTGTGCCTACATATCCTGACGGGAATGGAATCAGAGTAATTGTAATTCCCCTTGAAAGGGAGGTTAGAAACGTCTTGACTGTGGTCAAGGTTTCAAGGGGGAGTAAGCATTTCTTAAGGACATGCTTACGTGGAGTCTCTAAACTCCTATGTCTACATTGAATTTGTTAAATTAAAATCAGGGTTAAAATTAGGAATTCCACGGCGGGAAACCCTAAACAGAGTACAACGACTCTTTGACCTAACACTAGGGTAAGGGTATTTTCGTCCACGGCGGGACACCTAGGCTATTAGGGTTTGAAAGGGTCAAAAATCAGGGTTATTGACTCGGCGGTCAAACGACTAAACCTAATTCCTTCGGAGGGAAAATAACGGTAAAACATGCAAACATGGCAAATTATTATACGGAAAAATTACAGTGCGGAAAGTAAAGAAAGCGGTAAGAAAGCGTCGCGACAAACACTCACGTAAATTACAATTCCCAAAAAAGAAAGCGGAAAATAAATAACTGGCGATCATGGCCTCGCATAAACTACATCCATGCCGAAAACGAACAAACAATAATAAGTTGAGACAAACGAACTACTGCGATTAGATGAAACGGAAATGGCTACATCAAGAACCTTTATTTTTGGATTTTATTGTTTTAAAGGAGAAATTAATTTTTGAATTTTATTACGAAAAGAAAGAGATATAAATACATGTTTTAACTTTTAGATTTTTTAATGAAGAAAAATTTGGTTTTATTATAATTACTGGAACTACATTTTAATTTTAATATTGACAAGGTTTTAATTTTAGTGAAGAAATGTTTTAAGTTTAAATAATGGAAAAGATGTTTTAAATTTTAATAATAAAAAATGCTTTAAGTTTTTAATAATAAAAAATGCTTTAAGTTTTTAATAATAAAAGAGTTTTAAGTTTTTAATAAAAAAAGAGTTTTTTATTTTTATTTTTAAAAAAGTTAGTTTTAATAAAAAAACGAGATTCTAATTTTATATTCAAAACTGTTTTAGTTTAGTAAAAAAAAAGTTTTAATTTTATATAAAAAACTGTTTTTTATTAAAGAATATCAAAAAAATATAAAACAATTAAGAAATATAAACTGTCTTAAAAAATATAAAAAAACAATTAAGAAATAGAAATTGGGTCGGGCTGGGTACCCATTTCCCAGATCCGACCCAGTAGCCATTACATAAAAACCGGAAAGAAAACCATAGGGTTCAGAAACCCTATTTTCACGGCGGCCTCCATGGACATGGTTCCACTTCTCCTGTTTTGAACTTTGCATGTCGTCCGTCTTCTTCCCTGAAACCAGCATCGCAAATCCAAACGAATACAAACATATCCTTACATTACTTTGTTACCTTCGGATCTGCGGCGGAAATGATGACCGCGAACGGTGTCGCTCCTTTGGTCGATGACGTAGTGACGATGATGAAATTTGATGTTTGATGTGTTCCGGCCGAGGATGAGTCTTTCTCTGAGGCTTCCGCAATTCCTGTGATGCATTCTCTACCTCCGTCGGTGGTATTGAGTTTTCAAACAAGCTCATGGCCGCCGCGGTTCATTAATGGTTCCAATAATGATGTGTTTTTCGTCTGAGGCTTTGATGCTTCCGCCGCAGCTTTTCTGGTAGCCGTTTCGACGATGATGACGGTTCCTTGTCCGCCTGAGTCCGTGATGGGATCCTTCCTCTTGCTTAAACTTGCGAACGGTGATGGTGAAGTTTTTCTCTTCTTCTTTTAGATTGGGGTGATGATGAAGCTCTTAGGGTTTTTAAACCTCTTCTCGTCGTCGCCGCCGTTTTGCGTGTAAGTCTTTCTCCCCTCTTGATTTTCGATCCCGTTATGCTTTATATCCCCTCTGATTTATGGGCTGGATCTTGATTTAAGTTGTTTAAGTTTTTGCTTTTCCCAGCCTATTCTGTCGATATTGGTGGCGGAAATTTTGGAGCTTTGACTAGTTGCTGGGCTTGAATGGTGTTACCGTTGTTTGGAAGTATAACTAGCCCTTTTGGAAAAACATTACTGCTTTCTAGAAAATTTGTTGTTGGCTGTTTCGTTGATTAGTTGTGCTTCGCTTTGACGGAGAACCGCTTGTTGTTTGACCAGATAGTTGTTGCTACGCTTCGAAGAATTTTCCGGACTTTTGGTTTTGTAAGTTGGATTTGATTTCGAACTGTCTGCTTGAACTGGCTTGAACTGAACTGGTTTGAACCAGTTTGATCTTGTTGAACTTGTTTCGGAACTGGTTTGAACTTGTTTGATCCTGTTGAACTTGTTTCTGAACTGTTTCAACTTGTTTGATCTTGTTGAACTTGTTGGAATTGGTTTTTTCCGGAGGATTGGAGTTAAGGTCCTAATGGGCAAACCATCCTCTTGAGAAAAAAATCACTTCTCAAACCAGCTTTTCAAATAAGCACTTTTCGGTATAATCTCTTTTTGGCCAAACAACTTATTTCAAAAGCACTTTTCCTCTTCTATTTCTCGGTGCCTTTCGATAAGAATTGAGATTGCCGGTTTTGGCCATTGGCCGAGAATCGGATCGGGAGCCGGCTTCGGAGTAATCTGTTGCCCTCCGACACCCGATGATGACAATGCTCTGAGGGTGTCAAAACTAACCGATTAAATTTTATTTGTTTGTTTTGTTTGTAGGTTCGAAAAGGGATAATCGGAAGAACGTCGGAGGAAGTCGGAAATTCAGATAGGACTTAGGAGTTGTATTTTTTTATGTAATTTTATATTTTCCTTGTAATTTTATGTTTTATATTTTTTTGTAAAGAATTATTATTATTATTATTATTAATAAAATTCTTTATTTTAACATATTGTAAAACTTAAACCCTTATTATCATTATTTTTTATTTTAATGAAATGAAATGAGAGAATAAAAATGTCGAATAATCAAATGAAATGAAATATGTTTTTCTTTTTTTCAAAATGGAATGCAAATTAAGTTAAGAAATGGAAATAAGAAATAGGAAGAATTAAACATAAAATGCATTATTTTTGTTCTTTTTAATTTAACAATGAAACCAAATACCAAAACAAAAAATATTACTATTATTTTACTAATTCCCAATTCTTCCAAATTGTCCGACTAATTCCGTCTTCGATCCGACTTCCGATTAAAACCTCCCAACCAAATCAAATCGAACCAAAATTCCTGATTACAGCTCAAAATTCAACTTGACGGCCGACTGTGAATAAATGACCGTTTTCCCCTTTGTGAACCTAAGAGCGTGCCACTGGTATTTTCCTGCCAAAATCAACCAACTACAAAACCTGTTAGCGGTTAGTTTAAACGCAATGAAAAATAAAATGGGATGCGAAACGACTAATCTTAGGGCAAAATTTGGGGTATTACAACAATCTTTGTCGAGAAGCTTATCTGTCTTCAACGATAAGTGGCAATCTCTTTCTAGAAGCTTATCCATCTTCAACAATAAGTGGCAATCTCTATCGAGAAGCTTATCCATCTTCAACGATAAGTGGCAATCTCTTTCGAGAAGCTTATCCATCTTCAACGATAAGTGGAAATCTCTGTCGAGAAGCTTATCCATCTTCAAAGATAAGTGGAAATCCCTTCAGAGAAGCTTATCCATTACCAGATAAGTGTCAGTCTCGCCTGAGAAGCTTATCTTGTTTCATTATATCCAGCAACAAGTGGCCATCTCCCTCGAGAAGCTTGTTCCAAATACTTTTTCCCAGATAAGTGGCGGTCTCTCCAGAGAAGCTTATCAGTTTATCCGTATCCCCAAAGGAATAAGTGGCAGTCTCATTTGGGAAGCTTATTTTAGGGATGTTGAGGTCTGGTTGTGACCAACATTGTTTGAAAGGTCCACTGGTGACTGGTACTGATGAATTGGTAGTGACCAATCATATTTTATGCAAGGCCAGTTAATAATTGGCATTGAAGAAATCCACAAGAGAAAGGTACTGACAATTTGATTGTTTATCATTCCAAGCAAAGAGGTGTTTGTTGCCATCCCAAGATTAGGTTTTGTACCTTTGGAGGTGTATACTTTGGATCCTGAATTCAGGAATTTACAGAGACTAGAATGTTTGCATTTGCGTGAAATCTCTTCTATATCCTAATGCTTTGAGGATATTAGCTTCTGATCCTAATGTTTTGAGAGTCTTTGTCTAAACCTAATATGTTGAGGGTTGTGTCTCTTTTATATCCTAATGCTTTGAGGATATTAGTTCCAATCCTAATGTTTTGAGGGTTTTTGTCTAATCCTAATGTGTTAAGGGTTGTTATTTTTGATATATCCTAATGTGTCGAGGGTATTAGTTCTTGATCCTAAAGTTTTGAGGGTCTTCATCCAATCCTAATGAGTTGACGGTTGTGTCTCTATTGTATCCTAATGCTTTGAGGATATTAGCTTTTGATTCTAAGGTTTTGAGGGATATATTTGTGCTTCCTGTTTGAATATCGGGTCGCCACCAACTTTGTTCAATAAGCCCAGTAGTTATTGGCATCGTTGAAATCCAATGGTTATTAGTACTTGATTTGGTTGTTACCAGCTTTCCCAGGTGAAGCCCTGTATTTGCTAACGTTGTTTGGAAACCCCAATTGTTATTGGAACTTTGGTTCGGTTGTCACCAATATCCCCAGCGAAGCCCTTGCTTTCCCCGGTCGAGTCTCGGGGGTCTAGTGGTTAATAGCATCCCCGGTGCATCTGGTCTTGTTTCTGTTCTTTTCCTGAAGATCCCGTTTGAACTCTTCATTATAGAAGATTCCTCATTTTGGCTTATCCCCAGTGAGGATCGTGTCTCCGGTCTTTCGTTTCCCCGATGGAGATTTTCCTTCTTCCCCAGTGGAGTGTGTTCCCTTTTCCCCTAGTGAAGATTTGTCTTCCTCGGTGGAGTTGGCGTCCCTGTGTGGAAATTTCCCCTTGAAGTATCATCATTAGTCATGTTTGAACTATTGTTTGTTATGCCTTGGATCTTTCCCCAGTGTGTCGGGTCCCCTGTGAGTAGTTACTCGTTGTATTGCCATTCTTTTATTTTTGCTCGTGTGTTTGCATTTGTCTTGCATCCAAGCATCATAAACCATCATTTAGAACTCATTGCATCTTAGCATTTGTCCTTTTTCATACCATGGGATCTAAGGGACAACATTTCTGGTTTGCTATATTTAAATACCTTTCACTACGATTCTATGAGGATTGTTATCTCTCATTGCCATCTGGTAAAGATATTTAAATAAGGGCAACTGATGCACCCCAAATTTTGACCCCTTAGATCTTCACCATCATTCTAGGATCATATTCATTTTTTTTATCTAACTATAACCTATTTCAAGTTTGTCTTTGTCAAGATACAGATGAATTAGGGTTCCATACAGTCGAGAGTTGAAGTTTCGATGGTTTGATCAATCAATGTCTTGGATTGATTCTCCATGGAATAAGTCTCTACATCATCAAAATATACTCCATTGAATTTTGATTTAAAAGGTGTTCCAATGATAGAATCATGGTCCATGAAGCTCATATGGTTTAGTGAAGTCTACTCAAGAAGTTTCAAGACCACAAAAGACCCAGAACATCAACAGTCAATCTGGTAGTTATCGATCGGTTCGTTTGACTGAAAAGTCAACTCTTTGACCATAAGGAATTTAACCCCAAAGTTTGAAGCAAATATGTTCCTAATAACATATTACACCTAACCATGAAGTTCCATGACCATTAGATCAAGGATTGAGGAGTAATCGAAAAAGTCGGGAATTAGGGTTTCGAAAGGGGCAAGACCATAACTTCCTAACCACACATCCAAATGAGGTGGTTCAAAGCTTATTGGAAAGGTCTCGCAAGCCCTACAAAAGTGTAAAGTTGACCTATGGACAAAAAATGCATAGATTTGGAGTTATAGTCAAAATCATCACAAGAGGGAGAAAACACTTAGAAAAATTCTAAGTTTTTTGCCATTTTTAGGCATGTTTTCAGCCAACTTTGAGGAGTTTTTTGACCTAGTTCCACTTGGAATTTGGAAATTCAGTAAACATGAAAGTTTTAAAGCTCCATGAGGGCTTTCAAAAAAGTACAAGAACTCCTCTATAGCCTTTGTGAGCTGAGAGTTTCGAATTGGACAAGTTGGCTTCAAACGCTTGATGGTCACCATGTCAAAACTCAACATAAACTTGATTTCCAACTATGCACTTCATTTCTAACCATGAGAAGGAATCTGATGTGATGTGTTAGAGGGAGCTTTGAACCAGATCTAGAGGGAATCAAAGTAAAACCAAGAATTCATCCATAATCCATTTGTTTATTATATAAGGTATAAAAGTACATATGAAAGAGAGCATTGGTTTTGCTGCAGCTAGAAAGCTTGCCTTAGCACATCTGTTGGTTAGCATACCAGCTCAAGGATAACTGTTTATTGAGGGTATTAACTGATGGAAGCAAGCTAAAACCAACAGATGAAAATCATCATTTGAAACACCTAAGTTTCTCCCACCAAAATGCAAGCTTGCATTGCAAATGCCAATTTTGCCCCAACCCTCACTTAGCCTATAAATAGAGGATTCGTATCATGATATCTTACACACCAGAGCCCTCTAAACCCAATAGAAACTCAAAGCTCTCCTTCTCACAATCTTTGCTTGTAAGTGAAGAAAACCACAAAATCACCAAAATTGCCTTTCTATAAGTTTCATACCAGCTCCATTTCTAAACATTCCACCACCTTAAAAACCATCCACACAAACCTAAAATCATTAGTAGAAAGTTTCCTAACCTTTGTTTCCATCAAAAACACCATAATTCTAAAAATCAACTTTTCACACACTATAGTTTGACTTTTATGCATAAAATAGACCAACTCACTACATAGATCAATTTGAACCATTGTGACACTTTGAACACCTTCTATTCATGTCATACTAACTGTCCATAATCTCAAACAACCACTGGAATTCCATTTGTGAGATTTGTCCTAAAGGTTTCCTTGTTACTTCAAGAAGAAGCAACTTCACAAGCTTGTTCAAAGGAGGGAGGGGTCTCTTGTTTTTGCAGCTAGCTTATTGTGGGAAGACTACAAGAGGTATGTACTCCTAAACCTTTTCATTATTGTGCATCATGTAGGTATGGATTTGGTTGGTTGAATAAGTTAGACATTGCTATGTTTAAATTTGTAACTTTGCTACCAAAACTGTCTTGAAATCTGAGTTTGTCAACTCATTATTGATGCTGTTAAAACTTATCTCTCATGCTAGATGTTTGTTTGTTACATGGATGGCTGTCATTAAGGAAATATGGATATGTTGTTATTTTTGTAAAAGTAATGATGGATGTTGTCGAAACATATGAGGGTTGATATTATTATATTGAACTTTTGATCATTGTTGTTTAAAAATTGTTTTCTCATACTAACTTGTTAATGAAATGGCACCTGCCCCGTCATGTAGGTATTGATTAGTTTGAGTGAATTGGACTTTGTAATTTACAACTTTGTTGAAAAATTATTTTGAAGTGGATTTTGTCAGCTCATGATTCATTGATGTTTTAAAACTTGTTTTTCATACTAAAAGTTGGTTTTGTGTTTGTTTTGACAAATTGGTAACTGGTTTTAAAAATAATGTTTGAATTAGTGTTTGACAAGTTGGCATTGTAATGGCCAAACTGTTACTGTCATGAGAGTTTTGGCATTGTCTGTTGTCATCAACTTTCTATACATGATTGGCATTGTTATGTTGAGTTCATGTTCCTTGCTGTCAAATTTATTTCTTATACTAAAACCTGTTTAGTAGTAACTGTTCTATCATGTATGAATGGAACAATTTGTAGGATAAGTTTGAATGTTTCCAACTCATGATGTCATACTTTGAGTTTGAATATTGAGTCTGCAACTGTTATGGTTGGTTTTGTTTTTAGGTTGGCTTGTCCAATCTATATTTGTTTGCATTAAGTTAGTAACTGTAAATAGGGTAAGATAGTGGACTGTTGCATATTTCCTTGAATATTGTAATATCAAGGCTTGTTGTTTTTTAAAACCAAAACAATCTTGTTTGATCTATGCTTTGATCTTGTTTTATAAGTGGTTGTTGGAGTTATGTCTTTTTAAAGACATAATGTTTGGAATTTATCAATGGATGTTGGTGAAATACCAAGAACTTGCTGTGTTTCTATGTTGAGCTTTAATAATTTCTTTTATTGTCAACCTAACTGATGCACTAATATTTGCATAAACAAACTTGGTTGTTGTCTAAATTAGTTGAATGTTTAATTGGTTTGTTTGTGGCCTTATGAAGCATGTTCTGGCTGTCATTTTCTGCCTTGAGGTTTGATAACCTCTGATTCCATCAAGCTCAACCTTAATTTTTTTACAATTTATATGTCTCGAGTTCTTAACATGTTAGTGTGGATTGATAGCAGTTGTTGTCATGAGTCTTTTGCTTTAGCTTTGTTTAAGTACAAAATCCATTTTAAACACCCTTTCACCAAGTTGCAACTTGACAACCATATTCTGATTCGTGGCAAAACTGAGATCATCCTTTGAATTTAATCCATGAGTAGTGTAATTAAAACTTGAACAGACCCTTGCTTGTTCATAAATCCATATGTTTTGATCATTAACTTCAAAAATGCATTTCAAACCTTTTTATGCATGTTCATTTGAATCTCAGTGTGTGTGCATCTTTTGAAGTTTTGGTCGACACCATCTTATTCCTCTTTAAAAGACAAGTGGTTTTGACTTAAATTTCACTAAAATTGATTGAGATTTGAGTGAGTTTGAATCAAATCATTTTTGAGACAGCTTGCCTCATCTTGCCTTGCATTTGGCCTAGAAACTTACTTTGTTAAGTATAATTTTTACCGGGGTGGCTTGATACATTGGATGTATCGCCACCCCAGTGGTTTATGCCTTGCATGCATATATCTTATCATGCCTTGTGTCCCGTGTTCGACCCTCAGCGAGGGCATTTTTTGGACATTTTATGATTTTTAGTATTTTTCAATATTTTTCTTTCCTCCTCCATTCTATGATCATATGCGTTTGATGGTGGAGTTGGCGAAGTTTTAGTCTATGATTCTCAAGGTCTTGAGTTCAAGCCTTGGATGAGACATCTCTCTCTTTTTAATCATTTAATTTCATTTGATTTTTATTTAAATTTCAAATTAACATAACTTCTTCAATTTTAATCATTTTTAAATGGTTCTTTTTGCTAATTTCTTGTATTATTGTATATTTTCATATAATGTTTAAATAATTCTAAAAATAATATTTTAGAAACACTTTTCATTGTAAGGAAGTAGTGTGCCTTTTTTGGGTTTTCACCCTCCTATCTTTCATTCCTCATTTCAAAAACGTTGATTTCATTTTCATAAAGTTTAACTTGAAACTAATATAAGCTTGGTTTGTTAACTCTCTTGTGTAATTTTCTTGTAAGCATCTCTTGGTTCACTTTACAGTTGTGTGTTTGTAAACCATATTATCCTTAGTTGTTGTAACTTCTTAAGCATGCTTCTCACATGATCCCTCACTCTTTTGAGTCTAGTTAGAACTTAATAGGATATGATTCATTTGGTTGTTACCTTAAGCCTATGATTGTCCCCATGAAGTAATGAATTTCTTACTTGGATAGTTGTAACTTGTTTGCATTTATTTCTTGGTTGTTACCTTTATCTTTGTTAAGATATTCCTTGGTTGTTACCTTCATCTTTGTTAAGATTTGTTATTTGGTTTTCACCTCTTATATTGAGTCTTGTAAGAACCTCTCTTTAGATATTGTAATGTCTTTGTATACTTTGGTTGTAACCATTTGCCTAGATTGTGATCTTTTCTTGATATTATCATATGCTTGCATGTTCTTGGTTATAACCATACCTTTTATATGTTCATCATGTTTGAATGAATGCTTGTATGCTTTATGATTTGTTAAGTTATTTCCCCAAGTGATGGAACTCTTTAGTTCTCATCCAAGTTTCCTCATCTTTTCCCTTCCAAAGAAAAGTTTCTCTATTGACCTTTGGGTCATAGATAGCTCATTATACCCTCTTGAATTTGTTAAGTTATCTTGAATAGTTAGTTAAGTTAGAACCTTTAGCCATTAGACTTTTCTTTAAGTCTAAGAGACCTACCCATTGTTAGGAGTATTCCCCAACTAGAACTTTAAGATAGAGTTTGTTAACTCAATGTAAGAATCATGGTGATGGTTGCTTACCTTTCCCCTTGGCTTTTTTTAAAGTCATTCCTTAGTAGTGTCTGAACTACGGACGCTCTGATTTCTCATTGGTTAATGGGAATACGTAGGCACAAGGTACAATATCTTGGCGAGCACACCCCTGACGCGGTCAGAGTCAATCCTCATAAGCCTTGATATATCCTCGTCCCTCCTTTTGGTCTGGATAGAACCAATTGTTTTACAACGTAGAATTAGGTAGAATTGGTTAACTCTATGTAAGAATCATAGTGATGATTACTTACGCCCCATTCTTGAGTGTTCAATATAGATCTAGAGAGTTTGGTTAAACTCTACACAAGCATTGTTATGTTTGTTCCCTTAGAGTCTTGACCATAGTCAAGTACTTTTTAATCCCTAGTGAGGTGAACTATGGTTGCTCTGATTCTATCCTAGTTAGGATACGTAGGCAGAGGATGTGATATCTTTGCGAGAAAATTTAAAAACTACCCTTAGGTCTTTACCTACAACTTTACCTTGTACCCATATCCCAAACCATTAGCAAACATTTAGCAAGTATAGCATACAAACAAACAAAAGGTTCCTATAGATTACTACAGATGTTTAGGATGTGAAATACCTACCCTAGGCATAACCAACCCCCGATCCCCGATCTCTTAGCGTTATTGTTACATCGTGCAAAAAGGTCTTTCTTTCTTTAACCTTTCCTTTGGATAAATCAAAGTCCGGTTGTGAATTTAATGAATTAAAGATTCAAGTTAATAAATAGTTTGGTATCACAATTCTCACTGCAACAGAGAGTAACCTCTATTTTGAGTAAGAAAAATAGAGAATAATATTGTAACACACAACAGAAAGTGCAGCTGCACAGTTGAATAATATTTTTTTTCCAGTTTGAGAGCTGAGAATTACTCTGCAGAAATCATTCTCCTCTTCCCTTATTTTGTTAAACCCTAACATTCTTTCTTATTCAATCTACTTTTTTTCTTCTTCCATTAACAATTGTTGCGCATAATCATTCTTGCAATCAAGGTGTGTTTGTTTCACTTGAGTGAAGAGTGAAGAACAAGGGTTTTCGATCAGTTTGATTGAATCTTGTTCATCAAGATTGATTCAAAGTTCTCAAAGTTTTTGGGTTAATTCCAACAACAAATTTCTTATTTTCAAATGTTAAAATATTGATTTTTTTCCTTTCTCCATTTCATGAACCTTTTTTTTTGTATGTTTATTTAAGAAAATTGAGTATATATTATTGTAGATGCTTTTGATTGGCTGCATTTTGTGGCAAAACAGTGGTGGATGTATGAATGTCATGACTGATGTTATGACATACATAAGGAGGATTCAGCAGGGTAAGTTTAAATAGCTAAGAGTCACTTAAGTTGGATGTCATGACTAAATGTTATAACATCAAGCGTATGACATCGGGGCGTGCAGGTATTAGTTTCTATTATTAGCTCAGGCTATACTTCAGGAAACATTTTAGGAAGCCTAGTTATCTTAGGCGACATATCAGGCACTGCTAAGGATAACATGGAATTCCTTTGACTCAATTGGACGTGCGCAGCTTCATGAAGAGAGGTTTATCTTGGGTAAACCTAACTTATGTATGAAGGCCCAAAGACAATTTGTTGCTATAAATAACAGAAGATCAATCCTAATCAGGCAGAGAATGAAGAGTGTAGTTTGTGAGTGAAGAAGTATGATTGTATCAGTTGTTCTTCACGTGTGTATTGTGTCTTAGGATACTTGTATACCAAGCAATTGTCTGTTGCATGATTTCTTTGGTTTAGTGTGTGTGAACTGTATGTTCAGTGTTTCACTCTAAGCTTTTAAGCAAGAGTGGTGTGTCACTTGATCAAAGCTGTGAAGCAAGATCAAGGTGTGTTTGAAGTGTGTCTTCAATTTCTCTTTTGTAATCTTGAATTGGTTTATATCACTGTTGTGATTGAGGGGGAGTGAGTTGGTAACTCTGGTCTAGTGTTAGGCTGAAGTGTCATTGGGTAGGTCTTAAGTGAAGAGTGCAAACTGGTTGTTTGACTCTGAATTAATTCTACTAATAGTGAATTTCCTCCCTGGCTTGGTAGCCCCCAGATGTAAGTGTGGTGTGTACTGAACTGGGTGAACAATTACTTGTGTTATTTACAGTTTTCATTTACAGTTTGATATTAAGTTTAGTAGTCTGTGTTACAGTGGATGTCATAACATCCATGATAACATCCACTGTTGGGTACCTAGAATTTCAATTGGCATCAGAGCAGGCACCCTGCCTGTTATTTTCTGGGTGAGATCTAGGGAAGAAAAATTCTGGTACTATGGATAAAGATATAGGATTCACAAATAGACCACCAATTCTGGATGGCTCTAATTATGACTACTGGAAACCTAGGATGATAGCCTTCTTGAGGTCTTTAGACAACAAGGCATGGAGAGCTGAAAATTCATGATGGGAACATTCAGTGAAGACTGACAAGGATGGCTTATATATGTTAATACCTGAGGAAGAATGGACCAAAGAACAAAAGGCCTTGGCTCTTGGGAATTCTAAGGCTTTGGATGTCTTGTTTAATGGTATAGACAAGAACATCTTCAGACTAGTGCATCATTGTGAACTGGCTAAAGAGGTTTGAGATACTCTCAAAACTACTCATAAGGGAACCTCTAAAGTCAAGATGTCAAGATTACAAATGCTGACCACCAAGTTTGAAAATCTGAGAATGAAGGGGGATAAGACTATTCATGAATTCTACATGAATATTCTTGAGATTGCCAACACCTCAGGTGCTTTAGGAGAGAAGATGTCTGAAGAAAAGCTTGTGAGGAAGATTCTAAGATCCATGGCTAAGAGGTTTGCCATGAAAGTCACAACTATTGAAGAAGCTCAGGATATATGCAACATGAAAGTGGATGAACTCATTGGTTCACTACAAACTTTTGAGATGGGAATATGTGATTAGGTTGAGAAGAAAAACAAAAGTATAGCCCTTGTCTCAAATACTGCAGATGACTCTGAGGAAGATAATGATGAAAGTGGGGAGAATCTGTCAGAAGAAATAGCCTTGCTTTGAAGACAATTTAACAAACTTATCAAAAGAATAGATCACAAGTCTAGGCCTAATGACAAGAACACTATTTCTGACATCAGCAGAAGAAGTCAAATGAAGAAAGGACCAGCCAAGGCAAAGAAGCTCAGTGTCATGAATGTGAAGGATATGGGCACATTAGAGCTGAATGTCCTACCTATCTCAAGAAGCAAAAGAAGGGCCTAGCAGTCACTTGGTCTAATGGAGATTCTGAGAGTGGATCAGAAGAAGAGTCTGCCAATAATATCACTATTCTGAATAGTGTTTGCATATCTGATGGTGACTTAAGTGAAGATGAGCTAACCTTTGATGAGCTTGCAGCTTCATATAAAAAGCTATGCATCAGAAGTACAGAAATATACCAGCAAGGAGAGCAACAAAAGAAATGCATAGGGGAATTAGTGGATGAGAAAGTTGAGCATCTTGCAACAATAGACTCTCTCAAAAGTGAGGTCAGCTTGTTGGAATCTCAACTGGATCAAATGTCAAAATCCATAAGAATACTAAATCCTGGGACTGACACTCTAGAAAAAATCCTACAGAGTGGTCAGAAAGCTGGAAACAAGTCTAGATTGGGATTTGTTGCAGAACAAAAACCCATCTTGGGGTCCAAAAAGCCAAAGGTTGAGAATCAGAAGTCAAACCGGATGTCATGACCAATGTCACAACATCATAGGAACAGAAGTAGGAACCTGACCAAGAATAAATTCCAAGGGTATAGGTGTTACTACTCTGGGAGACTTGGACACATTAAACCTCTCTACTTCAGGCTACATGGATTTCCCAGTCACCCTTATCAAGGCAAATCCAAACAGGGTATTCATGCCAAGACAAAGCATCAAGTTAGACCAAAAAGGGATGCTCAGGTTAAGAAACAACAATGGGTTGCCAAGGAGGTTGCTCTAATAGCTCATACATCTCTTAGGATGCCAACCAAAGAAGACTGGTATTTTGACAGTGGATGTTCTAGACACATGATTGGAATGGAGAATCTTTTGATGAACCTTAAACCTCATACCTCAAGCCATGTAACCTTTGGTGATGGAGCTAGAGGAGAAGTCATAGGTGCTGGAAAACTAGATTGTCCCGGTGTTCCAATACTAGAGAATGTCATGTTAGTCAAAGGACTAACTGTGAATCTTATCAGTATCAGTCAGCTCTGTGACCAAGGTCTCAATGTCAAATTTACTAGGGGTAAATGTGTTGTCACCAATGAAGAATGTGAGGAAGTCATGAGAGGGTCTAGAGATAAGAACAATTGTTACTTATGGGATCCTAAAAGTAACTTCAAAGTCTTGACCAAAGGAGAAAAAGAGGATCAACTGTGGATGGAAAAAGATAGACATCTTCAGAGAAAAGAAATGATCATATCCAAAACTGTAGTAAGAGGAACTTCAAGGTTAATCCTAGAGGAAAGAAGAGATTGTGGTAAATGTCAGGATGGCAGACAAGCCAAGATAGCATATCCAAAGAAGGGACATCACAAAAATCTGGACCTGGTACATTGGAATTTGATGAAGTCCATGAAAAATGGCCAGCTTAAAGAAAGCAATGTCACTCAGGATGTCATGACCTTGTTCTGTGACATCGAGAGTAACATCAATATGAACTCGGTTGAGTCTAAAAGAACCGTGCACAGTGATAACAGGCATCAATTTGGAAAGATTCGTGCGAAGCTTGGAAACTCTAATCTACATAGTGATGACATGGTTACAAGAGGTCTCAAGGATACTCAATTTGAAAATTTACAGAGCAAGTTGAGGACCTGCTCTAATGAGGTATTATAGTAATTAATAGTAATAGGGAATTGTATTTTAAAAACTAATCATTTGCTGATTGGTCAAAATCTTAAGTTCCCTCCTCTTGTGCAATATTACCCCTCTAGCACCCTCACACATTACGCTTACTTCATTTGGCGCCCATACAAACTCTTCATCTTCCATACCTCTTCAAACAAGCACAAAAAACCATCTCTCTCGCGATTAAAGTCTCCAAGAATGTCTCAACATCCAAAATCTTCCCCTTCCAAAAGGTTGAATAACATCGCTGATACAGATGCTGATGCTAGACTTGATTCTAGCAACCCTAACGAGGTCCTTATGGTAGCTCCTCTGCGCATGCTGACTCCAGAAGGACTGTTGGTAAAGAAACCAAGGTCTTCACATGCAAGAAGACCTAAAAACCTAGTCACAGGTCAGGCTTCTCACTCTACAACCTCCATTCCTAATGATGATCTTAATGGAGAAGAAGCTAGGCAAATCCACAACACCATTGCCAATTTGGTATCCGGAGTTCTGAGTGAACCTCATGATGTGCCAAGAATATCTATTCCCTCTAACACTAAGGGTTTTGCTCCTAATCTAGATGAACAAGCTTATGTCATTCACAATGTTGAAACATTGGAAACAACTACTCAAAAGGACACTGACAAGGGTCAAGCCTCTGAAATTAAGGATGATCACATACAAAGTGATAAAAATGATGCTGATGAGGTTCAGAAGGACAATGTTGATATTGTAAACCTTGATGAGTATTCAGACAATGATCTGATTGCCACTATCAACCCTAGCATAGCTAAAAGGCTCATGACTAGGAAAGGGAAGAAGGCTGTTGAGCAGAACACTCCTACCAAGAAGGCTGGGACTAAGAGGACTCTAGTTGGCCCTACCAAAGCTTGGAGCAAGGTTGCTCCAAAGAAGAGGAAGGCCCAAACTAGCTCTGATTCATACTCGGAGTCAGATGTTGCTTGTGATGTCACTGACATCCAACCAAAGAAGAAACCTACAACTAGCAAACTGGCTGCTAGTGTTCCAGATGTCCCCATTGACAATGTCTCCTTCAATTATCCATCTAGTGTAAATAGATGGAAATATGTTTATCAGAAGAGGATGGCTTTGGATATAGAGCTTGCTCAGAATGCTCTTGAAAACAAAGAGATCATGAATCTTATTCATGATGCTGGCTTGCTGAAGACTGTCACTCAGTTCACTCAGTGCTATGATCTACTTGTCAAAGAATTCATAGTTAACTTGTCAGAAGAATGTGCTGATAAGAAATCTAATGAGTTTGGCAAGGTTTATGTAAGAGGGAAATGTGTCAATTTCTCTTCAACCATCATCAATAACTATCTTGAAAGATCGGATAGAGGACAACCTGATATAGTTGTATCTGACAACAAAGTGTGTCAAGTGATTACAGGGAAACAGGTCAAAAGCTGGCCATCAAAAGGAAAGCTGGGTGCAAGCAAGTTAAGTGTGAAGTATGTTATGCTGCACAAGATTGGTGTTGCAAATTGGAGGCCCATAAATCATAAGTCAACTGTGGCAACTATCCTTGGGAGATTTATCTATGTTGTTGGAACCAAAGCCAAATTTGACTATAGGACCTGTATTTTTTATTAGACTATGAAGCATGTAGGCAGTTATAGTATCAAAGGCCCCATTACGTTCCCTTCCCTTATTTGTGGAATAATATTGAATCAGTATCCCAACATCCTCAAAGAGAATGATTCTGCAAGCAATAGAGAGAGCCATTTGTCTTTCCATCACAAGCTGTTTCAAGGAACTCATGTTCCTGACATTGTCATGACATCAGCAGAGACATCCAAAGGGAGCTCTAAGATAGGAAAGGCTGAGGTCATTGCCATGCTAAAAGAAACTTGCAATGAGTTGGAAACAAGGAAGCAAAAACTTGAAAGGTTGACCAGGGCTCTTGAGCAAGATGAAAATAATGAGTCTACTCAAAATGATGAGGACAAGGATGATGGGTCTGATGGCCAGGATGCTGCTTAGATGAAGCTGTTGCCAGTTCTGAGGAGGCAAGTGATGATAGTGACTCCAGCTCTTCTGAGGAGGAAGATTAATATGGTGGTGGTGATGGCTGCTGGTGTGCTTGGACTGTGCTGCTGGTGCTGGTGTGACTAGTGATTTTTTTTTGTTTCCTTACTTAGAGTTTTTCCTTTATTTGACAGCTGAAATATTTGTATTGCTCTGCATGCGCTTTATGTTGTAATGACCCCTAACTTCTGCACTTCCATATTTTTGATCTATACTATTTAGTTAGTTTTGATCTAAATTTGTGGCTAAAAAGGGGGAGAAATGGTAGTACCAGCAAGGCTAGATGTGTATGTGTGTATCTCACAGGTGGAAGACCTGGCTGTTGTTGCTGCTAATATGCAGGGTTGAACTGAAAATGCTTGCAGGTGTGATAACAGGATGATGATTGCTGTTGTGTGAGTTCCTAATGTGTGTAGGAATGTATGTTAGAATTGTGTGAGTTTTGGCTGAAGCTGTATAAGTTGTGTGTGTTCCTTGATGGAACCTAGTAGTAGTAGAGCTACTATTTGTGTGTGTGTGTGTGTGTGTGTGTGTGTGTGTGTGTGTGTGTGTGTGTGTGTGTGTGTGTGTGTGTGTGTGTGTGTGTGTGTGTGTGAGTGTGTGTGTCTGCAGTGTGTCTACAGAATGATGTGGCTGTGCAGGGGGAGTAGCACAGGATGTTATGTTTGACAGGTGACTGTGTTCTTCAGGATGTCATCCTAAATGTCCTGACATCCAGAATCCAGTCTGGATAAATATGTGTGACTGTTGTGTGTTCAGGGTGTCTGTGTTGTGTGAACTGGTGTGTTGTGCATCAGTTGAGGGGGAGTATCACTAGATGATCCACATATTAGTGTGATACATGTAGTATGGACTAGCAGATAGTCCTTAGAGTGTGAAGATGACTCTGATATGGTGAGATAGTTGTGTGTGTTGTTAGCTAGTAGCTTTCCTGCATGTATGGTATGACTTCTGCTGCTTGTAATCTCTGATATGGTAACAGAGTGTTTTAGCCAAAAATTTGCCAAAGGGGGAGTTTGTAGATGCTTTTGATTGGCTGCATTTTGTGGCAAAACAATGATGGATGTATGAATGTCATGACTGATGTTATGACATACATAATGAGGATTCAGTATGGTAAGTTTAAATAGTTAAGAGTCACTTAAGTTGGATGTCATGACTGAATGTTATGACATCAAGCATATGACATCAGGGCGCGCAGGTATTAGTTTCTGTTATCAGCTCAGGCTATACTTCAGGAAACATTTTAGGAAGCCTAGTTATCTTAGGCGACATATCAGGCACTGCTAAGGATAACATGGAATGCCCTTGACTCAATTGGACGTGTGCAGCTTCATGAAGAGAGGTTTATCTTGGGTAAACCTAACTTATGTACGAAGGCCCAAAGACAATTTGCTGCTATAAATAACAGAAGATCAATCCTAATCAGGCAGAGATTGAAGAGTGTAGTTTGTGAGTGAAGAAGTATGATTGTATCAGTTGTTCTTCACGTGTGTATTGTGTCTTAGGATACTTGTATACCAAGCAATTGTCTGTTGCGTGATTGCTTTGGTTTAGTGTGTGTGTGTGAACTGTATGTTCAGTGTTTCACTCTAAGCTTTTAAGCAAGAGTGGTGTGTCACTTGATCAAAGATGTGAAGCAAGATCAAGGTGTGCTTGAAGTGTGTCTTCAATTTCTCTTTTGTAATCTTGAATTGGTTTATATCACTGTTGTGATTGAGGGGGAGTGAGTTGGTAACTCTGGTCTAGTGTTAGGCTGAAGTGTCATTGGGTAGGTCTTAAGTGAAGAGTGCAAACTGGTTATTTGACTCTGAATTAATTCTACTAATAGTGAATTTCCTCCCTGGCTTGGTAACCCCCAGATGTAAGTGTGGTGTGCACTGAACTGGGTGAACAATTACTTGTGTTATTTACAGTTTAATATTAAGTTCAGTAGTCTGTGTTACAATGGATGTCATAACATTCGTGATAACATCCACTGTTGGGTACCTAGAATTTCAATTATCATTATTTATTTTATAATTAAAAATCTCATTTCAAATTTACATGTATATTTAAATAAAATATATATCGTATTAAATAAATTTACCCGTCCGGTCGCATGAATATTTTGCTAGTTCTTAGTAAATAGTAAGTTGGGATGTTTTCTAGCATGCATCATTATGGACAATGTTATGAATAAGGGGGACAAAGTTACTATAGTAACTAATGCACATGATGAGAAAGGATAGATAGCAATTGATCCATATATTGAAGAGCCAAGACGTGGAATGGCGCTCAAGGTCCTTAACAAAAAATACACCGAGCACTCTGTTAAATAACATAATTAATGGTAATGGTTCAGAAGAATTTTAGTATGGAAACCTGACTCTATTCTCCCTCTTTAAGCTTTTATTCTTTTCTATATGTTTCATTAAATTCCTCTGTACCTCTATGGCAAGTGGCTAGTCATATATTTCTAAATCAAAAATTATATTATTGCATTAAATTATTAGTATCATTTTACAGTTCCAATAATGCTATTGTTTTTGTTTATCCATTTATTACATTTGTTGCTCTCATTGTCCTCCCCATGGCTGAAAACACACGTAGGGAAACCATGGAAAGCTTCATTTAAGAAATCAACAAGGTACTACAAAAGCTTTTGGACAATTCTGACCGGCGGCATAACGAGTATATGTCCATAACACTTTTCTTTATGGTGATTTGGATGAAGAGGTTTAGCCTTACCTCAAGACATCAAACCCGCTCATCCAAACCAAGTTTGTAAATGATTTAAATCTCTTTACAGACTCAAACAATCAAGTCGATAGTGGTTTGCAAAACTCACTACTGTTTTAACATCCAATAATTTCAAACAATGTTCTGCAAAGCATACCCTCTTTATTCACAATTCCACTAATTTTTTTACTATAATGTTGATATTGTTAGAACAACATACAAAAAAACAGAGATTGAAGGTAGTAACAATGGTGGAAAAGAAATTGGAGAAGAAGATGAAATTGAGAGAGAAAGAGAATTAGGGTAGAGAGTATTATTGGATGAATTAAAATTGGCATTAATTGGAATTGGAAATTACAAAATGTATTTATACACTTGAGAGAATAATCCAAAAAACAAAACAAAAACCAACTAAAGTGGCCATGCTGTTAAGAATTTAACAGCTTTCAACACACCACCTCACTTTAGTTGCTCCAAGTTCATCATGCTCAAGCTCTTCAACAGTCTCTTGAACACCTCATTTGTCACACCCTTTGTCAATAAATCCGCAACTTGGTCCTCACTTCGGCAATAGCTCAATCTAAGCTTTCTATCACCGACCAATTCTCTCAAGTAATGAAACCGCATCTCAAAATGCTTGTTCATTCTGTGTGCAATCGGATTCTTCGCAAGATTTATCACGGAAACATTATCCACAAACAGTGTGGTAACATCATCATCGCCACATCCCAATTCCTTCATAAGATTCACAAGCCACATAGCTTGGCATGCACTCAACGACGCCGCAATGTACTCGGCCTCACAAGAAGAGAGTGTTACAACCGGTTCCTTCTTCAAACACCATGAGATTGGTGTACTATCGAACATAAAGATGTAACCCACCGTCGATTTTCGATCATCTTTATCTCCGCACCAATTAGAATCGGTGTAGCCAAGTAAAGTACATTTGCGACCTATATCCGATGCGGGAAAAAGAATTCCGCAACCAAGAGCGCCTTTCACGTATCTAAGGATTCTCTTAACTGCTGCCAAATGAGACACCTTAGGTTCTCCATGAATCTACTCACAATACCGACACTAAAAGCCAAATCCGGTCGAGTATTGCACAAATACCGTAACAATCCAATCAAACTCTGGTAAAGTGTTGGATCAACATCATCTTCATCATCACTTTTGAACAGCTGTACTCTAGCCTCACAAGGTGTAATACATGCATTACAATGCTCCATCTCACACTTTTTCAAGATATCTAGAGCATACCTCCTTTGATGCATAAGCAACCCCACTTTTGACTTGTGAAACTCTATGCCAAGAAAGTAACTCATGACCCCAAGGTCCCTCATCTCAAAATCACTCGTGAGCTCCCCTTTGAACCTTGAAAAACTCTTGTCATTGTTGCCCGTAATCAAGAGATCATCAACATACAAGCATAGTATAATAACACCATCAATATTATCCGATCTCACATAAACACCATGTTCGGATACACATCGTTTGAAACCAATGTCAACAAGAAAGTCGTCTATACGTTTGTTCCAAGCTCTTGGAGCTTATTTCAAACCATACAACGCCTTGTGTAACTTGTAATACATCCTCTCTTGATTTTTAATCACAAAACCGGGTGGCTGCCCCACATAAACTTCCTCATCAAGAGGACCATTCAAAAACGCAGATTTTACATTCATTTGGTAAATCACCCAATTGTTGCTATGTGCAATCCCAACAACCAAACGAATAGTCTTCAATCTAGCCGCCGGTGCACATACCTCCTCGTAATCTATACCTTTACGTTGCAAGAACCCTTTCGCCACTAATTGAGCTTTGTGCTTGATTACATCACCTTTTGGATTTGCTTTAACTTTATAGACCCATCGCACACATATCGGTTTCTTTCCGAGTGGTAAATCGACCAACTCCCAAGTACCATTTTTCTCAATAGATTCCAACTCCTCATTTACTGGTTCAGATTCGGCCATAAGCGTGAAATGAACAAAATCACCATCATTATTCACTTTGTTATCTTGGAACCTCTCGTAGTCTCGGAGTCTATGAGGAAAGGCTCTTTGCCTCACTGGTCTACCACTATTCACTACAAAATTTTCCGCTACTGTAGGTGCAGGTACAGCGACATCAGAACCCTCTGGATCAGAAAACTTGAAGAACTGCTGCTGTTCTGTAAGGTGTAATCGATTAGCAGCAATCGGGTAATCGATTACACCTGCTGTTTTAGCAGTTTTTATTTCTTCAAAAAATACATCCCGGGTTATCACAATTTTCCGATTCTTCTTGTCAAATAGCTTGTAACCTCCAGTAGAGTGATATCCAATAAATATCAACTTATCACCTTTATCATCCAACTTCTTTTTAAGTTGATTCGGTACATGACGATATGCAATCGATCCAAAAATGCGCAAATGATTCACACTCGGTTTGAAACCACTCCAAACCTCTTCTGGTGTGATCTTCTCCAGCTTCTTAGTAGGACACCTATTCAACAAGTAGGTGGTTGTAGACACGACCTCACCCCATAATTCCTAAGGAAACTTCTTCCCACAAAGCATACTACGCACCATGTTCATTATTGTACGAATTTTCCTCTCGGTAGCTCCATTTTGTTGAGGCGTATATGGAGGCACCACCTCACGCACAATACCCTCAAGATCACAAAACTTCCCAAACTCACTAGAGGTATATTCACCTCCACCATCCATTTTGAGAAATTTGAGCTTCTGACCGCTTTGATGCTCCACCATGGATTTAAAACTCTTGAACACTCCAAATACCTCAACCTTCCTCTTAATAAGATATGTCCAAAGCTTCCTACTAAAGTCGTCAATAAACGTAACAAAATATCGATTGCCGCCATAAGTCTCTACTTGCATCGGTCCATAAACATTGGAATACACCACCTCAAGTAAGCCTTTGGTTTTTCGACCCGCATTCTTGCTAAACACATTCTTATGTTGCTTACTCTTCACACATTCCTCACACAGTTCTGTCGGAACACTAATATGTGGCAGCCCTGTTACCATTTCACTTTGTTGCAACATTTTGAGATCCCTAAAATTTAGGTGACCAAGACGGTAATGCCATAACCACTCATCTCTACTTGCCACGATAGCTAAACAACGATGCTCCATAACCTTTAACTCAACCTTAAAAGTTCTATTGGCAGCCATCAGCGCTTTTAGAATCAACACACCACTTGAATCTAAAACGCGTAACATCTTGTTCTCCAACTGAATTAAGTACCCTCTTTCAAGTAATTGGCCAATTCTCAAAAGATTGCACTTAATTCCCGGTATGTACAAGACATATTTGATCCTTGAATGTCCACCATTCTTCCTTCCGATCAAAAAATCTCCTACCCCTTCGGCGCTTAAAGTGGTGTCGTCGGCAAACTTGACTTTACTCTTTGTCGCTTGATTGATTTCCACAAACCAATCCTTATGACCTGTCATATGTGTTAAACAACCGGAATCCAAGTACCATTCATCTTTACTTTGAACTCCATCACGCACGGTAACTAATGCATTTCGATCTGAATGCATTTTCTCACCACTTTCCGAAATAGTACAGCTGCTGTCCCGCAAATTATCACCACAATAGCTGCTGTTCTGAACATCAACAGTGCCATAATTCTCCTCTGTGATCATCACTAGAAAGGTGTCTTCATCATCTCCCTCTTCTCTAGTGTTGCGGTTAGAATAGGATATCAAATTATTAATTAATTTGAATCGCATCTTTAGTTCACAACCAGTCTTTAATTTATCCGAAGGAAAGATCAAAGAAAGGAAAAACCTAATTTTTGCATCGTAAACAATGCGGGGAGAGACCTACGTAAGGGGTTCGTTAAGCTTAGAGAAGGTACTAGTACCCTAAACTTCTGTAGTACTCTATAGGAACCTTTTGTTTAGATTTTACTATTTTTGCTTTATTATTTGCTTCAGGGTATATTGCTAAGGGTTAGAAAGTGACAGAAAGACCTAAGGGTTAGTCCTAAGTTTACTCACTAAGACTCACATCTTGTGCCTACGTATCCGAGGTAGGGGATGAAATCAGAGTAATCATAGTTCCCCTTGAAAGGGAGGTTAGAAACTTCTTGACTGTGGTCAAGGTTTCAATGGGGAATAAGCGTTCTTAAGAAAGCGCTTACGTGGAGTGCGGCGACTCCTATTTCTACGTTGAAATAGTTGAATTAAAAATAGGGTTAAAATAGGTATTCCACATTGGGAAACCTAAAACGGAGTGTGACGACTCCTTATCCTAAGGCTAGGGTAAAGGATAAATTTGTCCACGATGGGACGCCTAAAAATATGAGTACGGCGACTCGACTTCTCTAGGTTGTAAAGTTGAATTGAATTTGAAAAGGGTAAACTAGGTATTCCATGGCGGGAACCCTAAAATGGAGTGCGGCGACTCCTTGACCTAATGCTACGGTAAAGGGTATTTAAGTCAACGATGGGACACCTAGGCGATTAGGATTTTGAAAGAGTCAAAGGAGACGGACTATTGACACGGCGGTCAAACAGCTAGACCTAATCCTTCAGAAGGTTTTAGTGGCAAATTATTACATGGCAGAATTGGAAATATAGTGAAAATAATAAAAACAGTAAAAAATGCAAAGCGACGATCACTCGCATAAATTACAACCATAAAAAAAACAAAATAAATGACAGAATAAAAGCGACGATAGTCTCGCGTAAATTACATCCATGAAAAATAAATACGGAAAATAAAAGGATTAATAATCAAGGCCAAATGAGAAACAATGAAAGTTGGATGAAAATTTAACGGAAAAGGTTAGGAATTTTTGGTTATTTATTTTAGAATTTTAGGTTAAGGTTCAATTAGAAATTAAAAGTGAAAGTGTTTAGAAAAGATTAGGAAAGAGATTTAAGAAATGTTTTAATTAATTAAAAATGGTTTTTATTTAAAATGTTTCAATTAATTCAAAAAGGTTTTAATTTTAAAACAAAATGATTTTAATTTAAAAGGTTTCAATTAAAAAAAGTCTTAATTTTAAAAAATTGATTTTAATTAAAGAAAATAAAATGTTTTAATTAGAAAGAGATTTTAATTAGGAAAAAATGGTTTAATTTTAAGTTATTAAAACAAATTTTAATTACAAGATATAAAAAAAAAATTACTAACTATACTTATAAAAAGATTTATTAACTTAGAAGTTATTAAAAAATGTTTTAACTAGTAGCTATTTAAAAAATAAATTAATTATTAGTTATTTAAAAAAAATATTTACTAACTAGCAGTTATTAAAAACTATTTCTAAATTTTAAAAAAACATTTCTAACTATAAGTTATTAAAACGTTACTAATTAGAAGTAAAAAAAACTATTAATTATTAGCTATTAAAAAAAATTAATTATAAGTTATAAAAAGTTAATTAAATCATAAATTATAAAAATTAACATTAAATTATAGAGAAAAAAAAACCGAATAATAAAAAGTGGAGGACAGTATTCATGCAAACAACTTCTAGGTTTTGTTCAAAATCCCTCTTCTTCTTCTTCCTAAACAGCCGCAGCTGCCATTGTTGTCTTGGTGAACCTTTGAAACTTTCTTATCCTTCTTTGCATGGCCCTTCATCTTCTTCCCACATGCCTTTCCTGAAATGAAATGAGAGAAAAAAGAAAAATGGGTCATTTCTCTTCTTACCCAAAATGAAGCTTGCGAACAATGGTGATTTCGTTTCCGCCGCCGTTCTTTGGTGGTAGTGACGATGATGAGAGCTTCTCTGAGTCCGTGGGCGATTTTGAACGATGTCAGGATCCGTTTTGGGTTTCGTCGCCTCTGTTTGATGACGATGATGAGAAGATTTCTCTTTTCTGAGTCTGCACCGCAGCTCCGATGGCGGTGTTGCCTTGGACAAGTTCCGATGGTGGCGTTGCCTTGGTGGTTTGCGGTGACTTGACGGCGAGATTTGTGGTGTTCTTGGCCGCAGTTTGATGAATCTTCGTCCTATGATGAACACGCTGATGAAATTCGTTGAATGGTTCTTGATGTTCTCTTTTATCTGACCATCCCCCTTTTCTTCTAATCGCGATGATGGTTTTTATATCCTTTTCATCTGGGCCTGGATCTGTGTTACCCTTTTTATGATCTTTCTGTTCCGTTTTGAAACAGAACTTATGGGTTTTTTGGGTGTGCTGATTCTTCTCAAGAATGATTGGTTTGGTCTGCTTTGAGATTTTACAGGTTCCCCGGATGCATTGCTGGGTTTAATTATTATAGTGTGGATGATTGTTGTTGTTGCTATATTCGCGTTGCTGCTTGTGCGATTTTCTTGCTTAGTTTGTTGCTGGAAGTTGCAAAAACTCTTGTTCTTATGGGTTGTTGTTAGCTTACTACGACATTGCTGCTAGTGATCCGTGGGTCTTGGAAATTTTTGGAAAATGTTGTTAAGGCCGCGTTTGGCAAAACCATTTTTCCAAAATAAGCACTTTTTAAAATCACTTACTCTCTCTGGCTGGAAACTTAGAACAGATACTGCCGGGTTCGGGCCGGAGTCGAGAAAATAAGTCGGGAGCTGGCTTCGACTTGTCGTTGCACTCCCGACATACCCGATGATGAGAACTTCCTTAGGGTATTGGAACCAATAAACCACCTTTAATTCTAACCGTTAAAAATTATCAGTTTTGTTGTTGATTTTGCAGGTTCGAAGAAAAAGTCAAAATCGAAGAATCGGAATCGAAACCGACTTTAGGACAAATAGGAATTTTTAGGAATTTAGAAAAATGTAATTAATTTGCAAATTTACTCCTTTTTGGATATTGTAACAAAATAATAGCATAAATAAAACTTTTATTTCATTATTTGGATATTGTAACGAAATAATAAAATAAAAATTCTACTTTCTATTAATTTAATTTCTCAATCCAATTTATCCGATTAAATCCCATCTCCGAATAACTCATCCGGTACTTGAACGAATAATCTTATCAGAATAAATCCAACTTGTTCGATTAAATCCAAATGGCAAAACTCTTCAATCAAATTAATTAAATTCCTCAAATGACATTTATCCAATTTCCAACTCCGAACTCGGAAATTGAACATTTTGTACAGTTTAGATTGGACGTAACTGAGCTCAAACACATCATCTGGCAAATTAAGTTATGGCCGATAATAAAGTCAGTGAATATGACCTTGAACAGATAAGCAGCGAATCCATTTTCCTGCAAAAAACCAACAGACTGAACAACCGGTTAACAGTTAGTTAAAATGTCATGCAGAATGAGATGGCGTGCGACATAAACCTAAAAATCTCGGGGCAAAATTTGGGGTATTACATCTAGCAACCTTGGCTTCATCATTTCGTGTTTTATTCAATCTAACACGACACATAGATTGAAAGTGTCCAAGCTTTTTACACTTGAAACATTGCACTTTACTCAAATCCCTCTTGATATCATTGCTATGATCACTCTCCTTGGAGCTGCTCTTGGTACTTCTTTGATTTTATGAAAATCTAAGAAATAACTTACAGTTTCTCGGAGCTCCACGGAGGATGAGTATCGTGCCGTGACCTCGATGGTCTGCGAATTACAGTGGCATCATAACATTCTCCAAGAACTTCATCTCCCTTTCATTCATTTGTCTTTGTTGTACTATGACAATGCCTCCGTTAGACACATTGCCAACAACTTATATTTTCACGAGCGAACAAAACATATCGACCTCGACTGTTATATCGTTTGCGAAAAACATCAACATGGCCTCTTCTGCTTACTACGTGCACCTTCCTCTCAACAAGTGGCTGACATCTTCATTAAGCCCCTTGACTTAAAACCTTTCTACACCGATTTATCTATGCTTAAAGTTCAAACTATATTCTCTCCCACTTATAGAAGGGGTATTGGATACCGTTACATTTGTTGATACTGTTACATTAGATAAAGTTATTCTTACCGTTAAATTCAAATAAAAATGGCAATATACAAAAGATTACTCAAACGACAATATACAATTTCAATTTCAATTCTTTATTTATTTAATAGTTATCGAAAACACATTGTTTATATTTTTTAGTTTTTTTTTTTAATTGTAAATATAAGAAAATATTTTATGAAAAAAAAATCTTAAGCCAAAGTTTTCATATTTTTTTTTGAAAAATTACTTTCTATTTTTTTAATAAATAATTTAGTGGCTAGAGTCAAACATACAACTTAAAGTCTTTCATATTTAACTAGTAATATATTGTATAATATTTTATTTTATTTTTACATAAAATTTTTATTTATTAGCGTGAAGATTAACTCATAAAGATTAAGTTGTATAACCACATGAAAACAAATATTATGTTGTATAACTACATGAAAATAACAAATACATGTCGAACATAAATATCATGTAAATTCTGTATATTTCATTATTTCTTTTATAACACTCACAAAATTTTGTCACGTATATTAATTATGAGATTGTGTACAAAAATATAAGAATTATGAAATACTCAATAGATAACTTACGTACAATTTGTGTTATATAAATATTTTCTTAGATTTTAAATATTATATTAAATTTTATTTACTTACATTTTAGAAGAAATTTTTTTTTCTACAAATAGCACACATTCTATCTCAACTCTTTCACTCTTTTTTATTTATTTATGTCAATATATTCTTTTGTTGGAGTTGAGAAATTAGGGTCATTTCAAATAATTTAGAGGGCTATTCTAATTTTTAAAATTGAGGTTAATATAAATAAATATAAAATTTTAAAAAATAATATTTTATTTAAATTGTATATAAAATAGAAAATATAAAAAATAATAAATAGTTTATTAAATATTTTAGTAGAAATTTGAATCATACAAAGACGATTTTTATATATTTTATACTTTGTATATAGAGTAGAAAATATAAAAAATAATAAATAGTTTATTAAATATTTTAGTAGAAATTTAAATCATACAAATACGGTTTTCATATATTCTATACTTTTAAAGGTCTACGGATTATAAAACAATTTATATAAATTGGTGAAAATAATAATTTTCTGAACAAATTTGATAATTTGTATATAACTGCTCTAGGGCCGTCTCAAACAAATCATAAGTCCTATTCAAATTTTAAAAACTAAAAAATAATAATTTATAAGTATTTTGATAGAGTTTGACTGATACATATATGTTTTTTTTTCATCTACAATGTTAATATTGAAGTGTTTCAATTAGTGAACAACTAAATATTAAAATAAAAAATATGATAATACCTACTGACATTTTGATTTTTAAAATAAAGATTCAAAAATATATACCTTAAAAATATATTTAAAATTATGAAACTTCAAAACTTTGAGACATTATAATATGAAATTTAATATTTTATTTTATTAGAATTGACATATAAGTATGAATGAAGCTAAACTAATTAATAAAAATATAATATTTTATAAAATAATATGTCAGATTAGATTAATTCTAGTTAAATTGTTAAAACAAAATATAATCATAAGTTTTTAATATATCGTCTATTTAATTATATTGATATAATTAAAAATAATACTCAATTTTTTAACTTTTTAATTTATTATTATAAAATAAATAGATTTAGAGACAAATAATAATATATTATATTTTATTATATAAATTTAATAATTAATGAATTAGTTATAAGATGAATCTTTAAATATAATTTATATATATTATCTAAATTTTATTGTTAAAAAAATTGAAAAGGTCTATGTAATCCTGATAAAGGTAAGGCTTGAGTGTTGGATTATCAAATAAAGAGTCTAAAACTGTATTTTTTTTAATCTTTTCATTGGTTTAACAATTTTGAAAATTTATTGACAAAATTATGTACATATTATACTATTTAACATCTATCTATTATATAACCAGACAATACCCCCAATTATTGTTCAAAAAAGTTCTTTTTATACAATAACCAAATTGATAAAAAAAAGTTCTTTTTATACAGTAACCAAATTGATCCTGTATTGCTCTAGATTGTTGGTGAAAAAAAGGTGCTGCTATTTTTTTGTATGAGTTAAAATTAGACTGTAAGATGTATTGTTTAGATAAGTTGAGTGTTATACTATCAGTTGGGAGATTCTACGGACTAAAATAATAAAATAATACAGAATTACTACTAAATTTATCCTCTTTAAAAACAACTGAAAAGTGTTAAAAATAACAGTGAAAAACATCAAAAATTACAATACTTATCGGAAGATGAAAGGATCTCCACTGATAAATTAAAAAAAATATTGGAAACTCAAAAGAAGCTGACTAATTTTTTGGAATATAATATATATTTACATTTGTTAACTAAATAAAAATTTCATGTTATTTTTCATATTTAAAATCAACTTGTTTAGTCATCATATTTTTAATGTTTCATTGGTCTTCTATATACTAATATTTAAAAAAAACTAAAATTGTTCATTCTTTAGTTAACTTATATGCTTTTTATTCTTTAATAATCTTTCTTTAGATTGGTGTTAATTTTTATATCTAGTAAACTTAAAATCATTCATTGATCTTTAGCTGCCATTGTTGACTCTTACATGTTTGATATGCCACATTTTTGGTGAGACTATTTAAAATCTCTAACAATATTTTTCAATTTATTTTTATAAATTTTCTGAAACACAATTAATAAAAATACCGCCATGTTGTAATAAGTACCAAGAGTCGGAAAATGAATTACAAATATTTTGAAATTGATTTGTTTATAATTTTTTACTTTTATATGCAATCTCAATAGTTTAAATGGCCAAAGTTTTGTTGATGATTTTGTAATATTACACTTATCAAGGAGAAAGTTGTGTTTTTATTTATCTATTTATTAAATTTGCTTCTCTCATTGTCGTTCTAGTATGAAAACTATGGAAAGCTCCATTTCATAAATTAACAAGGCACTACAAAAGCTTTTGGACGATTCTGACCAACGACATAACGAGTATTCTCAACACCGTCATTTAGATCAAACTCATTTTAAGGGTATGGAAAACCAACTTAGCACCCTTCATGTTACCCAACTCTCCACCAGCACCAGCTCACACCATCCACCGCCTTATACACCATTTCACATATGTCATACTAAACTGGATTTTCCTCGTTTTGATGGTTCTGACAAGATGAATTGGATCTTCAAGGCAGATCAATATTTTAATTATTATGATACTCTGGACAATCATCGTCTTACTATTGCAGTCGTTCATATGAAAAAGCATGTCCTACCAGAAAACGCTCCAGACATAATTGTTCAATCTACTACACCTTATAGACAGAAAGTTCTGCTCAAATTTTCCCAATACACTTATGCTCATTCTACTTCTAGTAGACACACTCCTGGTACATTTATATAACCAACTTCAAACTTCATTCACGGAGCCACATCTTATCTTCACTGATCCAAGAACTAATCATCAGGTTTCACCATTGGCCATTCTCTTATTTTATGCATGTAAATATTTCCTTTGATTTATTGTTATTTATACAGAGATATAGTTCTGATTCTGGGATTATATTTATGTTTTGCTTGTGTGCAACCAATTAAGGAAGTTTCTCTTGAAAATATTCTCAGAATTGCTTGTTGGAATTAACCCAAAATTTTGAGTAATTCTGAACCAATCTTGATGAACAAGATTCATTCAACCGATCAAAATCTCTTATTCTTCACTCTTCACTTGAGTGAATCAATCACACCTTGATTGCAAGAATGATTATGCACAGAAATTATTAATGGAATAAGAAGAAAGAAAATTGAATAAGAAAGAAGATTAGGATTTAACAAAAATTAGGAAGACGGAGATAATTTCTGTAAAGTAACTTTCTGCTCTCAAATTGAGAAAATATTATTCAACTGTGTAACTGCACTTTCTATTGTGTGTTTCTTACAATTCATAATAGGGTTACTCCCTATTTATAATTGTGCTAGCTTTTTCCCTAAGGTAAAGCCCAAAATTATAAAAGTCCAAAATTTCTATTTTGTTCTAAGTCGAAATCCTGTGTCACGCAACCTGCTTCGACACTTCGACATCTAACACAACTCAACACATACACACACTAGGATAATTTCGACATATCCTTGTTTTTATCGAGCTACACCTGCATCGACACAAGGAATTACAATCTCAACACACCACCTAATTCATTGTGTCTAAGCTATCTATATTCATCATAGACCTTAACTTCTTAAATACTTCGACTTGCACTATTTTCGTCATGATATCTGCAATCTGATTCTCAGTTCTACAGTGTTCCAAGTTCATCTTCCCTTCTACTACCTTCTAACGAAGATAGTGGAACCTCATTTTGATGTGACTACTTCGTCCATGTGCTATCAGATTTTTCTCCAGATTGATAGCTGACATGTTGTCGATCTTCATGGTAATTGCTCCATGACTCTTCACTGTAATCTCTTCGACCAGGTTCATCATCCACTTTGCTTGACATGCACAGAGAGAAGCAGTTATGTATTATGCTTCACACGAAGACAATGTTGCAACTGGATCCTTTCTTAAACTCTTAGCAACTAGTGCACCACCTAGCATAAACACATAGCCAACTGTGCATTTTCTATCCTCAACATCACTACACCAACTTGAGTCGGTGTATCCCACTAACTTGCATTATTTTCTTTCATCAGCTACAAGAAACAATATGTCATAGTCGAGAGTTCCTTTCAGATAACTTAGTATCCTCCTCATTGCTTCTAGGTGTGATACCTTTGGCTTTTGCATGAACCTGCTCACTATACCTACACTGTATGCTAGATCGGGCCTTGTGTGACAAAGGTATCTTAATGACCCAATATGTCTTCTGTACTGAGTTGTGTCAACATCATCTTCATCTGATTCTTTCAAAAGTTGCATTCTAGGCTCAGTTGGAGTCGAAGTTGGGTTGCAGTCTTGCATCTCAAATCTCTTGAGTATTTTTCCTGCATATCTTCTTTGGTGCATCATCAAACCTCTACCACTCTTGTAGAACTCGATGCCAAGGAAATATGAGAGATTCCCCAAGTCTGACATTTCAAACTCCTTACCTAGGTCATGTTTGAAATCTTCGATCTCCTTCTTGCAACTTCCTGTTATCAATAGGTTATCAACATAGAGACATAGTATAAGCAATTCACGATTGCTTCTCCTTACATATACTTCATACTCAGTTGTGCACTTCATAAGTTTTTCTCCCTTATAAAGGTACATATCTTCTTACTTCAAGCTCTTGGAGCTTGCTTAAGTCAATACATGACTTTATGCAGCCTGTACACCTTTCTTTCTTTGCCTTGTTTCACAAACCCAACTGGTTGTGCGACATAAACTTCTTCATTTAAGGGGTCATTCAGGAATGCGTATTTCACATCCATTTGACATACCTGCCAGTTGTTCATGTTTTCTAGACCAACAGCCAACCTGATTTTATCGATCAGAGCAACAAGTGCAAAAACTTCGTCGAAGTTGTTTCCTTCTTTCTGAAGAAATCCTTCTGCCACAAGTCTCGCCTTGTGTCGAATTACTTCTCCTTTGGGATTCAACTTCACCTTATATACCCACTTCACATTATTTTCCTTCTTGTCTTAAGGCAATTCGACAAGTGACCAAGTGTTGTTGACTTTGATGGACTCTAGTTCCTCATTCATTGCTTTCACCCACTTCAAATCTTTCAATGCCTCAACTGTATTGACTGGTTCAACATCTTCATAGAAAGCACAGTGTACCAGCTTACCTTCTTCATTGACCACATCATCTGATGTAATCACACATTATTTCAACCTTGCAGACATGTGTCTTGTTCTTTGAGGTTTTCTTGTGCTTTCTTGACCTCTGACTTCTTCCTGTCAAACTTCCCTTTCGACTTCACTGGCTGGTTCTTCAGATAATACTCTCACTGAATCCTTCTTAACATTCTCAGTCCAATCCCATTCTTTAAGCTCATTTATGATCACATCCCTGCCGATCACTACTTGCTTGTTTACTGGATCGAACAACTTGTATTCTCCAGTTGAATGATATACTTTCAAGATTATTTGAATCAACTTGTCATTAAGTTTTCTTCTCAACTGTTCTGGCACATGTCTATGTGTTATAGATCCAAACACCTTCAAATGACTTACGCTAGGCTTGACACCATACCAACATTCTTTTAGCGTAATTCCTTCTAGCCTTTTTATTGGACATCTGTTCAAGATGTATGTTGCAGTCGATACAGCTTCTCCCTATAATTCTTTGGGTAGATGCTTGCCTTTCAACATACTTCTCACCATGTTCATGATGGTTTTATTCTTCCTTTCTACAATTCCATTATGTTGTAGAATGTAGGGTGACACCACCAAATGCAAAATCCATTCTTTCTCACATAATGCATCAAAATCTTTTGACACATACTCTCCACCACCATAAGTCCTCAGAATCTTTAGCTTTCGACCACTTTGTCTTTTGACCATAGATTTAAAATTGGAAAATACCTCCATTACTTCACTTTTCTTCTTGAACAGGTAAGTCCATAGTTTTTGACTAAAATTATCTATGAACGTGACAAAGTATTTGTTACCTCCAATTGAATCCACCTGGATAAGTCCACATAAATCATAGTATATGACTTCAAGAATTGCCTTCGACTTGCTTCCTGCATCCTTGCTGAAGCTATTCTTATGTTGTTTTGCAAGAATACATTCTTCACTTACTTCGCTTGGAATGTCAATTTTTGGTAATCCTGAAACCATATTTCTTCTCTTAAAATCTATTATGTCTTTGAAATTGATATTGTCAAGTCTATAATGTCATATCCATTCATCTCTGCTGGCTGCAGTTGCAAGGCATTTATGCTCCATCATATTAAGTTCAATCTTGAAGGTTCTATTTTGAGACATAGGAGCTTTCAAGATTAATTTTTCTCCTGAGTTGAGAACTCTCATCATCTTATCTTTGATCAACACCTTATAGTTCTTTTCGACCAGCTGCCCTATGCTAAGCAAATTACTCTTCATGCCTGTTATGTAAAATACATTGGAAATTACTAACCTCTTACCATCTTTCCTCATAATCAGAACATCACCAATACCTTCAGCTGCTAGAGTATTTTTCATTTGAAAATTTCACCATGTTCTTCATTGAGGGCTTAATGTTGACAAACCAATCTTTTCTACCAGTCATGTGTGATGAGCATCCTGAGTCCAAGTACCATTGATCCTGGAATTTTTCTTCTTCTCTTATTGTGACCATCAGCAACATCTCTTCTTCTTCATGTTTTGCCAGCTTTGCATTAGTTTCTTGACTCTTCTGCTTTTCAGGATAATCACTAAAATAATAACCATACTTCTGACAATTGTAACACTAAATGTGAATTTTGTCAGGTTA
Organism: Lathyrus sativus; assembly: GCA_963859935.3. Lineage (NCBI taxonomy): Eukaryota > Viridiplantae > Streptophyta > Magnoliopsida > Fabales > Fabaceae > Lathyrus > Lathyrus sativus. Next base: position 635,943,635 of record OZ012740.1, on the reverse strand, counting down.
TCAACCACCACCTCTTCCTCTACTTGAAGCACCACCTCTTTGGTTGCCTTGGTTCTAGGGTTTTCTCTGATTCAACTAGTTTCTTTCTTGCTAATTTCGACCAATCGAATTGTTGTAGCCTTCTATGCCTTTGTTACCATTCCAACTTCATTTACCTTTCTTTTCTTTCGTTGATTGCACCTGCAAAGCCACATCACTCTTTAACTTTCCTGCAGCTCTTTCATCCATCCTTTGTTCATCAGACTCAAGCGTCCCTTGAAATTCTTCCTTTGTCAATGTTGACCAATTTTTTGACTCTTGTATGGCTACTACCACGTGGTCGAATTTTGAAGTCAATGACCTCAAGATCTTTGCAACAACTGATCTTGATATCAATATTTACCTACATACTTTGATTTTATTTACCAATTTAGTAACCCTAGTGAAGAAATCAGTTATGCTTTCATTGTCCTCCATCTGAAGCAATTCATAGGTTCTTTTGTGAGTTTGTAATTTCACCTCTTTCACCTTCTCTGCGCTTCCAAACGATTTCTCCAGAATTTCCCATGCTTCTTTCACTGATTCTACATCACTAACCTTTTCAAAATTATCTGGATCAACACATTGATGAATTATAAAGAGAGCTTTATAATCTTTCTTCTTCAATTCTTTGTATGTATATTTTTCTTGATTTGACACGTTTTCTACAAGCGGTGTTACTCCTTCCTTCACAATATCCTATAGATCTTGTTAATAGAAAACCACCTTCATCTGCTTGCACCAATTCTCATAATTCTTACTCTTCAGAATTGGGAGACTCGCCGGAAAATGCTCGTTCGGATGATACATTCCCTTATACCACTCCAACCCTACAACCTTCCACGCCAATTATATTAAAGCTGCCACTATCGATCCTCTTCTCTTTGACTTCCCATCCAACACTTATCATAACACTACCCCAAAATTAACTTATCAAACTCCCATTTCAATACCATTTCCTAGGCCCGAACCAACCACTTTACATAACTCCCCCACACCTACCTCCATCACCAATTCTGACATTCAATCTCTCTCACCACCCCTACATCCCTCCTGATAATCGTAGAAAATTTACCCGATCCATTAAACAACCTACCTATCTAGATGATTTTATGTGCACCACATCTCATAAACCTACCCCTTACAATATCTCCAACTTCCTTACCTACTCGAACACTTCCCCTTCCTTCAATACATTTATTTCTGCCATCACAACTACACCTGGCCCCACCCTTACAAACAGGCTGCCATCCAACCCTAATGGATCAAAGCTATGGATAATGAAATCCAAGCCCTCACTTCCAACAAAACTTGGATTTCACTAACCTTTCCAGGTAATAAAATAATTGGCTGCAAGTGGGTTTATAAAACCAAATTTAATGTTGATGGAACCATCAAATGACATAAAGCACAGTTAGTCGCAAAAGGTTTCACACAAATTGAAGGTATCAATTTCTTTGACACTTTTTCTCCCATTACAAAACTCACTGCGATAAGGTTGATTCTTGCTCTAGCTTCTTCTTTAAATTTATATCTTCATTAATTAGATGTCCATAACGCTTTTCTTTACGGTGATTTGGATGAAGAGGTTTATATGTCCTTACCTCAAGGCATCAAACCCACTCATCCAAACCAAGTTTGTAAATTATTAAAGTCTCTTTATGGACTCAAACAATCGAGTCGCCAGTGGTTTGCAAAACTCACTATTGTTTTAACATCCAATCATTTCAAACAATGTTCTGTAGACCAGACCCTCTTTATTCACAAGTCCACTAATTCTTTTACTATAATTCTAATTTATGTTGATGACGTTGTGATTGCAGGTAACAATCTCACATTTATCAACGACATCAAAGTTATTCTTCAAAAGCATTTCCACATTAATGACCTGGGAACCCTTAAGTATTTTCTCGGGGTGGAAATTGCTAGATCAAAAGCCGACATCAATCTATGTTAACGCAAGTATGTGCTAGATTTACTTACACAAATAGGCTTACTTGGATGTAAACTTGCTTCTACCCTCCTGTCTAAAGATACCAAACTTCAACTCAACAAAGGGACACCTCTCACGGATACTACATCCTACAGAAAACTTATAAGCCAACTCATCTATATCCTCAATACTAGGCCCGACATAGCTTACATCATTCAACAGTTAAGCTAACACATGAGAAACCCAACTGATCTTGATCAGGCTGCTGCGTTTCGTGTGCTCAAGTATCTCAAAAACTCCCCCGCCCAAGGCCACTTCTTTTCTTCTTATTTCCCTCTACAACTTAAGGCATTCTCATACTCTGATTGGGCCACCTGCCCCGATACGAGAAAGGTCGTTACCAGATTCTCCGTTTATCATGGTACTTCTTTGATTTCATGAAAAATCTAAGAAACAACCAAAAGTTTCTCGCAGCTCCATGGAGGCTGAGTATCGTGTCATTGCCTCGACGGACTGCGAATTATAATGGCTTCACAACATTCTCCAAGAACTTCATCTCCCTTTCATTCATTCGTCTATGTTGTACTGTGACAGTGCTTTTGCTAGACACATTGACAACAACTCATTTTTCATGAGCCAACAAAACATATCGACCTCGGTTGTCATATCATTCGTAAAAAACTTCAACATGGCCTCTTCCACTTACTGTCTGTACTTTCCTCTCAACAAGTGGTCGACATCTTCACTTAGCCCATTGACTTAAAACCTTTCACATTAGCTGATTCTATTACATTAAATTAAGTTATTGTTACCATTGATTATATATATATATATATATATATATATATATATATATATATATATATATATATATATATATATATATATATATATATATATATATATATATATATATATATATATATATATATATATATATATATATATATATATATATATATATATATATATATATATATATATATATATATATATATATATATATATATATATATATATATATATATATATATATATATATATATATATATATATATATATATATGGGATTTGCTAACGTAGACTCACTTGTTTTTATGAAGGTCTATTTTACCAACATGCACCTTATGGTGCATTTAACAATTTTTATTTTAGCAACATGCACCTTAGGGCGCATTTAACAATTTTTTAGTTAAAACTTGCTAACATACACCTTCATAAAAACAAGTAGGTATACATAGTATATCTAAATTGCGCTTTTGGCTTATTTATCGTTTTAGTTGAAAATGTCACTTTCACAACTCTTCATAACAACCCCTTTTATGCCTAGTAATTTTGCAAATGGGCAATTTATGGGCATCTGAGGACAAGTGATTCATTTTATTCTTCAATTGTGCAAACCAAGACACCTACTCTTTTTATGTTTTATGAACAACGCGAATTATTGAGATGCTAAAGCACCTTGACTACACCCTTCTCGACTTTGTTACCCAGACACTCATCCTGAGCAATCTCTTTCGGTTCAGCAGTGTCCCCTTTGCCATTGTCACTACTGATACCTGACCCCGTCGGCTCGACATTTTTGCAAACACCGACCCTTACTCAATAGGGCAATGAAAAGAGGAGAACGAGGACAACTGACTACTGCTAAAAGTCAGACTACGCGTACACATTGTATGATTGAAAACTGCCACTACGTATTACCCGGTGCTTGCAGGTCTGACTGGTGTCTTCTCTCCAACAACTGCTTCAATCAAATATTAAATCTGACTACTCGGCTTGCTTAACACAAGTGTGATTTAACCTTCACGGACCACTTCACTACTTGGCGAGCTCTGGCTCGAAAACAAATATATATATATATATATATATATATATATATATATATATATATATATATATATATATATATATATATATATATATATATATATATATATATATATATATATATATATATATATATATATATATATATATATATATATATATATATATATATATATATATATATATATATATATATATATATATTATTGTATGGAAAAGAAAGACATTTTAATTGTGGGCTATATGAGGATGTTTAAGAAGAGTTCTTTTATATATATATATATATATATATTCGGATTCCTTTCCTTAAGTAAGTCCCTTTACCGTCTCTTATTTATTTTTATTTCTAAGAATTCGATTTATAATGTTAAAAGGGTTTTGGAACAATCAAGCTCCGGATAAGAAAAAATACAGCTTTTGTTTAGAATCTTTAGGCAAGCTTAAAACTTGTCATAAAAGAATTATGATCTTGCATTTATAAAATAGAATTTCATAGTGATGGATTGTTATTCCGCCGGGAATAAAGAATAAAGGTTGTTATAATGTTAAATAAAGTATTTATACGAATTCTAGTTTAGTAGGTCAAGGAATCTAAATAAATGCATTTGCTTCTTCACTTTTTCTTAAATTTTTTTTTTTGAAAAGAATTACTTAAAAATCAATTTGATTATATATATATATATATATATATATATATATATATATATATATATATATATATATATATATATATATATATATATATATATATATATATATATATATATATATATATATATATATATATATATATATATATATATATATATATATATATATATATATATATATATATATATATTTGTGGTTTTTCTAAATATATCAAATTTCTTTTATAGTTTTTAAAATATTTTCTTTAAAGAATGATCTTTATAAAATTTTTTTTTATACTTTTAGTCTCTAACACTAAAATCGTCGTTAAAACTGTCGCTAATTCAGTTGTTAAATTAAAAATTATCGCTAAAATTATTGTTAATTATGTTGTTAAGTTGTAAAAATCGTTGCTAAATTGAAGGAGGGACTAAAAGTATAGATTAAATATTTAGGAGGACTATCTTTTGAAGGACATACTTTTGAGAGATTAAAAAAAATTTAAAATATTTATAAGAAATATATTTATATATATATATATATATATATATATATATATATATATATATATATATATATATATATATATATATATATATATATATATATATATATATATATATATATATATATATATATATATATATATATATATATATATATATATAACATGATAAATCAATGATAAATGTTTGTCTTATTAAGTTACTCAAAATAAATATATTATTTTCTCTCTGACCGTTTTGTGTGGGAATCGGATGATCAATCATAAAATAGATTTAAATTTAAATTAGAGTTAAAGATAATTGATATTTAGAGTTAAAGATAATTGATATGTAATGTTAGTATATATGAATTTAACGCTTTAATTAATATGAATAAAATGAGGTGTAATCTAAATTTTTGATCCACATCGAAAAATTGTGATATAAAAACATATGAAAAAAATAAGTCCATTGTAATCTTTATTGCTTAGCAAGATTCCTGCTATACATAAAAAAACAAAAATTATTACAATTACAACCTTTATTAATAGTAAAAATCGAAGGTAGATCTTATTTAAGAGAACTAGTTTCTACATTCAAACTCCTTTGATAAAAATTAAGTGTATAAGAACCGATAACCATTTTTTTAAACATAATTATGTTTTAAAATAAAATTCAAAAAAATATCAAAGTAATTATTTTTAAACAAAAAAAAACTCAATTTGCTTTCAAAAGAATGTTTTATTGTGGCGCATGCATTCATGTTTTGACCTAAGGCGCCATAGTCTATGCCGCATGCGTTCATTTCATGCCATTGTTTTTGGCGCTTGGATGCATCCTTTAGGATACACTATACTACTGCATTGTTTTGGTTTTTTTATTTTAATTATTTTAACAATAAACTTTATATTAAATAAAATAAAAAATAAAAAATAAATTAAAACATTATTTCATTAAATAGAATTACATAACGATTTAATAGAAATTTAATGACTCGCTCAATCGTAGTACACATCAGTTCCACCCCCGGCGCATTCGCTTGCCTTCGAAATCTCCTACTATTTTTCTAAGGTGTTTGGGGTCTGCTAGTATTTTCCTGAGGCAAAGGTGGTTGGTGCGAGAGTCTTGACATATCTAACAAATTTTTAATCATATCTCCCCAGTATGATGACGAAACTCGTTGGCGTGGGTCGATCAAATACCTCGGCCTGACAGCAACTTATCTGAAGAGGACTAATCCTTGGTAGATAGGTTCTATAGGTCTATCTCACACTTGCATAATCACCAATCTGATGCAAGATCATCACAAACTCAGCTCTCAATTAATATGCAATGAAATTTTGTCTGTCATTAGCAAAGATCCATCATTGAAGGTGAGTACAATAATCTTGCATATCGTTACACGATACAATTATACCTCATCATACAGGAAGGCATGGATAGCTAGGACTAAGGCGGCTGAACGAATATTCAGAAATTGGGAGGATTCGTACAAAGAACTTCCAGAATACCCGATGGCACTTAAGCATTATACTCTGAGGACTGTTGCCATTTTGGAGACATTATCGACATATACCCTAGACATGACTTGTGTTAGTGAAAATGGAATATTCCATCGACTCTTCTGGGCGTATGAACTATGCGTCAAAGATTTTGCGTTCTGCAAACCTATTATTCAAATAGATAGAACATTCGGGAAAATTTAAAGGAAATTTACTCATGGCAGTAGCACAAGATGAAAACAATAACATTTTTCCAATCGTATTCGCTCTAGATGAAGGGGAGACTGTTGGTGGATGGAGCTTTTTCTCAAAAATCTCCGATTACACGTTGCTCCACAACCTAAGTTATGCTTGATTTCAAACAGACATCCATCTATTGATAATGCTTATAAAAACCTTGATAACGGATGACAAGATCCTCCTTCTATGCATGTCTACTTTATTAGACACATCGCTTAAAATTTCATGCGAGAGATCAAAGACAAGATGCTTCGGAAGAAGGTTGTTAATTCAGGATATTCATTAATAGAATCTTCCTTCAAACACTACAACAAAGAGATCAGATTGAGAAATGTAGATGCAGTAAGGTGGATTGATAATATTACATTGGAGAAGTGGACCAGGGCATTCGACAATGGTCAATGTTAAGTGCAAATTCTGACTTAAATTGAGCCATCTTTCTTGGCACTTTTCAAATCAATTCTCATGTTTTTAATAGATTTATTTCTTGTTCTTGTGTGATTATTCAATTATATTGCAAATACCTTTAGATTCTTTGATGTGTGTGTTATTGTGCAGAATATAGGCATAAAACATCAATGATTAAGACACAAAAGAGTGGACAAGGAAGCCAAAGAAATTAAGAAGAATTAGCATGTTCGCTGTGCAAAAACCAGCGAGCAGCCAGCGAATATTCGTTGGGTGAAGTCTTGGCGAAGCCCCAACGAACTATCTCAGATTAGAGGCAGTAGGAAAAGGACCTAAAGTTCGTCGAACAAAGTTGAAGCGAAGCAGTTCACTGTGTGAAGAAGTGTTCGCACAACAAACTCAAATATTTTCCAAGGGCGGTTTGACTGTTCTTGAGGCACTTGAAGTGCCTAAATGTAGTCTTCGCTGGGCGAATAGGGTTTTCGCTAAGCGAACAAGACAGATTTTAGTTTACTATATATGTACTTTTCTCACTTAATAGAAATAATTTTTGTAGAACATTTTATAACTTGTACTTTTTTCGCATCAGAACTTTATCTCTCTTCGTTTCTTTGCATATTCTAGAGAGAGAGAAACACAAACCCTAAGAGGGAGAAGGTAAGAGCTTCAATTTCTTGTTGGGTTTGGATGTAATCTTTTGATACCTTATGTATTTGATCTAATATATGTTTATGAACTAGTTTTGATTCATTATTGATGTTGTCTTTGTTTTCTTATTTGTGGGTCTTGACAAAACCTTTTTCAAATCTTTGATCTAAGATATTCATCTATCAATGAGAAAACTTTTGACATAGTCTTGTAAATTGATATTCACTAGTATCACTTTTATTTTATTGTGTCGATTAGTAGCATGAGTAGGATCAATACGGTAAAGACCATGATAACGTTTTTTTATGCGAACGGTATTATGAGGATGCATGATAATAGTGATGAAGAACTATGTTCACATACATTTGGAAAATTAGGTGAATGCATGTAAAAAGGGTTAAGCGTATGTACGTATTTTGATCATGGTGTTTTATGTGAATCAATTATGAATCTGACATGGATTTAGGCTTAGCATTTGCATGAGTATCATTTCTTAATGTTATGTGTTGTTGAGTTGCGTGAGACATCACCAATGAGACAATACAATTGTTTTCTCGACTTTGCATTAGACATAACCTCGACTGTTGGTGATACGTGATGATATCAGACGAATGATTGACTTGTGTTTAACTGGTTAGAATAATGCATGTGTTATCAATTGATGAGATCTAATCCCAACAAGGCTCGATTTATATTTCAGTCTTTACTTTATATTTTCCCCCTTTATATTTTCAGCTTTTATCTATTGTACCTTAAATATTTTAACCAACTTTTTCACAATAAGCTTAGAAATGTAGAGACTGTTGAACGATATTCTTTCCCTCGCACCGATCCCTATGGAGACGATATAAATCCCAGAGGGAATCCTTCCAAATCTAAATTTTTGCTTCTTGCCGCTTTACTGCAGTTTGAACAGTCAACGATTGAGCCGCATGACAACAAATCTCGTGGAACTAATGAACTCTGTCTTCAAAGACATCTGAAACCTACTGATAACCGCTTTGGTGAGAGAAACCTATTTTAAGTTAGGGTCACTATTTGAGATCAAATGTTCAAAATGGAGTTCAGTGTTACAATTGGGGCAATTGTTTAGTGAAACTTCAATGAAATTTATTAAGGAGGAAGCTGGAAAAGCTAACACACACGTGGTCACAATCTTTGACCGTTGTAAAGGTTGGTTCAGTGTAGATGAGGCAGTGGACCATAATGAGGGGAGGCTAAGATAATACTATCGAGTCAAACTAGATAGAGGTAGGTGCGATTGCAGAAAGTTCCAAGCCTTCTGTATGCCTTGTTCCCATGTTATAGCAATATATTTACATGCTCGAAAGGACCCTTCCAACTTACTCTCTGTCATTTACAAATTCATAAACTTATGCAATGTGTACAATGATCGGTGGATTTTATACGTTATTTTACCATGAGTTTTAGTTAATCGTCTTTTGTGTTTAGTTGCATTTTATTTTCTTTTATCACATTTTATGCGTTGGTTTAGTATTTCTATTGTTTTTAGGTTCAGGTAAGCAATCAAGAAGAACCATAGCAAAAACCGAGAAAAACAGCAGGAATTTGGAAGAGTTTTTGAAAGGAAACAGAGGCCTGACACGGCCACCCGTGTCAGGAGGGTACCAAGAGAAAGAAAACTAAATGTTAGATATTGGGCTGACACGAGTGCCCGTGTCAGCAATTTTGGAGTAGGCATTTTTGTTATCAGGAAACCAGGGGGCCAACACGGCCGCCCGTGTCAGCTGACACGACCCGTGTTGGCTGAAGCGCTTCATCTTCTAATATTCTTGGATTTTTTACCTTTGTGATTCCTAAGGGTATTTTGGATATTTTCTTATTGCTGTGTTGGACCTGGGAGTATTTAAGACGTGTTTTGAGAAGGAAAAAAGGACATTTTGGCCAGAGAAGAATTACACAATCAAGATTAGAGAGATCAAGGTGATTGCGGAACTGAAGGTTTTCATGAGCGGAAGCAATTGAAGATCAAAGAAACCTATTATCTTGTAATGTCTAGTTTTTAATTTGTATTTTCTTTGAATATTATGAGTAATAAATCCCCCCAGTGCTAGGGGGTGTCCCTGATTTTAATCTGTAATGACTCTGACATTAGTATTGCAATGACATTTCCTTTGTTTTCATAACTGATTTGATCTCTAGCTATTTTTAATGCTTGCTCTGTCGGACCTACAGGGTTTGATTTTTGATTAATGATTAGGCTGGATCGCCGTTGTTAATGCTTTACTTTTGATCATTCTGTAGTAGATATCACCTAGGACTAGGGATACCCTATAGGAACCAGAATATTCTTGATTATTGATTGCTTAATTTCATTTATAATTCTATGAACATAGGAATTAGGATGGGTGATTAAAGGTTTTCTCACTAAGGATTTAGGAGTAAACATTCTAAAGAATAGGTAATTAGTTAGTTATAATAAGTTGTTGTAGTGTTAATTCAGAGTTGTTACTGATTCAAATCATACACTTCCCCTAGAAAGTTACTCGTATTTGATAAAAACCACTTAGTCTATTTCTTTCTTTTATATGCAATTAAACAAAACAATTTTAAAACCCCAAGTGCTTTTGTTCAACTGAACTATTTTAGAGCTTGTATTTCCTACGCAGTCCTCGAGACCGATATTCAAGAAAATCCCCTCTTATTACTACATTGGCAAAATAGTACACTTGCTATTTTACCGATCAAGTTTTTGGCACCGTTACCGGAGACTGTCAGAATATAAGTTAATTGTAATTCAATTGAAATTTTGTTGCTCTGCGACCAAAATTTTATTTTCAGTTATTATTATTATTATTATTATTATTATTATTATTATTATTATTATTATTATTATTGTTTGCATTCTGTTACTACTAATCTGCGTCTAACATTTTTATGCGAGGAGAATCCTTAGCTAATTTTTCTTTTGACGCAGAGATCGAAAGAACTCTACACGCGAGGCGTAGACAAGCAAGACTGGCAGGTTCAGAAGCAGAACCTTCAACACCAGCACAAGAAGAAGAAAAAGCCTCTATTCATTCAGAGCATTTCGACTCAGGTTCAGACTCAGATAGAGATACTGAGACTACGGCTAGAGTTCTATAGGTCTATCTCACACTTGCATAATCACCAATCTGATGCAAGATCATCACAAACTCAGTTCTCAATTAATATGCAATGAAATTTTGTCTGTCATTAGCAAAGATCCATCATTGAAGGTGAGTACAATAATCTTGCATATCGTTACACGATACAATTATACCTCATCATATAGGAAGGCATGGATAGCTAGGACTAAGGTGGCTGAACGAATATTCAGAAATTAGGAGGGTTCATACAAAGAACTTCCAGAATACCCGATGGCACTTAAGCATTATACTCTGAGGACTGTTGCCATTTTGGAGACATTATCGACATATACCCTAGACATGACTTGTGTTAGTGAAAATGGAATATTCCATCGAATCTTCTGGGCATATGAACTATGCGTCAAAGGTTTTGCGTTCTGCAAACCTATTATTTAAATAGATAGAACATTCGGGAAAATTTAAAGGAAATTTACTCATGGCAGTAGCACAAGATGGAAACAATAACATTTTTCCAATCGTATTCGCTCTAGATGAAGGGGAGACTGTTGGTGGATGGAGCTTTTTTCTCAAAAATCTCCGATTACACGTTGCTCCACAACCTAAGTTATGCTTGATTTCAAACAGACATCCATCTATTGATAATGCTTATAAAAACCTTGATAACGGATGACAAGATCCTCTTTCTATGCATGTCTACTTTATTAGACACATCGCTTACAATTTCATGCGAGAGATCAAAGACAAGATGCTTCGGAAGAAGGTTGTTAATTCAGGATATTCATTAATAGAATCTTCCTTTAAACACTACAACAAAGAGATCAGATTGAGAAATGTAGATGCAGTAAGGTGGATTGATAATATTCCATTGGAGAAGTGGACCAGGGCATTCGACAATGGTCAATATTAAGTGCAAATTCTGACTTAAATTGAGCCATCTTTCTTGGCACTTTTCAAATCAATTCTCATGTTTTTAATAGATTTATTTCTTGTTCTTGTGTGATTATTCAATTATATTGCAAATACCTTTAGATTCTTTGATGTGTGTGTTATTGTGCAGAATATAGGCATAAAACATCAATGATTAAGACACAAAAGAGTGGACAAGGAAGCCAAAGAAATTAAGAAGAATTAGCATGTTCGCTGTGCAAAAACCAGCGAGCAGCCATCGAATATTCGTTGGGTGAAGTCTTGGCGAAGCCCCAACGAACTATCTCAGATTAGAGGCAATAGGAAAAGGACCTAAAGTTCGTCGGACAAAGTTGAAGCGAAGCAGTTCACTGTGTGAAGAAGTGTTCGCACAGCAAACTCAAATATTTTCCAAGGGCGGTTTGACTGTTCTCGAGGCACTTGAAGTGCCTAAATGTAGTCTTCGCTGGGCGAATAGGGTTTCTGCTAGGGGAACAAGACAGATTTTAGTTTACTATATATGTACTTTTTCTCACTTAATAAAATAATTTTTGTAGGACTTTTTATAACTTGTACTTTTTCGCATCAGAACTTTATCTCTCTTCGTTTCTTTGCATATTCTAGAGAGAGAGAGAAACACAAACCCTAAGAGGGAGAAGGTAAGAGCTTCAATTTTTTGTTGGGTTTGGATGTAATCTTTTGATACCTTATGTATTTCATCTAATATATGTTTATGAACTAGTTTTGATTCATTATTGATGTTGTCTTTGATTTCTTATTTGTGGGTCTTGACAAAACCTTTTTCAAATCTTTGATCTAAGATATTCATCTATCAATGAGAAAACTTTTGACATAGTCTTGTAAATTGATATTCACTAGTATCACTTTTATTTTATTATGTCGATTAGTAGCATGAGTAGGATCAATACGGTAAAGACCATGATAATGTTTTTTATGCGAACGGTATTGTGAGGATGCATGATAATAGTAATGAAGAACTATGTTCACATACATTTGGAAAGTTAGGTGAATGCATGTAAAAAGGGTTAAGCGTATGTACGTATTTTGATCATGGCGTTTTATGTGAATCAATCATGAATCTGACATAGATTTAGGCTTAGCATTTGCATGAGTATCAAAATTCGCAGAAACATTTACAGCAAATTCCGCAGCAAACATCGCAGCAATTCCTGCGATATTTCCAGAGAATTTTGTGGCTTTAAAGGATAACTAGTTCCTGCGAAAGTTATCGCAGTAAAATCCGCAGGAAATTTATATCTTTGGAATTCCTGCGAAATTTGCTGCTACCATAATTTTCGTAGAAAATAATATTTCACAATATAGAGGCACAGGTGAAATCGCAGGTAAAGCTGCGGAACTATTTCTGCAGGAAAATCCGCAGGTAACCTGTGTGTTTCTAGTAGTGTTAAAAGAAGAAGTCTTCACGATAATTAAGGGAAAATTCAATATCCATTTTGATAAGTTATTTGAAATCCTAAAAACACGAGTATATAAACAATTTACTCAACCACCAATATTAAAACACTTTCTACTGCAAAATCTTATTCAGAAAATGGAAGCAGCAAGGAACAAACTCATCATGACTTGGACAAAAGCTTGATATGTCAATGACCAACTATCCTAAAAGCTTAAGACTCTTTGATGAAAGTTGTAAATGGATTTATATCTAAGTTATATATTGAATTCTGAATCAGGTAACCCTTTTTCAGAAGTTGAATAACCTTTTTTCATTATATAGTAAAACACATTATGCTGCAAAGTGCAAGCCAGATGTGATTTGTGAACACATACAATCTTCCATAGCAAGCCAACACTAAAAAAAATTGAAACCATGATTAATTTAGAATTAACATAACGAAACAATAAAAAGTGATTCTGAAGTTTATTCAACTACCAAAACCAAAACAACAACAATGCCACATCACACTAATATCCATACTTTCTTAATCAATACATTCAATCCAGGAGCATAATCCCCACACTTGTAATAATTGGGACTCTTGAAGGATCTCCACTCAACAATTCTCATTCCATCTGTTTCACAAACCAAATCAAAACTAAAACAAAAATCCAATATGTAAACTCATGAATTAAAGAAGTACTTACGCCAAAACTACCATCCATTGTTGTCATTAGATTAGTAATTACGCTAAAGTTGTCCAGTTTCCTTGTTGTTGTAAAGTAGACCATAAAAATTTAATTATAGCACTTGGAATTATTCATATAATTGCAAATATATCACCAAAAAAATTGAACTCTAAAACTGATACAATTGCAACTGCTACACCTGCTGATACAGCAACCAAAGCCAAAACCTGCATCATTGCAGTCAAAGCCAAAACTTGTAATAAAAAATTCAAATCTAGGCTACATAAACAATATTGTCGTTAGTAACTTTCTTGGGTAGAAAAAGAAAAGAGAAACCAATACACATAAGTTCATACTTCAATTAATACCGATTCAAGCAAATTTGAAAGCACTATGAACATACAAAATAAATAATAGCTTACATGATGGTTGAGCAACCAGTCGTGTATTTCCTAAACCGTCTTCTTCATTCATATGTTGGATAACTAGCATGTATTTCCCAAACCCGTAAATCTCACTCATAACCCTAACCAACCTTCCATATTCATCATCATTCCAAACCCTAACTCCACCTACCTTTATCTAAACCATCATGAAGATGAAGGTACTATTAATGAAGATGAAGATGGAATAGAAAGAGAATATGAATTGATTTTTGAATTCGAAAAAGATGAAGACGATAAAGAAAAAGAAATAGTTAGATTGGGAAAAGAAGGAGAGGGAAGAAAAAGAGAAAGAGATGACGGAGCAAGTGAGAGAAAGGAATTTCAAAAATCAGAAGACGTGGTAGATTGTGAAAGACAAAAAAATTGGAAAAGATGTTTTCTCTACATAAGGTTTAGGGTTGGTTTGCTAACACAATGCCTTAGATATAATAGTTAGAATAGTAACCAGAAATAAAGCAAAGACATTGTTTTTTTGGTCGGATAAGACATTAAAGTTGCTACCCAAGGTAGTAATTGCTAGTTGACATTTAATTTTCTAACAAAGTGGTTAGATTTTTGTGTTTAAAGACATGATTTGCCATTAGTTTGGTGATATGGAGAATAAAGACAAAAGGTTAAAATTGTATTAACCACAACAATGTAACTTCGTATATTATAGATAGTTTCATTTTATATATGCTCCCAGTTTAGCCAATCCATCATCATGTCAATTATCCTCCCTACATCTTGCTCTGTAGCATCAATCCATATGTATTAAGATTTAGCCAGTTGTGCTCAGGTGGTGCCCATTTTATATAAATTCCAGTCTTTATCTTCATGGATCTTCTGTTCTTCATGTCACTACTTCTAGTGTAATGTTGTATGCGCTCTTAGATTTTATGTGACATGTTATGACGCATGACGAAATCATCATCATAAATTCTCTTGTTGAGCCATTACCATATACTGTGACACGCAGTGGCTTAAGTTTCTTTCCAAATCACTTTCTCATGCTTACTGAGATTACTAGACATATTTAGGGTTAACCATTCTTGCAGATTCAATCTAAAGAATGCATCCCAATTTGAACTCTTCACTAGTGTGGTATTTGGATTAAATTATAGTGTCGACAAGGGTAACTTCATGGTTCGATAGAAGTTGTGCATGTTGTAGTCGAAGTCTGTTCAAGCATGCTATCAAAATATGTTAGCCTTGTGTTTAAGTTAGCATGTCGAATTGGGCCTTGGTTGTAAGCCTAATTATTAAGTTAACTTGTAGTCTAAATTAGCTTAGTAGTCTATAAATAGACTAGTTCTCTCAGGTTTTTGAGAGAGGTTAATTGTTGGTATTCACTTGTAATCTTTGAACCCTTATTGAAAAAGTAAATAGTAAAATAGTTGTAACCAATTCATATTCTTCTTCTTCTTCCTTCTTCTCTCTTTTGTAAAACCTAATAGGGTTTCATGTGTTTATTCAAAAAACTCAATATGTATCTCATATTTTAGTTTGTTCTTGACGACATCAATTCACAAAAAATTGATGCGGTGAGCGTGGAGAAAAAATGTCGTCAACAAAGTATGAGATTGAGGAATTCACTAGTGTGAATGATTTCTATTTGTGGTGATTGAAGATGCAACCCTTCTTGTTCAACAAGGTTTGTTAGAAGCGTTGAAAGAATCGGAGAAGATGGATGCCACCTCATCAGAGAAATAGAAGACAACAATGGTCGAAAATGCCCACAGTGTCATTGTATTGAGCCTTGGTGATAAGGTTCTCTGGTAGGTTTCAAAGGAGAAAACTACAACACGCGTGTGGATAAAACTTGAAGGTTTGTACATGATAAAACCTTTGTTTAATCGTCTATACTTGAAGCAAGCTTTGTATTTATTCAAGATGAGTGAAGACAAAGACTTGACTGAGCAGCTGGATGTGTTCAACAAGATGATTCTTGATCTTGAGAATATCAAGGTCAAGATTGATGATGAAGATCAAGCATTGTTGATGTTGTGCTCTTTACCTAAGTCTCATGCTCAGTTCAAAGAAATTCTCTTGTATGGAAGAGAGTCGTTGACCTTTGAAGATATTCAATTTGCCTTGTACTCTAAGGATTTGAACAAAAGAAAGAAGCACAAGCCATCTTCTGTTGGTGAAGGTTTATCCGTTAAGGGAAAATTCTTGAAGAAAGATGGTAGGTTTGAGAAGAATAGGGGTAAAGTTCTATAGAATTCTTATAGTGGTAATTCTCATCCTATTAAGTGTTACCATTGTAAGGAGGTTCATACAAGAAAAGTATGCCCTGATCATCTGAGCAATCATGGTGGAAAGGATAATGGTAATGCAACCATTGTGCAAGATGTTTATGAATCATCTGATGTCCTGGTGGTTTCAAGCATCGACTCTAGCAAGGAATGAATTATGGATTCAGGGTGTACTTGGCACATGAATCCAAACAAAGATGTGTTTCAGTAATTGTGTGATCAAGATGGTGGATTAATGCTGCTGGGAAACAACAAAGCTTAAAAAATTGCAAGTATTTGATATGTGACATTTAAGCTCCATGATGAGTTAATAAGGTTATTGACTGATGTTAGGTATTGTTGTACCCCAAAATTTGTCCAACCTTTTCTTTACTTGGTTTATGTTTCATTTCATTGTTCTAGCATATTGCATTGCATAGCATTTTGCATTTACAAGGGATCAAGTGTTTGTCTGTGTACCACCCAAGAGGAAAGTCTTTACTAGTTTCGAGCTCAAGCAAAGGCACTGGTACAAACCATCAGAAGATTGTCAAGGGGTCCATAAGGTCTTATCACTAGTGTGAACATGAGGTAGAAGCTTGTTGAGTGTCTCAGAGATTATAGTGAAGTGGAATGGTTACTCAGTTCATCTAAGCAATGCTTGGGCAAAAAGGATAGAATTAGGGTTTCAATTCTGATCAAGATAAATGTATTTCTTGGGGCAAGACTTATTTCCATGGTCTTCCATATGTCCTAAGATGTTTGAGGATGAGAGGTTGACCACCAATTTTAATCAGAAAAACATCAGTTGATCAATCAATTAAAAATTAGGAGGTTTGAAAAAAGTCAACTATGTAGTGAAAAAAGTCAACTCCTGATTTTTTTGAGGTCAAGATCATGATCCTTAATTTCAATATGACCAATGGGTGGAATTTGATCAAGAAAAGTCAAGGAAATCATGAAAAATCAAAGGTTGTTGAAAGTTGTCATTTTGGGAATTAGGGTTTTAGAAACTTTCCATTTTTGGAAAGTTTTATGTTTGGAATAGCCATTTTCAAAGCCATTTTTCTTCATGATCAAGGTTTCAAATGAACCTTTGGCCAACATAACAGTTGTTCCTTGTATCTCAAGCTTTCTTTTGAGTACCAATTCATGATCATGTGATATTTGGAGCTCAAGTTATGATCAACCAAAGTTGGAGATTTCAATGATTTCAAAAGTTGTTAAGTTTGGGCAGATTTGTGCACCACTTTGCAAGCCAATTTTCATCACCTTCTTGATACCAAATGAAACTTTGTCCCAAATGAAAGTTGTAGAGTGTGTTCCAAGCTTTCCAAAGAGTCCAAGAAGTCCTCAATTGGATTTGAGAAGCTCAAGTTATGGATGTGCAAAGTTGGGAAAAAATAAGCCAATTTCATAACTTATAATTTTTTCTAAGTTATTCATGAGCAGTTTGTTTGCCACGATTTTCAACCACAAATTTCATGATCTTCCAATCCTCAAATCAAGATAACTCTAACATAAAATTTGTTCTACTTCATGCCCTCTTTCATATGAGTCCAAGATCAAAGTAATTGGATTTGTGAGCACAAAGTTATCATTGATCAAAGTTGGTACATTGAACATTTTTGCCAAAGAATGAAAGATGGTTTTGTTGGTTTGCTTCTATTCATCAGCCTTGACACTCTCCCATGCGCATGGGGGGCTGTGTTTGTGACTACCAAGTTTTGGCAAAACCAGCATAATCCTTTTTTTTTTGCCATTTTGTCATTTTCAAATAATTGCCCAAATGAGCTATGAGCCAAAATCAACACAGCCCAAGGTCTTCCCACACTGTTGCAAGGAAAGCAACTGATGCAGCAGCTGCAACACCATTTCTGCATCCACCGTTAATTCAAAAAGTGACCATGGAGATGAAAATATGTCCATTCACCTTTTTGCCTTGGTCAAACCCTAAAAACCTGATTTCATTCAGTATTTAAGCTAAGCATCAACTCACACAAACCCTAGCCACCATTTGAGAGAAAAAAAAATCAGATTTTGCATTTTTGTGTTGCTCTGAGAATTCCCTCGAATCTCACTCATTTCCTCACCATTTTTCAAACACTTTATCACCTCAACACTGTTTGCAAAAGGAGGAGCTCTTGACTCTTCTCTTGAACTGCTATGAGAATCAACTGTTGCATCAAGTGGGGGAGAAACATCAAAGCTTGTTCAAGAAAGGGATAGCCTGCTGCTAGTTTACTTTGGGAAGTCTTCAAGAGGTAAGTTATTTATAAACTCCCTGTTTTCATATGCACAGAAATCATTAAAACATGTTTGAGTGTGTCTGTTGTTCTTGGGATTGGTTGATTTTTCATTTGAAATGTTGATGTTTGTTTTGTGATGACAATAATGTTTTATTTGTGACAACATTGTTCTGTTGAATATGTGTGAGGTTGCAGCCATAAGGGAAGATATTGAGTTTTGTTGCTAGCAAACTGATGTTGTCATGAGTTTTGTTTGTTTGGTCATATGAAACCTGTGTTGATGTCATGCTTAATACTGTCATGCTTTTGGAGCTTTGTTAGCTTGTGTCTGTTTGCTGTTATTGAGTACCTCACATCTGTTTAGATCCTTAAAGGAAGTTCTGTTTTGGGTAGCTGTTGACTGGTTTTGAATATGATTTAAGTGGAGCTCTTGGTATGCTGTTAGACATTAAGGGTAGCAGGGTTGAATTTGGATTAGAGACTCATTGAGCTCTCCCTACTGATGTGCTTTTTGTTTAGAGGCTGTTGAGACTTGGAATTCATAACAGGTTGATTTCATGACATTTAGTTGTCCAATGTAGCTAGGAGTTGGTTGTGAGGCAAGGTTGAATTATCAATTTTGGAACTGTCATGAGAGGCCTTTTGAGTTGGCTGACTGTTTTAAATGAGTTTTTAGTATGGTTGGTGTTGAGCCCTTATTGTTGTTGGCCATTAGTGTCTATGCTGGTGTAAATTGGCTTCTACTAATGTAGTGAGGAGTTGGGTTGTTGGTCCTGTTTTAAAACCAGTTTCTTTCTAGACTATTGTTTACTGCTGTGTTGAAGTTTGTCAAATGTATTTGACTGCTGCTAGAACAGATTTGGTGATTTCACAACTGCTGCTAGAGGTTTTTTTACACATGATATTGATTTGGTTTCCATCTGATTTTACTGTTAGAATAGGGTTGGATGACCAGGGGTAACTGCCATGAGAGTGTAAACTGGTTGTGTGCTTCATTTACGTTTGGGCCCATGAAAGCAGCTGTGTTGCGGTGGAAATAGGATCACAAACTATTAATTAGTTTGAATCGCAATTCAATTCACAACCGCTCTTTGATTTATCCGAAGGAATAGGTCAAAAAGGGAAAACCTATTTTGCATCGTAAACACAATGCGGGGAAAGATCTAGGGTTCGGGGGTTGGTTAAATTTAGGGAAGGTATTAGCACCCTAAACTTCTGTAGTACTCTACAGGAACCTTTTGTTCAAATGTTTACTATTTGCTTTATTCATTTGCTTAAGGTATACATACAAAGGATTAGAAGTGAGAAAAGAGACCTAAAGGGTTAATTCTAAGTTTACTCGGCAAGACATCGCATCTTGTGCCTACGTATCCTTACGGGAGTGGAATCAGAGTAATCGTAGTTCCCCCTCAAAAGGGAGGTTAGAGACTTCTTGACTGTGGTCAAAGTCTCAAGGGGAATAAACGCATCTTAAGGACACGCTTACATGGAGTGTAGAAACTCCAAATCTCTACGTTGAATTGTTAAGTTGTAATTAGGGTTAAATTAGGTTAGGGATTCCGCGGCGAGAAACCCTAAAATGAGCGCGGCGACTCTTTGACCTAATGCTAGGGGTAAAATTGTAATCTTGTCCACAGCGAGACATGTATGAAAATTTAGGGTTTGTAATTTTGTAGGGTTTGAAGTTGAGGACTATATGACACGGCGACCAAAAAGCTAGACCTAACCTTCGGGTGTGTGTAGTGTGACAGAATAATTGGTGAAAGTGTGAGAACTTGAATCATGCAAACAGAGATAAAATGCAGACAGTAAGCCATACAAGCAGAAACTCAAAGACAGAAACTAAAGCGCGATTGTTAGGATTCGCGAGGTTACATGAGAGGAGCAAATACAATATGATAAAATTTAAATAAAAGCACAACGTAATAAGCTGCAAAGATGAACACACGCGTTAGTAGGCAAAGTCAGACGGTAATTGGACGAGCCATGAGACAAGAGTGCAATGTTGAAGATTTTTGTTGTTTTGAAAAAAAGATGTTAAATGAACTTATAAAAAGAAAGAGTAATGCTAATTTTAAAAAAATACTTTAAATTTAATCTAAAAAAAAGTTTTAATTTATATATTTTAAAAAGATTTTAAGTTATTTATTTAAAAAAAGGTTTTTTATTTATTATATAAAAAAAAGGGTCTTTTAATTTTATTTATTTTTAAAAAAATAATTTTAATATTTAATTAAAATTTTTTTAATAAGATTCAAACTAACTAAATATAAAAAAATGAAAAAAAGAAAAAATAAAAGGGGTTGGGCCGGTAATCACTTCCGGACCCAACCCGGTTGGTGGGGATGTATCAAAAACCAATTTAGGGTTTCATAACCCTATTATCCTCCTCGCGGCGCCGTTTCTTCTCCTTCATCGCCTTCATCTCTCGTACTCTCGTCTCTCCACGATGTTTCTGAAAAAACAACAAAACAATTAACAATCATCAGAAATCAAATCCCCACGCAATGGCTTACAATTTCATCGGTGTTCTTGGCAGTTTTGGCGAAAATGGCGGCCGATGATGAAGATATTCTGAGGCGGCGAATGGTGGTTGTCCGTCGTGCGTGATGGGCGGCGAAGGCGGCTTCTGATTCGTTTTACCGTTTGATGTTTTGTAGCTGAGCTCCAAGGTACGATTGCCCGTCGAGAGACGAAGGCAATCGTACGATTTGATTTGATGGTGGTTGTCTGGGGTTTCGCGATCCTCTTCTTCGTTTCGATCTCGCGGCCGCTTTTTGGTGAGAACGTTCTATCTTCTTGATGTTAGTTGTTGGGGGTGTTTTTCTGTTTATCATTAGGGTTTCACCGCCCGCTTTTCGTTTACGCTCCGTCCCTTTTATATCCCCTTGGATTTCACTTGTGG
The DNA here is from genome assembly GCA_963859935.3 of Lathyrus sativus. Classification (NCBI taxonomy): domain Eukaryota; kingdom Viridiplantae; phylum Streptophyta; class Magnoliopsida; order Fabales; family Fabaceae; genus Lathyrus; species Lathyrus sativus. Next base: position 635,922,018 of record OZ012740.1, on the reverse strand, counting down.
GCTTGGATTGTGGCGTTTCCGTTATTGGTACGATTTGATGATTTTATCTGATGTGATTTGATTGGATTTCCTTTTGATATTTGCAGATGTGGATTTGATCCCTGATGGATCCTCAAACGCGGCTTTTGCGATTTGCTCGCTGACTTTCCTTTTTGGGTTCACTTGATTGGATTTGATTTTTGTCGGATGCGGACCCTTGTGATTTGTCTGATATTTGTTTTGAGTCACATCTTACTTCAAAATTCCTGTCTGATGCGAGTTCACTAACATTCTTTTTCTTCTTTCAGATTTGGTATGGCTGCTTTGGTTGAATCCAAACTGCCGAGAAGGGGTATACGACGATGATGACGCTCTGAACCTGCGTTGGAGCCTTTGTGTGCTGATGTTTCATGAGTTCTTGTTATGGTGTCTAATTCGCCATTGGACTCAATTTTCTGGTATCTCCTCTGTTTGCAGATGGTTTGTCTCAATTGATTCCATTATAGCTTGGGGCAATGATGTTCAGACTGAGCCCTTCATGCTTTGGATATTTGAGGGCATGAATTGTCCTGGTGAACTGATATGCTTTTTATGGTATGGATTTATTCTCTTTCTGATGCCATTTGACTCTATCTTCTTTGACTCTTTCTGTTGTGCTCTACGGGTTTGGTAGTGACTGGTATGATCTGAACCTAGGTTTGATGTTTACTGAACCGTGCCCTGTTTCTGGTTTTTTGTTTCTGCTGAACTGGTTCTTTGAATTGATGTAGTTATGATATGGGTTTGACCTCCTGATCTTGTCTCTTCCTTTTTTATGCACCTGAGCTGTTTCGTGTTTATGGATTGAGTTGTCTGCTCGAGCTTTGTGCAGCTGAACAGCTTTGGTCTTAAATCCTGTTATGACTCTGTACTGATGTTGTTGTGGTGAATTTCAGGTGTTGGAAATCTTCGAAAACAAAAAGATTCAGACCTGCCGGCATCCGGGTCTGAGTCCGAATTGGCCATGCTGTTTTACCCTTGTATCAGTTTGGAAGCAATCTTGAAATTTACTTGATAATGTCACCATGTTTTACTTGATGAACGACATTCTGTTTGGTTTTGAAAACGAATCCAATTTCGGCATATGATCCCTTTCGGCAAACTATTCAGTCCCTACTTCATTTTACTCTTCATCTCTCGGTTGCCCCTTAGATAAGAACAGATGTTACCTGATCTGACGCCAATGGCACGGATCGGTAACGGGGGTAGGATGCGGCTTCGGTCGTGCCACTCCCGACACTCAGTGATGACGCTGTTCTGAGAGTGTCGAAGATAACTTCTAACCCTTTCTTGCTTCTGTTTGTTCTTCTTTGATTGTGCAGGTTACTCGGAGAACCATGAAGTAATGTCCAGTGGATGAACATCATGAAGACACAATAGGATCTTTAGGACTTAGGACCTTTTTAGAGTAGATGTTCAGTGCAAATGAAACTTCTTGTAAAAATGAATATTCATGAATGAAATTCAAAGGTTATTTATCCCTTTCAATTGTAAATTAAGTACTTATGAAATAACATTCCACAAATATTCATTTACTTCTCAATTGAAATCTCAAATACTTATGAATACCAAATTTTGAAATTATTTATATTTACTTCTTAGTTGTAAATTATAAATATTTATGAATAAGAAATCCACAAATATTTGAATTCACTTCCTAATTGTAAAGTATAAACATTCGCGAATGACATCCATATATACTTAATTTCTCGTCCCTGTGTTTATTCCTCTTGTGGCCTTGATCTCACTGCCTGATTAAATCTGAGTGGATTCAAACTAAATCCCAATCCTTGTATATCAAGAGAACGCGTTATCAACTGAAATGGAACCCCGCCCAGAATGGTCTTGAACCTTAAGCAAATGAACGACCCAAATTTAGATACACTCCCGGCAATTTTCAATAATAAACCGCGCCAGCTCGATGCCTTGATGATAACCAACCCATATGACAGACAACCGTCCCACGTATCATGGTCTGAACGCCCCGAGGCTTAAAGATCAATTTTCTTCAGGATTGGCCAAAATAGTGTAAAATGACCAAAACGCCCTTGAACTGGATTCCTGCAAAACAAATCAACTCCATGACTGGTTAGTGATTACAAATGGAATGATATGCGATATGGATGACTAAATGTAAGGGAAAATTTTGGGGTATTACAAGCTGGTTTTGGTTATATGTGTGAGCTGGGTTTGCTTTGGTTTATGTTGTGCTCATGTTGACCTTTAGAGTGTTGTTGTTTTCATTAGGTGGTTGTTTCTGTTTAGGTATTTGGCTGCCAACAATACTCCCTTGGCTGGCTTTGTCAATTTTGTGCCTGACACTTGAGTTTGTTGTTTAGAAGTAGGTAGCTAGGTTGGTGATCTTGAGGTTTATGGTCTGCTAAACCTTTGAGAGAAGTTTTGCTGCTGTGACTGTTTGGTGAGCTAGATTTGGATAGCAAGTTTACAGCTATTTTGATGTTCTAGATTGTTGTTTTCCTCTAGACCTTTGAAGGTTAGTCTCTGAGTTTTAATGTTGATTCATGTGGAGAGAGGGTTGTTACCTTGAGTTTATAACAGATTAGATTTTCTCTCAATTTCATTGAAGTTATCTTGATGTTTAGGTTCACCGTCCAGGTTGTTGAGAGTTAAACCATTCCAGTTCCCACAAGAGCCTTGTTTAATCCTTTTTGGTTGATACCTTGATGAAGAGTAGGATCAGGTCTAGACCTGTTAGGATTTGTTGGTTGGGTTTAGGTTCAGCATTTTGATAACTGTCAGGTATAAGTAGTATGCCCTTACAACCTTATCTGCCTTGATCTGCTTGGTTTGTAGTATTGGCCATTTGATTTGAAGGTTTGTGCCAGCATCCTGCTAAGAACCAAATATCCTGTTTTGACCACATCCTTCATTTAATATGTATCTTTGAACTGCTGATCCAGGTTCATAACTGCTTGAGACAGTTGGGATTCATGTTTTCAGTTGGCTTTGTTTGCTTAGAACCCTGATGTGTGCATTGGTAAAGATAACTAGTTCATATTGCTTGCTGGTTGAATTCATACCCTTGAGGTTTTGTAACCATGTGTGGCAGTTTAAACTCATGCCAAGTTTGAGTTGCAAACATTGATGGCATAGTAAGGTTGGTGCTGCTGTCAAAACACTTGATAATCAACATTGCTTTGTGTAGCTGTTTTTGTTCTTCACACTGTTGTTTAAGTAGTCTGGGAACTGTATTTAGATTTGAGAAAGTTTGGGTTGATGAGATTTTGATTGTTGGTTTTGGCCTTGATTATTTGAAACCTTGATGTATGAGATGGTAAACCAAACTGGTTCATGTTGCTGTTGGATTTATACCCTTGAGGCACATTCTTGTTGTTTTCATTATAATGTATTGGTTAGCACCTCTATTGTCCAGCCTTTGTTGAGGGCTCATGATCCTTGTTGTCTTATCTTTGAGTTTTGTTAACTCTTTTGAAGTGCCATAAGCTAGATTGGGTTTTACCTATTGATTATGTTGGTTTCTTGAAGTTGCCTAGTGTTGCACCCTAAAATTTGACCAAAATTTATTTATCCATCAAGAGTTGTATAAGACTTTGAAGCTAGCCAAGAGGGTTATTCAAAGGTTCAAAGGTTGATACCTTTGTCAGAGAACTCAAGGAGATCCTCAGAGGAATTGGTTGAAACCAAGGTTGTGTGCTTCATAACTTGAGAGTTGTGGGAGCTCTTCAGATGATTCTGAGACTATGAGGATGGACTTGAAGCTTTGAGAAAGTTTATGAGATGTCTTGAAAGCCATCATGAAGCCTAGAGAGGTCATTGTACAAGAATTCAGGAGATTCAACCATAAGTGGTGGAATTAGGGTTTGACTGGGTCAACCCTAGGTCAACTGATGATTTGGAGAGGGTTGAGACCTAATCCAAGGGCCATGTGATCATGGAATGATGTATTGAGATGTTATAATGATGATTCCTAGACCAACTCATCATGATTGAGGAGTTTGAGAAGTTTTAAGCTAGGGTTTCTAAGGATTGACAGTGTAAAATCCCCTAGTTTGATCCCTATCTTCAAGGCAGTTTAGCTCAAGATTTGATTGTCATCTCATCTTCCCCACAACATGAATGTTGTAGAGCTTGTTATTAGATTTAATTTGAGTGGTAGAAGTCCTTGATAGGACTTGTGGAGCTCAAGTTATGACTTTGACAAATTACAGGTCATCTGAGGTATGTGAATCTGGGTCCTTGAAAGTCACCCAACTTGCAGACAACTTTTGCCCTAGTAGGATGATTCCTATGGATTCTTGGTCAAAATGAATGTTGAAGGGCATCTTCTTATCTTTCTATAGAGTACTATAAGTCCTTGATAGGATTTGTAGAACTCAACTTATGGCTTTGACAAGCCAAGGGCATTTTGGTCATTTGGAGGTTATAGGTCATTTCAAGCATAAGGCCATATCTCCTACTTCCAAGCTTCAAATGGAAAAATATTCAACATAAAACTTGCTTAGAATGATGTTTTAAGGCTATTAGGGAGGTCATGAGATGTTGAAAAGGCTCATATCAAAAAGTGATAAAAATGGCCTAAAAATGAGGCATAAGCTAATTAAAGTGAATTTGAAAAATGGAAATCCCAAGTTATAAGTCCAAACCATGTCATTCAATAGGTCATTTTGACTCCAAATGATATTCTAAGAACAATGGTTCAGCCACAATTTTGATTTGAGGCTTGGATCATAGGGCTACTTTGGAAAAGTCTTGCTTGCATGTTAAGGTACCAAACCAAAACAAGGAAAAACTCAATAAACAAGCAAGGTACTTGTGCATTGTAACTAACCCTAAATCTCATGTGGGGATAATTTCAAATCAGAAACCAAGGTTGCAAGGCATTTGGCATGAGATACTATATGGAGAGAAATGAGAATTCAAAATACCATGACATGAAAAGATGAATTTCTCATTGGATGATCCTAGATGGTTCTAGACTGTTCTAAACCATTCTATATAACCATTGTGACTTGCTCAGATGCAAGGTTGGTGTTAATTGGTGTAGAGAAGAGAGAGTGAAATCCAAAAGCTTCCATTGCAAGTCACATTCAATCTCTTCATTCTTCTTCATTTCCCTCCATTTTTTCTTCACAAACCTTCTCCACAGATCTTTCTGAGTATATGCATACTGGTTTGAAGCTCCATCCATGAAGATTTGAAGGTTGCCATTGGAAATTGCAAGAAAGCAAATCACATTCGAGTTCGAGGATACAAGCTCTCTCCTTCAAATCTTTTGCAAACAGAAGAAGATTCATCATCCAGGGATTATTCTTGAAGAGTTTCAAGCCTTGAAAGCAAGGATTTCATCACCTACCATATCAAGAAGCCAGGTTTGCAAAATCTATTCCACCTCATAATCTAGGCATGGTTAGGTTAATTTATTAGTTTAGAATTGTTAGAGACAATTAGGTGATCATTTCTGATAAGTTTAGGAGTGATTGGTGAAATTTCATTCATGGATGCCATTTCTTGATGGAGTAAGAACTAGTGGTATAATGATTCGCAATGCAATATTGATAGCTGATTTTAATTAGGGTAACGTGCTAAGCATTTTGATGTTAAGAAAGTTGAGTTTGGTTGAAGTCGAGTATGGATCATATTTTGAGATTGGTTTGGATTCACCTCCGGGTTTGGTAGTAGAGACCGTTTCAATGTATTCCAAGACCATAGGCGTGATCAGGGTGAAATTCTAAGCAAGTTTGTGTTTTACACTTTGGAATTTGATGAAGATTTGAGGTCGCACGAGTTGGTAGAAGTTTGGTGCATGGGAGCTGTTTTCATGGTGTTTCAGAAACCCTAGCTGCGTGAGGTTGAAGATGATCTCGCGTCCGTTGGATAAGGCTTAACCGCTTGACTTGAGAAGGGATCCCACGGTCCAGATTTAATTGAGTTTTGGGAGGGAATCAGAGATTAAATGAAACGCCGCGTTTCATTTGAAGAGAGATTATGGGCTTAAGTCATCATTTCTAATCCCACCCCCCTATCAAGCCCAATTGCAGTTTGAACTGAAATCCCTTGCTTTTCGCACCGCTAGTTTTTCATTTTCTTTTGGTTTATTAATTGTTTTTTTCTGATTTGAATTGGGCCCTGGCGCTTGCTATCCAGACCCCCCAGTCTGGGCCCAAGTTTGTAGAATTTAGTTTAGGTAGCTCCCTTAGTATTTTTAGGTCAATCTTTTTAGGGTAATTAGATATATGTTTTAGGTTCCCCTTGGATTTATTCCATATTTTTAAGATAATTTTTAGGATAGTTTTGATTAGATGATTCTAGGTTGTGTAGAATTAGGTCAAACTTCAACATAGGTCCATAATAACTTTAGATTTTGGGTTTTTAGGACAAATTTAGACTATGGGACATATATGGGTATTAAGGGTAGGTATGTAGGATCCCTTAGAAATTATATTAGGATTTAATATAGTAGTATGCTATTTTTAGTTGATTTTTGTATTGGTTGCTTGTTTGTGTTGCCTTTAGGGCATGTTTGTTTTGTTTGCTTTGCTTTGTGAGCTTGGAGAGCTTGACCTTGTTCTAAGGAGCATTGAGGAGCATAGTAAAAGATGAGGCTTGAAGTTGAGAGAGGAGTTGATCTGCTTTCTTCTTCTTTTTCTTTTCTGTATTGCTGTGTTTTGTTTGACTTGTTTGATGCATTAGAATAAGTTCATATCTAGAATAAGTAGACTCTAGGAGCATGATTGCACTAGAGGTTGAGTTGCTCCCTCTGCTTGTATTTTTACTGTGTGGCTTTGCTTGCGGGTATTCGGTAGAGCCCAGCTCCCTTGCCCATGTGGTTTGTTTGCCTGAAGGCATTTCACTTTATTTTTTCTGTATGATTGCAGTTTACTGTTTATTGCTTGATAGCATGTTGTTTATATTTCAATATGATTACTGTTATTTCATTCTGGCTTGAGGTTGAGATGAGCTTGTGGAGGCTGAAGCCCCACACACATTTCCTCCCTCACTTGCATTGCATGCATTTTACTGTTAAGCTGATGCTTTGTCTGTTTCGGTGTATCATTGACATAATCCCTTAGGACTCTCATTTCCTTTGATAAGGATTTGATGATAGAATTTTAGGTTGAAACCTATGCATGACAACTTCTAGGAGTTCCCTGTTCAAACCTCAACCATAGGATGAATCCATGGCATGATAACAGTAGGACTTGATAGTCTCCCTCCTAGTTGGGCCTGTTCTCTTCTCATCTCAAAACAGTTTAAGATACAGTAATCATGAATGATTTCTTTCGTACGTTACGAGCCTTAAGCTATCTGAGAAAGGATTGTGGGAGAGTTTTTTTTCCACAGTCTGGATGTTTAGTATGGTACCCTTTAGGTGACATGCGACGCATTCCCTCTCAGGTCACAGTCTCTAGTGCGGTTGAAATTGCAAACACAATAAAAAACACTTCTTTCGTAAAAGCCGGCACCTAGCATTTGGAGTTTATGCATAAGGTTGTTCCTAGAGTTAGTATTTGAGGATTGAGGGATGTTTAGTGCAGGTAGCCTGCTGCAAGTGGGAGTTATTTTGGATGTCTCAGGTCTGCTGAGCATTGTTAATAGGTTGTCTTAAGAAGGCTGGTTAAGGCTAGAATGACAGGGTTCATTAGGTTCTCTGCTGGTGTTTTTTTGAGGAGAGTAAGACTGTCATAGGCCCGTTCTGAGTTCTTGAAATTTTGGAGTTGGTTAACTTCATTTTAAAACATTGGCTTGTTTTTGTTTGGATAAAACTTTAAGTGTGGTGCTGCCATTGTTTGTACTAGAGGCTTTTGGAATTGTTGATTCTTGGTGAATCACACAGCTGCTGTTGAAACAGATGATGAGATTTAGATTTGACATTGTTATGTCAAGCTTATGTTTGTTGCATAATGTGTATTTTGTGACTGTCCTTAGATTTCTTCTTTGCATGAAACCTACTGCTAGCTGTGTGTAAGTGAACCTGTCAAATCCATTTTTACATGCCGAGTCTGTTGACTCTTTTGTTGGATGGACCTCATCCATGACTTATTTGAGGCTAATGGCCAAGACTTGTTAATTGTTTCAGTTCAGTTTTCACCCATGAACTTGTTAACTTTCAAAACACTGGGTTGACATTATTATTGATGTGACTAACCAGCTAATATGTTCAGCTTTGTTGTTATTGCAATTTCTGTTGCCAATACTTCTAGCTTGCCTTTATGTTGATGTTTAAGTCTGATGTTTAGGTATGTTTCAATTTCTGCATGATTGCCAACTGATATGAGCATGTCTTTGTTTTGCATCAACTGTTTGGTGTTGCACCCCAAAATTTGCCCTCACAATACAAGACTTTGTGTTCTAAGAAGGTTCACAAGGTTCACAAGTTCTCCAACAACTTGCATAACCTTTCATGAGGTTCATGAAGTCCATAGGTTGCTTCTTGAAGGTTCACAAGGTTCACAAATTTCTCAACATCTACAAGACCTTTCATGAGGTTCATGAAGTCCATAGGTTGCTTCTTGAAGGTTCACAAGATTCACAATGTTTACAAAGCTTTCCTAAGGGTCATGAGGTCTACAAAGCCACTTCATGATGTTCACAAGGTTCACAAGCTTCACAATACCTCCCATGAGTATCACAAGATATCTTATGAAGATTCACAAGGTTCACAAAGTTCACAATTGGTCAGAAGAGTTGACAACTCCCTCTGACAATGCACCTCCTAAGCAGTGCATCCAAAACTAGGGTTTTGACTTTAATCAGGCTAAATGGACTTCCAAGACTTCAAGTGAGCTTCATAACATCTTATATGTGTATAAGAACCCCCATGTCAAGTTTCAAGACTTTTCTCAAAAGTTTGCTCAGTCAGATGATCAGATAAGTCAAAAGCAGTCAATGCAGTTAAAAAGTCAAACTGAGGTCAACTGTGGTCAAACCAAAGTCAAACTTCATGATTTTTTTTGCCAAAATCAAAGAGAGGTTGTGTCGCTTGCGCGAAAATAAGGTGCCGGCATGACAGAAGAGTCGCCACCTTTCGTTATTTATCCCTCAGAGCGGGAAAGGAAACGATCGGAAAAACCTGACGAATAAGGGTAAGACAAGGTCGTCGCAACCATTGTCTGGGTTCGGGAGTCGGTTACGCAAGGGGAAGGTATTAGCACCCCTCACGTCCGTCGTACTCGACGGGATCCTCGCTTGTTTGTTTACTTGGACGGGTTGGTTATAATCTATCTACCTATCAAGGCTGGCTGAGAAGGAAAAGAAAAATGACTCGGCAAAGCGTCGCACTTTATGCCTACGTATTCTCATCAGAGAATGAGAAATCAGAGTCAACGTAGTTCGGCTAACTACGGGGGATTATGGGGAAAGGTTGCTCGCTAGGACGTCGCATCCTATGCCTACGTACTTTCATCTGGTATGAAAGATCAGAGCAAACGTAGTTCGGGAAACTACAAAAACTCAACTAGGAGGGAGACTATCAAGTCCTACTGTTATCATGCCATGGATTCATCCTATGGTTGAGGTTTGAACAGGGAACTCCTAGATGTTGTCATGCATAGGTTTCAACCTAAAATTCTATCATCAAATCCTCGTCAGAAGAAATGAGAGTCCTAAGGGATCATGTCAATGATACACAGAAACAGACACAAGCATCAGCTTTAAATGTAAAATGCATGCAATGCAAGTGAGGGAGGAAATGTGTGTGGGGCTTCAGCCTCCACAAGCTCATCTCAACCTCAAGCCAGTCATGAAATAACAGTAATCATACTGAAAATAAACAACATGCTATCAAGCAATAACAGATAAAAGAATGAAGTGCCATCAGGCAAACAAACACACTTGAGAAAGAATCATCTACTCTCTAATCCTAACCCTAATCACAGGATCTAAACAAATCTAAGCAAAGCTCTCAAGCAAAACCCTAAACAAGAGGAAATCAATCCCAGCCTTCAAGCTTCAGAACAAGCTTACCAAAGACAGGGAGCTAAGCAAGCAGACTCATAGTGTCTTCCTCAGGAAAGCACTAAGAGGTGTATACTCAGGAGTCATACCCTATGTGGCTCAACCACTGTGATCAGTCTACATTCCTCCTCAGGAGAAATTAAACTCACAAGCAGGCTCCAACATCACCGGATATTTAGGAAGTCCTATCTGAACTAGTGGAACTAAATGAACAGACTCATAGGGCTTTCCTCAGGAAAGTACCAGGAGGCTTCCACTTAGGAGTTGTATCCCATGTGGCTCAACAACATGTGATCAGTTTACATTCCTCCTCAGGAGAAATTAAACTCACAAGTTGGCTCCAACATCATTGGATACTTGAGAAATCCTAGATAAACTAATGGAACTAAGTGAATAGACCCATAGGACCTTCCTCAGGAAAGTACTAGGAGGCTTCCACTTAGGAGTTGTATCCCATGTGGCTCAACAACATGTGATCAGTTTATATTCCTCCTCAGGAGAAATTAAACTCACAAGTTGGATCCAACATCATTGGATACTTAAGAAAGAGGTGAGAAGGAAGAATGAAAGTCATTCATAGTGCCTTCCTCAGGAAAGTACCATGAACTTCCTTCAAACTTCAGGATCTCAAACCTCACAGACTGGGGACAAGACAAGCTCTGGGTCTCTGAGTCTTGATCTACAATCTTCTCTTCATGATGCTCTCCATCAATATCTTCAAGGCAACACAAGCCCCTCAACAAATTCCTCAGAAAGATCCCCACAGATGAACAGATAACCCACTGAACACACCAAATCATCAGGCAACTTCAGAAAATACTAAACTAATGGGGAAAAATCTAACAATTATTCACAAGGGTCCTCAACACCTATTCATAACATCTACAAAGGTCTCTACCTAAAAATCAAGATAAAACTCAATCAAAGAAAGGGATTCTTCACCTATGCACAATTTAAACCCTAATCAGGATACCCTAAATCAACCCTAATTAAACTAATCAAAATTAATTCTAAAAAATCTAGAAAAAATCCTATGGGGAACTATGATTCATCATCTAATTGCACAAAAAAGAATGGATTAAAAACCCTAAGGGATGGTCCTAAAACAATTCCTACAAAATCAAGATACAAAATTAAACAATTAAAAAACTATTTAATTGGAAAATCTATTAAAAATATTAAACCTAAAAATAAAATCTCATTTTTATTTTTATAATTTTCTACACATTTTAATCTACTCATAGAAAAAAGAAGAATTTAAAAATCATTTTCTATCAATTTTTAATGAATTAATCAAAACAGACAAAATTAAAAGAAAATTAGAAAGAAATGAATTAATTAAAGGGAGGGGGGGTGCAACTAGCACATCAGACTAGTTAAAAATAACTGGGCCAACAAAAGGGGGGGGGGGGGGGGCGAATAGAACATTGGGCCCAGGCGCGGTTTAATGAAACGCCGCGTTTCATTCATATTCAAATCTTCCCTCCAACTCTCAGAATCAATCTCAGCCATTGGATTGGGTGAATTTGTCAAACGCTGGGAATGATCCAATGGCTTATCCTTCGTCTTCTCCAACCAGCCTAGGGTTTGCAGAACCCTTTCTCATGCACTCACACCTTCGAGCCTTTCTAACTCTCTCCACACGCCACGGCTTGCCACGATTTAAAAATGAAAAATCATCTACTTCTCAAGCCCTACACAACCCTACGTAAAGCTTACCATAACTCGCCCTAAATTGCCCTAACAGAGGGATTGAAGATCCGGGTACAACCATGGTTCAAAATTTTAAACTGATATCAATCCTCACTAAACTTCATTATAATGATCTACAGATGTTCTTGATGCTATCCTGGTGATTCTAAACCAATTCATGCTGATTAAAACTCATTAAACAACTAATTCTCGAAGATTCAAGAATCAAACACCTGCCATGGAACCTCATGGAACAGGCTGTAACTCATGGGGAAGGATCATCTAACCTAGCACATCAATTCTATGGCTATAAAACTAATTGAAACTCATTAATTAAGATGGAAGAAAGTGAAGAAAGAACCTGTCAAGAAGTTAATGGTGAGATGATGTTGAGCACGATTCAAGCCTTGGAATTCACTCACAATGGTCCTTCAATGGATATATGCCTTCTGTTTGCACTTGTATGGAAGGAGATGGCTTGTAGTGGAAGATATCTTGGATTGCTTCAACTTGAAGAAATGGCTTCAATGGCTATCTCTCCTTCTCTCTCCTCTGACTTGGCTCAAGTTTCACCAACCTCTCATCACTCTCTGATGCATTCTTTATATAACAATCATTGGATGCTTCTAGATTCATCTAGAATGATGTGGAAAGTTCATGAAAGTTCCATGATATGCCATGTTGGATTTCTCATATACCATGCTCCATGCCTTGTAATTTTGACTTAAAATACCCTTACATGAGTTATTAAGAAGGAATGAGTGGAAAACAAGTGCATTTTTGGCTTATGTAGGGTTTTGCAAAGTTGCCCTCTTTTTCAAGTAAGAAATTTCCAAAGGAAGTCCATTTTTGGAGCCTCAAATGAAAATTCTACTTAAACCAAAGTTCTTAAAATGGTTTTTCCAATCAAAATGATATATTGGATGACCCATTTTGGATTTGTGGATCTCCCAAATCACTTTTCAATTTCAACTTTTCAAAGTTATAAGTCATTTTTAGTTCATTTTGGACCAATCATGGAATCTCATGCTATGAGCTTTTTTGACAATTTGTGACCTTCTTTATAGACTAAAAATCACATTTTGAGCAACTTTCATGTTTTGAGTTTTTCCATTTGAGGCTTGGAAATAGGAGTTTTAGGCATTGGCTAAAATGACCTATAACTGACAAATGACCAAAATACCCCTGCCTTGTTCAAACCATAAGTTGAGTTCCACAAATCCAATCAAGGACTTCTACCACTCAAATTAAAGCTAAGAAGATCCTCTTCAACATTCATGTTGACCAAGAAACCATAGGAGTCATCCTACTAGGGCAAAAGTTGTCTGCAAGTTGGGTGACTTTCAAGGACCCAGATTCACACACCTCTGCTGACCTGTAAGTTGTCAAAACCATAACTTGAGCTCTGTAACTCCTATCAAGGACTTCCACCACTCAAATTAAAGCTTAGAACAAGCTCTACAACATTCATGCTTTGGGGAAGATGAGATATCAATCACATCTAGAGCTAAAACTGCCTGGAAAATAGGGACCAAATTAGGGTTTTTCACTGACAATCCTTGGAAACCCTAACTCAAAACTTCTCAAACTCCTCAATCATGATGAGTTGGTCTAGGAATCATCTTTATAACATCTCCATACATCATTCCATGATCTCATGGCCCTTGGATTAAGTCTCAACCTTCTCCAAAACTTCAGTTAATCTAGAGTTGACCCAGTCAAAACCCTAATTCTACCATTCATGGTTGAATCCTCTGAACTCTTGCATAATGACTTCTCTGGGCTTCATGATGACTTTCAAGACATCTCATATGCTTTCTCAAAACATCAAGTTCATTCTCAAAATCTCAGAATCATCTGAGGGGCACCCACAACTCTCAAACTGTGAAGCACACAAACCCTGGTTTCAAACCACTCCTCTGAGGATCTCTTGAATTTTCTGATGAAGGTATCCACTTTCAAACACTCAATGAGTAAATAATTGTTGGTCAAATTTTGGGGTGCAACAGGTTGGATTTGGTTCCAGGGGTATTTTGGTCATTTTACGCAAATTCAGCTAATTCCTTGAAGACGGGTTGTTATTAAGTTCTGAGGCGTTTATTTACGTGGGTTTGATATCAATTTGGTTTGGAAAGTCTGATCTGTGGAACAGGGTTTAACAAGAGATCATTCTTCTATCTTCCAGTTCATCTTTAGAGGGACAACAGTGAAAACTTCTACTGATTATTGGAGCTTATTCATGTCAAAAGTATTAAGATTGGATCGGATTAATTCAAGGATATTCGATTGATGAATCGTATGTTGAGATGTTTGTGAATTAAATCATGGAGAAGAAATGGAAGATGATTTTAATAAATATGTGAAGTTCATTCATAATATTTTATTATTATTACAATTTGTAAAGAGAATTTGGATAGAAAGTTGAATTTTATTCATAATATTTCATCACGATTTACAAAAGGGAAATAATTTGGATAAAAAATGTATTATTGAATTATTTCCTAATGCTTTTTTTATTACAAGTTACAAAAGAGGTGTATATCCTAAAAAGTCCTAAGCCCTAAAATTTCTAAGTATCCTTCTTGATGTCCTTTGAGCATCTCCGCAAAGTCTCCGATTCACCTGCACATCAAAACAAAACAAACAGAATAGAAAAAAAAGATGTTAGAAATTGTTTGACACTCTTAGAACATCGTCATCATCGAGTGCCGGGAGTGGCACAACCGAAGCTGCGTCCTACCCCGTTACCGATCCACGCCATCGGCGTCAGATCAAGTAGTTACTGTTCTTATCAATGCGGGACAACCGAGAAAGATGAAGAGGTAAAAGAAGTTCGGGCCGATAAATGATTAACTGAAAAGGGTCTTTATCTCAAAGCCAAGACAAAATTCCATTCATCAAGTAAATATGGTACCATCATTAAGTAAATCCCAATTGGTTTCCAAACTGATACAAGGGTAAAACAGCACATCCAATTCGGACTCAGACCCGGATGCCGGCGGGTCTGAATCGCTTTGCTTTCGAAGTGTTCCAACACCTGAAATTTCCAAGAACAGATATATCAGAAAAAACCAAGTTGTTGTCCAAAAGCATGATCTGTTACTAATTCGCATCAGAAAAAAACAGGTTAAGTTATCCAAAACAAATTGGACCAAACTGCATCAGACAACTAGTATCAGTACAGAAACAACACAAATTATGTTGAAGAACGGTTTCGTAATAAATCCGAGCAAACACAAGAAACATCAGGCATCGATCACGGCAACCTGTTTCGCATATCAAGTTCAGGGATCATGGAAGCCAAAGCCACAAGATGGACCATAAGGAATCAGTTCAGTTCGAAAACAAACCAAAGCTCAGGTCATATCAGTAAGATCCCACGGCCAAACTACCTCAAATTACTATGAGCGTCGTGAAGTAAAGCACCAAGCATGAGGGCTCAGTTCAGAACATCACAACCCGGTACCAAGGATACTGAATGATATCCAATTCAGTTCCGCATCAGAAATTGGAAGAATCAAGAAATAGAGTTCAAACTTCACAGTTGGATACAAGCAGCGAACCTGACATTAAAATGGATGATCAAACCTCAGTTGGATCTATATCAGAAAAAGCAAATATCAGTTCGAAAAAGGAGCCGAAACTATCAGTTAATAAACCAGTTATCCACATCAGAAACAGGTCAATATCAGAAAGATTGAACCAAACCAGATATCAAAGAGTAAATCCGGAACCATATCCAAGTGAATCTGGAAAAGGAAAGAACAAAATTGATTCAAAATCCAATTCAGAGATAAATCCACAACCGAATCAATCCACATGAAAAAAATCCAATCAAATCATATCAGATAAAATCCCCAAATCTCTTCAAATCATATCAGTAACGTAAACTCAACGGTCCAAGCCCAAAAGAGAAATTGAAAAAAGATATATAAAGAACCATAGCACCTGATCAAACCCTAGAGGGAGAGAGGACAAATTGCGAACCCTAACGGGAGGGAGTGCAGAAAGCGGTCGCGAACAAAGAGTTGAAACCATCATCAAAGCCCATCCGCGATTATCAACGAGGCAGTATAGACTCAGAGGAAGCGAAACCCTCATCATCGTCGCTGTAATCAACAGAAACACCGTGAAGACGAAAAAGAACCCACCAAAGGAGGTCCGCCGGCGCCGTCATATCCGACGGCGAGCAAACAACCCCGAGGCTCAGATTGAACATCATCATCGCCTCAACGAGACCACTCGAACTCAGACCAGAAGGTTGAATAATCTATTTCGAAATCTCACACGTTCGGTGTTTTCTTATTTGTTTTTTCAGGAATTGTTGAGAAGGAAATCCGACATTGAATGATTGATGGAAGACGATGAGAACGAAAGGAGATGAAACACACAACGGCGCCGCCGAAAACAAGGGTTTAGCAAACCCTGGAACGATTGTGTAGTATTGGTGTGTGGGTGTTGGGTCGGACCGATACGACTACCGGCCCAACTGTTATGTTCTTTTTCTTTTTTTTTTGTTTTAGATATAGTTGAGAAATTTAATTTGTTTTTTTAAAATAAAAAATAAATAAAAATAAAACCTTTTAATTAAATTTAACTTTTTTTGATAATTAAGTAAAACTTTTTTTATTAAATAAAAAAAAAAACTCTTTTAATACAAATTGATTTTTTTAGAAAAGAACTAAAACAATTTTCAAAATAAAAATTAAGTTCTTTTTTAAAAACTAACATTATTTCTCTTTTTTTTCTATATATAAATTAAATTAAGATCTTTTTCAAAATAACAAAATCGCAAAATTTGCATATTTTTCTTCACTGTCTTCGTAGTTCATCCGATGGTCGTCTGACTTTGCCTACTAACGCGTGTGTTCATTTTTGCAGCTTATTACGTTGTGTTTTATTTAAGTTTCATTATTATTGTAACTGCTTCTCGGTTGTAACCTCGCGAACAAATAATCGCATTTACTTTCCGCATTTTACTTCCGCTTGTATGATTTAAATCTCTCACACCTCTTCATCAATACTTTTGTCACATTGCACACATCCGAAGGTTAGGTCTAACTGTTTGGTCGCCGCGCCAATAGTCCTCAACTTCAAACCCTCAAAACTACAAACTACAAACCCTAATTTTCACAAATGCCTCGCCGCAGGCAAAATTACAATTTTACCCTTAGCATTAGGTCAAAGAGCCGCCGCGCTCATTTTAGGGTTTCCCGCCGTGGAATCCCTAATTTAACCCTAATTACAACTTAACATTTCAACGTAGAGATTTGGAGTTTCTACACTCCACGTAAGCGTGTCCTTAAGATGTGTTTATTCCCCTTGAGACCTTGACCACAGTCAAGAAGTTTCTAACCTCCCTATTGAGGGGAACTACGATTACTCTGATTCCACTCCCGTAAGGATACGTAGGCACAAGATGCGATGTCTTGCCGAGTAAACTTAGAATTAACCCCCTTTATTATTTATTATTGCTTATTTATATTTTATTTATCTTTGCTATTTAATTATTTTGCTTATTATTTTGTAATTGTTTCTTGGATGTAAAGTTGTTTAATTATTTAATTATTATTATGGTTAGTAATTAGGGAGTGTAACAACATGTATGTAATATTAAAATAAAATTAGATCATTTTAATATAAAGATAATTAAAATAAACACGTCACACACGTAAGTCGATTTTAATCGCCGTCTCACTTCCTAAGGATATCCCTCAAGTTGCCTACGAATACTGGTTAAGTGGGGTGTATAAAGCAAGTCCCTCAAATAGAAAAATCATCAAAGTCCCTTATGGTTGCCTTTACGAATCGAGTCCCTTTCGAAAAATGATGATGGTCCCTTATATGTGCTTATTACATCCCACAATGGCCTTCAAAGTCAAATTGTCCCTCACATGTCCCTTAACATCCAAAGTAAGGACTACCTACTCCATTATAGTAGGGATAGTCTTACTAAAGGAAAGAATGAAGAATAAGAAAGACCTTTAAACATTAGGGTAGGTTACTCCTAGGTGCTTGCTCACTTCAAAACTGTTTCACACTTAAACAAATTTTCAACAAGTTTTCAAACAAGTTCTTAACACATCCTTACATGGATTATTTATTAACTATTCTGAAAATTTTCTATTCACACACTACACTTTCAAAACAATTCAAAAGTGAGCTTGAGTACCTAAGAGCCCATGGATAACCATGGATGAAAAGGGTGCTAACACCTTCCCTTTTCATAACCTACCCCCCGGACCCAAAATATTCTCTAAGGTCTTTCCTGTTCTTTTATAACCTTTCCTTATGGATAAAATAAAAGTCGGTGGCGACTCTTGCTATCCGCAACATTGTTTAAAGTCAGTTCTCCCACCGTGTTACAGAACTGGCGACTCTGCTGGGGATCTATTTAAGAGGGGTACCCTTAGGAATTAAGATCACTTTAAATTGTTTGCCTTGTTTGCTTTATTATTATATTGTTGGGGTGCTCTTATGTGTGAAAGGTCCTAACCCGGATCTAGTGTACCTTAGGTAAATGGCAATAGACCAAGGAAACTGTACGACGTATATCGATACGGTTGATCTGGTGGCCATAGTTAGTGCGACTTCTTGGTTGGTGCTTATATTCCTTAAGTCAAGTTGAGGATAATATTGAGGCTGCCATATGTTGTCAATGCACTAACTGACTTTTAGAACCCTAGTTAACTCATCTTGGCCTTTAGAAAGTAGTGAGGTAACCGGCTTTGGTGCAGACTGAAGTTGGTTGACACTCGATACTACGCTCATTGAGATCTTAAACTTGGAGGGTTTTGGTTGGCAAGTAAGTTGCCTTCTGAACAACCACCCTTGTGAAGGATCAATGATATTGAGATCCCTTAGAACCTGGTTACTTTTGTAGGACAGGATGAACCATCTAACTTCAGGGGAGGGTACTTGCCTTTGAACCTCATGCAAGCCTTTAAACCTAGGGCTATGGTGTGACTTGTTTGTGTGTGCCACATGTTTGTGATTGAGCATGACATCATGACATCATCATGCATCATAAGCATATCATTTTCCCTAACCATTTCAAGGACCAAAGGATTTATCTTTGTTCTTTGTTGCAGGTCATGGCTTCTGCTCGTAGAAACACCATCAGGATCAACTTTGTAGGGATACCTGCTAAGCTCAAGGAGTTGGTTTCCCTAGTGCCTGATCACTCCCAGTTCAACAAGAGACATGGTCACTTATTGGATCTAGTTACTTCAGGGTTCAGTGAAGACATGATGAGTGTGCTGTTTCAGTTCTTTGACCCTAAGCACCATTGCTTTACATTTCCTGATTATCAGCTGGTTCCAACCATGGAGGAGTTCTCTAAACTTCTGGGTATACCTGTTCTTGATCAGAAGCCATTCACAGGCTTAGAGAAGGAGCTTAAACCAGAAGTTATTGCTGCAGCTCTACATCTGAAGAAGTCTGACATTGTTCTAGAGACGAGAAGTGGAGTTAAAGGTATTCTTGCCAAGGTATTAGTGGATAAAGCTCAAATGTTCTTGAAGGCTATGAGCTACGATGCTGTTGAGGAGATCTTAGCCTTATTGATTTATGGCTTAGTGTTGTTCCCCAATCCTGATCAGTTCATAGACGTTCATGCCACCAACATATTCCTGAGTCACAATCCAGTGCCTACCTTACTTGGAGACATCCTACATTCTCTTCACACCCGTACTACAAGGGCAAGAGGAACTTTGATGTGCTGCATACCTTTACTTTCTAGGTGGTTTATTTCTCACCTTCCTCGCTCAGTAATAAAGAATGAGCAAGGGTTCAGATGGTCCAAGAGGATCATGTCACTTTCTCACTCAGACATTCATTGGTGCTCCAGATCTATGGAGAATGTCACCATCATTGACCGTTGTGGGGAGTTTCCTAATGTGCCACTTCTAGGCATAAGAGGAGGCATCACCTATAACCCATCTCTAGCTTTACGACAGTTTGGTTACGCCCGGAGCGATGGTCCACATGACATGTTGATTCAGGGCATTGTGTTTGACTACGACAACGATCTTCAGGGTTACCGTCAGAGATTCATACGAGCTTGGGGAAAGGTAAACAGGATTGACAGCAAGACACTGGAGCCTAAGTACACTATTCCTATGGAGGCTTATCTCAGATGGGTACGATCTCGTGCTCAGATACTCATGATGCCATATCCTGCCGTCCTACCAGTTACCATGGAACCTGTTGCTGAAGGAGACACAGCTTATACCATCCTTCACCCAGACATGCCTACTGATATGGAAGACTTGCAGAGATCATGAATCCAACTGAAAGAGCAAAGGGATACTTTCGAGGCTCATTACAAAGCAAGCCAAGCAAGGATCCTAGAGCTAACAAAGCTACTTCATGAGGAACGAAACCTCAACTCATACCTCAACACAAAGAGGAAACGTCCATGGGAGACTTAAAACCCCATCTTTTGTACTTATTTCGTTTTCATTTTTTGTAAGCCTAAAAGGCAAAACAAGTTATTACTAATAAAAAGTTACTTTCTTGTTTGTTTAAGCAAATTTAAATCCTGCGGTCCTTGAAAACATTGCATATGCATTCCCATATCATTGCATCACAGGTTTATAATTGTGCACAGGTTTCTCATCTTCTCGCTGTTTATTTCAGCAATGGCTCTTGAACAATCAGTTAAGGATCTCCAGGCACAGAATGCACAGTTCCAAGAGCTGATCCTGAACCTATCCAAGGGGCAGGATGAATTGAAGGCACTGCTGGCCAAGAAGACTAAGAAGGCTAGAAGGTCTGCTGGGTTGCTCAACATGGGAAGAAGGTTCAAAGGTCCTGTCAAGACCAAGGAACAGGTTGAAGACTATGAATCTGAAGAATCTGAGCAGGAGAGAGGCAGTCTCCACAACACTATGGGGGACTCTGATTCTGAGGCTAACTACTACCATGAGCCTAACGAAGACAAATTCAAGATGCTGGTGGATAGAATGGATGCTATGGAATTACAGAAATCATCTGGGCTGGATCTTGAGGATTTGAGCTTGATATCTGGGGTGGTCATACCCATTGGGTTCAAAGTTCCTACATTTGTTGTCTATGATGGGGTCTCTTGTCCCAAATTGCATCTGAGGTCTTATGTCAGAAGAATGCAACCCCACACTGCTGATAAAAAGTTGTGGATCCATTTCTTTCAAGAGAGTTTATCTGGAGCTCAGCTAGAGTGGTATTATCAGTTGGAGAGTGTCAACATCAGAGATTGGAATGACCTTGCTGAAGCTTTCTACAAGCAGTATCAATACAATGCTGACTTAGCCCCCACTCGCATGCAGCTTCAAAGCATGTCTATGGGTGCCAAAGAAAGCTTTAAGGAGTATGCTCAGAAGTGGAGAGACTTAGCCGGAAGAGTTCAACCCCCTTTGACTGATAGGGAGTTGGTTGATATGTTCATGTGTACGCTAAATGGTCCGTTTTACAGTCATCTCATTGGAAGCTCATCATCTGGCTTCACTGAGTTGATCATGACAGGAGAGCGAGTAGAGAATGGTATCAAGAGTGGTAAGATCCAAGTGGGCACTTCTTCATCAGGTGCTGCAAAGAAGCCTCCCACTGGGAAGAAAGAATCTAATGCTGTGTATGGTCAGCCTGATCGTAACAGAAGGCATCAGTCTGTTAGTGCAGTTCATATTTCAAATCCAACTCCTGCAACAACAGAGCAGCCTCAAGGCAACCAACAGAGGGCTAGAAGACAGTTCACGAAGATCAACATGTCAATGGCTCAGGCATTGCAACACTTGTTGAAGGCTGAACTTATTACCCTGAGGGAGGCCCCTCAGAATCCCAATGTTACCTCTCCCAAGTACGATCCCAATGCACGATGTGCATATCATTCAAACTGTCCAGGACATGATACTAATAACTGCTGGGTCTTGAAGAACAAAATTCAAGATATGATTGATGCTGGAGAAATTGAGTTTGATCCACCAGGTACTCCAAATGTGATTACAGCTCCAATGCCAAATCACGAGAAGACTGTCAACGCCATTGATGAAGATATTGATGAAGATCTGCATGTCTATTCGGTTATGGAGTTGAGCACACCATTGTCTGTTATCAAAAAGAGGTTAGTACAAGCTGGGATCTTTCCAGGTTGTCGTGAAGATTGTTTGTATTGTACCTATAAGCCGGATAGTTGCTTCATTTTGAGAGATGGGATTCAACGTCTCATGGATAAATATACTATAGTGTTTGAAAGAAGACCAGCATCTGTAGAAAGTATGGTAGATCATCTGACTCAGGGTAAGAAGATTGAAGAGGTTGATATGGTTGACAAAGTACCACTAAGAATCACTTCAAAGGGTCCCATTAAAATCACTCATCAGGGCCCAATCAAGATTACTGCTGAAGGTCCTGTGAAAGTTGTCACTGAAGGCAGAGTAGCTCCTCTGATCATTACCACTCCTGGTCCTATTCCTTATACATCTGACAAAGCTGTGCCTTGGCACTATGGGTCTGATGTTTACATCCATGGTGTCAAACAGGAGCCTTTACCTGATATGCCTGTTGACATTGATAATATTGCCGGATCTAGCAAGATCACTCGTAGTGGAAGAGTCTTCTCTCCTCCAGTTGCTTCTAAGAGTGCGGTTACTCCTGCTGTTACTTCCACCACTGATGCTCGGGGCAAGGGTCCTGTTATTGAGCCTGTATCTACTGATGTGCCAGCTGCTGATGACCTCTCTAAGCAGATGGAAGAAGTATTGAAAATCATTCGCAAGAGTGATTATGATATTGTTGATCAGCTGGGGCATACTCCCTCAAAGATTTCTATGCTCTCCCTGTTATTATGTTCTGAGGCTCATGCCAAGTCATTGATCAAGTTTCTAAAGATGGCTCATGTACCCAGTGCAATTTCTGGGGACCAGTTTGAGAATTGTGTTGCTCACCTGACCTATGACAACGGGTTAGGATTTTCTGATGCTGACTTGACCCCTGCCAAGAGGGATCATAACAGGGCCTTGCATATTTCAATTGAATGCAGGGGCACTACCCTGTCTCATGTGCTGATAGGCAATGGTTCCTCTCTGAATGTGTTGCCTAAGGAAGCCCTGAACAAGCTGAGTCCTGAAGATACGGTATTGAAGCCCAGTAATATTGTGGTAAAGGCTTTTGATGGTTCTAGAAGAGTAGTGCATGGGGAAATTGATCTTCCAATCAAGGTTGGCTCTCAGGTGTTTACTGCTACATTCTATGTGATGGATATTCGTCCTTCGTACTCATGTCTGCTTGGTCGTCCCTGGATCCATGGGGCAGGTGCTGTGACCTCCACATTACATCAAAAGTTGAGATATCCGGTGAATGGAAAAGTTGTTACTGTCTTTGGAGAGGAAGAATACTTTGTCCGCCATGTAAACACTTTCAAGTATCTGGAAGTAGAAGGTGAATACATTGAAACTCCATGTCAGTCATTTGAAGTGGTTCCCTGGGATGTTAAGGATTGTGTGACTCCTCCTGCTGTGAAGAAGGTTCCTGTGGTCATCAGAAACCCTCCAACAATGACAATGGCCTCCCTCAATGATGCAAAAGCTGTGGTGGAAGAAGGTGGTTGTACTATTTGGGGTCAGCTTCCTGATATTCCATACAAGTCTGACAAGTTTGGTTTGGGTTTCACTGCAGAGTCCCAGAAGGCTGTTCGTCGTGCTCGTGCTGTTCGTATCACCAATCAAGGGGTTATCAATGCTGTGGGAGATCAAGATGAAGACTACAACTTGGAGGCATGGATTTTTCCTACTGTGGGTGCTGGACTCAATAATTGGACAGCTGAAGATGTTATCCCTATCTCCTTTAGTCAGGAGTAAATACTATTACTGTGTTATGTTTTTAAATTTATAATTTCTGGAACAATTAAAACTTTCAAGCCATGTGCCTTACCCGGGGCACAATGGTGTGCTTGTTACGGGTTGTCATTTCATTTGCATACTTCATTCAATAAAATCAATGGACGTTTCGTTTTCGTAAATATTGTGTTCCTTGTCTTTCTTTTTCTTTTATTTTTGCTTTATCAGCTATGTGTTCTTACACACACCCACGTCACTAAAATGCAGATCCTCATCCACTCTGGATCCAGTTGATAACAGTTCTACTATTGCCAATTACAATTTCGAGAATCCGATCTATCAAACTGAAGATGGAAACGAGGACGATTGTGAAATACCTGTAGAGCTTGCTAGGTTGTTACAACAAGAAGAGAAAGCTATACAGCCACATGAAGAGCCAGTCGAAGTTGTGAATCTGGGAACTGAAGAAAACAAAAAAGAGGTCAAGATAGGGGCTGATTCAGAGGACAGTGTCAAGAGCAGGTTGATTCAGATGCTACGTGACTATGTGGAGATCTTTGCTTGGTCTTATGAAGATATGCCAGGGTTGGATACAGACATTGTGGTTCACCGTTTGCCAGTGAAAGAAGATTGTCGTCCAAAGAAGCAGAAGGTTCGTCGTATGCGTCCTGAAATGTCAGAAAAGATCAAAGCAGAGGTAATGAAACAGTTCAATGCAGGGTTCTTGGCCGTAACTTCTTATCCTCAGTGGGTTGCAAATGTGGTACCAGTTCCTAAGAAAGATGGTAAGGTACGTATATGTGTAGACTACAGAGATCTGAACAAGGCTAGCCCTAAAGATGACTTTCCACTTCCTCATATTGATATTCTGGTAGACAACACTGCTCAGCATAAGGTATTCTCTTTTATGGATGGTTTCTCTGGTTACAATCAAATCAAGATGGCACCTGAAGATATGGAGAAGACTACATTTGTGACACAGTGGGGCACCTTTTGCTATAAGGTAATGCCATTTGGTTTGAAGAATGCAGGGGCAACATATCAGCGTGCTATGGTGGCTTTGTTTCATGATATGATTCATCATGAGATAGAGGTATATGTGGATGATATGATAGCCAGGTCTCAGAATGAAGAACAACATCTTGATCATCTGCACAAGTTGTTTGAGAGGTTGAAGAAATACATGTTGAGATTAAATCCAAACAAGTGTACTTTTGGAGTTAGATCTGGAAAGCTCCTGGGTTTCATTGTCAGTGGAAAAGGTATTGAAGTGGATCCTGCAAAAGTGAAAGCTATACGAGAGATGCCAGCTCCCCGTACTGAGAAGGAGGTTAGAGGTTTCTTGGGACGATTGAACTACATTGCAAGATTTATTTCCCAATTAACTACCATCTGTGAGCCAATCTTCAAGTTGTTGAAGAAAGATCAGGTGATGGAATGGAATGATGAGTGCCAGACTGCCTTTGATGAAATCAAGAGATATTTGCTAGAACCTCCAATTTTAATGCCACCAGTTGATGGAAGACCCTTGATTATGTATTTAACAGTATTAGACAACTCAATGGGGTGTGTATTGGGGCAACATGACGAGTCTGGTCGAAAAGAGCAGGCAATATACTACCTTAGCAAAAAGTTTACCGACTGTGAAACAAGATACTCACTGCTCGAGAAAACTTGCTGCGCTTTGGCATGGGCTGCTCGCCGACTAAGACAGTATATGTTGACCCATACTACCTTGTTGATTTCGAAGATGGATCCAATCAAGTACATATTTGAGAAACCTGCTCTCCCCGGAAGAATTGCAAGATGGCAAATGATCTTGACGGAATATGATATACAGTATACTACTCAGAAGGCCATTAAGGGGAGTGTTGTTGCTGATTATTTGGCTCATCAAGCAGTAGATGATTACCAGTCAATGAATTTTGAGTTCCCTGATGAAGACATTATGTCTGTTACCAAAGAACCTGGACAATATGACAGACCTGAACAAGGATCCCGATGGACTATGGTTTTTGATGGTGCCTCCAATGCACATGGTAATGGTGTTGGTGTTGTGATTAGCTCCCCTGAAGGTTGTCATACCCCGATTACTGCCAGACTTTGTTTCTATTGTACCAATAACATGGCTGAGTATGAGGCATGTATCATGGGTATGCAAGTTGCTATTGATATGAAGATTCAGTTCCTTGAGGTGTATGGAGATTCAGCTCTGGTAGTAAGTCAGATTAAAGGAGATTGGGATACAAAGCATGATAATCTCATTCCTTACAGAGAACATGTGTTGTCTTTGATCCCACATTTCAAAGAGATTACTTTTGGACATATTCCACGAAGAGAGAATCAGTTGGCAGACGCATTGGCCACCATGGCATCTATGTTTGAGATAAGCTGGGATGATGAAGCTCTCAAGATTACCATTGATAGATTTGAGAAGCCTGCATACTGCAATGAGATTGACACTGAAGGGGAAAGTGGACTCAAACATATGAGGGACCATTTGTAGTCAAGACAGTGTTCTCAGGAGGTGCCATGATACTGACTACAATGGATGGTGAAGACTTCCCACAACCTGTAAACGCAGACATAGTTAAAAAATACTACGCATAAAAAGAGACCCGCTAGGTTGACAGGCCTAGGCAAAAATAAGGGCATCCCGGCAAACCAAAAGGGTTTGAGCAAAAATTAGGGATATATATATAAAAAGATGTACACCCGGCAAGTCGAAAACCTGAAAAGGTGGCTTGGGCAAAAAAGGGTATCCCGGTGGATTGAAAACCTGAAAGGGCAATCCAGGCAAAAGTTAGGGATTAAAGCGTATGACTATGTCTCGTTTGGATCACTCATGAAACTGCAACCAGTTGTACTACTTACTCAAGCTCAAACAGATAAAGCTCAATCCAATCGTTTCCGTCTCAACAGCAAGAAGATGAGATACTTGAGTGGCAATAGTAGAATTGAAACTCAATAGGATTATTTCCCACATAGCTGATTCTTTTTGTAAAACTTCATGACAAAATTCTCTTACTAGGGTTTATGTCTCCTTGTACAAACTTACCCGTGTATGGGTCACTTTTGATATAAATAAATTCCATCTTTTGAATCCAGATTTACTTTTACCCTATTTACATAAGCGAAACGTCCATTGGTTGTGTTTGAATGTATGCCTTTGAATATGATTGATGTTTACCAGAAATGCATGTATGCTTTTAATATGATTGATGTTTACCAGAAATGCATGAAAATGCAGTAATAGTATTTACTAAGGACGAACGAGGGAAGGATTTCAACGAAGCTTCGCCGGTTCATCTTTACAAGACAGTTACAAACCATCAGTAGGACTAATCCATTTTCACAAAGTCTAATCTCCCCTGGAATTTATATCCATCTCTTTTATCCTCATACGGATATACGGGAAATTACTTTCCAATAAGGGCACGATGAACGAAGACGGGATGTTATACTTATCCTACTATCAAACGAAAACGAAGGTTATCTATACCCTACTATCCCCAACAACGGGAGGTTATCTATACCTTGTTATCCCCAACAACGGGAGGTTATCTATACCTTGTTATCCCCAGCAGACGGAGGGTTATATATTCTTCAACAACGAATCGGGATTTATTTTCCTTGGCCAGCAGTTGTTATACAAGGATATCCAGACACTTCCAGCAGTGTCATATCATACATACATCATTTACATCATACCATAACATATATGTCTATAGTACATTACCTAAGTGCATCATGTCATACATGCATACATAAAGCATAAACTAATGTTGTTATACAGAATGCTACCTTGTTTTCAGGTTAATTATCCAACAAACAAGCTTATGATCTTTGAGACTGCTTTATTGTAACCTCAGGGTTACTTTATCCTCCTGATGAGCTTCTTATTACTTTGGGACTGCTTTATTGTAACCTCAGGGTTATTTTATCCTCCTGATAGCCTCTCATGACTTCAAGACTGCTTTAGAGCTACTGATTGCTCTATCCTCCTGAAATCATCCTATTACTTCAAGACTGCTTTAGAGCTATTTATTGCTCTATCCTCATGAGGTCATATTACTACTTCAAGACTGCTTTAGAGCTATTCATTGCCCTATCCTCCTGAAGCCATCTAATTATTTCAAGACTGCTTTAGAGCTATCCATTGCTCTATCCTCCTGAAATCATTACTTCAAGACTGCTTTAGAGCTATTGATTGCTCTATCCTCCGGAAGACATATCACATTATTATTTCAAGACTGCTTTAGAGCCATTCATTGTTCTATCCTCCTGAAATCATATCATTGCTTCAAGACTGCTTTAGGGTTATCACTATTGATTGCTCTATCCTCATGAAGACATGCTGCTACATCATTATTATTCCAGACTCCTGACAGCTTTCATCATACACCCATATTTTGAACTGCTCCCCCCCTAGTGGCATCTTTAAGCCCACTCAATCATATTCAACTAGCCATCTGTACCACTCTAGTGCACTGGTGAGTGCAAATTTTTGGGCTTTTGTGTTCAATCCCCTTCAACCTTCCAGGTTACGACTGGCAAATATACCAATCTAACCCCTCAGGTTTCAGAAAATTGAACAGGGGCAGCTGTTGCACCCCAAAATTTGCCCTCACAATACAAGACTTTGTGTTCTAAGAAGGTTCACAAGGTTCACAAGTTCTCCAACAACTTGCATAACCTTTCATGAGGTTCATGAAGTCCATAGGTTGCTTCTTGAAGGTTCACAAGGTTCACAAATTTCTCAACATCTACAAGACCTTTCATGAGGTTCATGAAGTCCATAGGTTGCTTCTTGAAGGTTCACAAGGTTCACAAGATTCACAATGTTTACAAAGCTTTCCTAAGGGTCATGAGGTCTACAAAGCCACTTCATGATGTTCACAAGGTTCACAAGCTTCACAATACCTCCCATGAGTATCACAAGATATCTTATGAAGATTCACAAGGTTCACAAAGTTCACAATTGGTCAAAAGAGTTGACAACTCCCTCAGACAATGCACCTCCTAAGCAGTGCATCCAAAACTAGGGTTTTGACTTTAATCAGGCTAAATGGACTTCCAAGACTTCAAGTGAGCTTCATAACATCTTATATGTGTATAAGAACCCCCATGTCAAGTTTCAAGACTTTTCTCAAAAGTTTGCTCAGTCAGATGATCAGATAAGTCAAAAGCAGTCAATGCAGTTAAAAAGTCAAACTGAGGTCAACTGTGGTCAAACCAAAGTCAAACTTCATGATTTTTTTTGCCAAAATCAAAGAGAGGTTGGATTTGGTTCCAGGGGTATTTTGGTCATTTTACGCAAATTCAGCTAATTCCTTGAAGACGGGTTGTTATTAAGTTCTGAGGCGTTTATTTACGTGGGTTTGATATCAATTTGGTTTGGAAAGTCTGATCTGTGGAACAGGGTTTAACAAGAGATCATTCTTCTATCTTCCAGTTCATCTTTAGAGGGACAACAGTGAAAACTTCTACTGATTATTGGAGCTTATTCATGTCAAAAGTATTAAGATTGGATCGGATTAATTCAAGGATATTCGACTGATGAATCGTATGTTGAGATGTTTGTGAATTAAATCATGGAGAAGAAATGGAAGATGATTTTAATAAATATGTGAAGTTCATTCATAATATTTTATTATTATTACAATTTGTAAAGAGAATTTGGATAGAAAGTTGAATTTTATTCATAATATTTCATCACGATTTACAAAAGGGAAATAATTTGGATAAAAAATGTATTATTGAATTATTTCCTAATGCTTTTTTTATTACAAGTTACAAAAGAGGTGTATATCCTAAAAAGTCCTAAGCCCTAAAATTTCTAAGTATCCTTCTTGATGTCCTTTGAGCATCTCCGCAAAGTCTCCGATTCACCTGCACATCAAAACAAAACAAACAGAATAGAAAAAAAAGATGTTAGAAATTGTTTGACACTCTCAGAACATCGTCATCATCGAGTGCCGGGAGTGGCACAACCGAAGCTGCGTCCTACCCCGTTACCGATCCACGCCATCGGCGTCAGATCAAGTAGTTACTGTTCTTATCAATGCGGGACAACCGAGAAAGATGAAGAGGTAAAAGAAGTTCGGGCCGATAAATGATTAACTGAAAAGGGTCTTTATCTCAAAGCCAAGACAAAATGCCATTCATCAAGTAAATATGGTACCATCATTAAGTAAATCCCAATTGGTTTCCAAACTGATACAAGGGTAAAACAGCACATCCAATTCGGACTCAGACCCGGATGCCGGCGGGTCTGAATCGCTTTGCTTTCGAAGTGTTCCAACACCTGAAATTTCCAAGAACAGATATATCAGAAAAAACCAAGTTGTTGTCCAAAAGCATGATCTGTTACTAATTCGCATCAGAAAAAAACAGGTTAAGTTATCCAAAACAAATTGGACCAAACTGCATCAGACAACTAGTATCAGTACAGAAACAACACAAATTATGTTGAAGAACGGTTTCGTAATAAATCCGAGCAAACACAAGAAACATCAGGCATCGATCACGGCAACCTGTTTCGCATATCAAGTTCAGGGATCATGGAAGCCAAAGCCACAAGATGGACCATAAAGAATCAGTTCAGTTCGAAAACAAACCAAAGCTCAGGTCATATCAGTAAGATCCCACGGCCAAACTACCTCAAATTACTATGAGCGTCGTGAAGTAAAGCACCAAGCATGAGGGCTCAGTTCAGAACATCACAACCCGGTACCAAGGATACTGAATGATATCCAATTCAGTTCCGCATCAGAAATTGGAAGAATCAAGAAATAGAGTTCAAACTTCACAGTTGGATACAAGCAGCGAACCTGACATTAAAATGGATGATCAAACCTCAGTTGGATCTATATCAGAAAAAGCAAATATCAGTTCGAAAAAGGAGCCGAAACTATCAGTTAATAAACCAGTTATCCACATCAGAAACAGGTCAATATCAGAAAGATTGAACCAAACCAGATATCAAAGAGTAAATCCGGAACCATATCCAAGTGAATCTGGAAAAGGAAAGAACAAAATTGATTCAAAATCCAATTCAGAGATAAATCCACAACCGAATCAATCCACATGAAAAAAAATCCAATCAAATCATATCAGATAAAATCCCCAAATCTCTTCAAATCATATCAGTAACGTAAACTCAACGGTCCAAGCCCAAAAGAGAAATCGAAAAAAGATATATAAAGAACCATAGCACCTGATCAAACCCTAGAGGGAGAGAGGACAAATTGCGAACCCTAACGGGAGGGAGTGCAGAAAGCGGTCGCGAACAAAGAGTTGAAACCATCATCAAAGCCCATCCGCGATTATCAACGAGGCAGTATAGACTCAGAGGAAGCGAAACCCTCATCATCGTCGCTGTAATCAACAGAAACACCGTGAAGACGAAAAAGAACCCACCAAAGGAGGTCCGCCGGCGCCGTCATATCCGACGGCGAGCAAACAACCCCGAGGCTCAGATTGAACATCATCATCGCCTCAACGAGACCACTCGAACTCAGACCAGAAGGTTGAATAATCTATTTCGAAATCTCACACGCTCGGTGTTTTCTTATTTGTTTTTTCAGGAATTGTTGAGAAGGAAATCCGACATTGAATGATTGATGGAAGACGATGAGAACGAAAGGAGATGAAACACACAACGGCGCCGCCGAAAACAAGGGTTTAGCAAACCCTGGAACGATTGTGTAGTATTGGTGTGTGGGTGTTGGGTCGGACCGATACGACTACCGGCCCAACTGTTATGTTCTTTTTCTTTTTTTTTTGTTTTAGATATAGTTGAGAAATTTAATTTGTTTTTTTAAAATAAAAAATAAATAAAAATAAAACCTTTTAATTAAATTTAACTTTTTTTGATAATTAAGTAAAACTTTTTTTATTAAATAAAAAAAAAACTCTTTTAATACAAATTGATTTTTTTAGAAAAGAACTAAAACAATTTTCAAAATAAAAATTAAGTTCTTTTTTAAAAACTAACATTATTTCTCTTTTTTTTCTATATATAAATTAAATTAAGATCTTTTTCAAAATAACAAAATCGCAAAATTTGCATATTTTTCTTCACTGTCTTCGTAGTTCATCCGATGGTCGTCTGACTTTGCCTACTAACGCGTGTGTTCATTTTTGCAGCTTATTACGTTGTGTTTTATTTAAGTTTCATTATTATTGTAACTGCTTCTCGGTTGTAACCTCGCGAACAAATAATCGCATTTACTTTCCGCATTTTACTTCCGCTTGTATGATTTAAATCTCTCACACCTCTTCATCAATACTTTTGTCACATTGCACACATCCGAAGGTTAGGTCTAACTGTTTGGTCGCCGCGCCAATAGTCCTCAACTTCAAACCCTCAAAACTACAAACTACAAACCCTAATTTTCACAAATGCCTCGCCGCAGGCAAAATTACAATTTTACCCTTAGCATTAGGTCAAAGAGCCGCCGCGCTCATTTTAGGGTTTCCCGCCGTGGAATCCCTAATTTAACCCTAATTACAACTTAACATTTCAACGTAGAGATTTGGAGTTTCTACACTCCACGTAAGCGTGTCCTTAAGATGTGTTTATTCCCCTTGAGACCTTGACCACAGTCAAGAAGTTTCTAACCTCCCTATTGAGGGGAACTACGATTACTCTGATTCCACTCCCGTAAGGATACGTAGGCACAAGATGCGATGTCTTGCCGAGTAAACTTAGAATTAACCCCCTTTATTATTTATTATTGCTTATTTATATTTTATTTATCTTTGCTATTTAATTATTTTGCTTATTATTTTGTAATTGTTTCTTGGATGTAAAGTTGTTTAATTATTTAATTATTATTATGGTTAGTAATTAGGGAGTGTAACAACATGTATGTAATATTAAAATAAAATTAGATCATTTTAATATAAAGATAATTAAAATAAACACGTCACACACGTAAGTCGATTTTAATCGCCGTCTCACTTCCTAAGGATATCCCTCAAGTTGCCTACGAATACTGGTTAAGTGGGGTGTATAAAGCAAGTCCCTCAAATAGAAAAATCATCAAAGTCCCTTATGGTTGCCTTTACGAATCGAGTCCCTTTCGAAAAATGATGATGGTCCCTTATATGTGCTTATTACATCCCACAATGGCCTTCAAAGTCAAATTGTCCCTCACATGTCCCTTAACATCCAAAGTAAGGACTACCTACTCCATTATAGTAGGGATAGTCTTACTAAAGGAAAGAATGAAGAATAAGAAAGACCTTTAAACATTAGGGTAGGTTACTCCTAGGTGCTTGCTCACTTCAAAACTGTTTCACACTTAAACAAATTTTCAACAAGTTTTCAAACAAGTTCTTAACACATCCTTACATGGATTATTTATTAACTATTCTAAAAATTTTCTATTCACACACTACACTTTCAAAACAATTCAAAAGTGAGCTTGAGTACCTAAGAGCCCATGGATAACCATGGATGAAAAGGGTGCTAACACCTTCCCTTTTCATAACCTACCCCCCGGACCCAAAATATTCTCTAAGGTCTTTCCTGTTCTTTTATAACCTTTCCTTATGGATAAAATAAAAGTCGGTGGCGACTCTTGCTATCCGCAACATTGTTTAAAGTCAGTTCTCCCACCGTGTTACATTTGGACATATATATAGGTCTTGTATGTGTCTATGTCTTGTTTTTATCATATCTTGTGCCATAAGCAAGTCTGCCATGAACTGTTTGACATCATAGGTCACAATGTTTGGTTTACTCATGTTAATTACATCATGACATTTTACTGCAAGCCAACTGCCATGACTTAGCAGCCCCTGGATGTTAGTGCTTTTGCTAACAGTTTATTTTAGAAATCCTTGGATGTTGATGCCATTTTGTGCGTTAAGCTCTGGTTGGTTTGATTTGGTTTTTGCAAGACCATTTATTGGATTTAGAAGTGTGAGTTTGGTGTGAAGAGTTGGAGGACTATTATGAGGATTTAGGTTTGTTGTGCTTCACTTCTGTTTAGTGTCTAAGGGTTGTTCAGTTTGAGTTTGGTTGGTTTATGTGGAACAATTTATTGTGCAAGTTGAATGTTGCCAACTCATGATACCTTGCTTGGAATTTGAATGCTGAGTCTGAAACTTTTCTGTTTAAACCTGTTTTAAGATTTGTTTGTCCAAATAATCTTTTGCTTGCATTAAGTGGATGACAGCCTTTAGAGATAAGGTTGATGTTGGTTGGTGTTTATGTCCAATGCGAAGATGATTCATATGAGGGGCTGATGATCAACATAGTTATGGTTACATCTATGTTGTCTTAAACTTTTTTGAGGTTGCAACCTATCATTGGAAGATGCTATGAAGGAAACCCCCCACCCTAGTGGTTCTGTGATAGAAAATCAGCTGAAAGAGGTGAAAAGAAATTCAGTTAGTCAGTCCCAACCAGAAAAATTCTCTAAAAAACTGCTAAAATGGAGGACCACTCCTGTGCCGTTCCCTCTCAAGGTGATTTTTCAGAAGGCAATGTTTAAAGAGCATTGGAAAAGCTTATGTCACGAATGGATAGGATAGAAGAAATTTGTTTGAGGTTTCAGGAGAAAATGGTAATGCCAATGAACAGCATAGAGGCTCGACTCTAACGAGTTGAGCAGCAGCTTGAGACACTGTCTATGAAATGGCAAAACCCTGAATGGCCATCATGTTATAGAATATCTGCTCCTGATGCATCTTGTATTGATCAGATACCGACTCTTATGAAGATTGTCTTGATTGTATTGTCATCGGAGAAATTGAATCTGATAAGAAATCTTTACATACAGAGGTACTAAATGTATTTCCTCAAGATGACTCTCCTCAAAGGATGTCTGATTCAAAACATACGACTCAATTGCTCCCATGTCTTGTAGTTGCAACCCCAGAGTTTTCTGAGTTCGAGGATGAGGATGATAATGCATCAGAACAAGAATTGAGTCCTTCAAATGATAAAGCAAAGTTGTCAATCGATGACGCTTTATCTTCCGCATTAGCTAATTTTTCGTCGTCTTCTCTGTCATCAGAGCTTACAAAGCATGCTATTGAGTCTACTGATTTCCTGCTTGAGGTGCTATGGGCCTGATTGGGTTTCACCTATTGTTAGATTTGTTTTCTTTGAACTGGCTGCAAACCTGGGATGAGAGAGTTTTGGTATTAGCACAACTGAGTTTGTTTGTGAATCTCCACTTAGAGTATTAGGATCAATCTAACACTTAGTGAGGTGCTTAGCATTATTCTTAGAGTGAGGGTTGTCTCGAGAATTTCTAAAACTGATGTGTGCCTCAAATCTGTCTGGACTCCTTTTAGGACCTGTTTCTAAAACCATGTTTTGGTTGATGCTTGATGAGGGCAAAATTGTTACTATAGGACTGTTGTTGTTTAAATCATTAGGACTGTCATGAGAATTCTTGACAGCATAGGATCTCAACCTTGTGAATGCCAAGTCCATTTCAAACACATTTCACCAACTTACAAATTACATACCAACTTTCCACTTTAATGTGTCTTGAACAAGCCTTCTTGTTAGAACTCATTTTATTACACATTTGAAACTTGCTCCAACCATTTTCTACCTTTAATTGCACCTGTTTCAATCTGTGGATCTTTAAATGCATCTCAAGACCTCACCTTGCGTGTTCAATCGGATTTTATTTTGTGGGCATATTTTGAAAATTTAGACAGCACCATCGTGATCCTCATGAAAATTCAGGTGGAATGGACTTTTATTTCATGGAAATTGATTACGATTTGAGAGAGTTTGGATTGAAATCGTATGACACAATTTGCCTTGGTCTTGACTTCAACTTTTCCCAGCCTGCGTGTTTGTTTTGTTACTTATTGAGATGCGGTGGCATTAATACACGAATGTATCGCCACCCCAGTTGTAACACCCCCTTTCTATACCCCCAAATAAACAAATAAATCACTTAATCACTTATTGAAATTTCGTCAGAGTAAATTTAAAATATGGTATAAAAGGAGCATATCACACATACATGAAAATAAATCATACAACACCTGCTCAAAATGACATGTAACTGTGGGGTAGTTTTGAAATAGAGGACTTGGTCCTTACACCCACATTTCAATTTTCGAAATATCAGCGGAAGATTAAAACATTAAACCATTTGAAAACATAATATCATAAATATACATATCAAATCAGTTTGTTCATCACATCATCATGGTTTTGCAAAACACATTTGCCAACAGATACATATACAATGTATCTCAAAAGAATGCTATACAGCCTATCTAGCCGGTGCTACATATCAGAGCGCCCCGACAAAAGAATGAAGATAAAACTTCACAAAAAGAACCTCCAGCAACCTAATCTGCAATGCCTCATAGAGCATTATAAAACAGCAGAAGGGTGAGAAATATTATCATAATAATCAATGCATATAAATATATATACATATACGAAAACAAAGATACAAATATTTCACAATTCTCACCACAAATCATTCATAACTCATTATACATTTCACGACATGTATAAACACATATGAATAATCACAAAACATCTTTCACCAACACACCAATCCATTATTCACAATTCACCAAATCACCAATTCACATGCAAGCATAATTCATATAACAATGACATCAATGCTATGTGACTCAACACAACTCAATGCCATGTGGTACCAACACTTGTTATCATTTTTCGGTTTTTACATTTAAACCGGGTCCACCCTTCTAGACCGATAACAACAAAGCTCGTTCCCTAAGCTTTCAAACCCACCCTTCTAGGTTTGGGACAAGCCACTAGTCTCCACGAAACTAGCAAACATTGCCTCTTGACTAAATGATGCATATGCAATCAACCACAAATGCACTTAAGACCGATCTCACGTCTTAATCCCATGAATTCAAATAATTCCTCCCTTCAAGAATTAAAACAAGATTGCACACACAACATATCATAAAATCACGTATTCATACTTTACATCATCATGTTTATTAAACAATGCATGCATATCTTACAATATGCTCCCATGCATTAATTCACAATAATTGGATACAACAAATATGCATTCATAATTCAACCTCATTACCTTTTCAAACAATGCACACATATTCACAATATGTTCTCATGCATTCACAATATCGCATACAATCAATATGCATTTACACTTCAATATCATTACCACATTTATCAAGCAATGCACACATATTCACAATATGTTCTCATGCATTCTTCACATACAAACAATATGCATATATTTGTCAAAAGACTATATTTCATAATCGATTCCACCATCTAGGATTCACGCCATATGGCTACCCACAGCATATCATATCACAACATGCACAAGCTATACGTTATATAACAAAAGTATTCTGCATAATAACACATCAATCACACACATTCGCGACAGTAAAAATCAACACAATAATATGTTTTCAATTTTCTGCTATAATTGAACCAGGTACAGGCCTCAAAGCCATTTTTTCTAGAAATATAATCTCGTTAACTTACCAATGCTTCGAACGGGGGTCAAAACCGACTTACGGTTCAAGAGTTATGAATTTTTGAAGTTTTCCGAAAACCAGAATTTTGCCTAAACACGGCTACGGGATTTTGCATTTTCGCCCGAAAATCGATCGATTCAATTCTTTTTTTCAAAACAAACACATACTCATACTCACCTAACATATAGCAGTGAGTTAGAACCATTAAACATGATTTCTACGACGTCCGATTTCCACTCAAATCTCAAACCCTCAATTATCCAAAAATGTCAAAACTTACAAACTCAACCAAATTCAATCAAACGAAATCCAATAATCACGGCTAAACATTACCCGACTAAACTACGCAATTTATTTTGAATTCTAACCGTTCAAAACTCGATTCTACCGATTAAACCATTTATGCCCTAGAATCGAAAATGGAGAAAAACACTCAAACAAACTCAAACAATCCATACATAATCACATACCTTGATAAGATAATGATATTTCACACCCTTACCTTGCTCAAATCGATGCTTGAGAGTTGTTCTTGATGAAAATCCAAGCTTTGCTCTTTTCTTCCCTTTTTCTCCTCTTCCACTTTCTTTCTCTTCTTTCTCCTTCTTATGTTTCTAACTTTCTATTTCTTTTCCAAATTTCCTTTATATCACTTTCTATCCAATTTCCTTCCAATTTATTTTCCTTTCAAACATCTACCAATTTAATAAATAATCACTCAATTAATTAAATAAACCTCATAATTCATTTAATTAATTAAAATAATCACTTAATTAAAATTGGACTGTTACACCAATGGTTGTGACTTTGCCTTACCATGTCTTTGTCCTGAGTTTGACCCCAGCGGGGGCGCTTTTTTATTCATTTTCATTATTTTTCCATGCTTTGATATTTTTGCTTTGAGTTTCCATATTTTTTACGCGCGTGAGAGTCGCTTGTTGGTTGTGTGTTATGTTTCCAATCCTAAGATCAAGGGTTCAACTCCTAGTTTGGACATTTCTTTTTTATATGACTTGTTTATTTTTATGTCTTTTTATTTTATTTTAACTATTTCTTGTTTTGTTTTGTTTATTTAAAAATAGTTTAAATACCATAAAATCTCAAAAAAAAAAATATTTTTTTATTATTTTAATGTGTTATTTTATCTTGCTTTCTTTTTATTTTATTTTATTTCCTTCTTCTTTTGTTTTATTTATTTTGAATTAGTTTTAAATGTCTAAAAATCCAAAAATTCATTTCTTAGTATTTTAGTGTGATAAATCATTTCTCTTCTTTTTATTTTAACCTTCATTTTAATTTTCGTTTTAGTTTGTCATTTTTATTTTGAATTAACAAATTAATGTGTTTTCTCTTCCATTTTTTTATCATTCCCTTTTCTGTTTCATTTCACTTGTGAGTGAATTATTTAGTGTTTACTTGGTCTTGTGTCATGATCCCCCTAGGATTCCTAGTCCCTCCGTTTAGGATGGGAGTAGGAGAGACATTAAGTGTTCAATCCTTTGCATGATAACATTAGGAAGTTTCCCTTTACCTCAGTCTTAGGATCACCATTGCATGACAATTTTAGGTTTGGTTTAGTCCCCCTCTAGTGTGTCTTTTCTCTTCTCATCTCAAAACAATCATAAAACACCTAATAAAGGTTAATGATTATTGTGCGTTTCGAGCCTTAAGCACTTGGGAAAAGGTTGTTGGGGGGTTTCTCTTCAATGGCTTGGATGTTTAGTATAGCACCCTTTGGGTGATATGCGACGTATTCATTCCTAAGTCATAGTCTCTAGTGCGATATGAATTGCAAACAATTCAAAAACACTTCTTCTCTAAAAAACACAGAAACAAATCATGCAAACTTCTTTTTGCCCTTTGGGGCCTTTAATCTTGGAAAATCATTTTCGTAAGGAGAGTGTTGTTAACTCTTGGTTCTATCGCAAACGGTAACGCCGAAGTCTCCAATGGTCGAGCTGTATACACCAAACTGCTAGAACTAATTGTTAACCCTACTCGGGTAAAACAGTCGAACAAACCTGTGTTCCCTTTTAGCACGAACTACGTTTGCTCTGATCTTTCATACCAGATGAAAGTACGTAGGCACAAGACGCGATGTCTTGGCGAGCAACCTTCCCCCCTTTTCACCTGTAGTTAGCCGAACTACGTTGACTCTGACTTCTCATCTCAGATGAGATACGTAGGCACAAAACGCCATTGCTTTGTCGAGTCACTTTCTTTTTCTTTTGTCCTCAAGCCAGTAGTTAGATAGTTTCAATCACCCTTTTAGATAGACAACAAGCGTGGATCCCGTCGAGTACGACGGACGTGAGGGGTGCTAATACCTTCCCCTTGCGTAACCGACTCCCGAACCCAAGACTTGGTTGCGATGACCGATCTTATCCCTCTTTTTGTTAGGTTTTCTCTGAGAATTTCCTTTCCCTCTCTTGGGATAAATAATGCACGGTGGCGACTCTTCTATCATTGCCGGACTCGATTTTCGCAGTAGCGATAGGTATATACATGATGTTAAGAGGAATTTGATTTTTCTTGGTGAATTTTACTAGAAATGATATGTTTTCAAAGATGAGCAAAACATCCTAAGGGTAATGAAGGGGTCAAAGGAAGTCTTGAGAGGCATGAAGAAACAAGGATTGTATACCCTTGAGGCTGAGGTTGTAAGTGGTTTAGTAGATGTGACATACACAAAATCTGTGTTGAAGAGTGAGCTATGGCACAAGAGACTTAGTCATGTCATTGAAACAGGCCTGGTCGAGTTGTTGAAACAAAATCTACCATGCGGTGGCAAGGTTGGAAAACTAGAGTTTTGTGAACCTTGTATATTTGGTAAATCCCGTAGAATGAAGTTTAACAAAGGTAAAAGATAACAAATGGATCCCTTGATTACATTCATGTTGATCTTTAGGGGTCTGCAAAGAATCCTTCACACTCAGGTGTAAAGCATTTCCTATCCATAGTTTATGATTATTCCATAAAATTATAGGTATTCATCCAGAAGACTAAGGATGAAACTTTTGAAAATTTCAAAGTTTGGAAGACTCTGGTCAAAAACCAAACTGGCAAGAAGGTCAAGAGGTTGAGGATCGACAATGGTCTTGATTTTTGAAATGAGGCTTTCGATAACTATTATTCTGTGTATGGTATTGCAAGGCACAAAACTACTGCAGGGACTCCACAATAAAATGGTTTGGCTGAAAGGTTTAATCGAACCAGATTGGAAAGGGTGAGATGCGTGTTGGTAAGTGCATGATTGAAGAAGGTGTTTTTGGCAGAAGCTGTTGTAACTGCAACATACTTGATAAATAGGTGTCCCTCGACAGCTTTGAGAGTGAAGACACCTGAAGAAGTCTGGTCGAGACATCTACCTAGTCTCGACAGACTTAGAGTATTTGGTTGTTTAACATATGCTCATATTAGGAAAGACAATGTCGAACCTAGAGCTTTGAGATGTATGTTCCTTGGATACCTAGAAGGAGTCAAAGCTTATAGGTTGTGGTGCCTTGAGCCAGGTCACAAGAGGTGTATCACAAGTCAAGATGTAGTTTTTAATGAAGTTGAGATGACTTTTAAGAAAACTGATGACATTGGTCAAAGTTTGAAGGTCATTGAAGAAGAACTGGAACAGGAAGAGAGTCCTGTTGAGGTGGAGCATAGTGATGCTGAATTGCATAACCTAGATAAAGTCAAATAAGAATCTCAAGTTGCTGATGAAGATGAGGAGACTAATAATGAATACCTACTGGAAAGAGTCATGTTGAGAAGAGTCATCAAGCCACCTCAGAGGCTTGGTTATGCAGATCTCATAGCTTATAGCTTAATCTCTGCAAGTGAGGTTCTTGACGAGGAACCTAGAAACTATAAGGAAGTTATGAGAAATCGAAAAAAGACCGAACGACTAAAAGCCATGGATGATGAGATAAAATTTCTCCATGATAATAACACTTGGGAGCTGATCTAAAAACCTGCAGGGGCCAAGTTAGTCATCTGTAAATGGATCTTCAAGGTTAAGGAATGAATCAAAGGATTTATTTCAAAGCGTTTTAAGGAAAGGTTGGTTGTTAGGGGGTTCACCTAGAAAAAAGGTGTCGACTTTAATGATATGTTCTCACCTGTTGTAAATTATAGATCCATTAGAATGTTGTTAGTCATGTGTCATACCCTAATTTTTACCCCTATGATTGCACCTCATTTGCATCTTTGCAA
The DNA here is from genome assembly GCA_963859935.3 of Lathyrus sativus. NCBI lineage: Eukaryota > Viridiplantae > Streptophyta > Magnoliopsida > Fabales > Fabaceae > Lathyrus > Lathyrus sativus. Next base: position 635,880,865 of record OZ012740.1, on the reverse strand, counting down.
TGCATCAAGATCATAAACTTGGTTGTCTCCTAATCCTCTCATCTTTGGGTTTGCTTTTGCAGAGATCATCAAACACATCTTTGTGTATCTTTCGCTCTTGTACTTATAGGATTTACAGTTCACTAACCACTAATCAAAATACAAAATATGCTTTGTCCCCTTTTGTTTCTTTTTCAAGGTAGGGTTTGGAATCAAGAGCGTCAATTGATTGCATCCTCAGCTAGGGTTTGAGTTCCTTAAGTTAAGGTATGGTTAACCAATGATTTTCAAAGGTTATTCGTAAAAGCATGACCTCTAACCTCAAATCATAGAGTCTTAAGCATCATTCAACTATATTTGAACAAAGATGTTTCAAGTTTGATGACTTGTTTCTCAAGAAATTTCAAAGGTTCATATGTTTATTTCCATGCCTTCATCAACAAGCTTCCTCGAGCCATTGTAAGTCTAATCAAAGGAAAATCAAGAGTACATCACTTTTAGTTCATATGATCATCAATTTTCCTTGAAATTCAAGAAAATATCCAAGGTTGCAAGTTTGTATAAGGAGGTTTGACCAAAAATTCAACATTTTAAGTCCATGTTCAAAACTTTATAACTTCTTCATACTTCAACATTTTTTAGTGCTTCTTTGGTAAAATGACTCATCTTGACATCCTTTCCAACTTCTTTTCACAATTCAAGAGTCAATTATGCTTGGAAGATCATCAAAAGTTTGAAGATATTATAGGTAATTTTGTAGACTTAGAAATTTTTGGCCTAAATTCAAGTATGACATGCCTATATTCTAAGGATCATAACTTCTTCAATTTTCAACTTTTATGGGCGTTTCTTTTTCCCAAATATTCATCTTCATGTACTCTACAACTTTGCTTTATAGGTCAAACATCAATTCATGCTTTAAGGACCTAAAATCCTGAAGGCCATTTGTGCACAAAACTAGGTCATGACATGTTTGGCCTAATGCCTGACCTGATTTTCATTGCCACGACCTCAACTTCCAACTCATGCCATTTTCACCTCAAGCATCCTTTTAGGTTTATTATTTTTGCATTGTGTTCTCTTCCATGAAAGGATCATTTGGTTCAAAGAAAATCAAGAAGTGCACTAGTAGATTGCATTTGGCCTAGATATGAACATGGTTACTTGGAACTGAGTTATGGTTCATGATCAGCTTTACAATTTTATCCAATTCTCAATTTTAAGTCAAGCCTTACACATGTTTTGTCCACTGGAGGGACTAAGCAAACCCAAATGGTGTCCCAAAGTCCTTGGACAGATAGAGAGATGAATGGAGAGTGTGCTCAAAAGAAATGACTCAAAACATATAAAAGAGAGCAAATAATTCATGTTAAAAGAGTAGAAACATTCACATATCACACAAGTAAAAACCTAAATGAGAGGCCTAAAAGATGCATAAACTTGAACGAGTTGCAAATCAAATTAGGACCTAAAATCCAACATCAGGTGTGTGTGTGTGTGTGTGTCAGGATTCATTGACATCAAGTGTAAATAAAAAAAAAAACTTAAATTAAATCTCAACCGTTAATAGAATTGAATCAAATAATCATATTAAATTAAATATAAAAAAAATACATGATTATATATGTTAATTTTACTTAGTTCTCTTTTTATTGCAAGTATGTAGTCTATGTTGCATTTTCTTTTATAAATGAGATTTAAAATAATTATAAATTAACATAATCATAATTTAAATCATTTAATCTGTCCACTAAGAACTATAATAAAATCTAACTTAAGTGATAGAATGATCATCAAAAACAAATTTTAAAGGTAATTACCTTACTATCCATAATATAAAAATACTATATAGTAATAATATGAGATACAAAGTTAAAACTATAAATTCATCACATAGACCAAAGTGGTCCATTATACTTCTGCAATATTTTACACGCCGCTTTAAATGCACAATTTAGAATTATTATTGTTTGACAATATACAATATAGAGAATTTAGAAAGCTGCCTTTCTTTTTCTTGACCAACAAACAGCACTTAGTTGAGTTGATCCTCCTCATTGTCATTTAGTACTCTACTATTATTTACCATACATACATAGACATTTGTTTGTGGGGTGGTGAATATATCAATTAAAATAAACGATTGTATCATTGCCTCCACTCAACCTATTCTCTTTCAAATTATATATAATATCCTCACTCATAAGCTACTTATGTGTACATGATCACAAATATCAATTCATTATTGGTTAAATGTCAATTTTTATATTGAGTTTTCAATATTTATTGGGCCTCATGAGGACCAAGGGTAAGAAAAATGCATATAAAACAAATATGTTGTGGCAGGCAAATGTGAATATGAATGTGTGACCACATAAATAACTTTTTTGCTGGAATTTAAACCGACCTTGGAGAGCACGATAGCTTACCATACCGTTCACGGAATAACATAAGGAAAAATGTTATTTGAGCTTCATAAACAAAACTGAAAAAGCTATTGATGTATTGGAACTCACATGCAAAGCTAGATACAAAATAATTAAATGTGAATAATGAATCTTGTGTGGATATAAAGTTGATGACTAGTGATTTGACTAAAAATGTTTCTATATAAAATTATGGATTTAAATATACATTATCATCTTTTTTTGCAAATATTTGTTTAAATATATATGTTCATAAATTAATAACAAAATTTATGCTTTTATAAAAAATATATATAATTTTTAAATTATTAAATATGGAAATTACCATTTTTATAATTCGTGATAAATCTTTGAATAAAACACAAGAGCATGGACTCAATCACTCCTCACTTGATGCACACACACATGGAAATGTGAAATATTCAAAGTTTTGCTTCTTTACTCGGTGTACACTTTGCACTATTGAGAATTAAGAGAATGAAAATTTTAGATTGAAAGAAAAAGAAAGATATATTGTAGTGTACTATTATGTTTTACAAAGTTAGGATATTAAAATGAGATTGCTTTGCACAATAAACAACTCAACAAATTTTAATTAACTTTCAAACTTTAACTATCAAAACAAATTGTGTTTTAAAATAGAATTTTCTCACAAAACAACATGTTACCCAATCATCAAGCAACCTCTTAACACTAAGAATTATATATTTTTAAGACACCATCTAATTTATTATGCTTAAGCTTTCTACCTTATCATGCTCTAAGTTTCTTGAACAATTCAACTTGTACTGCCTTTCATTGCTTACTTGATCCTTAAAGTAATGGAATCTCATCAGTATATGTTTAATTCTACTATAAATAACATGATTCTTGGCCAGACTTATGGCAGATATGTTGTCAATTTTTATATTCATAACTCCATGAACCTTGCCTTTAATTTTATCAATCAAGTTCAACAACTATATAGCTTGACAAGTACAAAGTGAAGATACAATGTGCTCTGCTTCACATGATGATAAAGTCACTACAAGTTTTTTTTTTCGAACTCTAAACAACTGGTGCACCACCTAATATAAACACATAACCTCATGTAGATTCTCTATCATCGGCATCACCACAACAACTAGAATAGGTGTATTCAACAAGCATGTATTCTCTTCCTTCACCTGCAACATTTGGCTTTTGTATGAATCTACTCATCATACCCACAATATATCCAAGATCAGGCCTTGTGTGACAAAGGTACCTCAGTGATCTAATAATCCTAATATATATATATATATATATATATATATATATAATCCTAATATATATATATATATATATATATATATATATATATATATATATATATATATATATATATATATATATATATATATATATATATATATATATATATATATATATATGATCTTGCCAAACAATCAAAACCTGAGATGGGCCAAGGACAAACGTCTGTGATGTTGGGTGTGAAAGAGGAGGAGGGGGTGTACCTGCAAGGCACTCCGATGCTAAAGTAAGAAAACGAGTAAGAGAGCGAGCAAGTACAGAATATGTGTGTTTCAAGGTGAAATATTGGATACCTGACCCTCTCAAATGAGAGGGTTTTTATAATTCTCTCAACGCTTGGTCATTGGTCCCTATTTTCGGTGGGAGATAATTGTTTCCCGAAGAATAGGTAACTGCTAGAAATAGTTGTAGGGACGAGCAGACAAGCCCATAACTAGTCGTTGGCACGGGCAGGGGCGTAGTCACGGGCATAAGCATCTTGGCTATTTCTGGATGGTGGAACCGTGCGTGACGGGCAAAGATTGACGGGGAGGGGTGTTGTGACCAAGGGTAAATAGGTCAGCCTCCCCTGTTGGAGGGGCAGAAAGGTAAAATTTATACCAAAGAGGTTGGACTTAGGCAATTGGGTTGTTCTGGGAGCAGAAGTGGGTTGGGTCATGCCTAGCAATTGGGCTAGTCCGGAACAGTAGCCCCCTAATTCGTTGCTATCGGGCACGATAGTGATGACTTAACGATGGTATGCTTCCCGGGCATAGTCGCCGTGAGTTCCCTTGTGTTTGGATGAACACTTGCTCGGGCACCAGGAATGTTGGTGTCGGGGATCTTGGGATCCGGGGAGCCCAACGGTTGATGGGATCTGAAGAGTGAGGATGCCATGTGTGCTTCGAGCCGTCTGTTACATTAAATGTATGATGATGGCTAAGCTAGGGTCATGATGATGCCCTACCCGCGCGTGCTCGTGCACGTGCCTGTCATTTGCCTATAAAAAGCAAGAAGGTTCGTTCATTCAGAACTTTCCCTTATCTTCCTTCTTGCCCGTTTACTTCGCCTGCCGCCCATTACCTTCAAGTTTACTCCGACCACCATACGACGTCTGACCAGAGTTATTTTAGGTCCAAAACTTCTTCCTCGACCACATAAGTACATCGATTCTTTGTTTATTCCTTATTTTTCTGATTTGATGTCTTAGATTGCATGTGGTAAGGACTGAAGTGACTTAGTTATAGGATGTAATTAGTGGTGGTTGTTGGTAGCAGGCGGTGACGCGACCATCTGTCTGCTGCCGGCAATGTAGTTGCCATTTTTAGGAAGGCAAGTTAGCAACCCATAGGTTTTAGTTGATCTCAGGGAAGGGAAGACACGGCGGTGCCATTGCCGGAGGGGTCATGGACTCTGGTGGTTTCCCCGTGGGATTTTTGGGTTTTATGCCCGGGGACTATCCTCGGATGTGCTAGGGAGAATTACCGGGCATTTCCTCAATTGTTTAGCTGCACCATTTGAGTAGGGCTTAGGTTAAGGATCCTGTCTTTGACCCTTTGCGCGCCCTTTCACTTGACTAGCAGTGGAAGGGTGGATTTGATTTTGTCATTGAACTCACTTTTTTCCTCTGCTTTTCAAGTAAAAGAGATGTCGCACAGGACTGACGAAGAAGAACACCTTAGAGATTTGTCCGAGGATAACTCTTCGGAGGACACTGAGATAGACGATGACTCCTCGTCCCCTGAGGTTGTGGGGATGTCTGCTGCAAGGTCATCGGTGGATGAGTGGACGGTGGCCGAGTCAATGGAGCATGCCTCTCTTTTTGCTATGTGCACCGGAGACGCATTCACCATGGTGGGACCAGAGGGAGAGTGGAGGGTCCATTTTCCTTCAGAAGATGAATGTATTTGCTCGGCGTACGGGGAGCGATTTCCCATGTACGAGTATGTTTTTAAAGAGATAGGGTGGAGATTACCCTTCACATAATTTCAACGGGCCGTCTTCGTGCACCTCGACCTAGAACCCTCTCAACTGCACCTAAACTCCATTGCCTTCATGCGGGTGTATGAGTTGGTGTGCGATTATATGCAAATCGGGGCCACCCTCCCACTTTTCTTCATCGTCTTTCATCTTCAACTGCAGGTGTCAGGGAGAAAGTTTGGTTGGGTTTCTTTGAAGCAAGGGAGGAAGCTGTTCAAACCCTTCTCTGAATCTTTCCGGACTTTTAAGGAGAGATTCTAAGTGATCGAGCCGATGTCGAAGAGGGCTACCAACTCAACTTTTGTATGGGAGGTATCCACGGACGAAAACGGGGAGGACCTGATAGATGAGGAGGGAAAAATAGTTGCCCGGAGGCTGTTCACTTTCCCTTTCTGCTGGAGCGGGGCTCACTTTACCCGTTCGACTGAAGAGTACATAGTTTCTCCTTATCAGTTGGTGGAGGATGATCGTGCTAGCTATGCCAAGCTAGTGGGCTTCATGGACGGTTTCTTTCCTGCCTAGTGCATGACTCGCACCGGGCAGGTTCTTTACGAGGAAGATGGGGGCTTGCAGATGGAAGCCTAGTATATTAATACCAAAGAGCTCCTCGAGTGCAGTACTCTCAAGAAGGCTCTTGAACTTTTGAATAGTTTCTCGCTTTCTCTTATTCTGCTCGAGATGTTTTCTTTCCCCATGCTTATGTGCTTGTTATTTTTGTAAGAAAAATGTGTTCAACGTAGGAAAGGATGATAAAACATGCCCAAGGGAAGATGAAGGGTGGCGCTGCTCTAGGGAGGAGTCACCTTGGTCAGCAAACGGTTCCCCCTCAGACAGGGTCTAGGACTTCATCCTCAACTCCTCCGGCAACTCATGCATCGCCTCTGTCCGTGAGCTCGAGGCCTAAGCGTGCTCGCACAAACGAAATCGTGGACCTCAATCGAAAGTCTACTAAAAGCAAGTTCGAGTTGCCTCCCTGTTTTCATAATTTGAAATTTTTCAAGGGGTCCTCTATGTCCATTCCTCGGGAAGAATATCTAAAGCTTGAGGAAATAAACTGTCCCAGCAAACAGGCCATGCTTGCCCAGGATGCCCTTGCCTTAATGAGGGTTCCGGAGATGGTTGTGGTATACACCGAGGACGACTCTCCACTAGAACTTGAGTTGAAGAAGTCCCAAGCTGCGGTGGCATCCCTGGAGGAGAAGGTCAAGAAGCTTCAGGAGGAGAGAGAGAAGGAGCTCGAAGATACTGCCCGCAAGGGTCGCGAGGAGGTGGCTCTGGAAAGGGATGTTGTGCCTGCTAAGTTGAAGGTTGCCGAGGATTTGGTGGAGAAGTTTCAAACTGCGGTTTCCCCTGTTGAGGATGAGCCCGAAGAGACAAAGAAGCTGATGACTCGATCAGAGTTGGTCGCTCGGTTCGCTCAGGCTACTGACGACCTAGTGGCCATTGGCGAGGAGGCTTTTCAGAACACAGTGGACCGGATAAAGCTGGTGAACCCTGGGGTCGAGCTGACTACGGAGGGCACAGGGTTCCTCTATATGGTCTAAGATGGCCAGATAGTCGTTCCAGATTTCCTCTGGTTTGTTGAGGGGGTGATGAGCAGAGGCAGGCGTCGCAAGAGGAAGCTCAACAAGAGGAGTAGTTTTATGCTTTGGCCTGCGTGTCATTTAATTATTTGTATTTTATTGTAATTTTATTTTGTGGGGCTTGGTCCCCTTTTTATTGTACCATGAACATTTGCGGTCTTTCGTGGCCATGTTATATAATATGTACAAGTATGTTATATGTTTGTATGTTTGTTAAATATTTTCTAAGTGTCTAGTGCCATCCAACGCGGTTGTAAGAGGCACTTAGTAATTTGTACTGTTCTGGGTATGATCGAAGGACGATGTTCGACAGTGCGGGGAACTGACCGAAATGCCTGGGTTATTTCCAAGAAGGGGCGAAGCTTAGGCCATGATTATGGCCTGAGTTCGCGGCGTGAACTTCCCTTCGTGAGCTAGGAGTTCTGCCATTCATGGTACTATGATGACGACGGGCTCGGTCAAGGAACCGTCGTCGAGCATGGGTAGGTATCTTCACCAGACCCTTGCTTAGATCCTTTTGGTGGTGCATCACTTGTACCTGGGCGTGCACCCATAGTCGGTCACAGTGACCGCCGCTTGGGCGAGACACGTCGACAGCAGGGGGCCTTAGCTGTAATATTGTTTCAGCTTTTCGGTGTTTCATGGTCGAGCTAATTCTTTCCCAGTTAGGTATTCTATGTAGTAGGCCCCGTTCCCCATTTTTGTTTTAATGCGGTAGGGTCCTTCCCAGCTCATGGGGAGCTTGCCCTCTCGGGAATCTTTGTGATTCCTTCTTAGGACGAGGCTGCCTACTTGGAATTCTCGTTGGATGACCTTGGCGTTGTACCTAATTGTTATCTTCTGCTTGAGTGAGGCTTCGCGGAGGGCTGCCCTTGTTTGGACCTCTTCGACGAGGTTGAGTTCTTCCCTCAGGGCCTCGCTGTTTGTTTCTTCGTCCAAAGGTGCTTCAGTTCGTCTGGTCGGCACGTGAATTTCAATGGGGATTACCGCCTCTGTCCCGTATGCTAGGAGAAAGAGGGATTCCCCAGTTGACGAGTGAGGTCTAGTGCGATAAGCCCAGAGCACGTTGTGCAGCTCCTCGACCCACTGCCTCTTTGTTTCGTCCAGTATTCGTTTGAGACCCCGTAAGATTACTTTGTTCGCCGCTTCAGCTTGCCCGTTAGTCTTTGTGCTTGACGGATGCAAAGTGTTGTTTAGTGCCTAGTTGAACGACGAACTCCTAGAATTTTTTGTCTGTGAACTGTATCCCGTTGTCTGTGACAATCGTTTGAGGAATGCCGAAACGGGCAATGGTGTTTCTTTTATAGAACCGAAGTATGTTGTGGGTCGTTATCTTAGCCAGGGCTTCAGCTTCTATCCACTTGGTGAAGTAGTCCACGTCCACTATTAAGTATTTATTTTGGTTGGAGCCTAAGATGAAGGATCCCAAGATGTCCAAGCCCTACCAGGCGAAGGGCCACGGGGAGGACATCGCCTTGAGCTCGTTGAGAGGTTCCAGGAGCATGTCCCCGTGCCATTGGCATTTGTCGCATTTCTTCATATGTTCTTTCGCATCGTTTTGCATGGTTGGCCAGTAGTAACCTGCTCGCAGAGCTTTCCTCGCGAGGGACCTCCCACCTAGGTGTTGGCGTTGATTCCTTCGTGGATATCGCGTAGGACGTGGGTGACCATCTCCTCTTTGACGCATTTGAGGAGAGGTATGGAGAATCCTCATCTATACATTTTGTTCTCGACCAAAAGGTAGGAACACGACCTACGCCTTACTACGCTGGCCTCCTTTGGATTAGATGGCAGCTAGTTTTTAGTGAGGTAGTTGTATACTGGAGTCATTCACCAGTGGTCGTCGCCGACGAAGTATACGTCGAGGGTCGTGGACGTTCTCTCGATGCTGGGTCGTGGGAGTATCTCCTGGATGACAAATTTGTTTCCCTCTTTCTTCTTTGTACTGGCTAGTTTCGATAGGATGTCTGCTCGGACGTTGTGTTCGTGGGGAACGTGTTTTAGTTCCCCGGAGGTGAGCTTTGCCATCTTTTCCTTGACCAGGGTCAGGTATTCAGACAAGTTGGTGTTCTTGAATTATTGGCTAAGAGCCAAAAAGGAAAGGAGAGTGGAGCTAGAAATATCTAATAACATAGATTGTCTCGTGGAGGGTATGATAAACTTGAATAGAAAATGATTAATAGAAAAAACAAAACTAAGGGAACTAGAGCTAGAAAGTCCTTCTAGAATCCTTAATTGCAGTCCATCTCCACCATCACGCCATGAGAAATGGAAGAGGAAACGTCAAAGATAAAACTGCGAGTTCACATCAGATGTTACACGCGAAAATGACTGAAAAGATTGTAAGGTGATAATTTTTTCAATATTACTTAGTTTAGTTAATTCAATTCAGTCAAGATAATTGAACTTTTATATGTGTTGTAGGATATACTGGATGAACAAGCCAAAGCTGGTATCTTCATTCCACAAGATCGTCGTGACATCTTAGTAGAAGCGATTGGAACTGAGGAGCATGTTGGGCATGTGTCGTGGTCATGGAATAGGGGTCAGCTTGAAGTTATTTTTTGGACATTCTCAACCAATTAAAGAATTAAACCGTATGAGAGAAATTGAAGAGATGGCTGCTAAAAAGATGTGGGATGTATTAAGACATGAGCGGGAGAAGTGGACTCATAATGTGATGGAGAAGTGAACTCAAGAGGGACGTCTGAGGGTGCATCTTGAGGAGCGGGAGGATGCTGCAATAGGAGCAGGAGAGGATGTTGTAGGAGGTGAGGGAGGAACAAGAGAGGATGTTGCAGGAGGAGCGGGAGAATGTTGCAATATAAGCAGGAGAGGATGTTGCAGGAAGTGAGGGAGGAACAAAAGAGGATGTTGCAGAAGGAGCAGGAGAAGATGTTGGAAGAGGTGCGGGAGGAGCGAGAGGTTGGCTGAGGTTAAACGAGAGAAGGGTACCAGCGATGTGATTGAGGTATAAATATAATTTAAAATATTTGTGTTATTTTTGTCATTGTTTATGTATTTTAATTTTTTTTTTGGTTGTTTGCATGATGCAGAAATTGAAATAAATGGGTGTACTCAACCACCCAATTTCAAATCAGTTTGACATATATGAGAAAGTAGTTAGAAAGTTGTTATGGGTGATGCAAGTACGAAAAATAGTTGCTATGCCTCACATCACAATATTGAGACTGCACCATCTCAAGTAGATAACACTCAGAGGCTATCAAGGATGATAGATGAGTTTCTAGAACTTTTTGAGTTTAAATTAAAACATGAACCACAACAATCTTTTATACTACATAAGAGTTATCTTGTGAAACTTTTGAAGGCAGATGATTGGCTGGACATACCCGTAATACAATTGTGGTGCTCGTAAGTATAATTTTTATGGTGATTTCAATTTATTTTCAATGTTTTCATACTTTAACATAAAGATTTGAGCCATGGAGGAATACAATTTTGTGAAACGTAATCTACAAAGTAGAAAACCAAAGTTCAGAGAACCACATGTAAGTATTACTTGTGTTTTTCAACATTCTTTTATTTTCGCTATTGTATTAATTGTGCTTAGTGTGTCTTAGTTAGTAAATATATGAAAAAATTTGTAGTCGCAGAAATAACCCGAGAGCTTTGAATGTGGATACTATGTTATGAGACATATGTTTAATATTGTCTCCGAAGACATTATTAATGGATGACTTAAGGTATTAACTTTATCCATATACATCAAATTTGTGTATATTTGTTAAGTTAATGTTGATGTTGTTAGCTTATCATAATTTAAATTTTGTTCAAAATATAGCGGTTTAGTGAAGAAACACCATTTCCACGAGAAGATGTAGGTGACATCCCATTACGTTGGGTCGGTGTCTTCCTATCTTATCATAAATCTTATAAACAATAGTTTTCTTGGTTGTTGTAAGCATTGTATAGATGTTTTGTCATTATAGGTGCAATTATGTATATGTTTAAATATGTATAGGTTCTCTTGATAGAGGTTTTGTGTATTCCAAATGTCATTTTAAGTATTTAAGCATTGTACATTTGGTTTTGTAAAAAATATAAATTTGATATTCTGTGTTATGTTCTATATAAAATACAAATAATTTGATTCTGTCACATAATTTGTATGTTTTGGATAAAAAATGATACATGTAAGTCAAAATGAGATTTAAAGCAAACTATAAATGAAAATAAAATACGTTATACCCCTTGATTATTAACAAAAACCGACATTAAAACGAACTTTTTTTCTCGATTATTATCAAAAACCGAGACGCATATGGCTTGCTACATAGTTTTGAAAAAAATAATATTGTTGGGAATCAAATCAATAACTTTTCAACTATCTCTTTAATAATTTAGAAATCAAGAATTAAAGTGACAAATTTTTATATCGCCTTTCGTTACCTCGCTTCTTCGCATCTGAAATAAATTAGATATATTTATAGTAGTGATTGAATCATGATATGAAGAAAACGAATCATGAGAAAACGCAATATAGTATTGATAACGGAGAAAAGAATACACTCAATAAAGATTCAACTTATCCGATGTTGATCCGATTTAATTGCAAGTTCTTCGTTTAAGACAAATAGGTTGTTGGACACTAGGTTTAAGACATATTCTTCTTCTTTTTCATCAGATGGATCATAGAAAATGTATAGAAGAAGAACACCCATATATTTAAATTAAATTACACATATTGATCATCTTATTTAAACGTGATATCAACTGCAACATGAGTATTAATTTCTTAAGGTTATGTTTGCAAGTTTAAAATGGAGAGGAGGACTTTAGATAAAAGAAAAGGAGAAAAATGAAATTAAGAAGGTTTTTTTTTTCATAACACAATCTCTCAAAAATAGGAAAACTCGTAAAATGTAATGAATGGAAATTTTGAAATTTTTTTTTTGTAAGAATTGGATATATTATTTAAATTTAATTTATATTATTATAATATTCTAAAATTTTAGAATACGTTAACCATAAACACACATTTATCTTCTTCATCTATATGTATTTTTACAAAAAACATGTAAAAATTTTCTATATTATAAAATCACAAATAAAACTTAAAATAATAATTTTATGTGAATAAAGATATACAAATGAATATTTAATAAATGTTTCAAATATTAGAAATGTGTTATTTGTTGGGCATAAAACTAAGGGTTTAATATATTCGAGGTTCTATTAAATACTTTTTATTTTATTTTTAATTTTTTAAAATATTTTTTAAAAAAATTAATCTTTATAAAAAATTTCTTCAAAACTTTTAATTTTTTCTGCTAAAACTGTTATTAAAATTATCATTAATTCAATGTTAAATAGTAGGTCATTGTTAAAATGTTGTTATTATGTTCTTAAATTATGAAAAATGTCATTAAGTTGTAGAAGAGATAAAAAAAAATTTAATCATTTAAAATAAAATTGAAGATTAAAAATGAAATATAAAATATTTAAAAAATTAAAAATATATTTAATCTATTTGAGAATAGAGGGTCTACTCGTGCTTTTCATTCGTATCAAAGTATAATAACATAATACCCATACCTTTTAGCCAAAAGGGCAAACATAAATACTATGAAGCCAACCATGATTATGTGTTGGATCAAGTTCAAGATAATAGCCACTACTCTTACTCATCACCACGTGTCTTACTATTATCAAATCACTAAAGATTATGCTCTTTAAGTGTCAGCACTCAAATGTGGTATATTATGCTAACAAAGAGTATATGAATCTTAAGTACAGATGGAAAGTGGAGATAGATAAAATATTTATTTTTAAAATTGAAACATTCAATCACAATGAGACTTTTTAATCATAAAATTTAATAATATTAAGTTTATCAAGAATAGTTATATGTGTGACAAAGAATAATGAAGATTGTGAAACTTGAATTCTTTGTGATGTTAAAAATTTCATTTGATTGTGAATTTGTGAAAATCAACTTAGCTAAATTTTTATAAGAAAATTATTGTTTTGATTATATTTTTATAGAAATATAAAGCTTTTTTGGAATACCTATTTTTAGAATTAAGTTTTTTATTTATTTAAAATTGAGTATATGATGTTTGAGTATATATATATATATATATATATATATATATATATATATATATATATATATATATATATATATATATATATATATATATATATATATATATATATATATATATATATATATAAAAATAATGTTTTTCGAAAATAATTGATGAAAATAATTTATCATAAGTTTGTATCAGCACTAAAGGTTGTCAAGTAATCAAATGATTATAATTTATTCGCGAAGACGTGGTGTTATTTTTGAATAACTTAGAGCAACATTAATGCAGGTTTGTTAAACCAAAATTCTTTATAGCTTACGTTAGTAATAAGGAATTTGCATTATAGGAGAGCTGACCTGTCATTCAAATGAACTAAAATTTAGTTCTCATTATCTATATAGTTAACGTTAACTATTCATGTGAAACCTATTATAATATTATTTAATATTAATAAAATATTCCAAATATTTCAAGAACGGTCCTATTATCATTTTTACCGTCTATAAATTCTATAGAAATTTTAATTTTTTTACACACAGTTTTACTTCTAAATTTTTTTCTTTCAATTTCCAATCTTATTTATTTATCAAATGGATCCCAACCAATCGAATCCTTATTATAATTATATTCCTATGAAAATGTAATTTTTTTTTATGTATTGTTGTTGTGAATTTTGTATCATATTTAATTTTATAATAAAATATATTTAATATTATTTTTAAGTTTTTAAGATAAATTTTATTTAAAAAATTATATGTATTTTAATTAAAATAATTAAATTAATGGTAAATTGAATAAAAAATATAAAATGTGGGGTCAAGTTTTGGTTTCTTAGAGACAACCACCATTAAAGTAAAAACTACTCAAATCAACTATAAATTTTTTAAATCCTACAAATCACTTTGGACCCACAAAAAATATCTTAATTTACCCATTTAGTTTACGTCCACTAAAGATGCTCTTATCCAAATTCGGTAGACGAGGTATCATCTAAATACTCAGAAGACTCAATATTATGTTGTGAATCCTTAGCTGACACATATGTTATTCAGGGTAATGTTAGGATAATAAAATCTCACGAAGATGTTTCCTGGAAAATTTGGCAATCGGTCAAAAATTTGGATATTGAAGGTGATGAAGATGGCGAAGTTTTTGAAGACATTATCAGAGGTTTTATTTGGCGGCCTATTCAAACCCTCCTTTTAAATCGTTTTTTTCGTTTAACAAAAATATTATATGAAAAAAAATTTATTTTACCATGTCAAACTCCTGAATCTTTTTGAATAAGTTATCGAAATAAATGAACTCATTAATTCTGAAATCATTATTTTTGTTTATAGTATATTTTTCTAGGTTGCAAGTATTATATGTGTCCTTATTAAAAAAAAAATAACTTAACTACTCTTATTAATATACTCAAAAGTTTAAGCATTCACCATCTTGAATTTTTTGTCCTTCGAATGTGTCTTTCTAGACTTTGAAAGACTTCTCTTTCATTTGACAATTTCGAAACTAGAGTGTTAAACATCTTATTTATCATTTTCGGTTCACTTTTTCTTCACTGATCTAAATCTCACTCAAATTATTTTTCTTCAAATCTTTGAACCGTAAGTATAGCAAAAGTGATTTGGCATTGACATTTTTTACCATCTATTTTTCATTATCCTTTCAAAATAGATTTTGCATCTTTAATTTTGTACTTCTTGAGAACTTCTAAATAATATTTGGTTTGACTAATGAAGGTTTCTTTTCCTATTTTCTAGATTTATAGACCCAAGAAGTTGTTGAGTTCTCCCATTAGGAACATCTCAAATTCACCATGCATTGTACTTGAGAACTCTATACGCAAAAACTCATTAGGAGAACCGAATATGATTCATCTATATAAATTTGAACTAAATAAATATGTTTTCTCTTACATTTTATAAACAACGTGGTGTGTATAAGGTGCTCATACCAAGCTCGAAAAGCTTGTTTGAGACCAAAGAGAACCATTTTTAGTTTGAAATCTTGGTTGGGGTTTTCGTTGTCTTCAAAACTCGGAGGTTATGATACATACACCTCTTTGTTTATAAATCTATTTAGGAATGCGGACTTAACGTCCATCTCATATAACTTGAATTTTAGACAACAAGTAAATGCCAAAAAAAAGTATAATAGTTTCAAGACGAATTAGGGGAGCATAAGTTTCCTCATAGTTTATCCTTACCGCTAGATTATATCCTTTTTTCATAAGCCTTGTTTTTTTAGTCATTATTCTATTTGTATCAAGTTTGTTCTGAAAAATACATTTGGTGCATATGATAGTTTATTTTTAGGACGTAGAACTAAACCTCATATGTCATTCCTTTTAAATTGATTGGGCTCTTCTTGCATAGTAAGGAGCAAATTTTTTCCAATAAAGACATCAGTGGTAGTTTCCAACTCAATTTGAGAGAAAAAAAGATAAATAGTTACATAAGTTTATTCACTTGAGAAAGAGTGTTTACTCCCTTTCTAATGTAGCCACAAATATATGTCTCATGATGGGTCAGTTTAATATAAATTATATGTTGGTCGTGAAAAATACAACACAATAATCATGCCAACAAAAACCATAATGTAGTGAGTATATTTTAATATCTTATCCACAAGTATTATATTAAATTTACACAAAACATAGGTGAGCATACTTGTTATTGTGAGCATTAAAAGTTGTAACTGTAAGAGTGATTCAAGGGACGCAATTGATTGGTTGTTTATAATAATTGTAAAACTATTAAACTAGCTAAGTTGGTGACAATGAACATGATGATAGAAGAGATTAAGTTTCCCATTCGAATCATCTACCCCTATTTTTGAGAAACACATGACTTAACCTATTATGAATCTGTTTAAAATCGTGACCTTTACAAAACATGTCTATCCAAGGAATTAGATAAGTTGTGTTTTTATTGTTTTCAATCATTTGAATTTATCACATGTCTCACTTTTTTGTTTGTTACTATTATTTTACATTCATTTTCTTGTTTTCACTTTATTTCATGTTTTTTATTGGCCTATTCACTCTGTGGCTATTATGCTCTGAAATAATCCCTCTCTAATTACAATTTGTTTCCCTCTTTATGAGATTATGGACTATATAATATCTTGTAACCATTGAATAATCTCTCTCTCTCTCTCTCTCTCTCTCTCTCTCACACACACACACACACACACACACACACACACACACACACACACACACACACACACACACACTTTAATTCCTTTTGCAAAAAAATTCTTTACTGTACAATTTACTTTTCTCTGCATTTTCACTACGCCAGAAATCACTTTTAGCAGCGCATAGAAAGACAGCGCTTTATACAAAAGCGCTGCTAAAGGGCCAGTAAAAAAAGAAGAAAAAAAGCGCCTACCAAAGACAGCGCTTTTAAAAAAGCGCTGCTAAATGGTGGGCCTAAGAAAGCGCTTTTAAAAAGCGCTGCTAAAGGGGGGGCCTAAGAAAGCGCTTTTCAAAAGCGCTGCTAAAGGGGGACCCTTAGAAAGCGCTTTTTATATAAAGCGCTGCTATATGAAATTGATAAGGCACCCTATGAAAGCGCTTCTAAAAGCGCTGCTAAAGGCCTTTAAAAGCGCTGCTATAGGTATTCATATTATAATTTTAAAATACCCTCCAGAATTTTAATAGAATCAGAACAGTCACACAACACATTTCTTCTTTCTCTGGCGAACGAAAACGAACGAACGAACCACTCTTCATCGTCCGACCATCAACTTCTTCCGTCCGATCATCCTTCCGACCATCACCGACCGTTCACCGTCCGTTTTTGAGTTCATCCATCCGTCTGCATTGCCGGTCCACCATTGTTACGGTACGTGAAGCTTTACTCTGCTTTTCTTGTTTTTTTTTTATCTTTTCACCATTGTTGTTCTGATGATATAGATGGTTTTTATCTTTTCAATGATGGTTTTTGTTGTTGTTGTGTTATTTGTTATTGTGTTAATATGATATATGAGATATATATGATATTGTTGTTGTTGTTGATGTAAAATAGTTTATATAGATGGTTTGTATTTGATATAGTTTATATTTGATATAGATGGTTTGTGTTATAGTTTATATTTGATATAGATGGTTTATATTGTGTTATATAGATGGTTTGTATTTGTTATAGTTGATATAGATGGTTTATATTTGTGTTATATAGATGGTTTGTGTTATAGTTTATATTTGATATAGATGGTTTATATTTGTTATAGTTTATATAGATGGTTTGTATTTGATATAGTTTATATTTGATATAGATGGTTTATATTGTGTTATATAGATGGTTTGTGTTATAGTTTATATTTGATATAGATGGTTTATATTTGTTATAGTTTATATAGATGGTTTGTATTTGATATAGTTTATATTTGATATAGATGGTTTGTGTTATAGTTTATATTTGATATAGATGGTTTATATTTGATATAGATGGTTTATAGATGGTTTGTTATAGTTTATATTTGATATAGTTAATATGATATATGATATATATGATATTGTTTTATAGTTTATATTTGATATAAATGGTTTGTTGTTGTTGTTTAATATGACATTTGTTGTTATTGTTGTTGATATTTGTTGTTGTTGTTGTTATTCTGAATTACAGGTATATTATGGCCAGCAACGAGGAAACATCACATGATGGAAAAGAAACACCCAAAGACGTTGAAGGCGAAATTAAAAGAGGCATAACGATAATGAAAAGTATCATCCGTGCGAGAGATAGAGGTGTAAAGTACGATGTCCATTGGAATGAAAGAGATCAGTTGGTTGAGCCTAATGGTGTGCTGCTGACAAGTTATATTGGAGCAGTTGTACGTTCGCAAGTTCCGATTACTTGCGATAGCTGGAGAATTCCTGCATTAGAAGCGGCTAAGGATAAAATTTGGACCGAGATTCAAGTATGAGATTTGATCATTTTTAATTATGTTGACAGTTACATCTTTAAATTAATTATACTAACATGTTATATGTATGTGTATTTGTTTGCAGAGATCTTTTAATATTGAGGATTCTAGGAGAAAATATTGTATTCAGTTGGCCGGAAAACGCTTGAGGGGATTTAGAGCGTTTTTAACCAAAAAATATCTTAAAGATTCTGATGGCAACTTTGTAGAGTCGGAGCGTCCAGCGAAGTACGCTGATTTGATTTCGGATGCAGAATGGGAGACATTTGTTGCGAAGCGAAGAACCAAAGAATTTGAAGTAAGTACAACTTATCATGAACAATGTATAGTATATATACCTATTCCACAAACAAACTGATATGACTTAAACTTGTTTTTTCAGGTTAAGAGTGGCGTAAATCGGGAACGGGCATCAAACCCTGCGTATCTATATAGAAAGGGGTGTTTGGGATATGCGCGCTTAGAACAAAAATTAGTAAGTGCATATATATGCTTTAATATGATCTATTTACAAAAAATAGTAAGTATACATAATAGGATATAATGCTTTATTGTTCGTCTTAATGCGTAGTTGGAAGAGGAGAAAAGTGATGCGACATCTCTTCCGGACCATGTCGTATGGAAGGCTGCCCGGGTGGGAAGAGATGGAGCCGTCCAAGAAGAAGTTCAACAAGTGTTTGAACAATGTGTAAGTACAACATTAGTTTTTGAACAAAGTGTATAAAATATTTAAATATGCTTTTATCTATATTTCAGGAGTCCCTATCCCAGACTATAACTCCTGCTGAAGACGATGATTGCAGGAGTTTATTGAGTCGGGTGTTGAATATTCCTGAGTACTCTGGGCGTGTGAGGGGCAAGGGATTTGGTGTCACTCCATCCAAACTGTATAAGCAGCCAAGGAAAAAAAATCCAACCAATAAAGAAGTGATGGCTACTTTGGAGGAAATGAAAGCTCAAATTCGTGAATTACAGAAGGATAAGGAGAGATACATGTCCGAAAGGCGCGCTCCAGAGGCCGGTAAAGCTACTAGTGACAAAGATAGTATCGGTTGTCCGCAGAAGCTTCCAGAGGTAATTGTATATATTACATTGAAATTAATTTAGCACATTTTTCTTAATTGACACATTAACTGATCATTATTTATTTAGGGCATTTCACCTTGTCGACTATATTTATCGTCGCCGACTTATCGCATGGTTGGCAAGGGAAAGGTGCATAACACCCTGGGAGACTTACTTCACCATAAACCCCTCCCTGCTGGATTTTTGAAAGTATCTGTTGATATTGCATTAGAGGGGGGGGCGTTGTTTCCTATGCCAGACGATGTATCAGACGCAACAGTGGTGGGAGACGCGATAGGAGCTTATGTAGCATGGCCGGCGAATCTCATTTTCATGGATGATGAGGTAGGTTGAACCTTGTAATATTCCAATGTTTTATTATCCATACATGAAAGTTATTCTGACATTTACACTTTCTTATTGACATGATGATCTTAGACTCCTACAAAATCCAAAACAAAAGATGATAAAATTATTGTGCGGGATACCGATTCAGCTGCATCAAAGTTACAGGTACTAGTACTACAGTTTAAGTGATTATTTTATTATAAATTATTTACTGAACTTATATATGACTTTTAGGTTCTTGATCAGCAGTCGCAACAAGTCAACAAGGGAAACATGCCTGAAACTTCCAAGGTGCCCAAAAAAAAGGTCGAGACAAAAAGAGCATTTGTTCCTCAATTTAGGTCGTGCCTTCAAACATATGTAGGGACAACAGACGTGCCTGAGGGCGGCATCCGTCTAATACATATGGATCAAGGTATTTTCGGTTTTGAATATTCCGAAACACTTGCTAAGGAGGATTTCGACCAGGTTTTCAAACATTTAGAATTGGGCGTCGGGGTTATGCATTCCTACATCAGGTACTTCGATCCATTTTAATTAGATAATTGAACATTTTAAAATTCGCTCGTTTAACTGAATAATCTAATGTTGATTATATTTTTTTTAGGCGCTTGTATGACAAGTTGTTGGTCCCCGCTGATTTGACTTCAGTATTCGCATTCTTATCTGCTAGCAGTGTCAACTCACGGATAATAGACCAGACACCAGAAGCAGTCAAAGAGTACACAGTCCAGAGATTTATGGGTGCGAATACGGAGAAGTTGTTTATGTTGCCATATAATACTGGCCATGGGTTAGTTTTTATTCTAAATTCATTTATTATAATTGTTCGATTTTTGCCATATTATATAACATTTCCATCTAAACTGTTGTCTTATTTTATAGTGGTCACTAGTTGTTGGTCGCAATTAATCCGATTAAAGAAATAGTGTATTATATAGATTCATTGGATGGCGATACAAACAAATATGAAAATCTGAAGAACATGGTTGATACGTAAGTGATGATATATAGTGTTCTGAATAATTATATATGTTTATTTATTATGTGACATTGTTCTAAATATGTGTTTATATTATCTTAGAGTTATACAAATATACAGAGCACAGAGAGATGCAACAGTGCCAAAAAGCAGGGCTAGCAACATCAACTGGATCAGAGTGGAGGTATATTTTCCCATGTTTGACTGTTATAGTGGTTCTACTTATAAAACTATTTAAACTATATATCTTGATAAATGTTCGTTCGCTTTTTTCCTAATACAGTGTCCTCGTCAGCATGGTGGGATTGACTGCGGATATTTTGTACTGCGCTTTATGAAGGAAATCATTCTTTCTGGTCAATTAGAGATTTCAATCATGGTATGGATCAATTCATGAGTTATATGATTCATTTTGATAATTAACTAATATTTCATCTGAGTAATTAGTATTAAATCGTGCTTGTTCTGTTATATTATGTAGTATTTTGATGAATTCAAATGCGCTACGTACTCGAAAGTAAAATTGGAAGAAATTAAGGAAGAATGGTGTCAATTTATGATTGAGTTAAGAATTCTATAATGTATATTGGATTTGTAATTATGTGTAAATTGTATATTGTATATTGTATATTGTATATTGTATAATGTACAATGTTTAAATTATGTGTAAATTATACTTGAGTTAATTATGTGTAAATTGCAAAGTGTTATTGTATAATGTACAATGTTTAGTTATATTGTGTTGAATTAAAGGCCAAGTGTTGAATTACAATGTTTAAAGGCCAAGTTATATTTAAGGCCTGAATTATAAGCAGGGAATTTAATTGTTATAAGCAGGTTTGTCTAAAAATATATAAAAAATGTGATTTTTCAAAAAAAAAAATTTTAAAAACGTGAAGTATAGACAGCGCTTTTACAAGAAAGCGCTGCTAAAGGGAGAAAAATAGGCATAAAAAAGCGCTGCTATAGGTTAGGAAAGGAGGGGTCTAAGAAAGCGCTTTAAAAAAGCGCTGCTAAAGGGTGGTCTACAAAAGCGCTTTCATAAAGCGCTGCTACAGGGGGGAGGGGGAGGGAGAATAGGCAGCGCTTTGAAAGCGCTGCTAAAGGGGTAAAAAAGCGCTGCTAAAAGTGATACCTTTAGCAGCGCTTTTTCCATAAAAAAAAGTGCTGCCTTTACCTTTAGCAGCGCCACTTTAGGCAGCGCTTTAAAGCGCTGCTAAAGGCCATTTTTGGCATAGTG
This sequence comes from Lathyrus sativus, assembly GCA_963859935.3. Classification (NCBI taxonomy): domain Eukaryota; kingdom Viridiplantae; phylum Streptophyta; class Magnoliopsida; order Fabales; family Fabaceae; genus Lathyrus; species Lathyrus sativus. The sequence continues at coordinate 635,858,993 of OZ012740.1, read as the reverse complement.
TTTACATTTCATGCAAAGACTCTGTTGGAGCATAAACAATTGTTGTATTTTTCATTCTTTAATTCAGGTTATGTTTTTTTTTTATTTACTTTATTGTTTATAAGTTCTCATTTTATTTTATGCATATGCCTAAAATTATAAATATGTATGCAATCTCATTCATTATGCATGAATAGTCTCATCGTAGACTTAGGATTGTGAGAGCTGACAAAACAACATACCTCATGTAGGCTTTAGTTAAAACTCTGTGGCGAGAAACTTAATTGATTACTTTGATCCCTTAGGGTATTTCGTATATATCACTACAAAAGTAGGATAATATCAGATATCAGACGATACACTGAAAGGTGAGGACCAATATCCGAGTTAAAGGGTTAAATAATTAAATTGAGGCTATGAAAGTGTCTCTGGTTTAACTGAGAAAATTATTTTTAAAAATGGATTTGCTTAAAGGTTTCTGAACTAACTAATTACTATACAAAAGTAGGTGATTCTTTGGTTCAGAAAACGGTCATATACTCTAAAAGGAGATATGATTATTTTTATCTATTTCATTTTTGCACAAAATTCAGCATCCTCATAACATAATGAAAATGAGATTTTACACGAGTAAGTTATAATCAGGCAATCATGATCCTTAGACTAATCTTTTATAAATTTTAAATTAATCAAAAATCATTTCAAATCAAATTCTATACTCTTATAGATTTGTATGCTTGCAGCCTATGAGAATTGATAGCCAAGTAACACGATTCGTTTGATGTGACCCTATAGAAACCTTGGGGGAATATAACTGCAACTGCCAGAGGTGTATGGTGTGTAAATGATTGGAGTATTTTTAAAAACATGATTACCCAACGAATTGATTGCCGAGTAACATGATCCTTCTAATGCAACCCCTTTCCCACACACACACACAAAGACCTTAGGGGAATATAATATCAAAGTAAAAGGTTTTATAGCACGTAAAAACTAGACTAATGACATAAATTAATTATGATTTATATCTAGAAATCATAAATGCTCCATAATAATATTAGTCTGATGTGCAAACCTATGGTTAGTTCTTAGTTTCCATCTAAATAAATTATCACAATTCCTTTGACAAGAGAAAGTATTAAATGAAGATAATGTCATTAAATGTATTAAATAAAAGTTAATTACAAATATAATCAAGAAGAATTATATTGTTTCAAACAGTAAGGGTAAAATCATATAAGAGGAACTTAATTTAAGAGAGCTAGTCACTTATCTTCATAGATTAACTCAGGTGTTAACACTGCACTAGAGTTGAATTAAGACTTGTCCCAATCCCATGCTTTTGTTTCCTTCACAATGACACCTATGATGAATTCAAATTTATTTGTGACAAGAGAATAGAGTTTATAAGCACATGTATTATTGTACCCTACAAGCAACATAACTCTGCTTCTGTCATCCAACTTTCTTCTCTTAGCATCTGGAACATGTTTGTAATAAACATAACTAAACACCTTCAGATGGCTCACACTTTTCTTATCTCCAGTCCACTTATCAAAAGAAATAATTTCCTTCAGCTTCTTAGTTGGACACCTGTTGAGTACATATGTTGCAGTGATAACAGGTTTTCCCCATAAGGTGTAAGGTAGATTCTTATCCTTTAGCATGCTCCTTGTCATATCAAGTAAAGTCCTATTTCTTATTTCGGCAAGACCATTTTGTTATGAAGTGTATGGAGCAGGAACCTCATACTCAATTCCATTCTCCTCAAAGAATCTTTTGAACTCCGTAGAGTTGTATTCACCTCCACCATCAATTCTGAGAATTTTCAGCTTCTGACCATTTTGTTTTTTATCCTTCACCTTGAACTTCTAAAACTCAGTAAGCATTTCATACTTAAACTTGATGAGTGTTATCCATGTCATCCTTGTGAACTCATCCACGAAAGACACAATGTACTTGTTTCATCCAAGTGAAGGTACTTCAAATGGTCTACATACATCAGAATGCACTACTTCTAAAGCATGTTTTGCTTTTGGGGCCACTTTGATGAAAATGGAAATCTAGGTTGTTTTCCTTTCATGGATATCTCACATGACTTCTCAGGCTTCACAATCTTAGGAATTCCATGTACTAGATTATTAAAACTCAGATGCCCTAAGCTTCTAAAGTTCAGATGCCCCAATCTCTTGTGCCACAGCTCACTATCACCTCCAGTACCTTCTGCACTAAGGCATTTTATTTCATTTGTTTCTACATTCACCTTGAATGTTTTGTTGCTTCCCTATTTAGATTTCACAATCAATTTCTCATAAGAATCATATAACTTCAAGAGATTGTTCTTCATAATAACTAAGAAACCTTTCTCAATTAGCTGGCCTACACTCATTAGATTTCTCTTTCATGTCGGAAACATACCAAACATCCTTGATCAAAACATTTTTGTCATTCTTCACCCTGGCCTTGACATTTCTCATTTCTTCAGCATTCAGATATTTATCATTAGCACATCTGATCTTTGTCCTCTTCCTAGAGTCAAAATTAATCAACCATTGTTTGTTTCTAGTTAGGTGATTTGAGCAGCTAGTGTCCATTTACCAGAAGTATACCAAATATCCATCATCAGACTCAGAAGCCATCAATAGCACGTGTTCGTCATCAGACTCTCCTCTGGCTATGTTTGCCTCTTCTGATTTCCTTTCCTTGTTTGACCAACATTTAGCAGCAAAGGGACCAAACTTCTCCATTCCCTTTTCATGTTTCTTCTCATCAAAATTGGAGGCTTGTGACTTCTGATAACCACCGTCATGTCTCTTCTTGGCCTCTGATCAGAACTACTTTTGACTCTTCGTACTATAATACGCCTTCAGAGTCTGCTCTACCTTTCTTTCTGAGGTTCTCCCAGATATACGCAACTCTTGTACCTCTAGACTACTCTTAAAGTCTTCAATTCTCATGGTCTTGACGTCCTTAAAGTGCTCAACTGCTACAACAATGTAATCAAACTGATGAGTAAGTGATATCAGTTACTTTTCAATGATTACGTGTTTAGAGAGGGTCTATCCACATGATTTTATCTCATTTGTGATTATATTACTTTGTAGATGTAATTAGGTACCTTCTCATTTTTCTTCATATTGAGATTCTTATACTGCTTATGGAGAGAGTGATGCTTCACCTTTTTCACTGATGCATCATCATCGTATCATCGTACCACTGTGTCCCACGCAGCCTTCACTGTTATTGAATCAACGATCTTCTCAATCACATATGTATCTACACACTGATGGATATAGAACTCCTTATGATTCTTCTTCCTCATTTCTCTATGTGTGTTTCTTTGTGCTTCAATTGCATCTACTGCAACCGCTGCGTAACTGTCATTGACGAGATCAAGAACATATTAAGCGCTAAAAACACACGCATCTGAATCATCCATTGATTCAGATTATTTCCATTAAAGATTGTAGGCTTTGTATTCAAGCTATTATTTCCACTGTTCATCTTCGATCTTTTACAAAATACTTCAAATCTACTAACACTCGTGTTTCCCAATCCTTCAGAATCAAGAAATGTGATTATTTTTCAATTTTGAACTTCAATTCACTGTGAACTTCAGAACCAAAATCAATCACATGCGCCTCACGTACACTTGTGTTTCCCGATCTAAACTAGAATCGAAGCTCTAGATACCAATTGTTAGTGCACAAGAATGAAGACGAAGAACAAGAAGAAGCAGAAGAAGAAGAAGAAGAAGAAGAAGAAGAAGATGGAAGATGATGGAAGAGAGAAACGTTGTAAATAACTTTGATAAAAGAATGAAATCAATTACAATGTATAAAAAATATCTAACAAACTTAAACCAAGGTTTAGCTTATATACACAAGCCCAAGCTAAAATGCGTCATACCCCAATTTTTTTCTACCTTTTATTTCTTTTTCTCAATTTAGTCTTACATGTTGCACTACAATTTTTTTTCCTTCTATATAAGCATGACCATTTCATTTGATCATACATTCCATTAATTATAGGTCGTCTATTTGCATGCATTTAAATATAGTCAAAGATGAGTTTGATTTTCTAACGATCTAGTTTAATCTTATCATCTTTATTTTTTTTTATCATATTTCATGTTCTAACTCCTTCATTGTCATTTAAATTTATAAGTCAAAACAGGTGGACCTTTGTAACTTTTATTTTTGGTATTCAATCATATGCTTAGGTTCAAACTTGTCTTTAATTTGGTTTTTATTTTACCTTGTGTGACTTATACTAAATATGAGCAGAGTTAAGATAAGAAAGTTTTTTTCTTTTTAGCTTTGTTTGACTTATATTTGATTTGTATGGGGATATTATTCTTATATTTCCCAAATAAGGTTATAATTTGGAAGAAAAGCAAAATAGACTTAAAAAAGTAAAAATTAGAACGTTGTGTAACTAATTCTATATTACTTGTTTTTGCATAATACAAAACTAGTACATTTGTATAGTATGTATTACATTTTATATTGCAAAAAATACAAAGTAGAAGTTGTTTATTTACACTTTATTTCGAGTGATTAATTACAATGTCACAAAAAAAGGAAATACAAAGAAGAAAAGTTGTCTTGCAACAGGGTGTGCCTTCACGTGCCTTTGACTTTCGTTTTATGCTCCATCATCATCCTTTGAATGCCATCACTTCCCATCATCCATCCTACATTTGAATCAAAATATCAACATAACCATGAACCAAGCATCACATACATATCCATGAGCGTAAACGAATCAAAAACAAAAAAGAAAACCTAGTATAATGGACAAACTACACATGCCCATACATCAATATACATGAACATGTGTAAAAGTTGAAACAAACAAAAAGCAACCATTCAAAATATCTAAGCAAATTGCAAACATGTTCCTATTTTCCCACTACACCCAAATCCCTTGATTTCAGGGACTGGAAAAAGGAGCTCTAACGGTTTGATTCTATCCAATTCCTCAAACGAGCAAGCATATCTTAACAAAATCTTCACACATATATCACTCTCAGAATCACCTCATATTCCTGCTCCTATAAATAACACCACTACCATTCAGGAAAAAACATATAGAAATTGATACCAAAGCGCTGCAGAAATTCATCCAAGACCATATACCTAAAGCTCAACATTCAAATTAGCTCGGAGCTTCTCATCGAAAATCTAAGTGAGTTAAGCTATACCCCCACATAAACTCAACATCAGAAACATACCATCAAAGAAACAAAGAAGTAAAGTAGAAGAAAGAGGAGGAAAAAAGTTATAGCAGAAAGCTGACCTCGTAAGCCCTTCAATCTAAAAGCGTTTGTTTGATATCATTATTTGACTTCCTTGCTATGTTGTTGTTAATACTTGAACCATGTCTGCTTATGTGATGCTTGCACCTGTTTGAATGTATTAAAACTAGGGTTTGTAACTATTTGTGTAGCTTGAATCCATGTGATGATGTTAGCTTCCAAATTTGACTTCTAGATTTTTTAAGAAATAATGAAAAAGAAGTACGTAAAGTAATGAATAGGTGTTTCGACATGGCTATATTTAATGTAGTCAAAATGGCCATTTGTGCAAAGAGGGAATGCTGGATAAAGACATAAAGAAAAATATTCTAAAGATGGTTCAGCGGAGATGGTATTTCGATGCGTAATTTGAATTCAAATAAAGGAGAGAATTTTTGTTCTTATCCAGATTTATGAAGAAGGACACGTGGAGTTTTACAAAAAAGAGAGACATGTCAAATGCCACTTGTCATTTGCTTATGGTGTAACCATTAGGGTCGGTTATTTTCTACTATTATAAATAGAGGGTCTTAGTGTTAAAATAGGGAGTGTTCCAAAGATTGTACAAAATTTATGAAAATACTCAAAGTATCCGCGTGTAGAGAAAAAGAGTATGTCGAAGGAAATGTACATTTGATTACACCATATCTTTATGTTTTTAATTTCAATTTTATCTTTTTATCACGAATTCTATCTCTTTAATTTTCAAGTTATTTAACTGTCTTTTGATCAAGTTTTTACATTTTACTTCTTCCAAAATTCGAAGTCTTTAACTGTTAGATCATGGATAATACGAAAATCTTTATTATTCCCCAAAACTTTAATTAATAATTGCTAGCACATGTCCTATGATTTGTATGGTCGATCATGTACGTAACTCAATTTCTTTTAACTGGAAAGACCAACGGCTGTTTACAATTTTTCTAGTAAAGAAATTGGCACACCCAGTGGGATGGTGCTAGTAGTGTTCTTGTTGCAATTTTGTTTATTATGTTTCTCATTGAAAATTTCGTTGCATGTTATTGAGAAGTGGCAAAGTAGCCACCAGTAACGAAGATAGACTAAGGAGAAGGTATACTAAGAAAATGGTGAATCCTAACCAGCCAAATGTTTCAATTCCTCAAAGTTCTTCGAGTAATAGTCGAGAACAGCCCTAAGCATCTTCGATTAAGGCAACAACGGTCCCAGTGACTATATCAGAACCAATTCCATCTATGGCAAGTTTGATGCCCACACAATCAATCACCCATAGTGAACCCATTCTAAATTATATTGGGCCAAAGGGCCCTCCAGTAACTCCCCCACCAGTGGGGATTGCCTCGAATAGGCCTTTCATGCCCCTAGGTTTGTCTATGCCTTTTGGAAATCGAGATCAACCATATGGAATGCCAACATCCATGATGGCGAACTTGCATAATGTCGACTCAACATTCTTAGAACCTGTAGTGAATGTTACTTTGCCACTACAAGGATCATGCTCTAGGATAAACATAGAGCAAAATAGCCAACCTGTAGGAATTGGTTATTCCACCCAAATGCCAAACTTGACCAATAACTCTGCAGCAGTCGTTAGGTAACAAATGGATGAGAGTAACCACGAAATGGTCCAAATGTTGGCCCAAATAATGGGAACAATTCTTAATCCCCTAATACAAAGCACCACTCAATCCAACCAACAAGCGACGATGCAAATGACACGCCTTGCAGACTTTTTTGGAGTACCACAACCTCCTCGACATCCACAGAAATAATACATATTGGCAAATCAAGGAGTAGCCCTCGAAGAGGATCCCACTATTAATCAAGTTTAACAAAACCAAGGGAATCCACCCTATGTAAATCTAGCTGATGCAAGAGTGGCACTCGAACAACCTAAGGTCGAAATTCCTAGAGCCCAATCCCAAATTCCCATCGAGGAAAGACCTAGGGTAGTAATGGTAAACAGGGACCAAAATGCTGATAATGTTGTACAGCAGATTCGACGTGATGATATGCCCGCAGATAATAATCTAGCAGCCATGGTCGAAAGAATAATGGCGCAAAACGGAGTTAGTTTTGGTCTTCAGAGACCAAATTATACTTCGCCACTTTCAGAATATATTTTACAATCAGACCTGCCACCTAGATGGAAGGTCCCTAAGTTCACTAAGTTTTCGAGGGATACCATTGAATCTACTGTCGAACATGTGGCTAGGTGTTTGATAGAGGCTGGAGAACTTTTGAACAATGAAAATCTTAGGATAAAATATTTTCCAAGTTCTCTCACTAAAAATTATTTTACATGGTTCACAACCTTGCCACCAAATTCAATCCATAACTGGAATCAGTTAGAAAGGTTATTTCATGAACAGTTTTATATGGGCCAAACCAAGATTAGTTTGAAAGAGTTGGTCAGTATCAAACGAAATTTCACAGAGCCAATCGATGATTACTTGAACATATTTCATCTACTTAAGGCTAGATGCTTTACGGAAGTGCCAGAACACGAACTGGTCAAAATGGCTGCTGAAGGTCTAGATTATTCTATTAGGAAGAAACTAGATACCCAGTACCTTAGAGTTATGGCCTAATTTGCTGACAAGTTTCGACAGTTAGAACGTTTGGAAGAGGAAAAGGCTAGGGAAAATAAAATAAGAGGGTAGCCTACGTCGAATCTAATGAAGATGATGGGGTCCAGTATAATGAGCCGTCAGACTTCGACAAAAGTGAGATCTATCTCGCTGAATTAAAACAAGGGCCCCCTTATTCATGTAAGGTCTTAGCTCCCTCAAACGACAAAAATTCGTTCGAACCCGATAAAAATGATAGGTTTTCTAAGAGAACTTACACCTTCAATGTCACTAAATGTGACAAATTTTTTGACTTATTAGTTAAGGATGGTGAATTGATAGTGCCTCCCGGTGCTAAAATTCCTCCTTTAGAGCAAAGGAAGAAAAGAGGGTTTTGTAAGTATCATAATTGCTTGGGTCATAAAACTTCTCAATATTTTCTTTTCAGTGGTCTTGTTCAAAATGCCACCAAAGATGGAAGATTGAGGTTCGGTGAGAAAACAAAGGCTCAGATGAAAATTGATGCTGACCCTTTACAGATATCTGACACCTATTTCACTGAGCCTGTTGTTGTGAATATGATCGATGTCATTGATGATTTCGCTCATAAAGTTAACATGATCGAAGTCGCCACAGACTTTGTTAACGATGTTGTCATGATCAAGATCACTGAGGATCTTGCTGAAGTCATTAATAATGAAACTACTTACGGTTTCGACTCAACTAAAATCACCGAGGATTATAATTTTGTATTGGTGACCAAAGAGATCGCTGGCGATTTCGTACGGATGGACAAGTTTGTTGATGGCCTTACAATGGAATTTCAAAACTAGGAATTGCCAAGGATGTCGCGATGGACATTAACATGGTCAAAGTCTCACAACAAACTTTGATGGAGACTGAAGATGAGGAGGAGTATAACAAGGTAGCCTTCCCAAAGGAAGAAGAGGGGTTGATTAATTTTTTTAACAAATGTTAGAAGAAAATTTGCAGGTCATGCTTTGTCTGAGGTGTAGCGTCGTGTTTGATAAAAAAACGACCCAAAACATTGAAGGAGTTCGACTGGAAAAATCCAGAAGGAACTGGAAGAATGCTAGTAGCCGCCAAGCCTTTGAGAAGATAGGAACATATAAGGGGTAGGATCAGGAGAAGCTGAGATTCCCAGGCACTAGAGCCACCACTTTCAAGCCAACTGCAGAGGCTTCTAAAGGAAAATGGGAGAAGCCAGCTGAGAACAGGGAGCAAGGCCAACAAAAATGGAATAACTTCAAGGTTGATAGGGGTTCATCATTGGGGTACCGTATAGAGTTTCAAGCTCCCAAAAAATCAGCCTACATCTCTGAAAATTACAAAGGTAAAAATCCAATGACCCGATCTCAATGGAGGATAGAACAAAGGAGAACAAAGGCTGAGAGAGAGAGGCTAGGGAAAATCAACAAATTGAGTCAAACACTAATGTGCCTGGTCGAAAGGCTAAGGAAAAAGATTTAAAAATTGTGAAAGCAAGCCTGTGAAGAGGAAGGCATTTCCCACCTAAGACAACAAGGCTGAAAAAGTGCAGGGGCGTGTGGAAGCTGAAGATAAAATGCTTACAGATGACTTTGAAACAAACTCAGAGGTATCCTTAGACATTATGGTAAACATGGTATCTCTACTGCCACGAGAGTTCGACCAGGTCACTGAGGTCGAAGAGTTAGAAGATAACACTGAAATAGAAATGGTCACTCATAGGCCAGTTTGTTATTATGTCATGAATAACGGTTGTGTCAAAGAGAAAAATTCATTCTTTGAAAGACCGGATGAGGCAATGAAAAGTCATTAGAAGCCTCTTTATATCACGGGAAAAATTGAAGAGGTACCGATCAACAAAATCTTGGTGGATTATGGCGCAACAGTGAATTTAATGCTACATTTCATGCTGAGGAAAATCGGAAAGTTCGACACCGATACAAAGCCTCACAATATGGTGCTCTCAAACTACGAGGGGAAAATTGGCTCTACCTTAGGGGTACTTCAAGTCAACTTAACAGTGGGGAACATCACTTGACAAACCATGTTTATGGTCGTGGAAACAAAAGCTAACTATAATTTGTTTCTTGGACGCAAATGGATTCACGGCATAAGTGTCGTACCATCATCTATACATCAGAGGATTACCATCTGGAGAATGGATGGTATTGTGGAAAACATTAAAGCTGGCCAAAGTTATTTCATGGCTTCAGTCAATCATGTTGGAAGGCATAGTTTCGACAAAGCATTTGGCTAATATTGCTCCATGCAATCCAGCCAACTTTGCGTTTACTCCAGATGACAACACGTATTGCTCTCTGTATTTACATCCAACTAATGGTTTTTAGTGGGATAGAGAGGTTGTGGGTGAAGATGACCTGGCATACATAGGGACTTCTTGAGTTGACCCAACAGGTTGGGGGAGCGAGTTTGGTGATAATGACTGAGTTGCCAGCGCTCGAAAGAGTTACGACTTATATAGCCAAAAATAAATTAAAAGCAGCCTTGGAGATCGAAGTGAAATTTATGGCTATTGAAGCCAACAAGGAATCATATCAAAAAGGTTCTGGTAAGGACTTCGACCCGGAGTCACCTGATAAGGGGCAGGTTGAAGTGCAAGGCCAGAGGCTCAACGCCATGTACGATGACGAGTCTTTGGGAATCAAGAAAGACCCGCTGGCAACCAATATCAAAATGCTAGCACAGGATCCACACGAAGAGATCAACTTGGGAAATGGGGACAAAAGAAGACCAACTTATATCAATGTCAATATCGACCCCTAACTCAAAGTCAAAATGATCCAATTACTAAAGGAGTTTGAAGACTGCTTCGAATGGGATTACAATGAGATGCCTGGTTTAGACAGAGAATTGGTCTAATTAAAATTTCCAACCAAGCCTGGGAAGAAGCCCATCAAGCAGAATTTGAGGCAGTTTGCACCTTAGATTCTTTTAAAGATTAAAGATGAGGTCGAAAGACTTTTATGGTGAAAATTTATCCGTACATCCAGGTATATCGAATGGCTTTCAAATATTGTGCCAGTTATTAAGAAAAATGGTACTTTGAGGGTTTGCATAGACTTTAGAGATTTAAACCAAGCAACCCCAAAGGATGAGCATTTGATGTCTGTGGCCTAAATGCTAATCGACTCGGCCACAGGACACGAATACCTTAGCATGCTCGATGGATACTCAGGATATAATCAGACATTTATTGCTGAAGATGATGTTTCAAAAATAGTGCTTCGATGTCTTAGGGGATTAGGCACTTATGAATGGGTGGTAATGCCTTTTGGCTTAAGAAGCACTGAGGAAACATATCAAAGGGCAATGAATTTGATTTTTCATGATTTCATTGAAACTTTCATGCAGATTTACATTGATGATATTATTGTTAAATCAATTTCTGGGAAAGGTCATATAAACCATCTTCGATAATCCTTTGAAAGGATGAAGAGACATGATTTGAAAATGAATCCTCTCAAATGTGTTTTTTGTGTGCAAGCAAAGGATTTCTTAGGCTTCGTGGTCCATAAAAAGGGAATCAAAATAAACTAGAATAAGACCAAGGCCATAATAGAGGCGAAAGCGCCATCAACAAAGAAGGAATTGCAGTCATTGCTGGGCTAGATAAATGTCTTGAGAAGGTTTATCTCGAATCTTAGCGGCAAAACTCAAGCTTTCTCACCTCTGCTTTGATTCAATGAAGAAGGATTTGAATTAGGGCAAGTTCAATAGGAGGCTTTCGATAAAATCAATGAGTATTTAAGCCACCCTCCAATCCTTATTCTACCTTGTAGAAATAGGAGTATGAGATTGTATATATTTGTTTTGGATAAGACTTTAGGGAGCATGTTAGCTCAAGAAGATGATGATGGTGTCGAAAGAGCCATTTATCATCTCAATATGGTCTTGAATGATGCAGAAACTAGGTATAACATAGTTGAAAAATTATGCCTATGTTTGTACTTTTCGTGTGTAAAACTTGAGCATTATATAAGACCTGTTGATGTTTTTGTTTCTTCACGTTTTGATTTTATAAAACATATGTTGTTGAAACTAATTTTGCATAGTCGAATTGGAAAATGGGCATTGGCTTTAATTGGATATTCCTTAACTTGTATGCCATTAAAATTTGTTAAAGGGCAAGTAGTGGCAGATTTTATAGTCGACCACTCTATAAATGAAGGATCTCTAAACTACATCGAACTAGAACCATGAAAGTTATATTTCAATGGTTCGAGTCATAAAGACGGTACAGGCGTGGGAGTCTTGATTATTTCCCCAAGAAAGATTCCAACAAAGTTCAAGTACAAAGTTGATGGCATATGTTCAAATAACGAGGTTGAATACGAGGCTCTCATAGTAGGGCTTGAAATGTTGTTGGAACTGGGGACAACTAGAGTCGAAATAATGGGTGACTCAGAGTTGGTTATAAAACAAATCACAAAGGAGTACAAATTGTGTAAAGGAAAATCTCATTATGCACTTCGTAATAGCCAATCGACTCTTCAAAAGATTTGAGGTGGTTAGTACTCGACATATTCCTCGAGTAGAAAATCAAGTAGAAAACGATATGGCTCTGATTGCCTCTGGGTATAAGATTTCGAAAGGAAAATTGCAAGAAGCAATCGAAGTTAGAGGAAGAGTAGTGTCAGCCAGGCTATCCCCATCAGATCTAGAAACAACAAAGTTGGGGTATCTTGATAAAGAGAATTTTGAGATACTAGCAATAGACAACTTGACAGACGAAGATTGGAGAAAACTAATAGTGGAATACTTGCAAAAACCAACATCGTCTACAGAAAGAAAGATCAGGTATCGAGCTTTAAGTTATGTTCTGTTGGGAAATGAATTATTTAAAAAGACTCCTGAGGGAATATTACTTAAATGTCTTAGTGAATCAAATGCATATTTAGCCCTATCTAGTGTCCACAGTGGAGCATGTGGGGCACATCAGGTAGGCCATAAGATGAAGTGGTTGTTGTTTCGACAAGGAATGTATTGGTCCACCATGTTGAAAGATTGTATTGAGTTTGCTAAAGTATGTCAAGAATGTCAAGTGCATACAGGCATTCAGCATGTTCCTGCAAGCGAATTAGACTCTATAGTCAAACCACGACCTTTCAGAGGTTGAACGTTAGATCTTGTTGGAGAAATTCGGCCAGCATCGTCAAAAAGACAAAGATACATCTTGGTCGGTATTGACTATTTTACATAATGGATCGAAGTTGTACCTTTGGTGAATATGGATTAAGAGGACGTGATCGAATTCGTCAAGAAGTACATCATTTACAAGTTTAGAATTCTAGAAACAATTACAACAGACCAAGGATCGACGTTCACAGGTCAAAAGATGCAAGAATTTGCTAAAGAGATGGGTTTCAAATTTTTAACATCTACACCCTATTATACCCAAGATAATAGCTAAATCGAGGCAACAAATAAGGTATTCATTGGTTTGATTAAGAAGCATGTGAGAAAGAAACCTAAGAACTGGCATAAAACCCTAGACCAAGTCCTTTGGGCATGTCAAACATCTCCTAAAGAGGCTACTAATATTACTCCCTTTCGATTGACATTTGGCCACGATGCAGTCTTACCATTGGAAATTTACTTACAATCAACAAGAATTGAAAGACATCACGAAATTTCGTCAGTAACATATTGGAATATGATGTTGGATGAACTAGTTGATTTAGGCGAAGAGAGACTAAATGCTTTGGAGTTATTAAAAAGACAAAAGTAGAGAGTGGAAAGGTCTTATAATAAGAAAGTTAAAATTAAAACTTTCTTCCCTGAAGATTTGGTTTGGAAAGTAATCCTTCCTATGGATTGAAAAGATAGAACTTTAGGAAAATGGTCTCCTAAATGAGAAGGTACTTTTCAAATAAATCAAGTTTTCTCTAATGGCACATATGAAATCTAAGAGATAAGTAAGGATAAGAGAATCTTGAGAGTGAATGGAGAGTATTTGAAGAAATACAAGCTTGCACTTCAAGAGATAAAAATAGCGAAGGAGTAATCATGCAAAAATAATAATTAAAGCCAACATGGTAAATTAAAATATTGCCAAAATGGCCATAATTTTTTTATATTAAATAAATAACAAAAGGTTCAAAAATATTACATAACAAAGCCAGAATCATGGTAGTAAAAGGGGGACCGGGGTCAAAAGGGAGGACTAGCTTTCATCTTGAGGTACTTAGCCTTGAGAAGCTCTAACCGCTTGTCACAAACAGATTTTGTCGACCTTAGTGCCCCCAACTAGCTCTATAGTTTTTAGGCTTCGTCAACATATTTCAACCCAACTTCAAGTTCTTCATTGACCTTGGAGTTGTCGAATTTCAGAAGTTCAGTATTGAGTTTCTTGGCTTTCAAGATTTTAAGTTGTAGTGCTTTTATCTGCTCTTCCCAAGAGGCGATATCTCGATTATTGCCTTCGATTTCAGCCCTATTCTGTTCTTGAGCTTTCTCTAATTCTTTCATTCGAATAGTTGACTTAGAAGCGAAGTCCCATGCAGCTGCTTCAGAACCAGCTTTGCTCTCAATCCCTT